>JARQOD010000009.1:40571627-40860170 GCA_033576555.1 Oophaga sylvatica | reverse complement strand
CCTTTCCCCCATGAATGGCTTGCAGTCCGCATCCGTCACTCAAAATAACTCCTTCACCTCCCCTGGTAGTCACGCCGGGATGAGATTTAGTATCGGTCTACTGCGGAGGGGGTTGTCCGCAGGATGATAGATGTTGTGGACCTCCTCTGGTGGCTGCGGGTTGCAGGTCGTTCCATGTAGGCTTCGTCTGACGGCCACCTATGGTGAGAGCGCAAATAAAGGAAAAATCATCCCTGTATACAAGTGTTAGTCATTGGCCAATGATATTTGTTGTCCAATTATATAGATGAATCTCACTTCTAGATTGTGTTCGTTTTTTATCTGGCATTTGATATGCCTGGATATAGCTTAATAATGGTTGCTCAATTTTCTATTGAATTCTTAGAATTTGAAATAATTCTAAATAAAAGTAAACTCAAAATAGATAAATGAAGATAGTTAATAATGGAGAGATTTATACACACACGTAAATTTCTTTCCATCCGCTCTAGTTCAAATTTTTTCGGTGGGACCCATAAAGATTTTTTCAGTATCTATAGACCTTATAGTTCAACGTTCGAACCAAGAGGAGAATGGTGTTTAAGCAGACATATGTACAGGTACGTTTTTTGCAAATATGTTTACCGACATGCGTCATTGTCTAGATTTTATAGACATATTATTGTTATTTTTACACCTGGATTAGGTTAAGAAGAGGTGATGTTATTAAATACAAGTATTGAGAGCATTTAGGCTCTCAGATGTGCACTGTTTGCTACTCCCATCTCCTATATAAACTCGGTCCTGGCTAGCACTCATTGTCAGGACAGCTTTTGCTACATGGCTGGAGGTTATTGGTGGTTATTAAAGTAGGCGGATGGTGGATTTATTTGTGACTGTTGCTAGGTTTTGAGTGTGTGATAATTCCCTTTCTTCTCCTACTTTGGTTTAAGCCCATCCTCTACTCCCCAGTGCATTCATCTGTTATTTGTGTGTGTATATTTGTATGTTTGGTATTATTTCGCTACTCCTGTTCGAATTACCTTGTTGGTCTGGCTTGTGTCTTACACTACACTACTATCCCCTCTTCTCTGGGTGGGGGAAGGGTAAAAACTGAGGGAGGATTCGGGAGCTAAGGCAAGGTACGTGGTCCCAGTGTCTTCACCATCAGCAGTAATCCAGGGAACAGGGTTAGCTAGGGCGCCCCTAGCTTTAGGGACAGGGAATAAGCCCATGTTCCCGGGACACCTGACAATAGAGTCATGACATACAACCTCTTTAACTGTTTAGTATGCATAGGCAGAGTTATCTTCGTCCTGAATGGTTCGCATCAGTCATAGAGACCAAGGAACAAGTAGGTAACATGCAAAGAACCTATCACATGATGCGTGCTACTGTGTGTGACTAGATAGATTTACACTTATAATTGTCACCACAACCAACATTTTCCAATTGTTCATACGTAATGTGATGCTTTACGGGTGTCTCCTGGTACTAGTAAATATATGCCTAGAGGAGATGCGTGTAGCCATGAGGAGACCAGAGTCCTGTAGGTTCCCTCCCAAAACTGCTGGTTATGTAAGCCGAGCAGAAAGTCCTCTCTATTTGCTCGGTGACGAAATGTGCACTAACAGGAGAAACAAAGTCCAAATACATATAAAGGAAGCACATAGCTCATTTCACCATGCATCATTCTACTTTCTGATACTCGGACAGTACTGGGATTTTAACAAAATCATTGAATTTAGGACAACCCCGTGATATGACTATATCATATAGCTAAGCTCTTCCCAGCACAGCCAAGCTTCAAACTGAGGGGACCAGACCCTAAAAAGCCCACCTACACTTCAAATCCCTGATATCAATATTGCACCAATATGTTACCAAGAAAAGGAAATATTTCAGCAGGGTTTTCACAGGGGAACAATTCCCCAGTTTCCTTTGCAAATAGTTCTTCTACTGTTGTCATTAATCTACCGGACTGTTCATGTGAGCTGCAATACATTGGCAGGACGGTACAAAGCCTGCGGTAAAGGTTCAATAAGCATAGATTTAATGTCACTACTGGTTTTATTAAAGTCAGCGCTTCTAGACATGCTGCCATGTTAAGGGTCTGTAACTTTTCTAATTTCTTTGTAACCTTTATGGAACCAAATAGTTTTATAGTTCATGGTTTTTAAGGGGTTGTCCACTATGGGAAACCCCATGCTCGATCAATTTAAAGCCAAATATATAAAAACAAGAAAACAAAACTCACCTCCTGCATTGGCGCCGTACAGGCAATGTGTGGGGTCGGGTCACTGTTAGGTCTTGTGAACATAGCAGCCTATCTGCAACTGCTAATGTAATGAGCTGCAGTACTTAGACATTCGAGGGATGTGAGGAGGTATGAGTGTCGTCCTCGGGAAGTGTGAGCGCTGCAGCCCATTGGGGGCCATTGATAGGTTGCAGGGCTCACGAGGTATAACAATGTCACACAAGTGCGGTAGCTGAGTATAGTAAATATATATTTTTTATGCTATACTATTGCATTTAAGGTTGAAAGAAGATGTGAGAAGATTGCAGGATGCTGTGTCAGACAGGAGGCAGAACAAGAGTTAACAGGTTTATTAACAGAGGATTACTCCACGCTGGGAGGTGAAGGGTAAAACGGGGGTATGGCAAGAGAAATAGAAACGATAATAAGGCGGGATAGAATAACAATGGCAATAGGTAAAGCAACTGTTCACGAGAGGTTAAACTTATCAGTCCGACAGCTTCCTGACTGCAGAGTCATAGGTTCAAACGGTGACGCCTGCTCAACGGACGCGTGATGATTCCAGGGTCATCCTGAAGAAGTTTAGGATCCGGTTCCTAACGGTGGCGATGAGTCCTCGCTGCTTTATGCGGGGTCCTACCTCTGAATTCGTCGTGCGGAGTGAAGGATAGTCTGTGACACTGCCAGAGCGTAACTTAGCTTGGCAGATATCCACAGGTGAGGAAGGACACAGTTTTATACAAGTCACTCAGTCTGTCTTAGGCTTATGCGTGCAGGAAAACCCGGTCTGTAGAGTTTGGCACCTTTGGTTGCAGGAGCCGACGGGCATACAGCAGGTCTCTACTCACAGTCACTGTCTTTGGCTGAAAGGGATCTGTAGCGCGGGCCTGCGCCGTCACATTGTCCCGACGACGGAGCATCAGACTTCCCCTGCTGCGCGAACTGTCTTCCCGCAAAGGCTGCCCTCACTTTCCCATGCCGTGGCTTTTTTATCTTAAACATGCCCCTAGTTGTCAAGTGCAAAGATCGGTCCAGGTAGGAAAGCTTTCCCCCGGGCAACAATGGTGACAGCCCCAACAGTTCCAAAACCATTGCAAAAGAGGTACCTACGGTCCGGTGCATCTTCTTACAAAGACACAAGTCAATTTGATTCAAACTATAACCAGTTCATCCAGAGGAAGTCAAAAACCACGTGAGACTAATGATAATTACCACATATTAGGGCAAAAATTCCTTCCTGACTCCATATGAATCTAAGGGGTGTACCGGGACCGTGTAATACTCCACTCCCTTTCCTCGTTTTGATAGTGTCTTGATCATCAAATTGTATATACTGTACATTCTCTTCCCTACAGAATACAGGAAAATGTGTGTAATGGTCGGAGGTGGCCCCACTTTGAAACGAGTGGGCTTCGGAAGAAAACACCGAGTTCAGCTGCGCGGCACCATTGTGTGATCCGGGAACGGCAGCGATGGAGCACTCTTGCAACCGACACTGCAGGGGCGTAGGACCGCATGGAGTGGAGATGGCAGCAGGAGGAGAAGACTCGGGCTGGACAGCTACGAGGAGTAGCGGGCGAATTTTGGACTCACCAATTTCCAGTGCCGTTGGTGGAGCGGAATCTATGACAGCCGGAGCAGCACAGTCCACCTGAGCCACAACGTCCTCGGGAGCCCGAGCTACTACAGTGGGAGCCGGAACCATCTCGTCCAGGAATGGAGGTTGGAGAGTCGGAAGTAGTGACCGCCCCGGAGGAACTAGTGGAGGAGATGGAGGCAGAGCAGGATCTTTATCAGCTAGCACCGGAGTGTGCAGCCGCAACCACGGAGGAATACAGCAGGCCCTCGATGGGCGCGCTCAGCGACAGCAAGCAGCAGAGGGTGAGTGCACGTCGGCCCTTGACCCCAAAGGATGTAATTAATAATAAGTGTAGTTAACTAGTATAATCACTAGAGGGACACATGAACACCTTATAGTTTGGTGACCAGCACACAGTAAATAGTTAATTATAGGAAGGATTAGCTGCAGCTAAGTGAGGGACGACTTCCTCTAACAGTTTAGTAGTGCCAGGTTGCCCAAGCCATCCTGACGGTCCATAGAGCCCAGGATGTTCGCATTGACCACATAACGTTAAAGCAGGAGCCCAGCCATCTACAGCAGCATGCCAGAATAGCAGTAGGCTACAGCAGTGTTGGAACAGAGGCTAAAGACAAGGCCAGGACAGTATGGGAATGCAGGTGGCTCCATAATGGGGCAACTTATTGCATGGGCTGATGCCCTCAGATCTGGGGCGAAACTGCTGAGGGAACCCCCAAGCGCAGTGAGTTTGGACCGGGAGGACACTGCGTCACCGCAGAAGACAGTACAGAAGGGCAGGTCGCTCACCATGTGGCAGCCGACTCCAGGGGCTGATGTTCTTATCTCTGGGGCAAAACAGACTGGGGAGCGCCTGACCGTAATAGAGCTGAACAGGGAGGACGATTTGGAACCGTATGATCCAGTCCAACCCGGATACGTGCTGTGTGACAGAAAGAGTAGTACAGGGAAAGAGGAAGAAATGTGAATTGTGGAACCTGATGTTAATGCTGTGAAGAATATGGATGTGCTGCGTAAAGAAACCAGTAAAGTTGTTCGTTTGAAAGTTCAAATGGACTGTGTCTCTATTTATGCGGAACCGTCTATAGGGAGCCTTCAGCAATGCAGAGGAGACCCTGATGGCGCAGAAAGTGAAGTCACAGGTATGTGAAGTAATGGACACTGTTTGCACGTGATGGGAGCCAGGGCACGCCTGAACCGTTAATCTCAGCCATGACTATGGGTTTGGCACTCCCTGACATGACAATCAGATTAGTTCTTTGGATCAACATCCCATCAAAGCATCTAGTACCAATAATCTGAAATTTATATCTATCAAGAAAGTTATCCATGCCCTCCTTGATCCTTTTATTAGTGACAGCTATTACATCAATTACATCATGTGGCAGAGAATTAAAAATAAAGTAAACAAATTATAAAAAATGTAGATCATATTTTAAAAAAAAACAGTATAAAAATAAAATAATAAAAATTATATAGTTTTTAGCAAAAAATGCATTTTGTATAAACAAAACCAAAAAACAATTGTGGAATTGCATTTTTTTCACCTTTTCAATTCACTTGAAAGTTTTTCATTAGACTACGGTATATAGTAAAGACAATGGTTATCCTGCAATAGACAAGTCCTCATACGGCGAAGAAAAAAACACTCCTTGAAGAAAATGAGGAAAAATCAGAAGTGCATTAAATGAAAATCGTCTGTGTCCTTCAAGACAGTTTTTGCTTTGCCTGCAGTCACATAGGGTAACCTCAGACTTTCATCCGAAACCTGGACAACCCCTTAAAATAAATAAAAAAAAACCCAAACAGCTGATTGTGCTGCCTCTCTCTTATGTTTATCACATATTATAATTTATTGCAGGACATGACATTTCAGGTGTCCAATTTTGTCTAGGCTGGGAGGACTGATAATTAACATTATTACTGCTAATGCTGATATGGCCTAATCCTCATATTGTGCATTAAGTGCTTGTTGTCGGAGGATTCTCCTTAATGTCTTTGTATAGCAATGAAAATGAAGGTAATTGATGGGCTAATAGTTATTTTACCGGCCTAGAAAATCATCTTTGTGGTAAAATCTAATACATGTGCTCTAAACAGATTGTGCTCTTGCTTTTCTCTGATATTCATTGTGATCTACTCTGGCATTATGTGTATTTCTAATTCATTTTGCCGGAAAAAATAAATAAGCGGACAGAGAACACTTTAAAGACATTACCGAAATGATGTACTAGGTTTCCAAAGCCTGAATATGTTATTTGTTGCCTATTTTTACTTTGATTTTGTCTGTTGTGCACAAAGCGCATAAATACTAAAATGGAAAATATCCACCATAAAATACTGTTAAAAAAAAAGAAAATACATGCACTATGAAAACATTTTCTTTAAATAACAACATGGAGAAAACGGCAGATAGTGTTCGATTGGTTGGCAAATACATTATGCCTTAATTGACATCACCCTGGTTTATTAAAGACTCACCTAGTGAAGTAGAATGCTGTAGATAAGCCCTGAAAGGCTTTGGCCGCATCTTATAGCGGCAAAAACAGGTGACAGGTTCGCTTTAATTATTCTCTTTTCTTTGCTAAGGAAACAGGAAGTCTCTTGTCCCTGCATTTATCATTCCCCTCTTCAACTTTTGATCTTGCTGCCCCCTCCTCCCTCACCAGAGACTTTTGCAGTGAATTATGACTTGTGCAGAGAAAATTGGCCTCCTGATTCTTCATAGAGCTTAGAAAGGTTTAGCTGGTGAGTGTTTAATCACGTGATGTCATAGAATTAATGGAAAAGAGAAGAATTATCTGGGTAGAAAGGCGAAATGAGCAATTGTAAGTACACATTGCTGTATGATATGATTCACATGTGTGGGAAGGTGGGCACCACTAATATTTAAATTAATTAATCTTGCAGCTTGGTGCAACCAAAGCGCTAACAGAATGTGTACAAAGGCAGAGAAAAGAGCGCAAAATAGTGCACACATAGCATGAATAATAAGTTAAAAAGGCTTTATTCAGACAAAAATTGCTAAAAGAGACACAGATTAAAACCAATTAAAACCATAGAAGGCATGACATGCAAAAGAATGGTGAGCAGGCAAAATGAGAAAGAAGGATATACAGTATTCCTCATATAAAATACATAGCCAGTGCTTATGTTTATCAATACATCACCCCAAGGAGTAATAATAAGAGGTTATAGATGGTGAAATAAATGGACCAATAGGAGGAATAATGAATCAAAGGATAATCAATGACAAAAATAAGAAATAGCTCAATAATCCAAAATTATGTAAGAATTTAACAAAAGTACTAATATTCCTCATGGTGGTCCCACAACTGGTCAAAGAATGCTGACAATAATATTTACCCAATGGAGTGTAACTTTGCCCGCTCTGCCCAACGCGTGTCGCTGCCTACAGCAGCTTCATCAGGGAAACTTTCCTTCAATACACAAAATTGATATTCCTTTGACCGTAGATAACTGTTCACTAACGAACTTCTGATACAATTCCTTCTCTGCTTTCAATCACCTTTAAGTGGGCCCTGTTATGATTCGGTAACCGAGGAGGATAATAGCAAAATAGGCTAGGCAACCAGACACTCAGAGAGGTTGGTAACTTAGCTGATTGCAGACCCCTAAACTGACAACACAACTAGAATTAGCCGTGGGACGTACCGACGATGCACTAGACGCCGCAACACAGCCAAAGAGTTAACTAAGCCTAAAGAGAGAAAGGGGAAAGCTAAACTGCCCCAGAGTAGAGCCCCAAAGGAATAGGTAGCCCCCCAACATATATTGCCGGTGAGACAGATGAAGTACAAAACACAGGCAGAAAATAGAGTGAGCAAATGCTGGGGCTCAAACTGTCTGGATAGAACAGGACAGGAAAGGATACTGTCTGCAATCCCGCAAAAACCCTAAGAAAAAATTCCAACACGTCTGATATGCAAAAACACTGAGGCCACACGACCTTTTCCCCACTAAATCAGAACTCTGGTGTGAACTGGACGCAAAACAACAGATACTGAAATAACAGGAGACTTGAAATACAGAAAAACTGACATAAGCTGTGGCAAATGAACACAGAGTCCAGCACAGGTCCCCGCCGGGAACCTGGCTGAACTCACACCAGCAAAGATAGAGAACAGAGAAAAGCAAAACGGAAAAAAATGCACAGTGTAAACAGACAAAAAAACTTATCTGAAAGATGCAGGACAAAGCAGGTAGCAAGAAGACTTCCAGAAGGCTCAGGAAGAAAACAAATCACCGGCAGCAACCAAGGGAAAGCTGCTCACCTAAATCTCTCCAGTCAGTAACACCTGATCTCCAATCATCGTCTTCAGGTGACTGACTTCTGTCAGCCAGACCAGCTCCATTACCAGCAGCAACCACCAGAGGGAGCCCAAACTAAGAAGCCAGATCAAAAGTGTTCACAACAGCTCCCTTTGGGTTAAGTTCCGTACCGTTTCGGTGGCCTCCCTGGCCTGGATTCCAATCTGGCAAATGTCTTATGTTTCCTTGATCCTTAGGAAGTATTATCTGATGTCTTGTGGTCCTCCCTCTTCACACAAAACACACTGAAACATGTTTGTCTGCCAACTATCAGACCTTAGGTCTTTCTCTACTGAACACATGGCTCTATCTGACTCACTATCAGGAAGTCGTCTTCTGTCTTCCCACATATTCATTCCCATTCTGGGCTGGACCCAACTATTAACTCTATCTGCTATCTGTTCCCAAGTAAGTACATGCAAATTACTAAACAGACAAAATCACATTTAAAACAACACATCTTCAAAGGAGGGTGCGGTCAGCACCTCCACTTCCTTAAAACTGCATCAAGATTCACAGGACTGACCTGGGAGATAAACTGGTAATTGAATGGAAGTCATGAGTAGCCTGAGAAAATTAAGCACCTGGCTGGAGCTTGAGCTAAGTGGAAGATAAAGTAAGGCTTGACAAGCAGAAAGCTGCTGATTACAATGCTATCTCAATACTCACACAGCATATGGCTGCCTGAGCCAGCTTTGGGTGATGAATGATGTTAGAGGTGGTTGGTGAGTAACCACTGTGACACGGCAGAGACTTTTTGTCCTAATTTGTATAAATTCCTTTTGTGATGTGCATGATAAAGGGTTTGATATTTATATAGGGAGCCTGAAGACATTTATACACACCATTTTATATCCACCATTCATCCTAAAACATCACTCACGTGTTTGCCAAAAAAGTCTCTTCCAAGCTAAAGCTAATAGCTGAGGTTATCATGACACACAATGCACTTGTGTCTTGAAGGCTATCTCATTTAAAGGGGATGTTTTAAGTTTGGAAGTTATTCCCTAGCTTTGGGATAGATACTCATAGATACTACTATCTACTGGGATCCCCACCGATCATGACAACAGGGAGTGATAAAGACCAGCCGAGCACAAGCACTTAGCAATCTCTGGCGGTCCTGTTGAGAATTAATGGAGTGGATGTGCGCATGATCAACCTCCCCTCTATTTATACAATGCTCTTCAGATCCCCGTTTTTCAGGAGAAGTGAGATTCGTGCAAGCGGACCACTAGTGATCGGGAAGTTATCCCCTATCCCATGGATAACTTCCAAACTTGAGACAACCCTTAAGAGGATTAGCATTGCACAAGCCATTGACCAATTGTTTTTTGTGCTTTGAGATCACAGTACTGTGTTATGAGTCGAGATAACATTTGCTAAACTGTATCCCTGAATCTATTGTGTGAGAACAATGTGAACAGTTATCATACTTGTGAAATTTTTACATTCTTAAATTTAAAAAAATGGTAAAAACAGGTTTGAATTGCCTATTTTCATTTTATACCTTCTCAGCAGAAAAAAAAGTAGCGAGGAGTAATTGTGGCATATTTTGTGCATGTTCAATGTAAATGATACTGTAATTAAAGAGATACTGTAAAACAGCTTGAGAACAGAGGATAAAATTGAGCAAATTACTGCGATTTCTTCAGCAATTACCTCTAGCTTTAAATTTTCCAAACTGGAAATGTGGCAGTTCCGATTTCCAGATTTCTTTCTTAGGCCATGTGCACATATAGAGTATTTGGTGAGTTTTTTATCCCAGTATTTGTAAGCCAAAACCAGGAGTGGAACAGTCAGTGGAACGGAAAAGCATAATAGAAACATTTACACCCCTTCTGCATTTGTCACCCACTCCTGGTTTTGGCTTATAAATACTGGGGTAAAAAACTCACCAAATACTGAATGTGTGCACGTGGCCTTATGCTAACTACACCATGTGTCGGATAACGGCTGAACATGAATGTTTCTTAACCGAAGAAGAGGAATAAGATGTTAAAATATAGACATGGGGTAGATAATTGCATAGTAAAGTAAATGCAATTATCTCAGAAAATATAATAAAATATTAAAGTGAATGGGTTATTAAAAGACTGACCCTTAGGAAAATAGAACAGTATTAATAATGAGATTTAATATATGCATCAATTGTGTCAATCATTGTCATTTTTTTACAGTTCTATGACTCATATCTGGATATATGATAGGTATATATATATATATATATATATACAGTATATCACTACACCCCTCACATTTTTGTAAATATGAGATTCTATCTTTTCATGGGACAACGCTGAAGATCTGACCCTTTGGCACAATGTAAAGTAGTCAGTGTACAACTTGTATAACAGTGTAAATTTGGTGTGCCCTCTAAATAATTCAACACACAGCTATTAGTGTCTAAACTGCTGGCAACAAAAGTGAGTACACCCCTAAGTGTAAATAGCTGTAACGCTAGTCACTTCTCACGGGCAAGCCGTGAGTCAGGATGGTCTAAGAGTCCAAGGTCAGAAGCCATAAACAGAAGGAAGAGACAAAAAGCATAGATAACATTCCAAGCTCAGAATACCAGGAGGATAACAGATCAGAGCTGAAGGGGTTAAACAGGCGGATGGTCAAAACGAAGTCCAAGCTCAGGCAACAGATCAAGCACAGGAGAACAAACCTCATAAGCTGAATGTACGTCTGGTAGAGTTCTGGGAGACACAGCTCAGTTAAGTAGCATGGCAATCAACTGGGATAATGAACACTTGGAGACAGCTGACGCCTCACAGTCTCAGATTGGATAGTCGAGCTGTCAATCAACACACTGACAGCTCAGCACGCCCCTGTACCAGATTGGATGGCCAAGCTGTCAATCAAAGTACTTACAGCTTCATCACACCCCTATACCAGATTGCATGGCCAAGCTGTCAGTAGCTGCATCCCAGACACACTTAGGGCTGGAACCATCACAGTGTCATGTATAGTGTACAGTTCCTATAGCGTCTTGTGCTTGGGTGCGAGGAAAACACAGGAGACATAGGTTGAAATGAAATGACTTGTATTACTTCATACAAGCATGCTGAAAAGTTCACACAGTTTGCAGGAACAGCGACAGGAGACACAGCAGGCCAGAGTAACTTCAAGCACTACAATAAATCTCCAAAGCAGGTTCAGGATCTCTTCTCTGTACCGTAATTCCTCTGCAAACATGGATTCACCAAACAGCAGGTTTCCAGAGTCCAAAAGTGTTCCAAGGTTCCTCAGTAGGGAATAGCTGGAGTACAAGTCCAAGGCTTCCAGGAGTCAGGTCACAGACTGACTGAGGCTTGATTCAGGAGCACTGATTGTTCAGCTGAGGCTGCTTAAGAAGCAAGAGGGAAGAATCAGGGCGGGAACATGAAAACTGGAAACTCCATATTAACTGAGGGCAAGAGCTGCAGAAAGACAAAAAGCAAAATGGCCGACGGAAAACTGAGTTTCAAGGAACATGTCAACAGAGACAAAGAACCTTACACACAGTGGACAAATTGTGCCCACTTTTGTGATATACTGTATATTTGTAAAAACCTTACATCCACTATGGTGACCATCATCCCTCTATAGGCAGCACACCAAACTTTCTCCTACTTGGCAGTCACCTATAAGAGCCGAGAGCAAAAAGTCAGATCAGGCCATTCCGAGTATTAATTTGCTTTTCAACTCCGTCATCTACCTGAAAAAGGGTCAGATTTTCTGGAAGAGTTAACAGGTCCCCCAGGCACAGTCCAAACTTCCGTCAAGGTATTGCTCCCCTGACATTTTCTTCACAGTGATCCACGTTTAGGGGACAGTACAAGAAGTGGCCTGAACAGGGAGAACGGTCTCTAAAAAACTGGATATGCTTACAGAATAAAAAAAAATTTGATTCCTCTGAACGTTAACTTTGAAAATTTGATGAGTATATATGCATGTAATAGGTGTACGGCCAGATGTAGATTTCCTAATTATATGAGATCATCATTGGTGTTATAGAAGCAGAAGTTGCTGGCCGCGAATTATAAGGTGCATGTTTTCATGGTGCCACCCCATTTAGGGTCCAATCTGAATTGTTTTGTGAGTAAATTGGGATGTGGATGATGAATTAGAACATATTATTCAGAACTTTGATGGGTAATTTCAGCTGCAAATGGGGATGTGTCTTCCACCAGAAATGTAAAATTAATGGTGCGAGGTGCAGCCTGAAGAGCAGCTGGCTTGACTTCCTAGCAAATGGCCAACAAAATACGGTGACATTTGAGGGTTAATAGGGTTGTTCAGTATTAGAAAAACAAGGCTGCTTAACTTCCAAAAACAGCACTGTGTCAGTCTGTAGATTGCATATGGTATTGCAGCTCAGCCCCATTCACTTCAGTAGCGTTGAGTTACAATATCAGACACAAACCTTGGACAGGTGTGTTGCCAATTCTGTAATATAGTAGCCTTGATGCTATAGGGCTTATATATACCTTTGCCGTCATCCCTTTAGCTATTGGCTCACCTTTTGAGGTTGATCTTCTAAGCCCCAGATCTGGGTTTGTACACAGGCTTTGATGCAGCAGGCAGGGAAGGCACGTAGGAAACAAGGAATAGAAGCATTGGAGGCTCCAGGCAGACACAAGGAAACGTGTACTTGAAACACTTGAGCAGGTATTGGTGCAAAGTCAAACTAAGAGTCTTAATACCAAGACACAATGTGCATCTATGTGGGCCTTCTATGATCACATGGCAGCACGCTGGGCTACCTGCAAAGCTTGATGTGGAGCACAACAGAATGTAGTGGAATAGTGTGAAGAGACCATTGCACAAACTCAGGAAGTGAGTGTAACATCTTTTTTAAAATCGACCCTCCTTGATAGCTCTAGCCATAGTTTTGCCAAGTTGAACATCAATCAAGGCAGAGTTGGACACGCCAACAGAGAGGAGACCATGATTAGGCTCCACTGCAGCACCGCTCGATGGCAAGTGGGAGTGGTGTTCATTGACTTTATACCTTCAGAGAACCTCTACAGAGGTATTTTTAAACCAAAATTCTACAAAAAATGGTTAGGAAGAATTTTTGAAAACCTAACGGAAGAGGTTTACTTGGAGTACATGGTCTTAAAATGAGAAGTAAAAAAAAATAAAATCCACGTACATGAACACTGCTAATGATAGTTGTTCCAATCCTCAAAGGAGATTTCTGCATCTCATTTTATTTTGGCTGGTGACAATGGTCTCTGGGCCTCGCATATCTATAACATTCCATGCTGACAATCAGATGACAGAATCCTGAAAAATGACGGAATGTTTCCCTTTAGGATATTATCACTCTAAGAGATATAAATTTGTAACTTGTAGCTAACATTTAGAGTAATTACATTCCAAAAAGAAACTTTCTGCTGGACTTAAGGCCCCGTTACACGCTACGATATCGTGAACGATATCGTTGCAACGTAACGTCACCGGTTTGGTGACGTTGCAGCGATGTCGAAACGATATCATTGCGTGTAACACGTAGTAACGGTCAACGATCAGAATGTACTGGACCATAAATCTATCGTTGGTCTCCCCCTGGGCAGCACACATCGCTGCGGGTGACAGCGGGAGACAAACGATCAGCGAGCTTCCAGCGCCGTACAGCAGACGCTGGGACTGGTATCCAGGGTAAACAGCGGGTAACTAAGCGCCGCGGGGCGCTTAGTTACCCGCTGTTTACCCTGGATACCAGCGTGCTCACTGGTCCTGATCGCTGGTGAGTCTGCCTATGTGACAGCTCACCAGCGATCATCTAATGATGTCCCAGCGATCCCATCCACGTCGGATTGTTGGTGGGATCGCTGGGACATTGAAGCGTGTAACGGGGCCCTTACAATATATGATTTAAAAAGGGCAGTTCGAGATCAGACAAATTTTGACAAGTTATTTAGGACATAAGCTGTTCTGCCTTTTTGCAGATTCCTGACCCTGCAGCCAATTACTGGTCTACTAAAGTATACAACTTGAGGCCAATGATTAACTCCAGTGGTCACATCCTGTTGATAAAGGAATCAGCACTGCAGTCATCTGAACAAGGAGTTTTTTTTAAAGGGCTGCCATGAAGATATTACCACTATTTTGTGTGAAAAGTAGATGGGTTAATGAGCAAAGTAAGAACTATGATAAAGGTCTATATTGATGCAAAGTCCATGGTGGAAGGGGGGTTGACATATTTGGTTTCAACACCATAAAACTTAAAAAAAATTAAATCAAATTGTTTTTTCGCACATCCGTTGGTAAAGAGACCGTTTAAGATTCACAATCTCAGTTCAATTCTTCATCTTGACGAAACTCAATTACCCAGTGCCGGTCAGCTGGAAACAGGGCTGTGTCAGGTTAAAGATTTGTTTCATGACAGTGATCCTATCCGCAGGAATCAGAAAGCATCCAATGCAGACAGGGAGCATTCACATTCATCTGGTTTCCATAATGAGACTTTCCTTATAGGACTGGAACACCTGCAGGAGGTCGTGGGACTGTCCAGGGACCATGTAATGCAGCTGCTACATTGTATAAAATGGGTTCATTTGTTATAGTCTCAGACATACAATTACTGGTATGTGTCATCCTGTGGGCAGAAGGCGATTGTTCTAAGCAGCTGTCTGTAATCATCTGTCTTCACAGAACCTATTACAGTACAACTCACAGAATCACAGTGGGGAATTTTAATTAAGTTTGTAGAAATTGCAAGGAAATAACACAACAGCAACACCCCTTCAGTATCCCACTCATTGTGGTCTTTGCTTCCTATGACTTTAAAATGGAGGTAACAGTCTACTTGACTGACGCTGATGAGGCTACCTGAAAGAATGTCAAATGCCGAGAATTATAAATCCAGAGGCAGCAAGTCCATACCATTTCACTAATTTGGAACAATACATATATTTACAACAAAAGCTCACACAACCACCCAAAAATGAAGCTAGGTTCCCACATGTAGATTTTGAAAATATTCCTCAAGGACCACTTCAAATACTCTTTGAATACTCTTCCTATTCAATTCAATGGAAAATCCTCTTAACTATTCTTCCAACGAGTTTTATGAGCTTTTTTTGTGTTGTGGTATTGAAAAACTTGAAGCAGAAAAAATGAATTGGCATGTCATTACTTTGAGGAGGAATCCATTTGGAAACATTGACAAGCAGAGATGGGAGAATCCATTTGCAAGACTCCAGTCCATTGGCCAAGTCAGTAATCTGTGACAACTAGAAGCTTCCAACGACCATCTCGCAAAGCAATGGAATTGCAGAATTCTAACAGGTGTCCTTCGAAGCAGTTGACGAGTTGAAAGTCCCCATCACCACCATCTTGGATTTCATGTGAAGCCCAGCCACAGGCTTCAAAGGAAAATTTAATTTTCACTTTATACAGCAATTTAAGGGGTAAGGTTTCTCCTTGTGGAGAGTGATAAACCAGGTCTGGCTTGCCAGTATGAGCAGACTTAAACGCCTTGCATGCTCTTCTGGAAAATTAAATATACAAATTGCCTTTTTAGAGAGGAATAGGACTTGAACTCTAGTGCTACCTATTGGAAGTACCAATCCTGTAAGTCAATATCGACTCTTTAAAGAGTTTTGTGATATGACTTAAGATAAAAGCCTAACCAGAATCCCAATTTTCGAACACAATGATTCGGGGTATTGCACCTCATCAGTGCAAATTATGAGATCTGATTTGGCTAGGTAAGAGGCTAAGACTGGCATCTAATGGGTAAGGTTTCTCCTTGTGGAGAGTGACAAGCCAGATCTGGCATGGCAGTATGAAGAGGCTTAAATGCCTTGCATACTCCTCTGGGAAATTAAATATGCAAAATTTCTGTTCAGAGAGGAAGAGCACTTGAACTTTAGTGACACCTATTGGAACTAGCAATCCTAAAAGTCAATATCGACCCTTAAACGAGCCTTTCAATATGACTTGGGAAAAAAGCCAAACCAGAGACAATTTGAATATTTAACGCACAGTGGCAGCAACGGCTAGCACATCAGGAGACGAGCAAGCTGCTTATCAAGCAGATGCAACAGCAGCATTAGCAACAGTTAAAACAATAGCAGCAATACCAACAGGACCAGTTAAGACAACAGCAGCAACAGATTGAGATTTTTGCCGAGGTGGTTCGTGGGAGACCGGAAGCTCATTCCACAAGTCCAGGTGACGACACACACGTCTGGAAGGTGGTAAGATGAGCAATGCAGAAAAAAATGCTGGGTGATGATGTAGAAGCATTTTTGAATGTGTTTGAGCAGGTTGTAGAGCGAGAGAAGCTGCCCCCAGAGGACTGGGCGGAGGAGCTGGCCCACTATCTGACTGGCGAACCCCAGAAAGCTTATTATGACTTGGCCTTACAAGATGCCCTGGAGTATGCCAAGTTAAAAACAGAGATATTGGCACGCTCAGGGGTCACCATGTCTGTCAGGACCCAAAGCGTTCATCACTGGGTGTATTATGGTGACAAACCTCTCCACTCTCAGATGTTTGACTTATTGCATTTGGTTCAGAAGTGGTTGCAGCCGGAGTCATCCACTCCAGCCCATATGATCGAGTGGATGGTCATGGACAGATTTGTGCACTCCCTCCCTAGGCCGGAGCAGACCTGGGTTGCCCAGGGAGACCCCCAGAATGCAGATGACCTGGTGGGCCTCATAGACAGGTAGCATGTGGTCTAGAGGTCCCTAAGTAAGCTGGGGAGTGGTGCATCTCCATACTGGGGTACTCAGCAGGAGCCCGAGTCCCAAAAGAAGAGTAGTTGAGCCACTACTCGGGGGAGTCTGAAATCTCAAAGAGTCACTGAAGAGTTGCCAAAGGCTGCTGGTAAAGACCTGGTCTGCTGGAGATGCCACGGTCCTATGTCCTCTGAGCAGATGGACTGCAACCTAGGGAAGCGCTGTTCGTACTATGCCTATCCCGCCCATAGTGTTGACTATCACCCTGGAGAGGGATTGCAGGAATGGCCCGTGACTATAAACGGTGTGCTGGTGTCAGTATTTTCGCACTCAGGGAGTTTGGTGATCCCAGGAAAACACGTGGGCATCCGCTGTATCCATGGGGATGCCAAGAACTACCCCATCGCCAGAGTGTCGCTAAATACAAACCGGGTTACTGAGTCTCATGAGGTTTAGGTTGTTAAAGACTTACTACAATGATAATCAGGCGGGACTTCAGCCTGCTTTGGGACTTGTGGGGAAAGGCGGGGATGCTAAGTGTCTCAGACAGAAGCCAGCTCAACCCTGATGAATTCCCATCGCAGTCAGAGGCGGATGAGTTCCCCTTGTGTGTCCTGGCGGGTGATGAGGATGAGACGGTGGCCAGTGAGACCGAGTTTCCTGAACTGGGGGTTTCTGGGGAAAATTTTGGGATTGCTCAAATGCGGGATCTTACCCTAAAGGTGCACTTGAAAATACATCTGTGATAGATGGGGTTGCTCAAGAGCCAGGGACTGACAACAGGTTCCCACACTTTGCAGTCAATAGCGAGTTACTGTATCGGGTGACCACACTGAGGGGAGGTGAGATACTGGCACAGCTGTTGGTTCCAGGAACATACCGACGAAGGGTTTTAGACATGATGCATTGACATGTTTTGGGGGACATCTGGGGGTACAGAAAATGTAGGAGAGAATAATGCAGAGGTTCTATTGACCAGGATGTTACCAGGAGATCCTAAATTATTGTAGGTCCTGCCCCACCTTCCAGATAACCACTCTTTCTACTCAATTCCGAAGTCCCCTAGTCCCGTTACCTGTAATAGAGGTCCCATTTGAGAGAATTGCCATGGACCTAGTAGGACCTCTAGTTAAGTCGGCACAAGGGTATCAATACATCCTAGTGGTCATGGACTATAGGATCCAGTACCCTGAAGTAGTACCACTAAGAAATCTTTGGCCAAGAGTATCGCCCTGGAACTTGCCCATATTTTTGCTAGGATGGGCCTGCTGAAGGAGATATTGACAGGCCAGGGAGCCCCTTTCATGAGAAAGGTGATGAGGGAGTTGTATAAAGTTCTTCAGATTGCTCAGCTGCGATTCTCAGTCTGCCATCCACAGACAGACGGCCTTGTAGAGCGCTTCAATAAGACCTTGAAGGCCATGCTCAAGAAGATCATTGAGAAGGACGGTAGAGACTGGGACTATCTGCTTCCATTTCTAGTCTTCTCTGTCAGAGAAGTTCCCCAAGCCTCCACGGGCTTCTTGCTGTTTGAGCTCCTGTATGGTCGACATCCGCGAGGGCTCCTGGACATCGCCAAGGAAACCTGGGAAGCTGAGTTCACGCCACACTGGAGTGTCATAGTTATTACTTTCACCATCCTCTCCTGTAACTGGGCAACATGCTCTATCGTAAAGACACATCTTCTACAGGCACAGGATCCACAGGCAGGGGTGTATAACCGATCAGCAAAGCTGAGGCAGTTTCAGCCCCGGACTGTGTGCTAGTGCTTATCCCTACAGTGGAGAGCAAGTTCCCAGCCAAGTGGCAAGGTCCATACGAGGTGGTAGAAAAACTGGGTGAGGTGAATTACAAGGTACAGAAGCCAGGTCAAAGGAAGCCGCATCAAATATATTATGTGAACTTGCTCAAGCCATGGCAAAATTGGGAATCACTGGAAAACCCTTGCCTGGGAACCAGTCCCAAAGCCACAGTGGACGATGTCACAATTGCAGAACCTTTAACACCGGCCCAGAGGCATCAGTATCGGGAGCTGTTGCAGCGGAACTGGGACCTGTTCCTAGAGTTGCAAGGGCATACGCAGGTGGTGGAGCATGATGTGTTGACAGAGCTGCATGTAAGGGTGAACCTCAAGCCCTATAGAATTCCCGAAGCACGTCGGAAGGTTATATCAAATGAGGTGAAGAGAATATTAGACCTCAAAGTGATAGAGGTATCGAAAATTGGATGGTCGCGTCCCATCATCTTCGTCCTGATGCTCGATGGTGAATGGTGGTTTTGTAATGACTATGAATCGGATCCTACAGGTGATCCTGGATGCATTGAGAAATGCGGGGGTTCACCGTAAATGTGCTATAGGGAAGGACGAGGCTAAGTACTTAGGCTATGTCGGGAGGGGCGAAATCAAGCGACAAACAAGGTTGAGATGATTTAGAAGTGGCCACAACCACTTTCGAAGAAGCAAGTGAGGGCTCTTCTTGGAATTGTGGGATATTACCGACGGTTTATTCCAAATTTCACCATAATTGCCGCACCTTTGATGCATTTCCTTAAAGGCACCAAATCGACGATTATTAAATGGTCTGCTGAAGCTCAGATGGCTTTCAATTGGCTGAAGTAGGTTCTGTGTAAACATCCGGTTCTGGTCGCATCGGACTTCAGCAAAGAATTTGTGGTCCAGACAGATGCATCAGAAGTCAACTTGGGAGCCATGCTGTCTCAAGAAATAAATTAGGAAGAACATCCCATCCTGTATCTGAGTCAGAAGCTCTCTTCATGCAAAACTATGCCATTATCAAGAAGGAGTTCTTAGGCATAAAATGGGCTGTAGATACACTGAAATATTACCTGCTAGGCCGTAGGTTTAAGCTAGTGTCAGTCCATGCCCCTCTGATATGTTTTAGGGAAAAAAAGGTTAAGAATGCCCGGGTGACTAGGTGGTTCTTGGGCCTCCAAGATTTCAGTTTCCATGTAGAGCATTGACCCGGGAAGTTACACGGTAATGTGAATGCTCTGTCCCGAATTCCATTTGATGTCTGAAGGTGCCAAAACCCCCGGTGTTGTGAACGCTCTGGATCTGACTTCTGAGTTTGGGCTCCCCCTGGTGGCTGCTGATAGTAATGAAGCTGCTTTGGCTAACAGAGGTCTATCAGCTGGGGGCAATGATTGGCAATCAGGTGTCACTGAGTGGGGAGATATAAGTGAGCAACCTTCCCATGATCCTCGCCGGTGATTTGTTTCTTCCTGGTCCCTTTTGGAAGTCAGCTTGCATCCTGCTTTCTCCTGTAACTTTCAGATAAGTTATATGCTGCTTATTTCTGTGGATTTTGTTTTCCCTTTTGTTTTCTGCCCTTCTGGAGTGAGGTCAGCCAGGGTCCCCGACTGGGGCCTGCGCTGGACTCTGTTCCTCATTTACCACTGTTTATTTGTTTTCTGTCCCTGTTATTTCAGTATCTGCTGGTTTGCTACCAGTTCACACCAGAGTTCTGATCTAGCGGGGAGAGATTGTGTGGTCTCAGTATTTTTGGAAATCAGACGTGTTGGAATTTTTCTTAGAGTTTTTGCTGGATTGCAGACAGTATTCTTTCCTGTCCTGTTCTATCTAGACAGTTTGGGCCCCAGCATTTGCTTGCTCTATTTTCTGCCTGTGTTTGTATTTCATCTTGTCTCACCACCAATATATGTGTGGAGGCTACCTATTCCTTTGGGGCACTTCTCCAGGGCAGTTAGCTTTCATCTTTCTCTCTTTAGGCTTAGTTAACTCTCCGGCTGTGTCGAGGTGTCTAGGTCATCGTAGGTACGACCCACGGCTACTTCTAGTTGTGCTGTCAGTTTAGGGGTCTGCAATCCGCTAGTTACCAACCTCTCTGGGTGTCTGGTTGCATTGGCTATTTTGGCTACTGTCCTCCTCGGCTACCAAATCATAACACCCCGGCTTTGGGCAGAGGGAGGGAGAGAATATGTGACAGGATCACTGGCGCTCTGTGAGGGGAGATATGCATCACAAAGATTGCTTTCTTCTGTGATGTGAAACCCATAAGTTTCTCTCTAGCATGCTATATGCTGAAGGGGTTCAACCAAGGGTTACAAGGGTCTGGGTTTTTGGTGAGTAGGTGAGAAATGGGCAGGATGCCTTCTCACCATATCTCCACCTCAAGGGTGAGGTTGGCAGAGTTAAATGTCCGGCGACTGTTTTTTTCTCTGTTGTATGTTTGGAGGAACGAAGTCTCCAGACGCAAACTCCGGCGGGAGTTGAAGTGTGTTGTATCCCAGAGGGCTGGAGCCATACTGGGAGGGACTGTTTGTATGGACTTTTTTTTTCCATTTGTGCCAGAAAGGCTTTTTTTTGTGTTATTACTTTGCTTTGTGGTTTATGAAACAATAAAACACCCAGAAACTTTAATACCAAGTGTTCCTGTGTCTACCTCAGGGAGCAGCTGAGTGAGCCGACCTGCCATAGAGAGTAGACAATCTTTATTTGGTAAAATAGAGTGCAATACATTTCTTTTATTAGTTTATTTTTTTGCAAACATAAACTCAGATGACCATTAATATAGAGCCATTATCCTTTATGTAAGTGTCCTCCATCTGGAGGGGAGCTAAGAATCATTAGGTTCAATTCTTTTGCTATATACCGTGCATGATGTTTCTGCTTGTTCCGTGTGTCCTATTAATAATTGGTTTGTCTTAGATATTTGAACGTACTTGCAGTTTTTTCTTTATTTAATAGATTAGATATTTTGGAAGTCACACCTAGATATGATTATGGAGCTTAGCGAAGATTAAACAGATTCAATAAGTGCAGCTATACAAAGCAAGGACACAGAATTGCCCTATGTATTCATTGATTGCTTCCTGCCACCAGACCAAAGCATTAGAAATAATCATTTGCAGAACATTCAAATAACCTCTAGGGGTCATGCAATATAAAGATTTTAGATTTTGCTTCAAGTTGCCATCTCATCGGAGACTTTCTATCAAAGGGATTTTGGAAATTGGGTTTCTACATGAGAAAACATGGACAAAATAACATATATGGCAAGGCAAGTGAAAGATCCATGTGAATTCTAAGAAAAGACACAGATGGTTCATGTATGAATGTAAGAACAGGTCCTTATCGAAATCTAGATTTTGCAATTTTATGACCCAATATGTGTCATATTAAGACCATACTCCCACATGAGCATTTTTTGACCTTGTGCTGCCATCAGCAACACCAGGCGGCGCTGATGTTAGTTGTAGTCAGTTCATTAAATAAATAAAAATCAGCTATGAACTGCTTTAATCCCTTCACCACCTTGGGTTTTTCCATTTTCGCACTTTTGTTTTCGGCTCCCCTTCTTCCCAGAGCCATAATTTTTTGATTTGTGGACTCCAGCCTTGAAGTGGACATCCACTTTGGCGATCGAGAGGTGCGAGTGAGCCGGGCCATTACTTCCGACACTGACGTACGGTACAGGGCTCAGTTTGGGGTGGTGCAACGGACAGGGTGGTGACCGTCCAGAATGCAAGAGGCACAGAGAGCATTGATTGACTTTGTCACGAGGATTTGCGGCCTAGTGGGAAGAACCGGAAAACTCGCTACGGCCTACTATAAAAATGGAATAGTTATAGTGCTACCCCAAGGCATTGCTCTCATAAGAAACGGGATATATGTCACAGTGAAATCCTTCTGCAAGGGTTATAGTGCGAAAACATAACCCTTAGTGCAATAAGAACAGGGGGAAAGGAAGAAAAAGCTTCACCCAGGCAGTGGGGGTAAAATATAAAATTTTTATTAAGTATAAGCATTAAAATATAACACAAGCATCAATAAAGATAAAAAGGAAGGGGCGCGTTCTAGGCTGCCTGGTCACCACCAGCGATTTCCTCCCCTGGTATTTCAGGTTGTATGCTTATTTTCATGGACATGCAGTTACGGTGATGGTTCTTATATAAGCACATTTCATTTGGTGTGCACATTGTGGTAGTTTCTTTTGGCTACATTGTATCTTATTGATGTCTGCACTGTTCTTTGCTACACATTATATTTCTATTATCGACATATAAGCATATTTTATTTGGTGCGCATATTGTGGTTGTTTCTTTTGGCAACATTGTATTTTATTTATGTCTGCACTATTTTTTGCTACACATTATATTTTTATTAGCGATATGCATATATGTAAAGGCACATTGTAAAAGGGCATATACACATAATTGTGTGGATACACTGCTTTATGTATTTTATTTAGCACAATTATATATATACATATCCTCTTTTGAATGCACGTGTATATATACTTTACTGTAATATTGTTTAGTCCGTTTTTTGCATACCTTTTGACATATTCTATTATTGACCTGATTGATTCTTATTATACACCAGGGTATTGGATTACGCTGTGTGGGGCTTTGGCTTCCTTTTTATCTTTATTGATGCTTGTGTTATATTTTAATGCTTATACTTAATAAAAATTTTATATTTTACCCCCACTGCCTGGGTGAAGCTTTTTCTTCCTTTCCCCCTGTTCTTATTGCACTAAGGGTTATGTTTTCTCATTTGGCTGGTCTATGCCATCCACTCCTTTTTTTGTTTTGAGATTCAATTGGTTGGTGTGGATTTATTTTTGAGTATTTTATTTTATTATCTTAATTTATTATATATTTCCACACTGTATTGTGTTTCAATTCAATTTGGTTTTTACAAGGGTTATAGTGCGTTGATAACAACTGTGATAATATATATTGAATATTGTACTCTGCCATTACCATGAGAATAAATAGTTAAGTGGTTACTTCCGCCTTGTCCTTGTCTGCGGGTTGAATCCCAGTCACCTATTTACACAAAGCAGAGGCTGTAGAATTAAAACAGTGCAAAATTTTGAAGGACACCCAATTGCAAAATTTATTTGTAGCCCATAAGGCATGCATTTGAGTTAAAAAAAAAATTGGAGTCCATATCCTTTAAATACCAGTTCCTGAATATGCTTTTTGGAATTTTAGAATATTTGGGAATATACAGTTTTTCTGATATTTCCAAATGCCAGCCCGTGAATCCCTACAGATAAGACGTCTCACGTCTCACGTACACAGATCAGGATCTTTGTATTTTTGCTATTTCTGTGCCATCCTCGGCACCTGGGATCCTATTAATAGATTTCTCAAGTACAAACCAACCATCAGTGATAGAAATGACAAAAGTGGCATAGAACGACGTAAAAAGTCAGCTCATATAAGGGTGAGTTTCCACGGTCAGGATACGCTGCGTGTTTGGCGCTGTGCGCTGGCGCAGCGCCAAACACGCAGCGTCCAGATGTTACAGCATAGTGGAGGGGATTTCAAGAAATCCCGTCTCCACTATGCGTAACAATACGCAGGTGGCAGACCTGCGTAAACGGACATGCGGCGCGTCTTTTCAGACCGCAGCATGTCCTAGCGTATTGCGGCGACGCTGCGTCGCCGCAACCGAATTTAACACAGGGCTATGTAGCCCTGCGTTCTTTCCGGAGGTGTTCCGGAGGTGTCCTGAACACCTCCGGAAAGATCGCGCGTCATAAAGGGGGCGGGGCTTAGACGGAGCGGAATTTCCGCTCCGTCCAAAGCGCTGTGGTTCCGGACCGTGGAACCACAGCCTTAGAGACAACACGGGGAGAGATACACGGGGCTGCAAATTATATTTATCCTGCTCCATTACGATTTCCTGTAGCTTGTGTTCATTGTTATACAGATCTCGCCTCGTTATCCAGATCCTCTTCCCTTTGGGAATTATGTGACAATCACACTTTTCGGGTGAGCAATAAGCATTTTAGGGATTTTGTGTTTCTTTGCTTTGTTTTCTTCTACAAATCCATTCTCTGACTTGTGTCTTTTTTAAACTCTTTGTCACTTTTCTTTTTTAATTTGTAAATGTGACCCGGTTTTCCAATTTCAGATTTTTTTCTCTTAATTTATAATTTGCATTTCTTTAAAAAAAAAAAAAATCACGAGTTTTAATGCAGAAGACCCCCGTGCCTGTCATTGTAAATCTCCTATGAACGCTGGCGCATGGCTGATGTTCCTTAAAGATGATGATTTCTGCTACACATAGCCGGGCTGGAGACCTGCTATGTATAGCACAAGCAATCACAAGATCGCAGCTTCAAATCTCCTAAAGGGAATATTGAAGCCAGTAAAAAATTAAAAAAGAAAAGTTTTAAAAAATAAAAAAAAATTAAAAAAATATAAAAGTTCAGATCATCCCCTTTTGCCCCATTTAAAACAAAATTTAAAAAAAATTTGGTTTCGCTGCATTCATAAATGTCCGATCTATCTAAATATAAAGTTAATTAATCCGACAGGTAAACTGTGTAATGAGAAAAAGAATCAAAACGCTAGAATTACGTTTTTTTTGGTCACCGCCACATTGTAATAAAATGCAATAACAGGCAAATAAATCATATTTGCCGCAAAGAAATTTAGTGAAAATGGTAAAAAAAAACAATTGTGCAATTGCACTTTTTTTTGCAATTCCACCGCACTTGGAAGTTTCAGCTCGTCAGTTATTAATCACGTGATGTCATAGACCTAATGGAAAAGAGAAGAATTATCTGGGTAGAAAGGCAAAATGAGCAATTGTAAGTACACAGTGCTGTATAATATGATAACTGCAATATATTAAGAGAATATAAATTTTAATAGGTACGCTTCTTTATTGGATGCACGAGGGTGGATTTATCGATCATCTCTTTGTAGCCACCTTGCCTTTCTGCATACCAAACAGTATAACACAGTATGTAGCAGCTCAAGTTACCTGATGACAGTTTTGGGGGGGATTCATTTTATGTGCCGTCTTATGATAAATGAGGTCTTAACCCTGCCTGCTTTGATTCCTGCCAGTAATGATTCCAGATATTTTTATCTTCAGAGGTTTAAAGTAGGAAATGTACTTGTTCCGATGTTCCGAGCTCATTTCAGACGCCAGCAGAATAATATTCAGATATTTATCTCACACAAGAGTTAGACTCAACACTAGTGTTGAGCATTCCGATACTGCAAATATCGGGTATCGGCCGATATTGGCTGTATCGGAATTCCGATTCCGAGTTCCGATATTTTCGTCATATCGGATACCGGAATCGGGATTGTCACTGTCACTGTCAGTGTCCGTCGGTCGGGTCTGTCAGGAGTCAGCGGCACTTACCCGGCAGAAGATCTCCGGCGGTCACATCCCGGACTGCTTAATGGCCGCCATCCTCTTCTCCCTGGCGGTCACATGCAGTTTCTCGCGATAACTGCAGTGACTGCTGGGTAATCGCGGCCGTAAAGCAGTCAGTCCGATGACGTCACCGCCGGGGAAGCTGGTAAGCAGCTGTGCTGCGCCGGGATGTCAGGCTCTGCCTGTCATTCCGATGTAGCAGAGCTGGATCGTCGTGGGACTATCGTTACTATGGACTGCGTCGGACAGGTGGTATACTGTTGGTTTGTTTTTTTTATTTTTTTACAGGAGATCGATGGCGTCGCAGGAATGAGAGAGTAATAAAAGAAATGAAAACTGTGTTGTCTCTTTTATTTCATTAAAAGACTTTTTTCTTGCTGTGTCTTTTTTTTAAACATTTAAAAACTTTGGGATTAATAATGGATCGGTGTCTTATTGACGCCTCTCCATTATTAACCGGGCTTTTTGTCACCGTGCAATCAACGGTGACATTAACCCCTTATTACCCCACTTGCCACCGCTACAGGGCAGTGGGAAGAGCCGGGTAAAGTGCCACAATTGGCACATCTTTTGATGCGCCAAATGTGGGGCTGCTGTAGCCTGGTATTATCAGGCTGTTGAGGGCCAAAATCCATGGGCCTTGACAGTCTTTTAATACCAGGCCGCAGCAGTCTGCATTTTACTTGGCTGGTTAACAAAAATAGGGGGGACCCCTACGCCGTTTTTTTTTCGAGGGGATCCCCTATTTTTGTTAACCAGCCAAGCTAAGCAGACTGCTGTGGCCTGGTATTATCAGGCTGGCAAGGTCCATGGATATTGGATCCTTACCAGCCTGAAAAACCAGGCCTCAGCGGTCTGCTTCATCTGGCTGGTTAACAAAAATAGGGGGGACCCCACGCCAATTTTTTTCGAGGGATCCCCTATTTTTGTTAATCAGCCAAGATATGCAGACTGCTGTGGCCTGGTATTATCAGGCTGTCAAGGTCCATGGATCTTGGCTCCTTAACAGCCTGAAAATCCAGGCCTCAGCGGTCTGCTTCATCTGGCTGGTTAACAAAAATAGGGGGGACCCCACGCCAATTTTTTTCGAGGGGATCCCCTATTTTTGTTAATCAGCCAAGATATGCAGACTGCTGTGGCCTGGTATTATCAGGCTGGCAAGGTCCATGGATCTTGGCTCCTTAACAGCCTGAAAATCCAGGCCTCAGCGGTCTGCTTCATCTGGCTGGTTAACAAAAATAGGGGGGACCCCACGCCATTTTTTTTTCGAAGGGAACCCCTATTTTTGTTAATCAGTTCCCTCTGACGTCACTGATTGTGTCCCTGGCTGACCTGAAGTGAAAGTGGAAAGCAATCAATTAAGCTTTCCACTTAAGGGCCCGTCTCACATAGCGATATCGCTACCGAGATCGCTGCTGAGTCACTAGTTTTGTGACGCAGCAGCGAGCTCACCAGCGATATCGCTGTGTGTGACATTCAGCGACGATCAGCCCCCCTGCCGGGTATCGCTGATCGTCGCTGAAATGTCAGGACCTTTTTTTGATCGCTGGTTTCCCGCTGACAGGCACGCATCGCTGCGTGTGACAGGCGGGAGACCAGCGATCCGCTGGTAACCAAGGTACACAGCGGGTTTCCAGGCGCCGGGCTGTGCCTAGAAACCCGCTGTGTACCTTGGATACCAGCGCCCTGATGCAGGGAGCTGGTATCCAAGGTACACAGCGGGTCTCCAAGCGCTGCGCGGTGCCTGGAAACCCGCTGTGTACCTTGGATACCAGCTCCCCTGCATCAGGGCGCTGGTATCCAAGGTACACAGCGGGTTTCTAGGCACAGCCCCGCGCCTGGAAACCCGCTGTGTACCTTGGTTACCAGCGGATCTCTGGTCTCCCGCCTGTCACACGCAGCGATGCGTGCCTGTCAGCGGGAAACCAGCGATCAAAAAAAGGTCCTGACATTTCAGCGACGATCAGCGATACCCGGCATGGGGGCTGATCGTCGCTGAATGTCACACACAGCGATATCGCTGGTGAGCTCGCTGCTGCGTCACAAAACTAGTGACTCAGCAGCGATCACGGTAGCGATATCGCTATGTGAGACGGGCCCTTAAGCGATGTTACTCGCAGTGTCGCTGTCCCAGATCGCTGCCTGAGCTGCCTGTTTGGCAGCTCACCAGCGATCATGTAGCGATACACCAGCGATCCTGACAAGTGCATATCGTTGTCGGGATCGCTGGTGTATCGTTATGTGACACCCAGCCTTTACTCTCCTGTCAGGCAGGAGAGGAACTCATTCATTTGGGGGTTTACTGTGAGGCTGCAGCATTAGCTGCGGTCCCTGCAGTAAACATTAACCCTTTCTGAAGGATTACACCGTGGGACCTGACTGTGCATGGGATAGGTAAGAATAATTTTGCTTTTTTATTTTATTTTTATTACAGGAAATGGTTTTTGCAGTAAAATAAAAGATGGTCAAAAACATGTGTCTTTATTTCATTAAAATGATTTTTAATTAAAGTGTGTGTGTTTTATTTTTATTTCATGCAATAGGATTAATAATTGATAGTTGTCTAATTGACAGCTCTCAATTATTAACCTGGCTTAAAGTGACCTTTCAATTGCAAGGTCATTTTAACCCCTTATTAACCCATTCGCCACCGCTACAGGGCAATGGGAATAGACGGGCAAAGTGCCAGAAAGGGCAAATCTAATTAGAGATTTGCCCTTTCTGGGGTGTCTGGGGGCAGATGTTAGTAGCCAGGGGGGGGCAAAAATAATGGTCCCTCTCTGGGCTATTATTATCTGCCCCCACTCACTGGCTTTGTCTGTCTGGTTGCGAAAATAGGGCGGGAGCCCACGCATTTTTTTTCAGCAATTTTACACCTCATATATATATACATGTCATTGAATTTGTGACACATATATATATATATATTTATATTTATAGTTCATACACTTCTACATAGTATAATAGCCGCTAATTCAATTGCCGGCTTTTGTGAAAATGCAGAACCCGACATGAAATGACACTTGGTTTACATAGAGTTAACCATGTCTTTTCATGTAGTTTGATATCTGATTTGCACAAACAATTACATGAGTGTAAGTGTGCAAAATTTCACACCTGTAGGGGTTAATTAAAGGTGTAAATTCGTAGCAAAAAAGTCAGTTTTTTTTACAACGAATTTACACCTTTAATTAACCCATACAGGTGTGAAATTTTGCACACATAGACTGATGTAATTGTTTGTGCAAATCAGATAGCAAACGACATGAAAAGACATGGTTAACCCTATGTACACCAAGTGTCATTTTCATGTCGGGTGCTTCTGTCTTTTCACAGAAGCCGGCTTTACCCGGCAATTGAATCAGAGGATATTTTACTATGTAGAAGTGTATAAACTATACATATATGTATATATATATGTCACAATGACATGTATATATATATATATGTATTCTATGTGTGTATATTTAGTGTTTACAAGGAAAGAATGGGTTTTTTTTAGTTACGATATTTTGTTCCCATAGACTTACATTGGATTTCCGGTATCGGTATCGGGTATCGCCGATATTTTAATGGTATCGGCGATACCATTCCGATTCCGATACTTTTGGATATCGGAAAGTATTGCTCAACTCTACTCAACACTTTACTGCAAGAGTAAAAATATTGGAAGCGAAATTTAAAGGCACAATAACAGCGACCGCCCTTGGCATTCTTAATGTAAAGGTTTATAGGTCATAGTGCCCCATCTGGAAGAAAGCGTACCTGGGGGAATTCTAGAGATTGGAGAGCTTTGATCACTAGGATCAATGGAATGTATGTAATGTATCATTAAACTTTCAAAATCTTTCAAAACTTTTTAGCAGTTTCAAACTTTTGACCGATTTTCTTAGGCGGGTGCTATCTGTGGTTTTCACGGATCGCACTTTTACGCGTGATATTTTGTGGGGCTGTGCACATGGACTGAGTGATCCGAGAAAAGAATCGGAGCGCTGTAGGATTTTGATGCCAGTGTTGGCTCAAAATCAGCAATGCAAGTCTATGGGTCCATGAAAGAAATTGGACCGCACTCGGATGACATCTAATTGCAGTCCGATATTCAAGAATGGAAAAGGTGGAGAAACTTTTTTTTTTTAATCTCTCCACGTTCAAGAAAATTTGATGTCACTTTGATTAAGCTCTGCTCAAACGTTGATCACAGATCAGAGTAATTGGACCGTTTTTCTCAGTGTGGACCTATCCTCACATTTAGTAATCAGTCAGCTGAGGCGCGCTCCACACGTCCACTGGCAAATGATTTAATTAAAGCATAACCGTCTGATTATTTTTCCATTCATCACTAGTACACATGAAAACTTTGTAAGGTATCTTATCAGATAAAACGTCTTTCTCTTCCTCTCAAAATTCTCAATTCACAGGTAAAATCTGTCTTCATTGATTAAATACTTTCCCATTACTGAGCTACGAGATGACAGTTGGTGTGCATAAACTTCTATGGAGAACTGTAACTTTTGGCGAACTTGCTGGGATAAGGAGTTATCTGAGTATGCTCGGGTGCTAACCGAGTGTCTCCGGCTTGCTCGAATACTATGTTCAACTCCCCGCGGCTGCATGTCTCACGGCAGTTCAACAGCCGCAACACATGTAGGGATTACCTGTTTCTTAGGTAATCCCTTCATGTGTTGCGCCTGTCTAACAGTGGTGAAGCCGCAGGGACTCTAACATATTTTTTGAGCACGCCGGAGACACTCGGTTAGCACCCGAGCATACTCAGATAACTCCTTATCCCAGCACATTACTATCAATGAAACGTTGATTCCAGGGGCTTGATTTCTTTAGTTTATCAATGCCTTCACAAAGGCTGTCAGTGAAATATTGGAATGGATTAAGAAGAAAAAAAGAAACAGAACTGATACTGAGCCCCATCTCCAGATATGGGATGACAATCTGACTGATATCCCTCATTGTGGCGCAGTTCTGTTCCCAATCTATTCTTTAACATGGGTGTTTGGGAAGATGCTAAAGGTCAGGGTGTCCTCATATATATACGTTTAGTCCTATTCAGTTTTCTCCTTTTTATTAACTAGGGTGCATAATTAAATCAGCACATATAGAATAAGCCCAAAACACTGGCGCTGTTGCTACAACAAGGATCAAATCTTGAAAGAGGTACCTTATTTCATTCTGAAAGGCATTGGCAGGGGCGTAATGGTCATGGTCGCAGAGGGTGCGACTGGGCTCCTGCAGGATGAAGACCCACCGACGCCAGTGCCAATTTCACATTGATGTTCTGAGGACGCAGATTCAGCTGAAATGTATTGCAGCACAGAGATCCACCATCTGCCTGCTCTGCAATGCTCGCTGCCGGCCAATAAGAGGCCAACAGCTGATGTCAGTTTGCTTGTGACGGGCGGCGTATGGCAGTGAAGTCATTCAATGCCCATGCCGGTACACCAAAGTCAGCTTCCGGCTTCTGTGCTTTCTGTGCTGCCCAGGATGGGGGACATTATTATAACATGGGGACCTGGAAGGGGGCATTATTACTGAAAGGGACCAGGATGGAGGAGATTATTACAGGAAGGAGCCCAGAATGGAGGACATTATTACAGGAAGGGGCCCAGGATGGGGGACATTATTGCAGGAAGGGGTCCAGGAATGAGGGACATTATACCAGGAAGTAGCCCGGGATGGGGTACGTTATTACAGAAAGGGCCCCAGGATGGGGGACATTATTACAGAAAGGGCCCCAGGATGGGGGACATTATTACAGGAAGGGGTCCAGGAATGAGGGACATTATTACAGAAAGGGCCCCAGGCTGGAGACATTATTACAGGAAGGGGCCTGGGATGGGGGACATTACAGAAAGGGCCCCAGGATGGGGACATTATTACAGGAAGGCCCCCAGGATGGGGACATTATTACAGGAAGGGGCCCAGGATGGGGGACATTTTTACAGAAAAGGGCCCAGGATGGGGGACATTATTACAGAAAGGGCCCCAGGATGGGGACATTATTACAGGAAGGCCCCTAGGATGTGAAACATTATTACAGGAAGGGGCCCAGGATGGGGTACATTTTTACAGAAAGGGGCCCAGGATGGGGGACATTATTACAGGAAGTAGCCCAAGATGGGGACATTATTACAGGAAGAGGCCCAGGATGGGGGACATTATGACAGAAAGGGGCCCAGGTTGGGAGACATTATTGCAGGAAGTAGCCCAGGATGGGGGATATTATTACAGAAAGGACCCCAGGATCAGGACAGTATTACCGAAAGGGGCCCAGGATGGGGACATTATTACAAGAAGGAGCCCAGGATGGGGGACATTATTGCAGGAAGGGGCCCAGGATGGTGGACATTATTGCAGAAAGGGGCCCATGTTGGGGGATATTATTACTGGAAGGGGTCCAGGAATGAGGGACATTATACCAGGAAGTAGCCCAGGATGTAGGACAATATTATAGACAGGGCCCCAGGATGGGGACATTATTACAGAATGGGCCCCAGGATGGGGACATTATTACAGGAAGGGCCCCAGGATGGGGACATTATTACAGGAAGTAGCCCAGGATGAGGAACATTATTACAGAAAGGACCCCAGGATTTGGACATTATTACAGGAAGGGGCCTGGGATGGGGGGCATTATTACAGGAAGGGACCAGGATCTAGGAGATTATTACAAGAAGGAGCCAGGATGGGGGACATTATTACATGTGGTGCTAACATGCATGTCTTTATATGTTATAAGGGTCCATACATCTGACCAACATGCAGATAGGAACCCAGGTCCAATCTTTGCACCAGAGCCATCGGACTCTAGTTACACCACTGGGCTTCCTTTTTCAAATCCTGCCCTTTTATTAATGATGGTTTCCATATATTTTTATGTACGATATCATACATAGGGTATTATGTTAATGTACCATTTCCATCTTGTACTTTGCAATGCAATTACTTTTTCAAATGAATGGGAAAAAATGAAAAATGCAGGCAAAACACATAAAAAGTACTAAAAATACAGCAAAAATAGCATTCTTTCTGCCAAAATTTGCAGAATATCTGCCGCAAATGCTAAACTTACTCACAAAGCCCTACAAATGGAAGTGTTCTGTAGTTTGTTTGTACTTTTTGTATCATTATACTTGAATATCATTCATAGTTGGGATATCTACTATAGAAGATAGGAGGGTTTTTTATGGGGTAAGGGTTGTCGGCTATATTTTTGCATATTTGTACAGTATATAAAAAATCTAAAAAAAAGCCTCCTTGTAATTTCAGCCCTTTTTTATACATTTCCTAAGCTCAACTTCAAATACATTTGTATAGAATAAAGGAAATGAGTCACAGGCTTCGCTGGATGGATTTATTTCAATGTAAACATTTCTGATATTTTGAACATATTATTTATCCCAGCTATACGCCGTGTAACCATAAAGTCCATTGTTGTACACACGCTCATTAACTTCACTTAATATACTTCTTGCTGTGGTCTTGCATTTATCACGTGCAGGGGGTCACTCATTGCTAATCACTGTTTTTTGATTGACAGCTGGCTCCAATTATGATTTTCTGTACAGTTTTTTGCTCTGGGTCTGCTGGAGATGATAATAATGGAATATTTGCACATTGCATGATCGCTGCACAAAATCACCAGGATTTACCTTATAAAAAAATATAATACAATAGTAGCATAAATATTTTTTCCTCTATACAGTAAAATCTCATTAAAATGAAATTAAAATTTATACAGTGTTACATTCACATGGAATATATATCAGCATATAAATTTAAGAGATTTTCCCCTGAAATTAAACATTGGAATATTATTTATTTTTTATCATAACTGTCTCCAAGAAACCTTTTTTTAAAGCTGAGGGACAACTAGTATGGGAAGATTGCAGCTCAGAATGACAAATATTGCTAGGCAGTTTTTACATTTTTAAAGGGGTGTATCAACTTTAACCATATATCCCCTAGATAGGATAATGTTGGGGTCCGAGCACCAGTGATTGTGGTCATTGATGGATGGCTGTCAGTCCCCTTTCTCAGCTTCCCATCATCAGCAAATATGTGACTTAAAGGGGTCGTGCAGACAACCATATTTTCTGTCCTGGTGCAATCAGACAAACATTGAATCGCACTCGGGCCAATGTTAGTCTATGGTGTTGTGGGCATGTCCGATTTTTTCTTTGGACAGAGCCAGTCCGAAGGAAAAAAATCACAGCTTGCTCAATTTTCATTTTATATTCAGATGGCACTTGGTCATACAAGTCAATGAGTCCGGGATAAGCATTGGATTGCACTTGGATGACATCTGAGTGCAGTCTGATGTTTACTGACGGACAGAATGGAAAAGACAGAGAATTTTTTTTCTCCATCTTCTCCTCATCCGAGAAAAGTGGATCACACTGTGCTCACACTATGATCAAACTCTGGTCAGAGTATGATTAGCATAATGAACCCTATCCTCTCGGATGATAGAAAATACTGTCGTGGAACCCTAGCCAAAAGAGCACTGGTTGAGCGTTTACAGTGCTGCTCTTCTCCAAGTCTATGGTTTAGACAGTAATAGCAAAGTCATGTGAGGTCAATATAGAAGACGTCTATTTTCAAAAGTTTATTGAACATTTATTTATTTCTTTATTTTACTCACTTATATAGCGCCATTAAGTCCACAGCAATTTACAAACATTTTTGGAACATGGGGTTTTATTCGACTCGTTTCGTAGTAACATATACTTCTTCTACAGGAAGTCACCCACATAATGGGAGATATCCACAAATTCTTCTTATCTTCATTCCTATCAGTTTGATAGCCCGTGGATCTGCAGAGGCTGTACATTAATTTAAAGCGTTTTAAATCATAGATCAGGTTAGCACAAAAATCTTTTTAATTTGTCTGTCATATAAGACCCTATTTGTGCTATTTTCTTCCTAGAGTTTTAACTATTCTCTTCTGCTGTCATTTCAGTGTACAAAAAGTGCACAAAATCCTCGCTCTCTTCCTAAGAGAGTGATTTGAGTGCTTTCTATTGCATTGAAGTGACAACAGAGGAGAAAAGCAATGTCAGAAGTGAGGAGTGAGATTGATGTGTGCTTTCTACTTCACTGACGTGATAGTAAACCACAATCAAGAAAGTAATCACTGCACACGTAATTCTTAATAGTGCAAAAAGTGAACAAATTTTATTGAAATATGATGCGGCGATTATTTGTTGTCATTTCGGCCACGTATGGCCTTTATCAAAAACTGATCGCCTTTCAATAGGATGAGTCAAACGACCCCGTTTTGGTACATTAGGGTTCACAAAAGAAACATATATCTGCCAGTATGCTAAGTGTCCCAGGTAGGAGGGCAAAATTCAGATGAACCCTGAAGGAGACATTGGTGGCGCAGGGTAAAGCGCAGACACAGCAGTGTCCTGGCAGTGTGTGATAGTAAACCAGACAAGCAATGCAGAAGCGAGGAGAAAGTGATGTGTGCTTTCTACTTCACTAACGTGATAGTAAACCAGACAAGCAATGCAGAAGCGAGGAGAGTGATGTGTACTTTCTACTTCACTGACATGATAGCAGAGGAGATAAGCAATGTCATAAGCTAGGAGAGAGTGATGTGTGCTTTCTACTTCACTGACATGAAAGCAGATGAGACAAGCAATGTCAGAAGCGAGGAGAAAGTGATGTGTGCTTTCTACTTCACTGACATGATAGCAGACGAGACAAGCAATGTCAAGCGAGGAGAGAGTGATGTGGACTTTCTACTTCACTGATGTGATAGCAGAGGAGATAAGCAGTGTCATAAGCGAGGAGAGAGTGATGTGGACTTTCTACTTCACTGACGTGATAGCAAAGGAGATAAGCAATGTCATAAGCGAGGAGAGAGTGATGTGGACTTTCTACTTCACTGACATGATAGCAGAGGAGATAAGCAATGTCATAAGTGAGGAGAGAGCAATGTGTGCTTTCTACTTCACTGACATGATAGCAGATGACACAAGCAATGTCAGAAGCGAGGAGAGAGTGATGTGTGCTTTCTATTTCACTGACGTGGTAGTAAAGGATATAAGCAATGTCATAAGCGAGAAGAGAGTGATGTGCACTTTCGACTTCAAGGTCGTGCTAGCAGAGGAGATAAGCAATGTCAGAATCGAGGAGTGATTTTTCTGCTCTTGCCTGCACAGGAATAGGGATCAAATACTGTATTTTTTGGACCATAAGATGCACTTTTTTCCCCCAAACTTTTGGGGGAAAATCGGGGTGCGTCTTATGGTCGCAACATACCGGAAAGTCCAGTGGCGGCGGCGCTCCCAATGCAGCTTCGCTGCGATGCGGTGGTGGCTTCGAGATTTGAACGAGAGTATGCGGAGGCCATCTTGCCTGAGGCCCCAGGCAGCCATTCCTCATGCCGGCACCGCATCGCAGCTGCGGGGGGCTTTCCGGCTGGGACGAGATGCAGGCGGAGCCCCCCACGCAGCCCAGAGGCCCTCTGCTGCCCGGACACCACCACCGCACCACACTCTGCATCGGGACCGCCACCGGAGGCCCCTGGTGGCCTTCAGCCCGGCACCGCATCGCAGCTGCGGGGGGGCTTTCCGGCTGGGATGAGATGCCGACGGAGCCCCCGACGCAGCACAGAGCCCTGCTGCTGCCCCGACACCACCACCGCACCGCAGGGAAGCTGCATTGGGAGCGCCGCTGCCACCGTATTTGTGAGTATATGGCCACCCTGGCCACCCCACAGTGTCCAACCACCCCACAGAACACAGCCACCCCACATAACACAGCCACCCCACAGAGCACCACTACCACACCAGCCTGGACCACCAAACGACCCCAGTGACCACTCCTCTACCTGTGCTGATCCGTTCGCTGGTAAGCTAAATTCGGACTGTAAGACGGACCCCCATTTGACACATTATTTTTTTTCCCCAATTTTCCTTCTGAAAATTTGGGGTGCGTCTTATGGTCCGGTGCGTCTTATAGTCCGAAAAATACGGTAATAGAAGTTTATCTTCAGACAGCGCGGGCTCTTGGCAAGTCGTCACTGTCAATCAACATGGAGTGGAAGTAATCTAAATAAGTGGTTGGAACAGTGCACAGAAGCATTACCCACACCAAGGTTGCATTGAGCACGTTCATTGGCAATAAAGTTGATTTTGGGGGCATTGGAAAAATAAATTAAAAAACATATATGATTAATTTTCTTGCTTTATCTTCTACAAGGCTATGTGTTTAGTTTGAAGGGTAAATTTGGGGTGATTACTTTCTTTTAATTATGAAAAAAAACTTGATAACAATAACTAGTGGAAACTGACCACCTATGAGGCTCCCAGAGAGAAGGGACCCAGGAATGTTTGGCCTGGTACTCTTTGCTATTAGATAGAAAATATTGCAGAATTTCTGCCTAGAAATGAATTGCATTTTTAGGAAACAAAACGGTTGGCAATTGTTCAAAGAGTCATGGAAACGGCAAAGAATAGGACACAAGCCTCAGATTCTACAATCCTTGTGGTAAAATGATTCACCCTAAGAAAGGGACCTTTTGGATCTTCACTATGGGGCTCCCGTTCTCTTCTGTTTCCTCCATTGGGCTTCATACATTTGGCACGCCCTAATTACTTAACCATTGTGCTAGAATTATGGCACATTTTGCTTAAAGGAAAGCGGTTGTACGGCCTTAGGCTACAAGTCTGCGGTTAATCTATGTGACAGTAGACTTGTGAATCCTCAGATTGTGCACACTACGTACGTTGAGGATTCTCCTGTGCCAATGGTGTGAGTGTGTGGTCATGTGACTGCAAGCATGGGACATGCATACTTCCAGCCACATTCCAACTAGACGAGCTAGGCTGCGCATGTCTAGTCTAGTTGGTATGTGAACAAATGTATGCAAATCGCTTACTTGCGGTCATACGTCCATCCACTCCTGGCACAGGCACAGCACACAGTACTTACGCAGATTGACTGTAGACAGTTAGAGGCCGGTTAACCCCACTAATACGATTCACTATTTTTTTGCGGATGTGTTTTGAAAATAGCAGACTTATTTTATAAACTAAAGACTTGCAAGTAATATGTAATTTGGAATTAGAGTACTGTTCTTTAATGCAACATTTCATACAAGAGAATTTGGGTCAATCCAAGATGATTGGCGTTTTCAGACAAGACAAGGTCATTGTTTGGGAAATCCTCCAACTTGCAAGTAACTGTCATGAAAGAAGATAAATACCTTGATCCTTATGTTATAGTTACTATTCTCCTAAATGCCTATGATAAATGCTAAAGGTAGCCTGTCACATCCCCAAATGCTATTAACCTGCAGATATGGAGTTAATCTATGTTCCAAAGCTGGATTGCAAATATTGGATGATAGCTTCCCTTTCAATTTATTTTTTGTATTATCATTTGTCACATGGGCCAATTGTTAGTTTCTGTTAGAACTTAGATTGAATGTTAAAAGGGAATTTTTTTAGAAATTGAATTTATCTGGATGAATGTGGGTGTCATATGGCCCTATTAAATCTGCCTATACTTTGAATTACTTATTATTTTATGAGTGGTGATAATGTGGATTACTTTAGTTGAGCCTACAGATCTCATTAAATATACAGTACACATAACAATTAAAAATATTATTCTAAGCCTAGGGACTATTATAGGAGATGTCATGAAAGAGTGCCTACGCTGGTGGACTTGTCATGACTATGTATTAGGCTCACGGTGGCTTAGTGGTTAGCGCTGTTGACTTGCAGCACTGGGGTCCTCCTGAGCTTAAATGCCACCAAGGACAACATCTGTAAGGAGTTTGTATGTTCTCCCGGTGTTTGCGTGGGTTTCCTTTGGGTTCTCCGGTTTCCTCCCACACTCCCAAAACTAATTGATAGGGAATCTAGATTGTGAGCCCCAATGGGGACAGCAATGATGTCTATAAAGTGCTGTGGAATTAATGGCCAACATTGAGGAGACCAAGACCTTATTTTGATAAGTTTGTCCAGTTTAAACAGTTAACTCTACATTTGGTTGACCTTCCATAATTCAACTGGTACCATATCTTACACATTGATTAAATGTGAAAAACTGGGCAATGACAATTCTAACCACACTCACGTACAGATACGGTAACATTACTGATAGAGTAATAACATTTCATTTCGTTTTGTCGTCACGCTGGTTTTAGAATCATATTTTTAATAAAAAAAAGTCAAATAAAAAAGTAAATTTTCTTTAAAATCTTGGAAATAAAGTGTAATACTATGTTCCTGTGGACCGAGAGCTGCAGCATGGCAATGCCCTTGGTAGTGAAGTTTGATAACTGTCTCCTTTGTGACTTTTCTTCGGTTAAAGGGTTTTTCTTATGTCAGACATTTATGGCATACCCACAAATGAGAGATGTGGGTCACAAAGGGGTCCTGTTTTTCACGGCTGTGAATCAAGATGTGACTTCACACGTGTAGCTTCTTAATTTACTTTAAAGGGAGTTGCAAAAGTAGCCCAACATGCTTGCTTGGCTTGTTCCAAAGCTCCCATGGAAATTAATTGAGAGAGCAACACTTCTCCATTCCCGGGGCACCCGATTAGCATGGATCCCATAGGGGCGACTTGTATCTATTAGACATTTATTGTTTATTCAGTGGATGTCTGACATGGAAATATTCCTTCAAGCAATAGGAATAAAGACTAAATAAAATATTGGTAAAGTCTACTTGCAGATACCCTTATAGTTAGAGTCAAGCTTCTCAATTCTTGAAATTCTTATTTCTATGTGCAGTGTCGTCATAATCATAAAGACGTTGTGTGTGTTCTGTATGACATACATAAACACAAATCTGCACATATGTACTGTACACTTTCAATGTAACAAGTAGATATTGTATTTTGGTGATTTAAATCCAAGAAATGTTTTATACTAAGGCTATGTTCACACTAGGTTTTCTTTTTTTCAGCCTTTCAAAAACCACCAGTTTTCAAGGATAAAACGTTTCAGGAAATTCTTCTTTTTTGGACTTTTTCTTTTTCTAAAGTGCTTCCTGAAGCTTATTTGTAGGAGTTTTTTCTTCTAAAGAGTTTATTTCAGCCTTTTGATTGGAAAGTGCCTAGTTTGGAGAGGTTTTCTTCAGTGTCTGCTTCAAAGAAGTGACATTCACATTCTTTATTCACCCTAGAAGCTTTTTAAAGCCTCTGTAGTAAAAAAGGTACAAAACCTTCCTCCTATGAACATATGAATTTGAAGGGTTTTTAAAGAGTTTTTGAGAAGCATTTTGGTTGAGGATCAAAAAACTGAGTTTTTGGAGCGGAAGCTGAACAGAAACTCCAAGTTTTTTCCCAGTTTCCGCTCAGTTTCTGTTCTAAAGCCTTCTTGAAAAATTTTGTGTGCACATAGCCATAGCGCATAGTTAAAAAATAACGGTATATGTAATGCATTAATATTCTGGCAAAAAAATAATGGTGGCACTGCTATCACAGATGGCTATAAACAAGGTTAGTTTTGGGTTATAAGCTAATCAAATAAAATGCTTAAAAATACATTTGAATGATGAGTTAAATTTGATATGGTGGGTTGATGTTACTTATGTACAGGGTGGGCCATTTATATGGATACACCTAAATAAAATGGGAATGGTTGGTGATATCAACTTCCTGTTTGTGGCACATTAGTATATTGGAGGGGGAAAACTTTTCAAGATGGGTGCTGACCATGGCGTCCATTTTGAAGTCGGCCATTTTGGATCCAACTTTACTTTTTCCAATAGGAAGAGGGTCATTTGACACATCAGACTTATTGAGAATTTCACAAGAAAAACAATGGTGTGCTTGGTTTTAACGTAACTTTATTCTTTCATGAATTATTTACAAGTTTCTCTTTGTTTACAGCCATTGACATGTCGCAGAGGTTAACACATGAGGAGCGGATAGAAATTGTGTTGATGTCTGGTGAACGCAGTACCCGGGTGATTGCAGCAGATTTCAATGCAAGACACCCTACGAGACCACCCATCTCCCATACTACAGTTAGCAAACTGCTTGCCAAATCTCGTGAAACAGGTTCAGTGTTAAATTTGTCAAAATGTGGGCGCAAGAAAACTGTCACTAATGAAGAAACATCAGTGGCTGTCCTAGCTTCATTTAGCAAGATCCCACAGCGTAGCACTCGCCGCATGTCACTGGAGAGTGGCATCAGTCGAATATCCCTTCGGCGGATATTAGCTACTCACAAATGGCACCCTTACAAAATCCAGCTGCTGCAGCATCTCAACGAGGATGACCCAGATCGGCACGCTGAATTTGCAGAATGGGCAAAACAAAAATTGGAACAGGACCCTCAATTTACGCAGAACATTATGTTCAGTGATGATGAGGCAAACTGTTTTGTGAATGGTGAAGTTAACAAACAAAACCACCGCTATTGGTCTGACACTAACCCACAGTGAATAGACTATTGGAACACAAAAATTGATGGTATGGTGTGGCATATGGGTTACAAAGATAGTGGGGCCATTCTTCATCAATGGAAACCTCAATGCTGTGAGGATACGAGATGTGAAGCATTTGAAACAACGGATACTGGTAGCCTGTGCTAGCATTTCTTCTGAGGTGTTGCCATCAGTGTGTCAAGAGTGGGAGGAGAGGGTTGCATTGACAATCCAATACAATGGGCAGCACTTCGAACACATTTTATAAGTGGTCATAAACTTGTAAATAACTCATGAAAGAATAAAGTTACATTAAAGCCAAGCACACCATTGTTTTTCTTGTGAAATACTCAATAAGTTTGATGTGTCACATGACCCTCTTCTCATTGGAAAAAAATAAAGTTGGATTCAAAATAGCTGACTTCAAAATGGCAGCCATGGTCACCACCCATCTTGAAAAGTTTCCCCCTCCCATATACTAATGTGCCACAAACAGGAAGTTGATATCACCAATCATTCCCATTTTATTTAGGTGTATCCATATAAATGGCCCACCCTGTATTATATTTGGGTAGTAAATGGGAAGCTGTAATAGAAAAGCACTCAGAGGAACAAAATACAGGCTCATACAAATCATGTTTTTTCTGTTTGGCATTTTCTTTACGCTTCACCAGATCAATCTAGTTTATACTTTTCAAGAGGATTGGACAAATCTCTTTACTTCAATTTCATTGTGTGCTTATGTAAGATAAACCCTTGCAATGTCTTAAATGGTGACGCAGGTGCGATCTCGTTAGCGATCTCGCTAGCGATCTCGCTTAGTGTGGCATACCCTTTAGATTCTTAACCCTTGCTCAGTACATTAAGATTACATTTCGTTCAAGTTTTCACAGACTTAACAGAGTCATACAACATTCATGGATCAAAATTAGGAAATGAGGCACCAAGCACAATTCAAGAAAAAATGTTAAATATCTCAAGTAAGGTTCCTCTCGAGAACCGTGAAGTTAACACTGATATTTCAAAGATTTCTGAAGAACGCACCAAGTTCATTTATAAGTACACGTCGAACAATTTTCCTTTTTATCACAGTTTAACTTAATATGGAATATCTTCTTAAATGTCTTCTTGAAATTCTCATTACACAAAGGGTAGATCAAAGGGTTTAGTGTTGAATTGATGTAGCCAAGCCAAATGGTAAACATGTGAATGTTGTGGTTGAAGCAGTCTTGACAAAACGCTATAACCATGAAAAGAACAAAATATGGGATCCAACACAACATAAAAGCTGCCATGATGAAACCTAACTGCTTGGCTGCTTTCCTTTCCCTGTTCATGTGAAGTCCTTGCATGTTCTGCTTGGACTGTGTGCGGAACCTTTGCCACGTGTGCTTCAGGTAGCCGAAATTGCCGGTCTGCCTTGTTTCAGCACCTTGGGTGGTCTCAGTGTTGTTCTGTTCTATCTGATTTGAATCCAAGATATAAGAACCTGCCTCGGCAAATGTGTGTTCCTCTGATATATCTGTCATCTCCTGATTTTCTGTGAAGTGTCTACTCTTTTTCCTACTTACTGTAACATAGTTTCGGCAATCTTCAGGGTTTGCCTGTATTATGGTCAAAGGAAAACAGTGCAATTTGACTACCTTATTGTCACATGGGCTGAATGTCTGCTGACTCTCCAAGTCTTCCATGTGGAATTGTCCATGCAAGTTTTTGGTTTAGAAAAAACATTGGAAACTGTTGTATAATGTCTGTGAAGGCTTGTCTCTGGTACCATAAGAGATCCATTACTACACTGTTGTTTTACACAAGTCCTTGGCTTTTTTAGCACTTTGACTTTACGGACAAACTTACTGTCATAGAACAGTTGGAAAGAGCCATTAATGAGTTTGCGATGTTGATAATGTTCTCTCACAGCTTTGTATATCTTGGCGTAGAACCACAACATTAGCAAAGATGGTATATAGAAATTCAGTATGGCAGTGAGAACTTTAAACCAAGTGACTTTGTGAAACTCTGTTTCACACATGTGTTCCGGGACTGACCTAATTCCACCATTTGCAAATACATGCCAACCCAAAATAGGAATGATCCAAGTCAATGAAAAAAGCCAAGCTCCAGAGATCATGAACGAAGCTCTAGTCTTTGTACGATACTTTAAATACTGTAGAGGTTGCTGAATGGAGCGATAGCGATCGACACATAGAATAAATAGGCTGAAGATAGAGGCTGTACTAGCAACGTAGTCCATAGATAACCAAAAGAGACATGTTGGTCTTCCAAGAATCCATTCATGGTTTAGTAGATACACAATGTTTAGTGGCATGACTGCAATGCCCACTATGAAATCAGCGATAGACAAGCTAACAATGTACAGGTTTCCCACAGTATGAAGTTTTCTCTCAATTTTCACAGCATACAATACTAAAATGTTCATGATAACTGTAAAAAATGATATGCTCCCTAATACAAGTCCCAAGGTTGCAGAGTGAATATTGGTCACATTCTTTACTAGGCTTAAGTTATTATTCAACATCATTCCACGAGAATGGTGGATTAGAAAAAAAATGACAGCAGATGCTGGGTCTGATTTATTATAAAAATTCAGGATTGGAAAGGGTCATTTTCTGATTGTTGGTCCTTATCTGCAAAACAAACAGAAAAAAATGTTTAATGTTGAATGGTAGGTCATTAAATAGATTGAAATATACAAATATATTAAATGATAGATGGTAACAGCCAATTCACCATTGCAAATCTGCTAAGAATCTCCAGAATAATGTAGGCCAGACTAGGTAAAGTATCTGTCACGACTGTGTTGTCGGGTGTCCCGGGACAAGGGGCTCCTTCCATGTCCCTAATGCTAGGGGTGCTCTAGCGCGCCCTGTTTCCCAGATTACTTCTGATGGTGAAGACGCTGGGGCCACGTACCTTGCCTTAGCTTCTGAATCCGCCCTCGGGAAGAGGGGAGTGCCAGTGCACCGTAATACATCGTAATACACCAACCAGACTAACAAGGTAATACGAACAGGGGTAACGAAAAATGCCAAACATACAAATATACTCATACATACAACAGAAAAATGCACCACGGAGTGGAGGATGGGTTTAAACCAAAGTAGGAGCAGAAAGGGAATTATCACACACTCAAAACCTAGCAACAGTCACAGATAAACCCACCAACTGCCTACTCCAATAACAACCACCAGCAATCTCCAGCCATGCGACATAAGCAATTTCTGACAATGAGAGCAACCAGGACCCAGATTATATAGGAGATGGGAGTGGCTAACAGTGAACAGCTGAGAGCCTTAACGCTCCAGGAGCTCTCAACAGATTAACCAATGCCCTGCCAAAAGAAATTTATACAGTTTAATGTGAAGGTGAAGTTCTTCTAATCCATGCAGTAGGAGAAATCAGACATTGCGGTCTTCTTGCTCCTTTCTATTGTGGTGAACACGACAGCTCTGTATATACATATATTAAAGGGGATCTGCCACAAGGTATATGCCCCCCTATCCAGGGGCAGTAAAAAGTAGTGACAGAGACCCTCATTCCATCTCTGGATCACCTACTTGAATTTGTTCAGTAGCTTGCATAAAATCATTATTTGTACTACATGGATTTTCCCTTCAGGAAAAAGATGGAGCGTAGCATTTTTCTGAGGGTTCGCTCACATTAGCAATAACATCGCATGAGTGCTATCCGATGTTTTATCATATAGTACTTGGACCAACATTATACTATGGGACAGTGCTGTTCAGCGTTTTTTTTCTCTCGCCGATTTGGCATGAGAAAAAAAATAACAACAAATCGGATCTCACGCACCCATCCATTTAGATCTATGGGTGCGTGAAAAACATTGGACTGCACTTAGATGACATCTGACTGCACTCCGATTTCTGTAAACTCACACATTTGAGAACATTGAGAAATTTTGATCTCCATCTTCTCCTCACCTGTGCTCTGATTCTCTCATCTGAGAGAATTGAACCACACTAAGCTGACACTTTTGTAGGCCCAGCTCCAAAAGAAAAATACACCTGAAGAAGGCTGGATTTAAGTGAAACGTGTTGTGGTTTTAATTCATTTTTATTTATTTCTTCATCTTTTTTGGTAATTTTTTCACTTTTTTTTCCCTATGGAGCACCTGTCACCTGGATCTTCTTATCATAAAATCACTGACGCAGAATCTGAGCCTGGAGTCCGTTAAATGTAATCCATATGCTGCAGAGTCCTTGATATTCATGAGCTGTGGGCTAAACTCACTCCCCTGGTCTGATTGACAGCTTTCTCCCTATACTCTGCAGGAAAATGGCTGTTAATTAGGCTTGGGACAAGATTAAACCACAGCTCATGAATATTGAGGACTCAGCAGTGAATGCTTTGGTAGAAATACTATTTTTTTTAACAGCCAGTTAAGAAAATTTCCATCGGTCATAATTAAAAATTGCATGTAGTATTTGCATAATCAATGAAACAAGTAATATGTACAGAATGAAATGTCATGGGTGAGAACGCCAACATTGGTAAGTTTAGTAAGTTCAGTGTTGGCTTAAGGGAGCCTTCTAAGGCAGTCATGATTGGGATATGTCTATGGTGAGATTTTCTGAAAAATAGCCTAGACGGTTAAAATAAAAAAGGCATCGCCCCAGTTCTCTGCCAAGCTTAACTGTACAGAGTGATTCATGAGGTTTAAGAAACATTACACTTTAGCTAGTAAATCATGAGACAAAGCACAGGACCCTTCTACCTGTCATTTCGGAGTATATTGAAGGTATAATTATTTAGCTATTTGAGACACACAATTTAAGCTTTATACCTTGTAATAAGGCAAAAGAACATACACAATAAATTGTGTCATATTCTATAAATGTATTCCTGTAAATGTTTTTTGAATTTTTATCTTGACATTTCTTTTCTTTTTTTTCTGTGATACACAACCACTCCTCATTATTACATTAGGCATGCAATCCACCCATAAATTACTCTCTTTGTCTATAAGAAACTTAATGACAGACTCGGGTTCCCTGGGTCCACCAGAACAGAGCCAGTCTTGTTTAGAGAGTGTGTGCAAACCTAATTTTTATGCATCTTAAAGAGGACTTTTCATGAAATTTTTCATGCTGAACTGGACACATGATGTAATAGGTGCTGGAGAGCAGAATGAAATGTTTTTTGTTTTTTTAAATTTCACCTCTCTGTTGTGGAGATATTAGTGATCAAAATATCTGGCACCTGAACAGTTAATTTCTGTAAGTCTAAGTGGGTGTTACCAGAAAGATTTCACTGGGGGCATGTGTTTTTCTTTTTTCTGATGCTGACCAATCATAAGCAGGCAGCAACCCACTGGAGAAAGAAAATCTCGCCCCTGCAATAGCGTAGAACGGTCTCAGTGTGAGATTTGTATTGACAAACAGTCTGGTCTCCTCACTGCAGAGTGATGACATGTGCTGGTGCACAGCAGACCTGAGTGTGAGTTACAGCTCTCATCTCAAACAATCATTTTGGGAAGAGGGGAAGTGCAGCAGAGTTGTTAGCACTGCAATTGCATTGACAATGCTAAGGGTGAGTTTCCACGGTCAGGATACGCTGCGTGTTTGGCGCTGTGCGCTGGCGCAGCGCCAAACACGCAGCGTCCAGATGTTACAGCATAGTGGAGGGGATTTCAAGAAATCCCGTCTCCACTATGCGTAACAATACGCAGGTGGCAAACCTGCGTAAACGGACATGCGGCGCGTCTTTTTAGACCGCAGCATGTCCTCGCGTATTGCGGTGACGGTGCGTCGCCGCAACAGAATTAACACAGGGCTATGCAGCCCTGCGCTCTTTCCGGAGGTGTTCCGGAGGTGTCCTGAACACCTCCGGAAAGATCGCGCGTCATAAAGGGGGCGGGGCTTAGACGGAGCGGAATTTCCGCTCCGTCCAAAGCGCTGTGGTTCCGGACCGTGGAACCACAGCCTAAGGTGTATTTGGTTCTGTCAATGAAACTCATTTGTGTTTCACTGTGAGAGGAGATCTACTAGAAATGTATGTCTCACAACCAGCCTGATCTAAGCTATTTTGCAGGTGTGTTCTTCTTTCCCAGTATGTTGCTGCCTGCTTATGATTGGGAAGCATCAGAAAGAGGAAGAAGTACATGACCCCAGTGAAATCCCTCTGGTAATGCCCACCTGGACTAAAAAAACATTGACTGTTTAGTTGCTAAATATTTTGATCTCTAATATCTCTGCAAAAAAAAATCATAAGCATGTAATTCTGCTCTGTAGCGCCTATTACATTTAAATATTTGGTGATAAGTCTTCTTTAAAATGTAAGTTATTACATTTCTTTAGCTAGTTAGCAATAATAAATAAGCAAGTTTGCAATTGACCTGCCTTTTCTATCTGCTGTCATTCTTCTTCAATGAGAGCTTTTATTTTACTTATTGTACAGCTAGTTTACATAGAGTTTGGCCACTAGTGTCTGCCCAGACCCTGGCCGAGAGTTCACAGTAGCTACATTCAAGGAGAGGAATTAACTCCTAATATAACAGTAAGCTCCCTCCATCCAATTGATATCTGTACTGCTGTTAGCTGCTCACCTCCCTCTCAGCTCCTGACAGGGCTCTTATCAGTCCTGTGTAATAACGATCCCTGGCCTTCAGCCTCTCACTGCTCTCGCTGTCACAAGCCTTAAGCCCCCATCTCACGCTAGCGAGATCGCTGCTGAGTCACAAGTTTTGTGACGCAACAGCCATCTCCCCAGCGATATCGCTGTGTGTGACATGCAACGACGATCAGCCCCCCTGCTGGGTATCGCTGATTGTCGCTGAATGTCCTGGACATTTTTTTGATCATTGGTCTCCTGCTGGCCAGCACGCATCGCTACGTGTGACAGGCGGGAGACCAGCGATCAGCAAGCTGGAGCTGGTAACCAAGGTAAACATCGGGTTTCTAGGTGCCGCGCGGCGCCTAGAAACCCGATGTGTACGTTAGATACCAGCACGCTGGTGCAGGTGAGCTGGTAACCAAGGTAAACATCGGGTTTCTAGGCGCCGCGCGGCGCCTAGAAACCTGATGTGTACGTTAAATACCAGCGTGCTGGTGCAGGGCGCTTAGAAACCCGCTGCTTACCTTGGTTACCAGCTCCCTGCACCAGCGCGCTGGTATCTAACGTACACTGCAGGTAACTAAGCGACGTGCATCGCTTGTTACCCGCATAGTCGTTGGCCTGATCGCTGCTGAGATCTGCCTGTTTGGCAGCTCAGCAGCGATCATGTAGCGACACACCAGCGATCCTGACAAGTTCATATCGTTGTCGGGATCGCTGGTGAGTCGCTATGTGTGACGGGGCCCTTATACATGTTCAAATGCCGAGTTATCTCTTTATGTAAATACAGTGGTAACAATGTAGACTCAGAACGAAACAACTGATGTTTGAATGTGTTACAGCAGACCTTGTGCTGAGATTTATAGTTCTACTAAGACTACAGCTCTGCTACTCAAAGAGGTGAACCCACCCTGCAAGAAACCAGCAACTAGGTAGACTGCAGAGCTGTGAGCTGCTCAAGAGAGAATTTGAGAATAATCCTTTAACTGTTCTTGTCATCACTGCACACACAGTAAAACATCATCATTAGATAAAGCCCTGATCCATAGTCCAAAAGTTTCTAAATACATCAATATCAGTGGGACTCTCTTCTCCCCATACAGAACACTTACATGCTTAGCTGAGCAGAGCATTAATTGTTTGGGGTGGTCTGGAGAAATAGGTGTCAGCCAAACAAGCATTGGGTAGACATGAGTTTTATGGCCAGCTTTATACTGTGGTCTTTATAAAGCAACCCATAAGAAATAGATCATAGATAGGGATGAGCGAGTATACTCGTTAGTATTCGGTACTCAGCGAGTAATGCGGTACTCTCAGTACTCGAATCCTAGCGAGTATTTCATTACTCGCCTCGCAATATTCGGATCTCCCGCCCACCTTTATTAGCCAATCACAGTAATGCTGCAGCCTTATTGGTTGTGGCATTACTATGATTGGCTGGCCGCGCAGCGTCATAGATGACGCATAGGCTCTAAAGACTGTGTGCGGAGAATGTGTGCATGTCTGTGTGTGGCCCAGCTGCGCTTGGTACACATGTCTCCAGGAGAGTGCACAGGAAAGGTAATTGTGAAACCTGATGTTCATTCACAACACACATTTCCCAGTATTACCACTAGAGGGAACCTTAGACTATTTAAGGGTGTGTTAGGTAGCAGTAGTGTGTGTTGTTTTCCTGTCAGAGCTCAGTTGGAGCTAGAGACAGACGTGTGGAGATCAGTTCCTGTCAGCATTCAAGTTTCAGATCTTGGAGGGAGAGGAGAAAAGACTGATTCCTGACAGAGCTTGGGTAGCTCATCTTGAACTGAAGTGGAGGCTAGTACGAGTAGAAAGGAAATTACTCTAGCCTAGTCAGAGCTATAACTGAATCTGCTATCTCAGAGCAAGTGGACTGTGTTCTCTAGAACGTGGAAAGTGACTCTCGGAGCTACAGCATGTATACAGTCTGACGGAACGTCCTGTGAGCTGCTCTGGACAGAGTTTTGAAGGGAAAGAAGGAAGGGGACTACAGTTTGCAGAACATTGAGTTAACTGAGAGCAGGTCAGTGAGCTTGGAAGAAGAGCTGACTACTACATCTACTGCTACCCATGCTTATGTTAAGGGTGAGAGCAGGGCGACTGGCGAGTGGAGAAAGAAAGAAGGAGTGTTTTCGGTGACAGATCACCTTCACTTGATTTAACCGGACACCGGGTCCGAAGCATTGCTAGTACTTCACGGCTAGTGATAGAAAAACCGGAATCCTTGCTGGACTTCAAGTCACAGAAGGTAGCCCTAAGTGTTGATACGTAACTGGAGTCAGGGAGAACAAGGACTTTTAGCAGTGCACTGCATAGGAGGACTTCGTTCTTGCCAACATCTGATTATCAGAGACAGAAAAGGCTCTACCACAATGTCGACCGGGCGTAGCTGTTGCATCTGGAGTTGAACTTGACTTTATGCAGGTTAAGACTCATACACATAAAGGTAAAAGAGGCCTCAAACCTGCTCAGCGATTACCTGTATGTGCATTCTCCACCCTGACCAGCTTCCCGGGACATACCTGCAACCATCTACAGTAAAGGTATGGAAAGAGAACAACTTGTGTGTGACTGACTTATTGCCTGCACCACCATAGACTTAGAGGTAACAGTCCTACCTGTGGGGGACTTAACATCTAGCTGCCCAATAACATCCCCTCAGAAGATTCACCCTGCAGCGCTGGTCTATTTGATCAGAAACCACAGGTGGCGTCACGAATTCCCATTTCATCATTCAAGTCACCTGTAAATATCCCACATTACGGTGAGCGCCCAGGGCACGGACCGAGCTGTGCTACCCGTGACATCTTCCCCATTGAAGTTAACAGGCTCGGTGCCGAGTACCCCATACCCCTGGTACGTGCGACTCATCTGTGTGCGGGGGGTCTGTATGTATCGGTGTGTGTGTCTGCGGGGGTCTGCAGGTCTGTGTGTGTGTGTGCGTGCTTGAGGGTCTGTGTGTAGGCAGGCATCGTCCGATGGGACTACAAGTCACATCCGAATATGTCCTCAGCAGTGCCACAGAAATCAAAAAAGAGCCCCGGCCAAGTATTCAGTGCATTTACTGAACATACATTTCAGTAGGTAAACATTTCGGATTTTAAAATCACTTTCAAAGCTGGTGTTATAAAGTATTCTAATTTACTAGGATAATGACTTTTGGGTTTTCATTGTAAGCCATAATCATCAACAGTAACAGAAATAAACACGTGAAATAGATCACTCTGTGTGTAATGACTTTATATAATATATGAGTTTCACTTTTTGTATTGAAGAACTGAAATAAATTCACTTTTTGATGATATTCTAATTTTGTGAGAAGCGCCTGTATTTGCAAAATGTCTTTTTAAGATCTGACTTGATGGTGGAATGTGCAAGGGCTAAAACCCAACAATTTTGTCCCTTTAAAATAATGAGCTATATCACAAACACTGCATAAAAGAATTAAATCATGTTTTGTAATTTTGGTGAAAATCATAGTACAGTTTTTTTTTATAGATTTCTATATTCCCTGTTATTTTCCTTAAAGTAGACAACAATTTGATTTTAATACAAGACACAATATTTATTTGATGAAAATATAGTAAGAACATTTTAGTAACTGAGTGAAGCAGCTGAAGAACTATTCTCCATTCATTTATAAAGACATTTTAGTAAAAAGTTTCTCTAGAGACATCTCAGGATTTTACACACACATAATCTCACAATTTAGTAATTTATTGTCTCTTAGGCTAGGTTCACACAGAGTTATTTGATGACGAGGATTCTGAAGTGGAGCTGCTCCAAAATCCTCCACAAAAACCACTTCAAATACTGCTTGAATGTAATTCAATGTAAAATTCACCTTGCTGTTCATGAGAAGAGGTTTTTAAGCTTTTTGTTTCAGATTAGATTGCTAATGTAAACATATGCCCTCTGCTATCTATACTGTTCCATATATTTTCTATTCTCATGTTTACATGTTGATATTCTCTGCCATAGATATTATTACATGTGCAATCAGGGTCATGATATTTGCTCTTTTTATGGCTGGCTTTCCGTTTTTGTGTACCAGTTAATTACAATTGCAATATTATACTCTGTTTCATGTAGACTTTCTGGTCACTGAAATGTTCTTTTCCTGATTTTCTGTGCCCTTTTTACTCCACACATATATTTGATCATTGTGGCCAAAATGTTCTATTTTAATCTCATCGGTCCACAGGACTTGTTTCCAAAATGCATCAGGCTTGTTTAGATGTTCTTTTGCATAATTCTGACGCTGAATTTTATGGTGAGGATGCAGGAGATGTTTTCTTCTGATGACTCTTCCATGAAGGCCATATTTGTGCAGGTGTCTGAACAGTAGAACAATGTACTACAACACCAGAGTCTACAAAATCTTTCTGAAGGTCTTTTGCAGTAAAGCGAAGGTTCTGATTTGCCTCTCTAGCAATCCTACGGGAAGCTGTCACTGAAATTTTGCTTGGTAATCCAGACCTTATTTTGACCTCCACTGTTCATGTTAACTGCAGTTTCTTAATTACATTTCAAACTGAGGAAAGAGCAACTTGAAACCGCTTTTCTATCTTCTTATAGCCTTCTCCTGCTTTGTAGGCCTCCACCATTTTCATTTTCAGAGTGCTAGGCAGCTGCTTAGAAAAACCCATGGCTGCTGTTTTTTGGCACAAGGTTAGAGGAGATTGGGGTTTTATAAAGCTGGGAAATTTGCATCACCTGGCCTTTCCTAATGATGATAGTGAACAAGCTATAACCCTAACAGGCTAATTAAGATCTGAAACCTTGGTCAAAGTTATTTGAGCATGCAAATCTCTGAGGGTGTCCAAACTTTTGCATCAGCCAATTTTCCTTTTTGTAATTTTTACAATGTAAAAAATTATAATATATATATATTTGCCTAAAATACAAAGGAAATGTGTCATCTTTAACTTGAGGCCTTTTTGAGAATCAATTCATCTTCAACTTGCTTAACTGTTCACAATAGCAGTAATATTGACCAGGGGTTCCCAAACTTTTATATGCCACTTAATAGCCACTGCTACTGTGACTGGCAGAGATGAGAAAGTTGGAGTAAGACGGCAAGGTCTAAATTGGTTATTGAGCTGTTTATATCTTTAACATGGCTAATCCTCCTCTGTTTTTGAGATAGGAAGCAGAAAACTACAAATAGCTCAGCATAATTTATGTATAAATAACATCCCAAAGTTTTAAAATGTGTCTACAGCTACTGAATTCAATAGGATAGGGTCAGGGGCGGAACTATAGTGGAAGCAGGGGAAGCAGCTGCCACAGGGCCCGGGCTAGAAGGGGGCCCGTCCCTGCTGCAGCTGCCCTGTGATTTAGGAGCAAAAAGGGGGGCCCGAGCACGCTGGCAAATGGATCCGCGCTCGGGCCCCCTCCCAACATTTTGTTCAGGCTTCTGACTCTGAACGCTGATGCATAACAACACTGTGTTGTTTTAAAGAGACACTACAGTGTTGTAAATGCAGACAGCGAACAGAAATGAGCACTGTAGCTTTAAGCTGCGGCCCAGTGCATTATGGTCCGTCTGTCACAGCGTGTGTGCATGTGGGGGCGGACAGCAGACGGCCAGGCAGACCACATGAAGCAGCAGGCTGACTGGACAAGCAGGTGGAAGCCCGGGCGAGCAGGGTGAGTACCGTGAGTCTCTCAACAGTGAGAAGAGGCTTGGCTGCTCAATGGTGACTGGGAGGGCAGGTGCAGGCAGGATCTAACAGGGCCCACATTCAACAGGGCCCAGGCCCCAGGCTGCAGTGCAGGGGGCCCACATTCAACACAGGGCCCAGGTAGCAAGGGGCCCGCATTCCAACAGGGCCTCGGGCTCCTGGGCCCTGTTTGACGCAAGCCTCAAGTCACCACTAACCTCCCCCTGGGCCCTGTTGGGCACGGGACCTCAGTCACCAGTAGCCTCCCCCTGGCCCAGTAACAGCCTCATGGTCAGGGGCGTAACTAGGAACGGCAGGGCCCCACAGCAAACTTCACAATGGGGCCCCCCCCCCTCGCGCGCGTTGCCAATCCCGGTCTACCCAAGTTGTGTTAAGAAAGATACCTTTATTATCCAAAATTAGAGGTTTTTGGAGTAATGATAGTGAAATAACAGAAAAGAACCAACTCCCAGGAAGCAACTGAGGTAGTGACGAAGGTAGGCTTTCTCCAGAGTAAATATGTGAAGAAACTTGTAATCCAGCCTGCAAATTGCTTTCAAAACGGATGATTTATTCAGTAGAACAACAGTCCGGTATACAGAATAATCTAAGATTGTTCTGTATACCGTACTTCTGCACCACGCCCTCACCAATTACACATGTGAGGAGTGACAGCCTCAGCTCTGCTACATGTGAGGAGTGACAGCCTCAGCTCTGCTACATGTGAGGAGTGACAGACTCAGTTCTGCTACATGTGAGGAGTGACAGCCTCAGCTCTGCTACATGTGAGGAGGAACAGCCTCAGCTCTGCTACATGTGAGTAGGGACAGCCTCAGCTCTGCTACATTCGAGGAGTGACAGCCTCAGCTCTGCTACATGTAAGGAGTGACAGCCTCATCTCTGCAACATGTGAGGAGTGACAGCCTCAGCTCTGCTACTTGTATAGCAAAGCTGAGGCTGTCGCTCCGCACATGTAGCAGAGATGAGGCTGTCACTCCTCGCATGTAGCAGAGCTGAGGTTGCTACTTGTCACATGTAGCAGAGCCGAGGTTGCTACTTGTCACATGAGCAGAGCTGAGGTTGTTACTTGTCACATGAGCAGAGCTGAGGTTGTTACTTGTCACAAATAGCAGAGCTGAGGTTGCTACTTGTCACAAGTAGCAGAGCTGAGGTTGCTACTTGTCACATGTAGCAGAGCCGAGGTTGCTACTTGTCACATGTAGCAGAGCTGAGGTTGCTACTTGTCACATGTAGCAGAGCTGAGGTTACTTGTCACATGTAGCAGAGCTGAGGTTGCTACTAGTCACATGAGCAGAGCCGAGGTTGCTACTTGTCACATGTAGCAGAGCCGAGGTTGCTACTTGTCACATGTAGCAGAGCTGAGGTTGCTACTTGTCACATGTAGCAGAGCTGAGGTTACTTGTCACATGTAGCAGAGCTGAGGTTGCTACTTGTCACATGAGCAGAGCTGAGGTTGCTACTTGTCACATGAGCAGAGCTGAGGTTGCTACTTGTCACATGAGCAGAGCTGAGGTTGTTACTTGTCACATGAGCAGAGCTGAGGTTGTTACTTGTCACATGAGCAGAGCTGAGGTTGTTACTTGTCACATGAGCAGAGCTGAGGTTGCTACTTGTCACATGTAGCAGAGCTGAGGTTGTTACTTGTCACATGTAGCAGAGCCGAGGTTGCTACTTGTCACATGTAGCAGAGCTGAGGTTGTTACTTGTCAAATGTAGCAGAGCTGAGGTTGTTACTTGTCAAATGTAGCAGAGCTGAGGTTGTTACTTGTCACATGTAGCAGAGCTGAGGTTGCTACTTGTCACATGTAGAAGAGCTGAGGTTACTTGTCACATGTAGCAGAGCTGAGGTTGCTACTTGTCACATGAGCAGAGCTGAGGTTGTTACTTGTCACATAAGCAGAGCTGAGGTTGTTACTTGTCACAAATAGCAGAGCTGAGGTTGCTACTTGTCACAAGTAGCAGAGTTGAGGTTGTTACTTGTCACATGTAGCAGAGCTGAGGTTGCTACTTGTCACATGTAGCAGAGCCGAGGTTGCTACTTGTCACATGTAGCAGAGCTGAGGTTGTTACTTGTTACATGTAGCAGAGCTGAGGTTGTTACTTGTCACATGTAGCAGAGATCAGGGTGTCACTCGTCACTTGTAGCAACCATGAGGCTGTTACTGGGCCAGGGGGAGGCTACTGGTGACTGAGGTCCCGTGCCCAACAGGGCCCAGGGGGAGGTTAGTGGTGACTTGAGGCTTGCGTCAAACAGGGCCCAGGAGCCCGAGGCCCTGTTGGAATGCGGGCCCCTTGCTACCTGGGCCCTGTGTTGAATGTGGGCCCCCTGCACTGCAGCCTGGGGCCTGGGCCCTGTTGAATGTGGGCCCTGTTAGATCCTGCCTGCACCTGCCCTCCCAGTCACCATTGAGCAGCCAAGCCTCTTCTCACTGTTGAGAGACTCACGGTACTCACCCTGCTCGCCCGGGCTTCCACCTGCTTGTCCAGTCAGCCTGCTGCTTCATGTGGTCTGCCTGGCCGTCTGCTGTCCGCCCCCACATGCACACACGCTGTGACAGACGGACCATAATGCACTGGGCCGCAGCTTAAAGCTACAGTGCTCATTTCTGTTCGCTGTCTGCATTTACAACACTGTAGTGTCTCTTTAAAACAACACAGTGTTGTTATGCATCAGCGTTCAGAGTCAGAAGCCTGAACAAAATGTTGGGAGGGGGCCCGAGCGCGGATCCATTTGCCAGCGTGCTCGGGCCCCCCTTTTTGCTCCTAAATCACAGGGCAGCTGCAGCAGGGACGGGCCCCCTTCTAGCCCGGGCCCTGTGGCAGCTGCTTCCCCTGCTTCCACTATAGTTCCGCCCCTGCATTTATTTTTCTAGCTTTTCTGTGGCAAGCATAGCCCTTGATTTGTTTAGTCTTTCTATGGCAAGCATAGCCCTCTATTTTTGGATCTATATATATATATATCAAATAAAAGTATTGACAATAATGACACCTGTCCGATCTAGTGAGCTGATTGGATGTAACCCAATTATGCAGTGACTCAATTTTCCTACTATAATTAGATCTGTAAGTAGAAATATAGTTCATAATGAACTTTGGTGAAAAGAATAAAAAGAAGTGTAGGAGTCTATAGCAGAATGGTTAGCACAGTCGTTGTGTGACAAGTAGTGTTGAGCGATACGATACTGCAAATATCGGGTATCGGCCGATATTAGCTGTATCGGGCTTTCGATTCCGAGTACCGATATTTTCGTCATATCGAATACCGGAATCGGATTTGTCACTGTCACTGTGAGTGTCCGTCGGTCGGGTCTGTCAGGAGTCAGCGGCACTTACCTGGCAGAAGATCTCCGGCGGTCACGTCCTGGACTGCTTGATGGCCGCCATTATCTTCTCCCTAAGAGTAAATAATGACGTGCACTCAGCCTTATATGGTTAGGTGCTGGTGTAATGGACCAGTGGTCCTACAAATCAAAATAATGAATACACCGCACTCTAAGAGACAAAGTATGATGCTAGAAAATTGTGTTTTTATTACAAACTAGGCAACATATTAGGACAAAAAGGAAAAAGCGATCTTTTTAACGTTTCGGCTCCAACCGAGCCTTTATCAAAATATCGCTGTAAAACAAAAACATAGTATAAGAACAAGAAAAATTAAGCATACATAGATGAAAAGCTGAATATATATAGAGATGGGTCGTTCAGCTCAGGAAGCGATTCCTCCATAGCTTCAGGACAAAATCGTTTTTTATCCAAGGGCCACAGGAGAGGGCCCCCAGACATAGACCGGTCAGACGAGCAAGGCGAAAGAATGACCACCCGGTCACAGGTGAGACACAAAACCTAGTGGTCAACATCTCTGACCACCTCCTTTCCCCATTGGAACTTTCGGTCTTACAGAAGGGGCTCTCTTTTTGTCCTACCCCGCTTTGGGACTCTTTCCAACTGAAAAAGGACTTAGAACGTTTCTACAGGTCCGTCAGATTGAAGACACACTTCGGACTATCACCTATCTCTGCGAATGATCCGTCCTCTACGTCAGCACCTGATCTGTCCATTAGTGATTTTAACCTGTTTAACCGTAGCAATTTTTGTCTTCCTCGTACTTACCATGCAGCTGAGACTTTTATTTCACTGGTAGACCGTGATGTAGATGCAATTATATACCAACAACGTCTAGGCCTGTTTCCAATACGGTCAAATTTTTCCTCAAATGAGAGGCTAGCACTGTCAGCATTACAAAACAATATGGGGATCTTGATTAAACCAGCGGATAAAGGGGGAGCAGTAGTGGTTATGAACCGCTATCAATATGTTGATGAGGTGAAACGCCAATTATCAGATGACAATACATATGGCGTCCTTCCCTATGACCCGGTCTTTGACATTAGGAGAAAAATCCAACAAATCACTGAAAATTACTTTCTGCGCCATGTTATTGATAAAAAGACCGTTACCTTTCTCAACAATCCACACCCTATTACTCCGGTTTTCTATGTATTACCGAAAATACATAAATCACTCAATAATCCCCCTGGTAGACCTATAGTGGCCTCGACGGACTCCATCCTGTCCCCACTATCTATGTTCCTTGAGAAGATCATGACACCACTTATCAAAACAACTAGAGCTTTCCTACTGGACACAGGGCATTTTTTGAACGTTATCCGACAACTTGATACAATACCTCCTAACAGCATTCTAGTCACTATGGATGTAAATAGCCTTTACATCTCAATTCAACATGAACATGGCATTGTGGCTACCAAATACCTCTTAGACCAATCTGACATGACTACAGATTCAGTTCAACTTTGTCTAGATCTACTTAGACTGGTGCTATACGAGAACTACTTTTTATATGAGGACACATTCTATGTCCAGAAATGGGGCACCGCAATGGGCTCAAACGTGGCGCCCGCCTATGCAAATGCCTTTATGAATTTTTTTGAGATCTCACATATCTTTGACAACGAGCTCTTTTTACAGTATGCCCTAGAATATCATCGCATCGGTACATAGATGATATCTTCATGATCTGGACAGGCACTTCTATCACTCTCAATGCATTCCATTCATACCTTAATTCTATCCTTCCGGAACTACAATTCACCATATACTCAAATACGACTTCAGTACCTTTCTTGGACACCCTGGTCCTTAAAGACACCAATGGGAACCTTTCGACAGACCTCTACCGTAAACCCACTGACTGCAACAGCTTGCTCCACTATAGCAGCTGCCATCCCAGAAATACCCGAGACAGTTTACCCCGCTCACAATATAAAAGAATTACACGGATCGTATCTGATCCCAATACTCTTACGGAGAGGTTAAATACCATGACCGATAAGTTTCAAGAAAGGGGATACCCACGGTCATTACTAGATAAGGAGAAGACTCTGTCACTATCACCCAGATCTCCATCCCCAAGCCCTAGGGCTACAGAAAGAATTCCATTTGTACACAACTTTCATCCCCTGATGCCGAAAGTATATTCGGTCATTAGGAAGCGTTGGCCTTTACTAACTCGCTCGTACCCAGATCTAGATTCTTTTAGAGAACCTACACTTATGTGTACTAAAAGACCGCCAAACATCAAAGATAAACTCGTTAGAGCAGATATAGGGAGCGCGCGTCCTGCCACTGGTCAAACATTCCTCGCTCCTAGACGAAATGGCACCTTCCCATGTTTGAACTGTGCATCTTGTTCCAATATCATAAAATCAGACAGTATTACCCACCCCAGGACTGGCAAAACTTATCCCATCCACGGCTTTTTCACATGCAATACAAATTTTGTGGTTTATTTGATTAAATGTCCGTGTGGATTGTTATATGTGGGGGAAACCACACAGCATATAAAAGACAGAATAGCTAGCCACAAATCCACGATTAGGTGTGGTAAAAACTGGTTACCATTACCAGACCATTTTTCTAATATGAGACACACTGTGGCGCAGCTTAAATATCAGATTATAGAACACATCCCCCGTCCAAGACGGGGTGGGAACCATGTCGGTTTGCTCAAATCTCGTGAATCATATTGGATACATAAATTAGACACTTTGGCCCCTAAGGGCCTCAATAGAGATATAGATTGGTTGTCATAATGCGGTACTAATTTCTTTTATATTATTCACAGACCCGCTAAATCTAATGACTGTAGGTGAGTTGTATTCTTACCCCCTGTGATATGACTGCGACTGTAATCATTATACTATTTACCGCCCTTTATTTATGATTGATATGTAAAATCCACAATACTCTTGGTTTCTCAATTTTGTTCTATTTATATAATTTTATGTGACCTATGCTCTTGGTCCAGTGCCTTTCTTTGTTTTTTTGTTCTTTTCTTTTCTTTTCTTTAGTTGACCTCTCAATAGATTTTATGTTATGACGCCGTTTTGGAATGATGTTTATATGCAATATTTATTTTCTGCTGCCTACCACTATATCCTTCTACTATCACTGTGCCCATATACTCAGTCATTGATACTGCAGAATACCACTATATTCATTTTCCCGCTTCATAAGCTGAGTTTAAGAGATAAAAGAAACCTAGCCAGACCTTATTTGATCTATTACTGTGCTTTGAATTGAGTACTATAGTTCCAATTCATTAACATTGGTTCCTAGTCATCACATGACGCCTGCGCATTACACACTGACAGTGATGCGACGTCACTTCCGGTCGGGACCCCTTACTTCCGGTTTAGGTAAACCAGGAAGTATAAACAGGCGCCAAACGCTCATTATTGCAGCGCACTTACACAGGGCACAGCGCGGGAGCGCTGCCCAAGGAGGCTCTGCTTTTTCCAGGTATTTACTTGCCATCACCTAGCCATCCACACTTGGGGCCTGTTTTTTGATTAAGCAATCATCATTTTTCTATAGCGCCAGCAACGATCCCTGCCATCACATATACTTATGCCTTATTCCAGGTATTTACTATGACTTTTCCAACCTTTTACATATTGGTTCCTTTTTCATTAGTGCTCATTATTTTTGTAGCATCAGCGCACGATCCCTGACTGGGACCGCCCGTTTATTTATGCCAAAATAAGCTGTCCTTATTACAGGTATTTGCCTTTACTCACTCAGTCTTATAAACACTAGGGAGTCCCTCTGGCTTATAGTGTCCATTACCACTCCTCAAAATCCCAGACAGTGGGCTACTCTCTCCATACTGCTTGATCTATCACATTTTATTATATATTGCCTGGGCATTTTTTCTCAAGTGACCTGCCTTGACTCAGTTACATTTATGTTTCCATTGACTTTATATTCTATCATTATAGCCACACAGAGAAATCCTCTTGGTTCCTCTCTTCTAATACTTTCTTATACTTTGGCACTGGACATTTGTAAGGTAATTATTCACCTTGTTTGATTCACTCATTTCTTCCAATTTACAAGTGACTTTATTCAACAAATACTGCATGTTTTATATATTAACTGTTGTACATATGTTGTCTATATTTGATCCCTTTTATCCTCTGCTGGGGAACATGTATATATTTGTATATATTCAGCTTTTCATCTATGTATGCTTAATTTTTCTTGTTCTTATACTATGTTTTTGTTTTACAGCGATATTTTGATAAAGGCTCGGTTGGAGCCGAAACGTTAAAAAGATCGCTTTTTCCTTTTTGTCCTAATATGTTGCCTAGTTTGTAATAAAAACACAATTTTCTAGCATCATACTTTGTCTCTTAGAGTGCGGTGTATTCATTATTATCTTCTCCCTGGCGGTCACATGCAGTTTTTCGCGATAACTGCAGTGACTGCAGGGTAATCCCGGCCGTAAACCAGTCCGATGACGTCACCGCCGGGAAGCAGGTAATCAGCTATGCTGCGCCGGGATGACAGGCTCTGCCTGCCTGCCTGCCTCTGATGTCATTCTGATGTAGCAGAGCTGGATCGTCGTGGGACACTCGTTACTATGGACTGCGTCGGACAGGTGGTATACTGCTGGTTTTTTTTTTCATTTTTTTACAGGAGATCGATGGCGTGGCAGGATGAGACTGTAATAAAAGTAATGAAAACTGTGTTGTGTTTTTTATTAAATTAAAATTTTTTTTTATGAACATTCACCCGTCCGGGTACATCAACAATTTAACTATTTTCATACAGGGACCCTGTCCGGGTTATTTATAATTCTTTGGCAGGGGTGTTCCAGGTACCACCTGGTACTCTTCTGATGCTTGCCAAACATCCGAGACACCAAGGACCACCAGGACCTGATGACGTTGTGTGGCCTGTACAGTCAAGTCGTGACCCGCTATCTGTGTCTGTGTGGCCACCTCTTTCATCTCCCTCCGGGTCTGGAGCCCTATGTCCCGGACTGAACGAACCCCAGGGGGCCTAACAGGCGCCGGGTACGGGCCAGATATCATTATCATGTCCATAGCTGGGGCTGCTGAGGAGACCACTGAGGGAGGCTGGGGAGATTTACGGCGTGGGGTGGGCACTTGTGCAGAGGCCTGGATGTGGGAGGCTGAAGGCTCGTAGGGTCTGTCAGTTTCCTGACACTCTGGGGAGTAGGGGTCGCACCTGGTGACATTTAGGGCGTACCATCCATTGTAACCCCAGTGTCGGGTGTAAGTTACCAAGTCTCCTGGCAACAGGTCCCTCCCCGGGTGTCCTTCTGGGAGGTGAGCCTCCACGTCCCGCCGGGTTACAAAAACTTCTAAATAAAGTCCAGGCTCCTGGATGAAGCCCCAACCACCTTTCAATTTAAAGCTCCGTACTGCCCCCTTACGCTGCGGCTCCCACAGGGTTCCTTTATCTTTTCTCATCCGGTCCTTATCTGCCCGGTCCTTCTCCAGGTGATGTTGCCGAAGCTTTTGGGATTCTCGCTGCGCCCTTTGTCGCTCTGCTTCCCGCTCCCAACGTCTCCACTCTTCCTCCTGACGCCGGTTGTAATTCTCCTCCACCAGCTGCTCCATGTCTCCACCATCAAATGCCAGCTTACCATGTCCGGTTTGCGGCAGCTCTCCTGGCGCCCCCCAGTCCTGGCGGCGCTCACCTGCGGAGGAAGCAGCCGGCTCTGGAACAGATGACAGTCGGGGCTCCAGTACAGACAGGTAGACCTCTGGTGCCTGTGCGGCCTCCTCCATGAGGATGGGTGTCGCTTATTCTGTCTCAGCGACGGGGGCAGACAGCGGGATCTGGGGTGCTGCCGGTGCAGAGTTTTTTGCAGGAACGGGTGCCTCCACTGCGACAACGTCAACCGGATCACATTGCAAGGGCTGGGATGCCCGCACGGACTCCTCTACTAGAACGGGTGCCTCACCTTCCGGTACAGACACTTCAGGTAAGAGGGATTGGCGCCGCTCCAAGTTTAGTTTTAGGGCACGCCAGCTGGCTTCCATCCTGGCGACCTCCTCCCGGTGCCGGGCCAGGCCTCTTAGGGCATCCTCCGCTTCTTGCAGCGTAGGAGGGTTTCCAGGCCGGGTGCCCAACGGTGGTTCCGTGGCGATCGGGTCGCTTCCGTGGGGGGAGAGCTCTGACTGCTCCATCCCTTCACACTTCTGCTCGTGTCCATTAGCCATCTCTGCCAAGTCACATGTGTCATTAGCATCTGGAGAGGGCCCCTCTTTTGTAGTGAGGCGGGACCTTCGTGTTAGTTTCCTCACACTGAGGAGGATGAGGAGGCGGAACTCCAGAGCTGTGGGGCACGATCTTACATTGCAGTACCATTTAGAGTGGTCGGCCATCATTTTCGCGCCACTGAGTGAGTGTACACCCACGAAGAGCACCCCCTTCTTCTTCACCAGTGCCTCGTCGTGACGCAGATATGGCGGAAAAATGGCAAATACATTCTCTGATGATTTTAGCAATTCTCAAGCACAAAAACAGTTCAATTCAGGCACACAGGACTCGCTTATAGCGAGCTACAGAATCCTGTTCGTGACGCCCAAGTTGAGTCGCACAGAGCCAGAGGTTTTGGGGGTACTCGGCACCGAGCCCGTCGACTTCTATGGGGTAAGTCACGGCTTTACCCGGCAATTGAATCAGAGTCTATTTTACTATGTAGAAGTGTATAAACTATAAATATATGTATATATATATGTCACAATGACATGTATATATATATATAAGTATTCTATGTGTGTATATTTTGTGATTATAACGACAGAAAGGGTTTTTTTTGTTGCGATATTTTGTTCCCATAGACTTACATTGGACTTCCGGTATCGGAATCGGATATCGACGATATTTAGTGATATCGGAGATACCATTCCGATATTTTTAGATATCGAGCAGTATCGCTCAACACTAGTGACAAGCAATAAGGCTGCACGCTTGGGAGTTAACAGCGGAGGTGTGCAATGGCTCGCGGTGATTGAACATTATCTAGGTTTTGAGAGTAATCAGAGTTACTGAGTGACATGAATGCAGATGACTCAGGCTGCCTCTATACATGTATAAATATGTGATTCTTCAGATTTTGTATTAGTCTAGCCTGATGAAGAGACCTGAGTAGTCTCGAAAGCTTGCAATTTGTTACCATCTTTTCAGTTAGCCATTAAAAGGTATCAACCACTGAGAACTCTCAACTCTAAATATTTTTCTATCTACTGGCTAACACGGTACAAAGATACACATCTTTCCTGTATCTATACATGCTGTCATTTATACCCTTACGCATAAAGAGCTGCTTCTTTATGAGCATTGTAGCACTAATCTTATAAAGTATTGATAATAATAGTATTCCAGCAATTTTGAAATTATAGAGAACGGGTTATATACAGTACAGACCAAAAGTTTGGACACACCTTCTCATTCAACGATTTTTCTGTATTTTCATGACTGTGAAAATTGTAGAATCACGCTGAAGGCATCAAAACTATGAATTAACACATGTGGAATTATACATTACACTTTACAAAAAAGTGTGAAACAACTGAAAATATGTCTTATATTCTAGGTTCTTCAAAGTAGCCACCTTTTGCTTTGATTACTGCTTTGCACGCAGAAAAGGTGAACGGATGGACTCTACATGCCTGGTTCCCACCGTGAAGCATGGAGGGGGTGGTGTGATGGTGTGGGGGTGCTTTGCTGGTGACACTGTTGGGGATTTATTCAAAATTGAAGGCATAGTGAACCAGCATGGCTACCACAGCATCTTGCAGCAGCATGCTATTCCATCTGGTTTGCGTTTAGCTGGACCATCATTTATTTTTCAACAGGACAATGACCCCAAACACACCTCCAGGCTGTGTAAGGGCTATTTGACCAAGAACGAGAGTGTTGGGGTGCTACGCCAGATGACCTGGCCTCCACCGTCACCAGACCTGAACCCAATCAAATGGTTTGGGGTGAGCTGGACCGCTCACCGCTTCAATTTTGAATAATCCCCAACAGTGTCACCAGTAAAGCACCCCGACACCATCACACCACCTCCTCGATGCTTCACGGTGGGAACCAGGCATGTAGAGTCCATCCGTTCAGGTGTTTACTTTGAAGAACCTAGAATATAAGACATATTTTCAGTTGTTTCACACTTTTTTGTAAAGTGTAATGTATAATTCCACGTGTGTTAATTCATAGTTTTGATGCCTTCAGTGTTATTCTACAATTTTCATAGTCATGAAAATACAGAAGAATCTTTGAATGAGAAGGTGTGTCCAAACTTTTGGTCTGTACTGTATATGTGCTAGTTGGTTTACCAAACTTGACCTCAGGGGGGCATATAACTTTATTCATATTAAGCACGGGGATGAATGGAAGACAGCATTTAATACCCCAGAGGGGCATTTTGAGTACCTAGTGATGCCCTTTGGCATATCTCTATGGATTTTATTTCCGACCTCCCTGTTTCTCAGAGAATGACCGTTATCTGGGTAATCAGTGATAGGTTTTCCAAGATGATACATCTTGTGCCATTACCTAAGTTACCTTCCTCCTCCGAATTGGTGCCTTTGTTCCTTCAGCACGTGGTTCGGTTACATGGCATTCCGGAGAACATTGTGTCTGACAGAGGAGTCCAGTTTGTTTCCAGATTTTGGAGGACATTTTGTTCTAAACTTGGTGTTCAATTATCTTTCTCTTTTTGGTTCTATATAATCTGCATGACATTATCGTGCTGGGTTTCCCTTGGTTACAGTCTCATAATCCTGTTTTGGATTGGAAATCTGTGTCTGTAACCAGTTGGGGCTGCCAATGTGTTAATACCAACACTCCTGTTTTTTCTGCCTCCCCCCAGGCTCAGGATGTTCCTGACTTTTTGTTTGATTTTTCTGATGTGTTTAGCGAAAGTAAATCTGCATCCTTGCCTCCCCATAGGAGCTATGACTGCGCTATTGAATTAGTGCCGGGTAGTAAATTCCCTAAAGGTCGCCTTTTTAACTTGTCTGTACCTGAACATGACGCTATGCGGTCTTATATCAAGGAATCATTGGAGAAGGGTCATATCAGACCATCCTCTTCACCCTTAGGTGCCGGTTTTTTCTTTGTGGCCAAAAAAGATGGTTCATTAAGGCCGTGTATTGATTATCGTCTCTTGAACAATATTACTGTGAAATATCAATACCCGTTACCCTTGATTTCTGACCTGTTTTCCAGGGTGAAAAACGCTACTTGGTTTACCAAGCTTGACCTCAGGGGGGCGTATAACCTTATTCGCATTAAGCACGGGGATGAATGGAAGACGGCATTCAATACCCCTGAAGGGCATTTTGAGTACCTAGTGATGCCCTTTGGGCTCACTAATGCTCCTTCCGTCTTCCAGTCCTTCATGAATGACATTTTCAGGGATTTTGTGGACAAATTTCTGATTGTTTATTTGGATGATATCTTGATTTTTTCTAATGACTGGGACTCTCATGTGAAACATGTTCGAACTGTATTCCAGATTTTGAGAGAGAATGCTCTGTATGTGAAGGGATCAAAGTGTCTTTTTGGCGTACAGAGGATCTCATTTCTGGGATTCATTTTGTCCCCATCTGTTATTGAAATGGACCCGGTCAAGGTTCAGGCCATCTGTGATTGGGTCCAACCTACTTCATTAAAGGCTCTTCAGAGATTTTTGGGTTTTGCCAATTTTTATCGTAAATTTATTGGTAATTTCTCAGTTATTGTTAAACCATTAACTGATTTGACCAGAAAGGGTTCTGATGTGGTGAATTGGCCTCCTGAGGCAGTCTCTGCATTTCAGGAACTTAAGCAGAGATTCACTTCTGCTCCTGTTCTACGGCAGCCTGATGTTTCTCTGCCATTTCAGGTGGAGGTTGATGCCTCTGAAATTGGGGCAGGTGCCGTTTTGTCCCAAAAAGATCCAGAGACCTCTAAAAGTAACCCTTGTGCCTTTTTCTCTCGAAAATTTTCTCCTACTGAACGTAATTATGACGTAGGTAATCGGGAGTTATTGGCCATGAAGTGGGCTTTTGAAGAGTGGAGACATTGGCTGGAGGGAGCCAAACATCAGGTGGTGGTCCTTACGGACCATAAGAATCTGGTCTATCTGGAATCTGCCAAGCGACTCAATCCTAGACAGGCCAGGTGGGCCTTGTTTTTCACACGTTTTAATTTTGTGGTTTCCTTTCTTCCTGGCACTAAGAATGTTAAGGCGGATGCCCTCTCGAGGAGTTTCCTTGCGGACTCTCCTGTGTTATCTGATCCTTCTGTTATTTTGAAAGAGGGTGTAGTTCTTTCCGCCATCTCGCCCAATTTGAGACTTGCTCTGGAGGGGTGTCAGGAGGATAGGCCCGAGCGCTGCCCTGTTGGAAAATTGTTTGTCCCGGACCAATGGAAAAAGAGTGTGATGTCTGAGATTCATTGTTCCGCATTGGCTGGGCATCCCGGAATTTTTGGTACCAGAGACTTGGTTAGTCGGTCCTTTTGGTGGCCTACCTTGTCTCGTGATGTCAGGGAATTTGTGCAGTCCTGCGGGACTTGCTCTCGCTCCAAGCCTTGCTCTCGCTCTAGTGGTTTGTTGATGCCATTGCCTGTGCCCAAGAGACCATGGACCCATATCTCTATGGATTTCATTTCCGATCTTCCTGTTTCTCAGAGAATGACCACCATCTGGGTAATTTGTGATAGGTTTTCCAAAATGATACATCTTGTGCCATTACCTAAGTTGCCTTCCTCCTCTGAATTGGTGCCGTTGTTCCTTCAGCACGTGGTTCGTTTACACGGCATTCCTGAGAACATTGTGTCTGACAGAGGAGTCCAGTTTGTTTCCAGATTTTGGAGGACTTTTTGTTCTAAACTGGGTGTTCAATTGTCTTTCTCCTCGGCATTTCATCCTCAGACCAATGGTCAAACTGAGAGAACAAACCAGACATTGGAGACTTATCTAAGATGCTTTGTGTCTGCTGATCAGGATGACTGGGTCTCTTTTTTGCCTTTGGCTGAGTTTGCTCTTAATAATAGGGCTAGCTCTGCCACTTTGATGTCTCCGTTTTTCTGTAATTCTGGGTTTCACCCTCGATTTTCTTCAGGACAGACGGAGGCTTCTGTCTGTCCAGGTGTTGACTCTGTTGTGGAGCGTATGCAACAGATTTGGGACCAGGTAGTGGAGAGGTTGTCCCTCTCTCAGGAGAAGGCCCAGCGGTTTGCTAACCGGCATAGGACTGATGGTCCTCGGTTTAAAGTGGGGGACTTGGTCTGGTTGTCCTCAAAGAATATTCCTATGAGAGTAGCATCTCCTAAATTTAAGCCTAGGTTCATTGGACCTTATAAGATCATGGAGATTATTAATCCTGTTTCTTTTCGTTTGCTTCTTCCAGGGACATTTAAGATCCATAACGTGTTCCACAAGTCCTTGTTGAAGAGGTTTGTTGAGCCAGTGGTTCCTGCTGCTGTGCCTCCTGACCCTGTTTTGGTTGAGGGCAATCTGGAGTATGTGGTTGAGAAAATATTGGATTCTCGTTTTTCTAGACGGAAACTCCAGTATTTGGTTAAATGGAGAGGTTATGGTCAGGAAGACAATTCTTGGGTGTTTGCTTCGGACATCCATGCTAGGAGACTTATCCGTGCGTATCATAGAACTCATCCTGACCGACCTGGTTGCTCAAATGAGGGTTCGGTGACCCCTCCTCAAGGGGGGGGTACTGTTGTGAATGGGTTTGATATGAGTTCTGAGCAGAGGCTCCCTCTGGTGGTTACAAGCGGTGCTAGTGAAGATTGTGAGGACTGGGAATCAGGTGTTACTGACTGGTCTTATATAAGGGAGTCATTTTCCCATCAGGGTTGCCGGTGATCAATTGTTCTGGTCTGAATCCTTCATTCCAGTTTCCCTTGTAGCCTGCTGTGTCGTGTCTGCATCTCCTGCTTACAGATAAGACTTTTGCTTCTTTTGTGTTTGTGCTATATTTTTGCATTTTGTCCTGCACTTCTTTGGGGGCCTTCAGGGTCCCCTCCGGGGGCTTGCCCTCTCAGTTTAGTTCAGCCACTGAGTTTTGTTCTTTTGCTTTTTCCAGTTTTTTCAGTGGCTGCTGTTTTTATTTTGTTACACCAGAGAACTAATTTAGGTGGTAGAGGTCGTGTGATCTCAGGTGATTTTGAAATTAGTAGAGTTGGTGCTTTTCAGGGTTTTCTGGGATTGCAGTAAGTACCCTTCCTATCCATTTCTATTTAGATAGTTTGGGCCCCAGCGTTTGCTCATACTATTTTCTTTCTGTGTCAGTATTTCCTCTTGTCTAACCGCCATTACATGTTTGGGGGCTTTCTGTTATCTTTGGGGTTCTGCTCCGGGGCAGATAGCTTTCCTTTTTCTATCTTTAGGTGTAGTTAGTTTCTCAGGCTGTGACGAGGCGTCTAGGACCAACGTAGGAACGCTCCACGGCTGCCTCTAGTTGTGGTGGTTAGTCAGGGTACTGCAATCTCATAGATTCCAACTGCTCTGGTGTATTGCCTTTTTTACCTGCACTCCTCAGCTACCGAAACATAACAGGGGGACTTGGTTTGATTGTCCTCAAGAAATATCCCTATGAGGGTTGCATCTCCAAAGTTTAAGCCTAGGTTCATTGGACCTTATAAGATCATGGAGATTCTTAATCCTGTTTCCTTCCGTTTGCTTCTTCCAGGGACATTTAAGATCCATAACGTGTTCCACAAGTCCTTATTGAAGAGGTTTGTCGAGCCAGTGGTTCCTATGGCTGCGCCTCCTGACCCTGTTTTGGTTGAGGGCAATCTGGAGTATGTGGTTGAGAAAATATTGGATTCTCGTTTTTCTAGACAGAAACTCCAGTATTTGGTTAAGTGGAGAGGTTATGGTCAGGAGGACAATTCTTGGGTGTTTGCTTCGGACATCCATGCTAGGAGACTGATCCGTGCCTATCACCGAGCTCATCCTGATCGGCCTGGTTGCACAAGTGAGGGTTCTGTGACCCCTCCTCAAGGGGGGATACTGTTATGAATGTGCTGGAGATGGTTTCTGAGCAGAGGCTCCCTCTGGTGGTTGCAGACAGTACTGAACCTCACAGCGAGTAATGGCAATCTGGGATCACGGACTGGACTGATATAAGGGAGGTTTCCTCCCATGATGGTCGCCGGTGATCAATTGTTCTTGTCTCAATTGTGGTTCCTGGTTCATTTGGAAGTTTGCTGAGTCTTGCCTGCATCTCCTGCTTTCAGATAAGATATTTTCTGCTTTTATTTTTGTGCTTGCTTTTTGCATAGTTCCCTGCACTTCTGTGGAGGTCAGCCGGGTCCCCTCCTGGGGGCCTGTGCTCTTCTCAGTTTATCTGAAGCCTCTGTTATTTGTTCATTTGCTTTTTCCTGTTTTTTCAGTGGCTGCGGCTTAGTTTTGTTACACCAGAGATCTGATTTATTTGGTAGAAATCATGTGATCTCAGGTGTTTTTGGAATCAGAAGAGTTGGTATTTTTTAGGTTTTTTTTTTGGATTGCAGTGAGAATCCTTTCCTGTACTTTTCTGTCTAGACAGATTGGGCCCCAGCGTTTGCTCATTCTATTTTCTGTCTGTGTCCGTGCTTCTTCTTGTCTAACCGCCATTACATGTTTGGGAGCTTCCTATTTTCTTTGGGGACCTGCTCCGGGGCAGATAGCTTTCCTCTTTCTGCCTTTAGGTGTAGTTATCTCTCAGGCTGTGACAAGGCGTCTAGGATCAACATAGGAACGCTCCACGGCTACCTCTAGTTGTGTGGTTAGTTCAGGTTACTGCAATCCAATAGGTTCCAGCCTCGCTGGTGTATTACTGTTTTTGCTTTTTCGCCTCAGCTACTGAAACATAACAGCAAAGTATGAAAACTGATTTGGCTAGGAGAGAGGCTCTGTACTCAGGTCTATGGGGTAACATTTCTCCTTGCCGAGAGTGACATACCAGCTCTGGCATGCCAAGGTATGGAGGCTTATTCACCTTGCAATGCTCCCCTGAGAAATGTAATAGCAAATTGTCTGTTCAGCGAGGAAGAGGACTTGAACTCCATACCATAGCGCCACCTGCTAGAAGTAGCTATCCTACTATCGTTCCTTTTAACGGGACTTGAAATGTGATTTAGGATAAAAGCTGAGTAAGAATCTCAATTAGCAGGCACATTGTTTTGGGATATTGCCTCTCGTCAGTGCAAAGTATGAGATCTGATCTGGTTACGTGGGAGGTTCTGAACTGAGGTCTAAGGGGTAATGTTTCTCCTTGTGGAAAGTGACATACTGGCATGACAAGGTAAGGAGGCTTATTCGCCAAGCAATGCTCCCAGTGTCGGACTAGGGTGCCAAGGGCCCACCAGTAACATTTGGGGGGCCCACTTTTCACCTACATGCAAATATAACAAATTTACCTATATCTCTGTATAATAGCAAACCGGGCAGTTTGGTTAATGAATGATGAGTTCCTATTTTTTTTCTGTACAGAGTGAATCAAGTGAATCATGCTAAGTACTGCCCAGACAGTGGAGTTGGTGGCCCAGATCTGCCCAGGGGCCCACCTGGGGATTCCCCTGTTCCCCTATGGGCCAGCCCGAGCCTGAATGCTCATATGGGAAATTTAATACGCAAGTTGTAACGGTGATATTCATTTTGATATCACTGACCGTTTCTATAGTGTTATAAATAGACAATAGTTTTATGTTTAATTTCTAAGAAGATACATTTGCCCATACACACTGATGAACATTATGTTTAATATGCAAAAGTTTCTATTTGTGGCCTTCCTACTAAGAAGGCATACATTTTCCAGCTCACATACACAAAGTTTATGACCCCCCATGGCATTATGCACAGAATGTTAATTAGAAGCTTGATATGTAAGCCTATAACACGTTAGTTAGAAATGAATATTCAGCAACGTAGGGGATTGAATTATTAACCAATCAGCAGTAAGATGTTAATACAAACCAATGAGATGCTTACATTTTTGTGTCTTATTTCTTTTCTACACCCAAAAAGATGCTGTATAAGTATTAATTAATTTCCCCTAATTAATGAGGACTCTTGTTATACCGAATTCTGGTCTGTAACTTCATTGCCTTCGTTGACAACATTCATCTGTGACACTAGGCTGATCCCTTCACGGCTGGTCCCCATAGTTGCCGTGCCAAAGTCATCTAATATCTCTTATACAGGAGCGAGAAGACATAAAACTGATCATAAACTGATGACGAAGAGATCTGGTACTGAAAGCCTAGTGGTCAATTATAAGGCTATGTTCATATGTCCAGTAATGATCCGTTAGAATGGATGCAACAGCAATCCATTGGCAATAAATAGTACTTCAGCACCATTTCCCACACTACTGAAGCATCAGAGAGCAGGCAAAATGTCAATTTACATTGTCGTGCGGACTTCCCCATAATGCCCTGCAGCTATGACATCTAGTGGACTATGATGCTTTGTACAGTGGTGATCAGTATCGGGACCATCGCAGATCAGCAGTTAAGAGTGGAGCTTACTTTGTACGGCAGAATCATTTTCCATTTCCAGATTCACTAGGAAAGTCTGAGTCTCCTGTAGAGCGTAAGCTCTTATGGTCAGCAGGATCCTCTCTCTCCTGTAGAATGTGAGGTCTTATAGTCAGCAGAGTCCTCTCTCTCCTGTAGAGCGTAAGCTCTTATGGTCAGCAGGATCCTCTCTCTCCTGTAGAGTGTGAGGTCTTATAGTCAGCAGGATCCTCTCTCTCCTGTAGAGTGTAAGATCTTATAGTCAGCAGAGTGCTCTCTCTCCTGTAGAGTATAAGCTATTATAGCCAGCAGGATCCTCTCTCTCTTGTAGAGATCCAAAAAAGAAAAGAAGAAAACTCGGCACACCAGCCTGTATATAAAAAAATACAAAAACTTTATTCGGCTATTTGAGCCATAATAAAATTTATAGAAACCTGACTAAGGGTGCTTCCAGCGCACCAGAAACGCCTCAGGTTTTATATACCTTATATATACATTTTACTAAGGCTCAAATAGCCAAATAAAGTTTTTGTATTTTTTTATATACAGACTGGTGTGCCGAGTTTTCTTCTTTTCTTTTTTGGATCCCTGCTGTGCTCACCAGCGAAGCGTGCACCCACCTGCTCTGCATTTTGCATTGCACCCAGCCCAGTGTGGCCTCTATGTGGATTACGTTGAAAGCTCCTAGACCTCTTTTCTCCTCTCTCTTGTAGAATGTGAGCTGTTATGGTCAGCAGGATCCTCTCTCTCTTGTAGAGTGTAAGCTCTTATGGTCAGCAGGATGCTCTCTCTGCTGTAGAGTATAAGGTCTTATAGTCAGCAGAGTCCTCTCTCTCTCCTGTAGAGTGTAAGCTCTTATGGTCAGCGGAGTCCTCTCTCTTCTGTAGAGTGTAAGCTCTTATGGTCAGTGGAGTCCTCTTTCTCTCCTGTAGAGTGTAAGCTCTTATGGTCAGCGGGGTCCTCTCTCTCTTCTGTAGAGTGTAAGCTCTTATGGTCAGCGGAGTCCTCTTTCTCTCCTGTAGAGTGTAAGCTCTTATGGTCAGTGGGGTCCTCTCTCTCTCTCCTGTAGAGTGTAAGGTCTTATAGTCAGCAGAATCCTCGCTCTCTTGTAGAGTGTAAGGTCTTATAGTCAGCAGAGTCCTCTCTCTCTCTCTCCTGTAGAGTGTTAGCTATTATAGTCTGCAGGATCCTCTCTCTCTTGTAGAGTGTAAGCTCTTATGGTCAGCAGAATCCTCTCTCTCCTGTAGAGTGTAAGGTCTTATAGTCAGCGGGGTTCTCTCTCTCTCCTGTAGCGTGTAAGCTCTTATGGTCAGCGGGTTCTCTCTCTCTCCTGTAGAGTATAAGCCCTTATAGCCAGCAGGATCCTCTCTCTCACTCTCTCCTGTAGAGTGTAAGCTCTTATAGCCAGCAGGATCTTCTCTATTTCTCCTGTAGAGTGTTAGGTCTTATGGTCAGTGGAGGTCTCTCTCTCCTCTCCCCCACATGTATTTAAAGAGCAATTACAAGTTTTCTAGTATTGAAATTTGTGCAAATTTATTTGCTGCAAATCAAGTTTTTGGGGGAAACCTTAGCAATTTAGAATTTCAAAAGATTCACTCATCTCTAATAGAAAGCACAGGGGTGCTTGGCAGAGTGAGTGCTCCTGTATATGGAGTATCTGGGAGAGATAGCTACCGGCCGAACCATTTATCGTTCGATAGCTATTTATTATGTATTGGGCCCTTAAAGCTGACGATGGGTTCAGTTGTTTTTGTGATTAACAAAAGGTCTCAGGAAAACAAGCCAGTACGTTTCTAAGTAAGTAGAAAATACTTAAACATGACATAACACAGTAATTTGTAAGAATCTTGATGAATAAAACAGATTACCACTCTGGTACCAATGATTATGATGCAATTCAGAATATAAAAAGGTGTATTTGCATATTCTGTAGAGATGGTAGCCTCAGAATTGTCTCAACTAGTGGTTCCAAGGAATTTTAGTCTGGCACTGAACAAAGTGTAAAATTGAAAGTGTCCTCACTGTTCACATCTTAATATCCTTTCATTCATATTTGCCAACTCTCTCGGAATATCTGAGAGGCTCCTGGAAAAAGGGGATACTATTGGAATTCAAAAAGATGTGACATTTTTCTTAGGCATCCCTGAAGCCAGACAAAAAACAAAATAAAAAAACTCACTAAAACTCAAATTGAAGAAAAATTGGGATCAAACAAAAAAATCTCCAGATTAAAATAGCCATACCTTGTGTTGCTCAGCTTGATACATAGCTAGTAAACACCAATGAAGTGTAGAGAACGAGGAAAGTGGCACTCATTAGCGGCAATTCAGTAAAACATACTTTATTTCGGTCACAGGATTGCAAATAGTGACATCAATGAAATTAATGTTAAGAGCCTGAAGAAGCTTGTATTCCCTCGAAACACGATTCATTTTTGTTGTGTCACTATTAAATACTGAGTTGACAATTAGGGACTAGGCACGTGATGGCAGCGGCGGGAAGGACCCGCTTAGTGCGTTAGGTGATCTTAGGGATAGGCACAGGTTGGAGTCAGGGGTGTCCTATCCCTCGCTCCCTACTGTTAGGGCCTTCCTCTCCCTATTCCATCCCGTTGTTGATTTATTTTGTGCCATCCGCCGGACTTACCTGTGTTCGTGCGTGACATGTTGCTCATTTAATAGATGTCACTGTTTCCAATCCTGTGACCAAAATAAAGTGCCTTTTACTGAATTTTCGCTTTCCTCATTCTCCACACTTCATTGGTACCCCCGAAGCCAAAACTACTCCCAAAAGCTGCACTTTTGAAAGATATCTTCTGTGCAATGCTGGAATGCTCCATCATTAGATGCAGCTCTGGCATCCAAATGCATGTACACACTGAGTAGAAAAGGCATAAAAGAGCTGTTGAAGATCTGTGGAGAGGGCATGATCTGGAAAGAGGGCATGGATACAGGGTGAAAAATTTTAGTCACAGGCAACTGCCTTCTGGAAGACCAGTCCTTAAAGTTGGTGAGCATGCTTTCATTAGTCATCATGTATAATGTCAGTAGCAGTACTAAAAGACTCAATTTTAGACATTTCTGGGAAAAAATACCTTTTTATTTATATTCTTTTCAAAGTGAATGTCGAATCAATGCAATTTCTAAATAAATCCTCTAAATGACTTTGATCGCTGTCAGTGGAGGAGAGTACAGTTCTTATATTCTAGTCTGAAAAATACTGTATTGATTAACCATCCTGAGCTATGAGCGGTAATGTCTGACTTGACAAGAACAAGGCACTGAAGCTTAACTCAGAGCTGATATCTATGTTTGTATCCCTTTTTTTCTTAGAGCACAGTGACTGTCATGTATTTGTGTATGAAAATCAATCAGAATACTCTTTCGGTAAATGTTAGCCCTTTCTTGACTAAGCCTGTTTGGGACTTAATAGAGTCTTCAGTAATAAGAGACTTTTCAGCTATCCTCTGGATAAGTCAGATGTTCTGGAATTACCCTTTTTACCACTTAGTGACCGCCAGGGTATTTCTTCTGATGAATAAGAAAAATGAAGCTTTGTGCTTACACCCAATAACCAGGCTGATGTTCAACCTCTTACATGACCTTGAAATCCACTCCCTCTTTCATTCCCTCTTCAGCCCCTTGCAACAGTATCAGGGATGCTTTCCTAACAAAGGCCATTAGGTCTGTGATAACATCTGTCTTTAAGGTCATGCCAAAGTGAAAAAAAAAAAAGAAAGAAAAAAAAGTCCCACTTCACCTTCAAAAAATGTACATTTTTTTTAAATAGCTCACCTTAAAGGGGTGATCCAAAGTTATGCTTTAATTTGTTAACATAAAAATGAGCAAGTTTGCAATTGACTTGCTTTTCTGCCATTCTCTTGCAATGAGAGCTTTTGTCTTTCATAGTGTACTGCTAGTTTTCATGGACCATGGCCGCTAGTCCTTGCCCACACTATGGCTGAAAGTGCGCAGAAGCTATTCCACGAGAGGGGTTAACTCTTAAAATCCTAGCCACCTCTATCTAGCTCACCAGCCTATTGCTTTATATAGAGCAGTTAGCTGCTCACTACCCTTACACCTTGACCGACAGCTTGCTTTGCATTGTGCGTGCTGTGTCTGTTACAGAATGACAGACAAGGTGCAGGTGCAGTGATGACAGCACACTCATTGTATAGTGAGTGGTGACTATTAAAGTCCCCTGTACCTCCATGATGATGAGAAGTGAGTAGCTGCAGGGAGAGTCCATCTTCATTTTCTTCATATACTTGTTTCTTCTTGCTCTAGTTACACTGACATATATGATTAATATGCTATTTACCTGCATATTGTCACTATATCTGCAGGTAAATTGCAGTTTTATAGCTGACAGGATCCTTTAAAGACTGATCAAGTGTTTGAATTTTTTCTTGTTGCATTCAAAAGCACTATAAGGCTGGGTATAGATGGTAATTTTTGCCTCAACGCAGGTTGCATGTATACATGTGAAAGATACACTCTTGTGCCATGAGCCATTGCGTGACTCTTCATTGCTCTGATGTTGGCCGGTTTTATGGATTGCTGCAGATAAAAGAAGATAAGGACATTTGGTAAGTTCCATCCTTTTCTGTCTTTTTATGTTGAATACTGATTGTTATTGGTACTGGAGTCTGAGCACTAGCGTGAATGGCTTTTAAGCCCAAATAAAATACTCTAGGAATGTTCCACGCTTGAGAGATAGTGCCAATCACTCTACTTTCTTGAGAGGTCACAGATCACTCTATGCTTCTTCTACATCGCAGAGTAATGTAACTGAATGGGGTTGCCTTGCAATCCCTATGGTACCGCGACATGCAAGTCTTAAAAAATTCAAAATGGTTCCGCTATCTTACGACTTGCTTGCTGCAATCACGGTACCCTAGGCGTTGCGATACGACTCAGTTCACCTGTAATAAACTGTGATGTAATAACGGCACAGAGAGATCTTTGGCCACTAGACCTGTATTGTGTCTAAAGTCGCTGTTTAATCCCAGCCTTATAACTCTTGGATAGCAATGAGGGAATCTGAACTTAAAAGATTGGGGTTTGAACCGGACAGTTAGTGTCTAGTACTAAACGTTGAACATGGACTTCTCCAGGAAGTCTGTTGCAATGTTCGGAGGTCCGGTGGAAGTCTGGGCAGAAAGAGAGAATATTTTCCAGATCAAAAGTTCGAGTCCCCTTTGTTTTCAATGAGGTTCGGGTTCTGGTTCAAGTTGGATACAGTTCTGGTACCTGGACAAAACTTTCAAATAAAGTTCTGGTTGGGTACCAGAACCCGAACTTCCACTGGTTTGCTCATCCCTACTCTTGGAATGAAAAACTTGGTCAAGAGGGTCTAAACAGACATGATGTTAAAAAGTTAATGATGAGCTAAATGTTTTTGCGTATTCTCTGCATTTTATCAGCTATAACATTTTATTTTTTTATGTGGCTGTGTGAGGTTTTGTTTTATGCTTCATACATATTGTATTTTTTCAGTGCGGTTTGGGTTAACATAAATTGCTATATATTTTGTACATTTATTTTTTAGGAAAAAAATGTTTTTCATGGTTGTTCTATTTATTTACTGTGCTCACGCTTCATAATAAATAACTTCTAAAATTATTTTTTAGGTTAAAGAGGACCTGTCACTTGATCAAAAAATCCCAGTTTCTGCCACTTTTCCATTTTGCGCTTTGTTGCTCCATTGCCGTTATATTCACATTTGTTTCTTCTGGAGCGCATTTTGTGAAATCTCTGCTTTGCAGTTCAACTGGCATTTCTTCAGAGTCTTCCTTGGAGCGTGAGCTTCCACCCCTCCCCAACAGAAACTTTCAATTACAGTTCATTTGCAACTGAGAATGATAGATCGCTAGACCAGCTTCTGAGCTGTGATTGGTAGTTTCTGTGGGGGGGGAAGGATAAAGCGCATGCCCCCAGAGAAGACTCTGAAGAAACACCCAGTTGGGTCTGCAAGCCAAGATTTCTCCAGAAGCAACAAATGTGAATATCTGCAATGAAGTGATACTGTGCAAAACGGAAAAGAGCGGCAGAATTCGGGAGCTAAGGGATTTTCACAAGGTACTTAACATTTTTTTTTCATAACATTGAAATGTTCTCTTTAATATGGTTGTTTGAAGCTTAGGTTTTTTCTTTTTTTTAGTGTAGTCAAATGAATATACAAAATGCTAACTAATGGTATTTTTTGTAATTTGTTTAAACTTTTTTTTTTATCACATTTTTATAACTTTTCTTTAACTCATTAAAATGTATTACAGTTTTATGTGTTTATTTTAAACATTATGTTGCTCTCTGCCACTATGACACTGGCTGTTATTCAGACAACACCTAGCGTGTCCTGACAGCAGGTTTAGTATATTGAGAGCCATGGGGTCCTCAATAGGTGTATGGTCATGTTACTAGGAACCATATTATCATTCCTTTGACCCTGGTTTTAGAACTGGATCTTTGCTGCTCTAGTATGAACCTTTTATCAAGGCCAAAGCCTAGAAGTCTGCTCTGGGCAGTGTAGGAAAACCCTTGCAAGAGTTATTAAACAGCATAATATAAAACTTTATGCTGTAAACCGAGAACCTTTAAAAGGGTATTTTCAAGTTTGGAATAGTGAATAATTTCCCTATGGGAAATTATTGGGGGTCCCACTGCAGAGACCCCCACGGTCCCGAGAATCATGTGAATGGAGCGATGGTCAATCATGCGCACTGCCACTCCATTCAGTCTTAATTAGAGAGCTGCCAATTAAGAATGAGCGCAGAGGTAGTGCGCATGATTGACTGCTGCTGAAGAACCCTGGTTTTTGCAATTGGTGGGTGTCCTAACAGTCGGACCCCCAGTGATAGGGAAATTTTCTGCTGTCTCATGGATTGGGGATAAATTCTAAACTCGGGAGTACCCTTTTAATGAATGCCATAAAAAGGTGTGTTGAATTTCATTAGGAGACTAATTGTGCCATATTGTTTCTACTTGTATTAAAAGTTGTAAAATAAAAAAGAAATAAAAACAGAATTATCTATTTGTAGCTATTTTCACTCCGTGCTTTTCTGCTTTCTCGCACATGTTGAATTTGGCACTTTCATACCATATGGCTGAACGACTCCCACAATTTCTCAACAAGGTTTACATCTGGTAATGTGTGCTTTCCTATTAATTACACGCAGCCTTGACATCAGTTTGTATCCAATTGCAATTAATAGAATCCACCATTAAATGTGAGAACCGACCATAAGAAATTATACTAAAGACACCTAATTAGACCATCATCATGGCAAATCCATTCAAAGCTAACGTGAAATATGCACGGTGTTTCAGGGACTTTATGTAATGAGTCTGATACATAACAGATTATCTGACATATTTAGACCATGGTATAAATAAATCTTTTGAAAACTTGCAATGTTATTGTGACAGAAAATTAATCATGTAATTAAACTGTAAAACACCAATTTAAAAATTACAAACTAGGATAATCCACCAGGAGAAAATATTTGTAAGACATTTTATTAGCCAAGAACCACACATTGAGCTGTGTGTTCACTTCCAAGTGTCATCTTAGAGTGATTTTCCACTACACTATCTTTAGCACAGGTCATCAATATCAGATTGATTGGGGTCTAACTACAGAAACAGCCGCCGATCAGCTGCAAGCAGCTCTAGCAGTGGACGGATGTAAACATTATATAGATTAGAACATCAATGCTCCATCACACTGTTTAGCGGTCATTCCCGGGTGCTGCGCTTTTATACTGTTTTCCATAGCACTCTGCTGAATCTAGCAGCTAATTGATGGGTATGTTGGGAGACAGACCACTACTCATCTGATCTTGATTACTTAAGGCCCACATACACATTAGACTAATGTCGCTGAACCGATATTGATGGGTTCGGACGACGGTCTAATGTGTATTGGGGCGACGGCAGACTGATGGTGGAAAGAGAAGGCATGTCTGAGTTAGGACTGCCAATCACATTATTCTCCCTGAGATAAGATACTGGACAATGTGTCAATTGATGACTTTCTCATAAAGGAGCGCTCGGCCAAACATTGAAAGTCAAGAGAGTTGGCTGTTGGCTCAATGATCGGCCAAAGAATCGTTCAGCTGACAGCCATCTAATGTGTATGGCCAGCTTTATTCTTAGAAAAGGTCATCATTGATAGGGTTGAGCATTCCGATACTTCCGATACTTCCGATACCTGAAATCCAATGTAAGTCTATGGGAACAAAATATCGAAAGTAAGTATCGGAAGTACTTCCGATATTTTGTTCCCATAGACTTACATTGGATTTCAGGTATCGGAAGTATCGGAATGCTCAACCCTAGATCAATATCAGTGTAAAACCACTTAAGAAACCGTCAATTTTTTTCCATTTCTTTCTTCCCTTCCATGAGAGATAATGTGAGGAAACAGCATTGTATTTTAATTAACCAGACGTCTATTTTCAGCAGGCAATGAAGAATAGACTATTATCTATATGTTGACTTTTGAATTTTTGTGTTTCTTGTTGGTCAAGAAAACAGACTTTTGCTTGTGTAAGCCTGCAATATATTGACTTGTAAGTTGACAATTTGTTGTGACACATTGTGCTCTTATAATGGATGACTAGTAATGTTTGATGATATGCTGATTAGACATTGTCCAGGCCAGCCAGTTTGTTGACTTGGAAAATAGAGGAGGAAAATCTATGCAAATAGATTACATAATCAAACAATATGAGTTGGTCCTATCAGCATTCTTCCACTTTACCTGTAAATACTGAATGAAGGAAACTTGTTAATTATAAAAGAGGTTATATGCCTCTGTAAGAGAGCCAGGGATATTCAGCCAAGACATCCAGACATCCAAAGAACCAGACTGTCAGTATTCCGGGTTTTCTAGGTAACTTTGTCAATGATTTTGCCCTTTGTTAAGATGGAGTTTGCTGTTTTGTGTGCCATACTTCCTGTTCGTTTGTTTAAAGCCTGGCTCAGGTGCTGGCTTCACTGCTGGAATATTCTGCTTCCGTTTCCCTGCAACCCAGCTGCTTTGTTCCTCACAGATCTTTTGTGTGTTTACCAGGAAAGTGCATAGCCTTATCTTCAGGTGTTTCTCAGCCACAGCAGCTTCTACCCATGGCTCTGGACATTCTCTGCATATGTAAGTTGCACAAAGTACTGTGTTATCACTAAACTGTTGACTTGGGAATTTAACCCTTGGTTCACTCCATCTGATAAGAACTGTGTTTCTGAACTGTTGCTGTTTAACCCTTTGTGCATTACCTCTGGTGAGAGCTGTTGGAACTGTTACTGGAACCTTACTGACATATGAACTTGTTGTTGGACTTCACTGAATTAAGCCACAACTGAGATTAACTTGTTCCTGGACCTCCCTGTGTTTTCTGCATACCTGGATCTGACTCTTCACACACCAGCAGTGTGTAAATCCAGCCACGTTATCTGTGCATCAGACTTACCTTATGGTCACATTTGTGTGAGGACTCCGTCGTAAGAACTTTACCGCCCTCGCTATAGAGGTTCAAAGACTTTATATCCGGATTCATATAACTGGACTTGTGTATATATATATGGACTCATTGCATGTCACTACGGGTTGTTTGAATATTGTTTTTGGGTGTTTTGCTGTTTCACAAATACATTATTTGCATTCAAAGAAACCCGTCTCTGATTGTTCATTGCCCCACGCTATCAGAATCCTCGAGTTCCTACAATAGTATTACAGGATATTCCAGCCTAAAAAAGAGGATTCTGCTGGGGCAATGACGGAGACACGGGCAGACAAATTGTTCACCATAGTTAACTCCTTGCAGCAGGAGGTGGCGGCTGCACTCAATCAGATTAGAGACTTGGAGTCTCGGGTTAACCACAATGCACAGGGGTTTGGTCAGGCTCTCCAAGATCTACGTTCTAGGTTAGGAGTCCTGGAGGCCTTACCTACTGAGCCTACCTCATCCACCAGTATGCCCAAATTGCCTCCATTCCGTTTTAATGGTGACCGAAGTCAATTCCGTGGGTTTGTTAATCAATGTATATTATTTTTTGATGTACATGCCTCCTACTACCGGTCTGATAGATCTAAGCTTCTATGTATTATTATGTTGTTGACATCACGTGCACTGGCTTGGGCAAATCCTATGGTTGAAAGTCATGATACCCGTCTAAATAATTTGGACAATTTTCTTGCAGCCATGGCGCAAATGTTCGACGATCCCAACCGCCGTGCTACCGCTGAATCTGCCTTGCTTTCCTTACGCCAGGGGAAACAGTCAGTCATAGAATATGTTACTGAATTTAAAAGGTTAGTGGTGGACACCCAGTGGGAAAACAATGCTTTATTACCAATCTTTAGAAAAGGTTTGTCAAATGCAATCAAGGATGAGCTAGCTCGTTCAGAGTCTCCACAGGAGTTTGAATTGTTTATACAGCACTGTGTACGTATTGATATCCGTTTAACTGAACGCAGACAAGAAAAATGGGCCGCTGTAAATCGCATTACTAATTACTCTCTTCCGTCCAGGAAACCACAGGCAAAAACCTGCGAGAGGCTGAGGAGGTGCCTATGCAGGTGGACTCACTGCAGAGACGTGAGAATAATGAACGCCGCAAACACCGTCTCCGTGAGCGCTTATGTTTCTATTGTGGTCAATCGGACCATTTCCTCATCAATTGTCCTAAATGTCCTAGGCGACCCAACAAGGTGTTGGCGGTAGTAGGGGATTATGATAACACAGACGCTGAGTCTGAAGTTTCGGAAACCAGTCTACATCTAGATGCGGTTTTTCCCCCAATACTGATGCCGACTTCCCCTAAAGATCAAGGGGAGAAATATTCACATTGTTCTCTTCCTATACAGATTCAGTGGGAGGAACAGTGGATATCAAGTTCTGCCATGATAGACTCTGGAGCAGGTGGGAATTTCATGGATTCTTCTTTTGCAAAGGAACATGGTATTAAGACACAACTAAGAGCTTCACCAATCACTATGGAAACGGTGGATGGTTCCCCATTAGTTTCTGGACCAGTAGATCGGGAGACAGTGCCTCTGGAGTGTAAGATGGAACCAGACCATCAAGAAACACTTTCATTCATGTTAATATCTTCTCCTCATTTTCCTGTAATTTTAGGAATTCCCTGGTTACGGTCACAAAATCCAATCATCAATTGGGAAACCAAGGAGATAACCTTTCTCCCGAAGTGCAGTTCTACCATCAGTCCAACTGTAGCGGCTCCAGTTACCCAGAACTTGGAAGAGGTGATACAGGTACCTACTCTCCCTCTGATATATCAGGAATTCTCAGACATTTGTGATAAAAGGAAGGCAGATCAACTTCCCCCACATAGACCGTATGACTGCCCCATAGAATTGCTTCCTGGAGCAGCGATTCCTTTCGGCCATGTTTACCCGTTGGCGGCTCCGGAATTAAAATCTTTACGAGAGTATATAGATGAGAATTTAGCCAAGGGGTTTATCCGACCATCTTCTTCACCAGCGGGAGCTCCAATATTCTTTGTAAAGAAGAAGGATGGTACTCTAAGACCCTGCATTGACTACCGGGAGTTAAATAAGGTAACCATTCGTAACAGGTACCCGTTGCCCCTAATTCCAGAATTGTTGGAAAGAGTTCGCCAGGCCAAGGTATTTACCAAATTAGATCTTCGTGGGGCATATAATTTACTCCGTATACGGCCCGGAGACGAATGGAAGACAGCTTTTAGATGCCGGTATGGACATTTTGAATATTTGGTGATGCCATTCGGACTCTGTAACGCTCCTGCTGCTTTTCAACATTTAGCCAACGACATTTTCAGGGATTTATTGGACCAATATGTGGTAATTTACCTTGATGACATCTTAATCTTTCTGACTCCTTACAGGAACATCAGGAACATGTCAAGACCGTACTTAGACGTTTGAGAGATAATCATTTGTACATCAAACTCGAAAAGTGTGAGTTCCATTGTTCTGAAATTCAATTTTTAGGCTATGTTATCTCGCCTCAGGGATTGAATATGGAGTCCAGCAAGATCCAGGCAATCTTGGACTGGCCGGTACCAGGAAACATTAAGGAGGTACAACGATTCATTGGCTTTGCTAACTTTTATAGACGGTTTATCCGAAATTTTTCAGAAATTGTCCGTCCCATCACTCTCCTCACCAAGAAGGGGAAGAAGTTTGAATGGTCTTCGCAAGCTCAGGAAGCCTTTGATCGCCTGAAGGGTTGTTTTACCACGGCTCCAATATTGATGCATCCGGATCCTGCACAGCCTTTTATCGTGGAGGTGGACGCGTCTGACTGTGCATTGGGAGCTATCCTCTCACAACGTACCGGAGACAAAGGTTTGCTGCACCCGTGTGCCTTCTTCTCTCGTAGGTTATCTTCTGCAGAACTTAACTATGATGTGGCAGATAAGGAACTTTTGGCAATTATTTCTGCCTTTAAGGAATGGAGACACCATTTGCAGGGGCAACTCAGCAGGTAGTAGTACTCACGGATCATCGCAATTTGGAATTCCTTAAGTCTGCCAGGTGTCTTTCTCCTCGACAAGCTAGGTGGAGTTTGTTCTTGAACCAGTTTAATTTTATTATTTCGTACCGCCCAGGTTCACGTAATGGGAAAGCTGACGCATTATCCCGAATCCATACCGTGGATTCCGTGCCTGGGACCCCGTCGAAGACCATCTTGTCGGAGGCCAATTTCGTTGGAGTGCTCCGGAACCGGGACTTGTGGCAGGAGATCAAGCTGGCCTATGACGGTGACGTATTTCTTGCAGCTCCACCTGACAATGTGAATCTTGTCCTTCGGAATGGTGTGTGGCTTAGAGATCGATGTATTTATGTCCCAGAGGCTGTAAGACTTCGAGTTCTCAAATTGGTCCACGACTCTAAATTGGCTGGTCATAGGGGGGTACAGAAGACGCAGGAATTGTTAACTCGTTTTTTTTGGTGGCCTACCTGCTTGAAGGATGTGAATGACTATGTCTGCTCTTGTGAAGTTTGTGCCCGGTACAAGGTTCCTCGCGTTTCACCTACTGGTCTTCTTAAACCGCTACCTGTACCGTCTCGCCCTTGGGGGTCTATTTCGATGGACTTTATTGTGGAGTTACCCACCTCTGGTGGTAAAAATACTATTTTGGTGGTAGTAGATCGTTTAACGAAAGCTGCTCATTTCATTCCGTGTGCTGGTCTTCCCTCAGCTACAGAGACAGTAGATCTAGTTATCCAGAACATTTTCCGGCTGCATGGGGTACCAGATGACATCATTTCTGACCGGGGAATACAATTTACCTCTAGATTTTGGAAAGGATTTTGTTCTGCGCTCCACATTAATGTTTGCTTGTCTTCTGCATACCATCCTCAGACCAACGGGCAGACCGAACGGACAAATCAAACCTTGGAGCAATATCTACGCTGTTACGTCAGTCATTTGCAGGACGATTGGCTGAAGCTACTTCCTCTAGCGGAATTTTCGTACAACAACTCCCAAAGCAGTTCCACGAAGGTAACGCCTTTTTTTTGCCAACCTGGGTTATCATCCAAGTATTTTGCCTAGGTCTCCGGTTACGATTTCGGTACCAGCGGTTGAAGACAGAGTGACGGCGTTGCAACGTAATCTTGAAGTTTTGAAGGACTCCCTGACCACAGCACAGGAGCGTTACAAGAAGTCGGCCGATAGATTCCGGAAACCAGCACCTATGTATAAGGTAGGAGACTCAGTTTGGTTGTCCACCAAGAATCTAAAATTGGGTGTTCCTTCGCAGAAACTGGGACAGAAATTCATCGGTCCATTCAAGATCACTGGGATTGTGAGCTCTGTTGCCTGTCGGTTGAAGCTACCACGGACTTTAAAGGTACACCCAGTATTTCATGTTTCCTTATTAAAACCAGTCTCTCCTAACACGTTTCAGGGACGTATCGTACCTCCCCCTCCACCAGTGTTGGTTGATGGCGAAGAACAATTCGTGGTACAGGATATTGTTAATTCGAGACTTCATAGAAACCGGCTTCAGTATCTAGTTAGATGGCAAGGTTACTCTCCTGAAAATGATTCTTGGGAACCAGTAAGTAACATCAATGCGCCTCTGAAGATTGCTCAGTTTCATCGGAGATACCCGGACAGGCCTGGTCCAGGACCGTCCGGAGGCCGTCTTTAGGGGGGGAGTAATGTCAGTATTCCGGGTTTTCTAGGTAACTTTGTCAATGATTTTGCCCTTTGTTAAGATGGAGTTTGCTGTTTTGTGTGCCCTACTTCCTGTTCGTTTGTTTAAAGCCTGGCTCAGGTGCTGGCTTCACTGCTGGAATATTCTGCTTCCGTTTCCCTGCAACCCAGCTGCTTTGTTCCTCACAGATCTTTTGTGTGTTTACCAGGAAAGTGCATAGCCTTATCTTCAGGTGTTTCTCAGCCACAGCAGCTTCTACCCATGGCTCTGGACATTCTCTGCATATGTAAGTTGCACAAAGTACTGTGTTATCACTAAACTGTTGACTTGGGAATTTAACCCTTGGTTCACTCCATCTGATAAGAACTGTGTTTCTGAACTGTTGCTGTTTAACCCTTTGTGCATTACCTCTGGTGAGAGCTGTTGGAACTGTTACTGGAACCTTACTGACATATGAACTTGTTGTTGGACTTCACTGAATTAAGCCACAACTGAGATTAACTTGTTCCTGGACCTCCCTGTGTTTTCTGCATACCTGGATCTGACTCTTCACACACCAGCAGTGTGTAAATCCAGCCACGTTATCTGTGCATCAGACTTACCTTATGGTCACATTTGTGTGAGGACTCCGTCGTAAGAACTTTACCGCCCTCGCTATAGAGGTTCAAAGACTTATATATCCGGATTCATATAACTGGACTTGTGTATATATATATGGACTCATTGCATGTCACTACGGGTTGTTTGAATATTGTTTTTGGGTGTTTTGCTGTTTCACAAATACATTATTTGCATTCAAAGAAACCCGTCTCTGATTGTTCATTGCCCCACGCTATCAGAATCCTCGAGTTCCTACAATAGTATTACACAGACTCTCTATAGGACAGCACCCAATCACGAGAGGCACAGATTTTTCATTCTACAGGATGCCAGCTTAGGGGACCATGGCCCCAGCTGGAAGAATACAGATCTGCTCCATTGACAATTGCTGAACCATGGATATGTTTGTGAAAACCATTAATGGGACTCGCTGGTCGCCTAGCTCCATGGAGATGTTTGGATAAGCCAGGTTGTAACCCTCTGGTCAATTGGCCTTGTACCTCAATGGACTGTCATCTTCCTAAGCTTGTCGTTACCTCCTCTCTGTGTGTTATGCCTCAGGTGGGGTAGTCGGCCCTGGAAGCTCTGAAGTCACAGCTGCTCTTATCCCGGCAAGTCAGCGGAAAGGTGAGACTCTGTAATGTCCACCATCTTGTATATTTTGCTGAGACTGTGTGTTATCTGCCTGTTTTGTGCTTCAAGTAGTCTAGGTAGTGTTACACCCACGTTAAAAGGAGAGTGTGCATTCGGTGGGAAGATCCCTGGTCCATGCAATTTTGGCTAGAGGACCAGGGCGCTCGCTGACTTCCCATGCCTCCACAAATAGCTTTTTTTATTTTTACATCTACATAGCCGTATGAGAGCTTGTTTAATGCAGAAAGAGTTGTTGTTTTGATTTGCACCATTCATTTTATCATATAATGCACTGAAATGGGAAAAAAGTGGGATGAAAAGGTGAAAATAACACAATTCCACCTTTGTTTTTTTGGGTTTTGTTTCTACAGCATTCACTGTATGGCAAAAATGACCTGAAAACATGATTCTTCAGGTTAGTACAATTATGGGGATTCTAATTTTTTTATTTAGGTGGCAAAAAATGCATGACATTTTTTTTAAAAAAATTGTTTTCTCTCACCATATTTTAAGGCCTGTAACTATTTTTCCATTTACTGAGTTGTGTTGGGTCTTGTTTTTTGGTGGCAAGCTGCCAGTTTTATTTACATCATTTAGGGATACATGTGATATTTTCATTATTTTTTATTCTAGTTTTTTCATTCAACTGGCCCACGATGACCAATCCACTTTCCAGGACACTGTTCATGTAGGAATGCTCGGACCTGACACCCATAATGTGGTGGTGCACCATCTTGCTGGAAAAACTCAGGGAACGTGCCATCTTTAGTTTCCTGGAAAGTGGATTGGTCATTGTGCGCCAGTTGAATGGCCACCAAGGTCTCCGATCTGACCCTATTAGACTTTTATCTTTGGGGTCATCTGAAGGCAATTGTCTATGCTGTGAAGATACGAGATGAGCAGCATCTGAAACAACAGATACTGGAAGCCTGTGCAAGCATTTCTTCTGCAGTGTTGCTATCAGTGTGTCAAGAGTGGGAGATGAGGTTTGCATTGACAATCCAACACAATGGGCAGCACTTTGAACAAATTTTATAAGTGGTCATAAACTTGTAAATAACTCATGAAAGAATAAAGTTACTTTAAAACCAAGTACATCATTGTTTTTCTTGTGAAATTCTCAATAAGTTTGATGTGTCACATGACCCTCTTCCCATTGAAAAAATAAAGTTTTGATCCAAAATGGCCGACTTCAAAATGGCCGCCATGGTCACCACCCATCTTGAAAAGTTTTCCCCCTCCCATATACTAATGTGCCACAAACAGGAAGTTGATATCACCAACCATTCCCATTTTATTTAGGTGTATCCATATAAATTGCCCACCCTGTATAGATGTTTGGTGTCATAGAGTGAACTTTGTAAATAAAAGACCAAAAAACATTGCTTTTTTTTTCAATTTCACCGCACTTGGATTTTTTTCCCCATTTTCCAGTACACTATATGAAACACCAAAGAAACAACGCAAGCCATTTAAAAACATTAAGCAAATCTTTATTAGTACATACAGACAAGACAGTCTAAGAAACATATAAAAGAATGAAACACAACAGGTAATGAAAAAACGGGGGACATCAACCAGAGAAATTAAATCATAATAGGTACCTTGCTAAGTAAAAAAGAGGAAATATATTTAAATATGGGTAAACCATGAAAGAAAGCTAATAATAATAATAATAATAATAATAATAATAATAATAATAATAACACAGGTCAACAAAAAAATATTTTTTTTTCTGGTGCCAAAGATATTTTAATGAATTTGGGGTATTTTTGGGGTGCTGATTCTGAATATGCAATCAGTTTTGCCAGATTGGCTCTAGTTTTTGAGATTTTTGGTATCTTATTTATATTTATATTTATATCTTATTTAGAACAATAATAAAAGGAATTGAGTAATAAATAGTATTGTGCCTAAGTAGGCCTGCTACATAACAACCAATCACTTATAAATATAGTAAAAGGAGTAGTTTGCAGTTTGACAATTCGGCTATGACAATCATAGAAGTCTGCTGGAGACCTCTGATTGTCATGCCAACCCATCAGTAACCCGCGATCACGTGACGGGGTTATCTAAGGGCGGGATTTCCAGTAAGAAATTGACAGCGGCATTTAAAGGTTTAACAGCCGCAGGAGGATTGTGATTCCATGGCTGTTAGAGGCACATGTCAGCTGTTCAAAACAGTTCTAAACAGCTGACATGTGCCGGGAAAGATGTGAGCTCAGTGCCGGAGTCCACATCAAAGGAAGAGATTCCGATGTGGGCGTATTATTACGCCCATATCAGAAAGGGGATAAATCAAACACTTTTTCAATCAAAAACATCCTAACAGGTAAAGTTGCATGTTAACATAGGACCCCTTCTTTGATATCACTTTCACAATTCTTTCATCCATTGAACTTGTGCTTGAATTTCTTGCAGGATGTCAGAATGGCCTCTCAGAGCTGCTGTTTTGATGTGAATGGACTCCCACACCGATAGATCTTTTACTTCAGGATACTCCAAAGGTTCTCAATAGGGTTGAGGGCAGGGGAGGATGCTGGCCATCACATGGGTTTCTTCTCTTTTGTGCTCATAGCAGTCAATGACTCAGAGATATTATTTGCAGAATGAGATGAGGAATTCTTATGCATGAAGATAATCTTGCAATGGATGGCAGGGTTCTTCTTTTTTTCCCATGGAAGAAAGTGGTCAGTCAGAAACTCTATATACTTTGCTGGGGTCATTTTCACACCTTTATGGAGCCTAAAGGGACCTACCAATTATCTCCCTATGATTCCAGCCCAAAACATCACTCCGCCACCTCTTTGCTGATGTCGCAGCCTTGTTGGGATTTGGTGGCCATTCACCAACCATTCACTACTCCATCCATCTGGATCATCTAGGGTTGCACAGCACGCATCAGTAAACAAAACTGTTTTAAAATCGGTCTTCATGTGTGTCTGGGCCCACTGAAACTGTTTCTGCTTGTGAGCACTGTTTAGCGGCGGCCGAATAGTAGGTTTATGCACAACTGCAAGCCTTTGGTGCATCCTACACCTTGAGGTTCCTGGGACTCCAGAGTCACAAGCAGCTTCAAATACCTGTTTGCTGCTTTGTAATGGTATTTTATCAGCTGCTTTCTTAATCCGATGAATTTACAGAAACCTTACTCATTATGCCTTTATTTACACAAACCCATCTGTGGTCTGTATTAGCCAGAAATCTCTTCACAGTTTGATGATCACACTTAAGTTTTTGTGAAATATCTAATGCTTTCAACCTTGTCCAAAGCATTGCACTGTTATCGTAAGTAAAAAAAAAACCCTGGACGAAGTACAGTATTTCAAAGGGAAACGCGCGTCGGGTGAGGTGGGTTCCCGGTTTCTATCCTCAGGTAATTATACCTCCCTTTACAACTGGTACCTAATAGGCTTATTTACTGTGCCACACTACTGGACACTTGTGCATACTTTACCTTATTATTGCAACCTTGCTGGTATACGATAGGGACTATTGCAATGTGCTGTTTTTGTACTGTGGTCTTTTTTTGCTAAATATTACCTTCTTATACACTGAGGATACATCTCCTTTTTATGAGATAGTAACCATAATATGATGAATGCATAATGGAGTATATGCTGTATATAATGAATAAATGACATGCTAACATGTTTATGTACTAAATCTAAGAGACTTATTAGTCTGTGAGGACTACTACTCTCTCTGGGTCACCCACCTATTTGTCTGTAGCTGTGGTATTTTGTCTTACACTCTTACTGGTTTTTATATGTTGTTAATAATAAAGATTAATTGTTTTAAATTGATACCTGGCCATATGTAAAGCTTTCTTTCGTAGTTCTATCATCGTAAGTAGTTTTCCTTTAATTGGGCTCACCGGCAAACTGATTATCACGGGTGTTTGAGATTGATTTCAGTGACCCAAACAGCCCCAAAACACAATGCCATCCATGAGTTTATTTGAAAAACAAAAAATTATATCTTTATGACACTTAAATCCTATGTCAAAAAGTACAGTACTTTCAGATTTTCTTTATTCGTCTAAAAAGTAAGTTTTAAAAACATTGCTTCTTATGAACTCTTTTAAAAAACACGAACACAAAAGTAGCAATGTATTAACATAAAAGAATTTCCTGCACGTCAGCCGCATCCGAATGCGTATGATGTAAAGATGTCACTTTTCAGAGCAGATCTGAGGACCAGCATGGCACGTAGCCAGCAGCTCCCTGAATTGAGAGCATTAGACTAAAGCATTGAATTGAGCTGACGCATCACACGTCAGTGAATCCTTTGGAAAAAAAACACAGTGTACAAGTAATCTAATTGTGTTTGGGACAAATGACTGTACAATTTGGTAGTCAGCATTTGGAAGGAAAAAAAATTATCTCCAACCCGTATATCTTGAAACACCTGCAGAGCCTGTTGTCTAATGAAGGGAACAGTCAAAATCAGACATTTCCGAAACACTCAGCAGTGAAAAATCTATTTCTATTGTCTGAAAAGTGACACTAGACCGTCAATAGGCTTCATTATTTTACCCTGTGAAATGTAAGCCCAGATAGATTTTTAATAATAAAGGATAACTAACCTTTTAAATATTTTTTTGATATGTTATAGGCCCTGTTTAAGTGTTAATAGGGGTCCAGACTCCAAGCTTCCTTCAAACTATTGGGTAGTAGTGCCCCGTGTATTATTGATCATGAGAACAGCCTAAACCATTGACTTTCTAAGTTGAGTAATAAAGTTGAAAACTAAAGTACAACCACTGACAAACCATTGACTTTCTACGTTAAATACTAAAGTTGAGTACTAAACCATTGACTTTTTAAAGGAGCCGGAACATGAAGATGCTCATACTCGAGAATTAGCAGGGTTTCTACCCTTTGGTAGAGCAATCAGTGGGGTACAAGGACCAGGACCTCCATGGATCAGTACTGCAAAATAGCAAAAACGATTTACACTATTTAAATATTTTAAAAATATTAACATATTGAATAGTACATTAGGAAGTTGTAGAACTTCTCATTTGTATATGTCACGAATCTGCTGTTCACTGTGTCCTAGGGACGCAGTGACAGCTCAGCTGGCCAATAGATGGCAGGGGCGTACTGGGCTGTCAATATTGTGTATGTGATAGCCCAACCACCCAATCAGGGACTGGAGTGTGCTGACTATCCTAATGCTAATTAGGGATAGTTCAGCTGCCCAGTCAGGGGCTGGGGCATGCTGGGCTGTCCCCATGCAAATCTGGGATTGCCTAGCAGCCCAATCATAGGCCGGGCCTGCTGGGATTCCACCAGGTCTCACCCTTTTAGGGTGATTGCCTGGCTTTTCAACTGTGCCGGCTTTGCTCGGTGAAGTGCATTCCTTGTGCTTTAGTGTTCTGCTGTCCTGATCTTTTGCTACGTGTCCTTGTATTTGACTATTTATTTACCTAGCCCCTTTGTCTCGATCCACACCGTTTTAGACTGCTGACTTTGGACTGTGACCTGTTTTCTCTTTTGTCTTACCCCCTTCGTATTTGATCCCGGACTTCTTGACTCCTCTGCCTCACTGCTTGTCCGTGAGAAGAGATGATAGTCAGCATCAGAATATTGTGATTGAAGTTGGGCAAAGCTTTTAAGTTAATTCCATACTCCATGGATATGATATTGACTTACCCTTTGTACAGGCGATCAATATCAGATCGTTGGATGCCCGACACCTGGCGCCCTCACCAATCAATTGATAGCACCCCCAGCAGTGGCCAGATGTAAACAGTTGCTTTCAACTTGTGACATGTTTTTCTCAAAACAGCAATGAATTTACTTGACTTGAGATATGAACAGAATTGTTTGTCTTCTGAGAAATTTGAGCAAATATTAGAGAAAATGGGTGTCACAAGCGTTGACAGATGATACCACTCATAGGTCCCCAATCAGTCCAGTCTTCTTTAAGACCCAAATGAATGGTAGCCTTAATGCCTAACCGTCAGTGTCTACTGCATATTGGATAGAGCTGTGCAGCACAGATCTCCTCACTGTTTTCATCTGGACACCGGAGCTGCTATCACCTGCACAATGTTGGGAGTTGGCCTTAATCATAATGATAGGTCATAATTATAATATGCCCAGATATCCCATTTAGCTTTCCACAGGTTAGAAAAGCTTGTATGATAGTTAATTAAAAAGAAAAACTTGCTTCCAGTCCAAAAGAAACATGGACACATCGTGGAGCTCCAAGTGGGATCATCTGTCAACATCTGTAACACTCATGTTCTCTAAAACTTTCTCAAATTTCTCAGAAGACAAACAAGTCTGTTCATATCTCAAGTCAGATAAGTTTCTTGCTGTTTTGAGAAAAAGATGTCGGAAGCTGGATTCACACTATGTGCATTTGGGAGAAAAACTATTGATGTGACTTAACTTGAGAAATTGAGAGCTTTCAGTGTGACCTAAGTCTCAGCTAGAAGGATAACATTAGGCATCTAAGGAGACGTTATTGTATGGCAGATTCTGTCTGCTTTCTCATAATCAACTTGTGATTTATTAATCACATTTTTTTTCCTATGGCCAGTAGGATGCTAGAGAAGAGATAATGTAGAATTTCAGTTGCTAAGGACAAACTGATATTCTCCAGGTGGAAGACATGAACATGTCACTGAAGGCTTTGTAAAAAATACGCCTACGGGAAAGCAAAATGAAAACAAACAACTAAATTAGCTCCCACTTCTTGTACAGAACAGTTTGTGTATTGTGATTGAAAAATGACTTGATTTAATGTGTGACTTTTTCTTAAATAATTAAATAGGTAATCAAAGGTGTATTCTCTAATAGTCAGGAGATGTTTGGGGAACCATGGAAACTGAGGACATTCCAACATAATTTGAGAAACTTTATAATGATTAGTAAGGTAATGTTACCTTTAAATATACCCATTGTGCACACTGTTCTGAAATGCCAAAAGGTAGTTCATGTTTCTTTTTTTAATTAAAGAAGTCCATGACTTTTTCATATTATGTAGCTGGATTACCGTATATTAAACATTCAACATATTCAACGTATTCATATTATATCAAACAGGCTCAAAATGCAAACTCGAACAGATTTGGCACACTGCTTCCATGGATTGCTTTTACAGCACTGCTGCTAGCCAGAGGAGTGAACTAGAGACAAGAAGGGTCGCCACGTCAGGTCAATGCCAAAAAGTCAAGTCAAAACAAGCGGATGGTCAAAATTCAAACCGAAGCTAGAAAACAGAAGAAATCAGAAAGCAAAAACTTGAGCTGCAAACCAGGTAAGCATAAGCATAACTAATTAACCGGCAGTGGAAGTCAAGACCCAAGCTTTTAAATAGCAGGCATCCCCCATCCCCTAGCTTTCGAAACTAGCAGCACCAAAAGTCCCAGAAATAAAACTGGAAAAAACAAAATCCACTAATTACACTTTTTTTTTTACTCATGTAAAACCTACTCCAAATACAGCACCTATATTATTCTGTAGGCCCATATTGTATCTATATGTTCATTCGATTTTACACACAGGTGCATTTGGGATCATCATTTTTCAGAAGACTTACTAGGCTAGGAGCCAAGCATTTCTTTTTTTAGGCACTGTTATCTGTGCTTTTGGGCTCCAAAAGTTGAAAGTTACTTTTCCCTTAGCTCAATAGCAATACCCGTACATAAATATTTTATCATAGTGGACCTATGGAGCACTAGCAACAGGGCTGTGACGTCACGCCACCTCATCCCTCATTATCCCTCCATGAGCAGTATAGTCTTGTCATGACCTTGAATGCATGTGCTCAAATTTTTCCATGGGCTGCTGGCCCAAGCCAAAGCAACTATCGTTTACAGGGCTATAAAGGTCTAGTACCTACTGTTCCAGTGTCAGGCTATCAGCTGTAGTGAGGCGAAAGACTGACGTGCAAGAAAGGGTAATAAATACTAGAAAGCCCAGGGACCTGTTTGTAGACTAATACAGCTTGGGTAGAACTAAGTGTTTCCCAATGGGTTACAACATAATTCGTGAGGTTTTTTCCATTATATTCCTCGGCTGCTCATTAGGCATTTATTATCTTTATAATGCTTATTCAATGCTTTACCAGTCCCTATGAATTACCCACTTCGGTTTGCTATATCTTGCACATCCATATTTGTCACTGGCGGCGTCTATTATCCAAGCAACACTTTATGCGTCTCAGAGACCGGAGGCAGTCATATTCCTCTGCCTTTTTTCTGGAAGTGTTTCCCCAGTGGAACGCAGTGTTCCACCTATTTGGTCTTATACTGAGGTTAATTACACTTCCGGTTTAGCCGACTAGAAATACCTCCCTCTTTTGAGCGTGGTACGTTTCACGGGTGGGCTAAGCTGCCAGGGCTGCCAGGTTGCGTTTCAGCCATGCACTAGTATGTTCTGACTGGGCTAATTGATTACTGTTTAGTTTGCTAATTGCTTGCTATATAAGTCCACCCCTCCAGGTGTCTTCTGCCTCCCATAAGTATAGGATGAGCCCAGGAGTGTTCCCCTTTTTTCTCAACTAGCAGTTGCCGATGCCTGCTATAGGTTCCCTGAAGAATCGCATTTACTGAAATGCATCGGGACTCACAGGGATAGTGCAGGTCCTCCATTGTAAGGGTCAGATGTGGGCTGCCCTAGTCAGGGCGGGAGTCTTGGGGTTCAGGTTAGTCCAGCCATCTTAGGGTTTTTTCAGGGCCAGACTACATTCCCCATTTCTCCTTCAGGAATCCTACATAACCGTGATGACTTCCTGCACCTGACTTCTTATGGGTGAGATCACTCCATTTTAATATCCTTTGTTATATTTGGGTGGATCTTCATGCCCATTATGTGTCTATTATATAATTATTTTATGTACCTTCATTTCCCTTCCATGGGTAGCTCCATTTTATTCATTAGCTAATTAAAAATTATTTTTTATTACTTTCTCTATTGCTGTTACACTACTTTTGAGAGAAATTGCAGTGTGCCTTGACCCACTTTTTGCTGGCTTTATACTAACAGTGGGTTACATCATACCAAAAACGGGAACTTATTTTTTTGCTTTTTAAGAACAGCACCATTCTTATTTATAGGCTGCATCTAGTATTTCCCTCAGCCCCTTTACAATTAGCATGGCTAAGTTACAATACCCAGTACACCGAATGGACAAAAATGGTTCTGTTTATGGTTTAAAAATCAGGGCTGTATTTGGCCTTCATGCTGCCCTAGGCACTTTTCGTGGTCGCGCCCCTTACTGACGTCACACACTGAGTCTGTGCACACGACATCTATTTAAGGCAGATCTGTTCTGTAAAACGCTTTAAAAAGTGCTAATTAAACACTAAAAGAATGAATGTCTGCACTTGCTGCGCACAGGTTCACTCTTTTGAGCGTTTTCTTAACACCTTCAGCTTTTCAAAGTCCTCAAGAGATTAAAATTGGTGATGTGTAGCCCTGGTGTTAGGCACACGCAGTACCCTGGAGAATGTGTGGAGAGATAGCAGTTTAATGCTCAATACCCATTCACTCGACATACACTAGACACACCCTTAGGGTAGTGTAGTCACTTGTGAGGGGTGGTCAGTGTAGATTGGTTGAGTGATTAGAGTAGTCAGTTTCCTGTCTTCGGACAGAGCAGACGTGTGGAGTCTAGCTGGGACTTGGAGGGAGGAAGCAGTCCAGCCTGGTTCTACAGCAGTTCAGCAAGTGGAGGCCAGTAAGGGCGAGATATAGATCACCTCAGCCTGGTCAGAGCTGTACCTCACTTGAAGACACCGATAAAGAAAGAAGAGCTTAGTACAGAATTACTTCAGTCTCCTGTCTCAAGGACAGTGAAAGGTTCAGAGACGTGCTCCTGCCTAGTGGATAACTGAGAGTCTGGTAACTAACTCTGAAGGAAGAGAAGAAGGGAGTGATTATATGACTTTTTGCAAGTGTGAGTGTTTATGCTACAAGCGAGGACAAGGCGAAAGGCACAGTGGAAAGGAATATTTGAAACGTGCTTTTGGATTGAAGAAGTCCTGCACATTGTTACCGGTCACTGGGGACCGAAGGATCACTAAAGCTTCACGCTTAGTGGTAAGAAAACCAGAGGCTTATCGGACCTTAGGTCGTGGCAAGCAGCCCCTAAATAGTCGGTACGTAACTGGGGTCAGGGGGAGTGAAGACTTTGAGTCAGTGCACGACAAGATAAGAATTCAGCTCTCTCACAGGAAGGCTCCGACCACAAAAACTGACTGGGCAGTACAGCTATGGAATAGCTGGAGTTATAGAGGGAACTACGCTTCATGCTGGTTGTACTCATTGTTGTGAAAGTAAAGGAGGCCCCTAACTTGTCCAGCTGCTATCTCAAAATACATTCTCCTTGGATCAGCCTCCCTGGGACCTGCCTTATCATCTTACAAGTAAAGGTATGGAAAGACGCTGACCGTGTGAGACTGAGTTATTTACTTGCATGCCTGCACAACCCTGCTTTAACTATCGACCTGAGGGAAGAGTCCCACCTGTAGGGGACCCGACATCTAGCTGCCTCACCATCCCCTCAGAGCTCTACAGCAGCGCTGGTACAAATTACCAGAGACTACAGGTGGCGTCACGAACTGTATATATATATCCCCTGTAAATATACCCCCCAACATACGCCTGACCGCCAGGGCCACAGACCGAGCCACCGCTACCTGTGACAATCCCATAGACTTCTACGGGCTCGGCTCTGAGTACCCCATTGCCCTGGTAACCCACAATTGTGGTGGCGGGTCGAGACAGTGACCTAACCATTGCATCAGTGATATAGAGACATGCTGTCTGCTCATTCACCCCTCCTCTTTACTGAAGGTGTTCAAAGGGAAGCCAAGAGCAGACAGGTAGCAGGCGTCAGAGCGAGCCTGCAGCCACATTGTGTGCACCCACACTGACACTTGGAGTGCGCTGCTGCACTCATCCAGTGTCGCTGGTTTCACACTTGCGTTTTTTTTTTCCGAATCAGGCAAAATCAGGTTTTCAGCCAAATCCTGATCTTTTCAGGATCCAGTTTTTGCCCATTCACTTTAACGGTGTCAGGTAGAATCCAGTTACTTCAGGTAGCTTCCTGACACCATTAAAGTGAATGGATAAAAAACTGGATCCTGAAATGATCAGGATTTGGCTGAAAAACCTGATTCTGCCTGATTTGAAAAAAAGCACAAGTGTGAAACCAGCCTCAGTGAGTAAGCGCGGACTTGTAAGCTGATTTTAGACAGAACTCATTTTACTAACAGAGCGCTGATAATAAAGACAAGCTTTAGTATACATATACGAGAGTGCTGCGAAACACCCTCATTTTCATATTAACCCCTAACTGCCAGCTGCCGTAATAGTATGTCAGCTGGCAGTATCCCTGCTTTGATGTGGGCTCCGGCAGTGACAGCGACATTTAACAAGCACTTCGGCCGCGCGGCCAGAAATACGCGCACCGCTGACCCCTGTCACGTGATCCGGGGTCATCGGTGAGTTGCCATCACAACCAGAGGTGTCCTTGAGACCTCTATGGTTGTTGATGGCAGATTGCTATGAGCGCCACCCTATGGTCGGCGCTCATAGCAATGCTGTCATTCTGCTACATAGAGATGATCTGTACATCACCTCTATGTAGCAGAGGCGATCGAGTACTAGCAGCTTCTAGCCTCCCATGGAGGCTATTGAAGCATGCCAAAAATAAAAAAATATGTTAAAAAAACATGTTTAAAAATATTAAAAAAAATAAAAAAACATAAAAGTTTAAATCACCCCCCTTTCGCACCATTCAAAATAAAACAATAAAAAAGAAATCAAACATACACATATTTGGTATCGCCGCTTTCAGAATCGCCCGATCTATCAATAAAAAAAAGGATTAACCTGATCGCTAAACGGCATAGCCAGAAAAAAATCAAAACGCCAAAATTACGTTTTTTGGTCGCCGCGACATTGCATTAAAATGCAATAACGGGCGATCAAAAGATCGTAGCTGCACAAAAGTGGTATCATTAAAAATGACAGATCGGCATGCAAAAAATAAGCTCTCACCCAACCCGAGATCACGAAAAATGGAGACTCTATGGGTCTCGGAAAATTGCACAATATATATATATTTTTTTTAGCAAATTTGGGATTTTTTTTTCACCACTTAGATAAAAGAGAACCTAGACATGTTTGGTGTCGATGAACTCGTAATGACCTGGAGAATCATAATGGCAGGTCAGTTTTAGCATTTAGTGAGCCTAGCAAAAAAACAAATAAAAAACAAGTGTGGGATGGCACTTTTTTTTCAATTTCACTGCACTTGGAATTTTTTTCCCGTTTTTGAGTAATTTTGTCTTTCAAAATTACAATTCGTCCTGCAAAAAATAAGCCCTCACATGGCCATATTGACGGAAAAATAAGAAAGTTATGGCTCTGGAAAAAAGGGGAGCGAAAAACGAAAACCCGAAAAAAGCTTTGGTCGTGAAGGGATTAAATAAAGTAGATTTTGCTTTATAGCGCCTATAAAAACTATTCTGTAGGAATATGCCCCCTAATCCCTAGTCTGCATAGCACCAGACTTTCCTGTTTACCAGTATATAACAGCACCAGCCTCCCCTGTTCACCATATAGCAGCAGCCTCCCCTGTTCCCGAGTATAAAGCAGCTCCAGCCTCCCCTGTTCACTAGTATATAGAAGCTCCAGCCTCCCCTGTTCCCAAGTGTACAGCAGCTCCAGCCTCCCCTGTTCACCAGTATACAAGCAGCAGCCTCCCCTGTCACCAGCCTCCCCTGTTCACCAGTATATAGCAGCTCCAGCCTCCCCTGTTTACCATATAGCAGCAGCCTCCCCTGTTCCCGAGTATAAAGCAGCTCCAGCCTCCCCTGTTCACCAGTATATAGAAGCTCCAGCCTCCCCTGTTCCCAAGTGTACAGCAGCTCCAGCCTCCCCTGTTCACCAGTATACAAGCAGCCTCCCTGTCACCAGCCTCCCCTGTTCACTAGTATATAGCAGCTCCAGCCTCCCCTTTTCACCAGTATATAGCAGCTCCAGCCTCCCCTGTTCACCAGTATATAGCAGCTCCAGCCTCCCCTGTTCCCAAGTGTACAGCAGCTCCAGCCTCCCCTTTTCATCAGTATACAGCAGCAGCCTCCCCTGTCACCAGCGTCCACTGTTCACAAGTATACAGCAGCAGCCTCCCCTGTCACCAGCCTTCCCGGTTCACTAGTATACAGCAGCAGCCTCCCCTGTCACCAGCCTCCCTGTTCACCAGTATACAGCAGCAGCCTCCCCTGTCACCAGTGTCCACTGTTCACAAGTATACAGCAGCAGCCTCCCCTGTCAACAGCCTTCCAGGTTCACTAGTATACAGCAGCAGCCTCCCCTGTCACCAGCCTCCCCGTTCACCAGTATGCAGCAGCAGCCTCCCCTGTCACCAGTCTCCCCTGTTCACCAGTATACAGCAGCAGCCTCCCCTGTCACCAGCCTCCCCTGTTCACCAGTATACAGCAGCTCCAGCCTCCCCTGTTCACCAGTATACAGCAGCCTCCCCTGTCACCAGCCTCCCCTGTTCACCAGTATACAGCACATCCTCCCCTGTCACCAGCCTCCCTGTTCACCAGTATACAGCAGCAGACTCCCGTCACCAGCCACCCCTGTTCACCAGACAACAGCATTAGCCTCCCATGTCACCAACCTCCTCTCAACAGTATACAGCAGCAGCCTACCCTGTCACCAGCTTCCCCCATCTTCAGCTCTATGAGCGCTCACCTGCTCCTGTATCCTCCTCCCATGTCGTCTTCCTCCTCCTCTTCTGCTGTGATGTCTGCAGTGAGAGATGACCTCATCCTCCTCACATGCACAGACGCTGCAGCACCCCCGATGCAGTGACCTCTCTGACCCCGGAAGTTGCTGGGTCAGTCAGCTCCCTGCATCGAGGTGAATATAGAGGTGCGCCCCCGCCATCCGTTTGACATTATGTTCACAGAGAAAGATCACAGACAAAATGACATCATCCTGCAGTAGAAAACGTATTGAAATGACTGACACATCCAGCTTTGCAGAACACACAGATGTGTAAGAATTTATGTGAAATCATAAAGATCATCGATGTAACTAGAATAATATTTTCTGCATCAATGTAATGTTCTCCATCAGGCAAGGTGAGGAGTCGGACCTAGTCTCAGGCATCATTAGGCTGTTGAAGGCTTAATTCTCACCTCTCTTCTTTGTCTCCTGATTATTTCCCTACTTTCACCTTGACACTCCAGTCATTATGGCTTTGGTGACAGATTTGGCAGTAATGGGAACAAAGGAAGCGATCTCTGTCCCATGTCACTTTGTCTCAGGTCAACTGTTCTAGAGGCATGGCGCTGTTCTCTGTCATAGTTCTCCCTGCGGAATATAATGAGAGCAGTAGAGTTTTGACTTAGTTGCGAATGACATATTTTTTTATTCTGCTTTTATGCAAGAGTCAGACGTGACTATAGTCATCTCTATGACATGGGAAAAGAAAGTAGTTTTGCAGCTTTGCAGTGTTGGGGTCTTGGGTTCAACTTTCATTGAGGACAATATCTGCTCTGAGTTTGTATGTTTCCCCCGTGTTTGCATAGGTCTCCTGAGGGTACTCCACACTCCAAAAGACATACTCATATGGAATTTATATTGTGAGCCCCCATGGGGACAGTGAGTGATGACAGACAATGTCTACTGTGACAACAATATTTTATTTTTAGCTGTTGATGTTCATTTTGCTCTTGCAGCTGGTGAAGGAGCTTCACTATGAATAGGACTGTAATGATGACAATGCAACAATTTACAAACCCCCAAAATTATAATTTTAATAACTATTACATATATCAAAATATTAATATTTGGAATATTATTATTCTATATTTTTATTTTTATATTATTTATATTTTATATATATATATATATATATATATATATATATATATTATTCTATATTTTTTATAATTTTTCCTATAGTGACTATATATTCTGTACCTGACCATTGTGGGGCTCACAATGTAATCATCTCAGAAATACTAAGTCCAATTTCAGCAAAAAAATAACTACTGAATGACCACAAACTATTTTTAGGTTAAAAAAAACTAGCTACCATTAGCACATTCACAAAAAAAAAACGACAACACCTTCAAGAGAATCCACCCCATGATTTTGCCATCCAATCTGAGAATAGTATAATGTAGAAATAGAGACCATGATACCAGCGATGTGTCACTTACTGGGCTGCTTGCTGTAGCTTTGATAAAATCACTTATTAGCAGATTATCACTAGAGGACTAGTAAACCTGCTGCCATGTAGTCCTCCATATTCATGAGCTTTGTATAACCACGCCCCCACCGCTGATCGGCACGCAGAGTGCACACAGAAAGCTGCCAATCAGTGGTGTGGGTGTGGTTATACAGAGCTCAGCAGTCAGAGAACTGGGAGATTTGCAGAAGATTAAACAGTGATTTTATGAAAACTGTAGCAAGCAGCCCAGTAAGTGACACATCACTGGACTCAGGGTATCTGTCCCTACATAATGCTGCTCTCAGATGGGTTAGCAAAAACCTGAAGACAAATTCTCTTTAACAGCAAGCACATCAAAAGGCAATGATATGTATGATTAACATGACTACTTGAAAAAATCACAAATGGCCTGGAGAGCGGCTGGAAAATGCGACCTTTGAATTTAGTACCTGGCATCACCTTGTGATCCAGATCATGTTTACAATATGCAGTTGCCTCTAATTAGCCAATTAACACATTTCAGTTAGTGACATTTGGATAAACAACTTAAAATTCATGAAACCTTCAAATGTTTATTCCTAATGAGATCACAGCTCGTTTGTTCTGCATATTTATTACATTATGGAAGGATGAAAACACAGAAGGAAATATACTGATATACCGCGCGGCGTCCTGATTGTCCAATAAGAAAGGTAAATTCTGCCGGTAAACAGCCACTAAATGTTCTCTATTTTCTGGAGAGCTTTGCATCACTTCAGATGTTTGCTGATTGTGCTGAAGCCTCTTTTAATAATTAGCTGTACTTGTTCTGGCTTGATTACTTTTTCTTTAATCAGTACAAAGGGTTATTAATGCCTACTCATTGTTCACATTGTATTTCTAAGGCTATGTGCACACGTTTCGGAATTGCAGCGGAAATTTCTGCAGCATTCCCGCAACTCCCTGCCTCGGGAAATAGGTATTTTAATTGGTATGCGTATTCCCGCTCAAAACTAGCATTTTGCAAGCGTAATTAGCTTGCAGAATGCTAGCGTTTTCCAAGCGATCTGTAGCATCGCATGGAAAACTGATTGACAGGTTGGTCACACTAGTCAAACATAGTGTTTGACAAGTGTGACCAACTTTTTACTATAGATGCCGCCTATGCAGCATCAGTAGTAAAATATATAATGTTAAAAATAATAATAAAAAAAAAATATTGATATTCTCACCTTCCGGCGGCCCCCGCAGCCTTCCTGGTCTTCGCGATGCTTCCGGAAAGTTCCGTTCCCAGTGATGCCTGGCGACAATGACCCCAGATGACGTAGTATCACAGACCGCTACGTCATCTGGGGTCATTGTCGCAAGGCATCCCTGGGAACAGGAGTTGCCGGAGCGTCGCTGAGGAGCGGGAATGCTGCGGGGGCCGCCTGAAGGTGAGAATATCACGATTTTTTATTTTAATTATTGTTTTAACAGGGATATGGTACCCAGGGCCTGGAGGAGAGTCTCCTCTCCTCCAGACCCTGGGTATCATCTGCACATGAACCGCTCACTTTGCGCATGGTGGGCATAAGCCACATGTGGAAAGTAAGCGGTTCAATGCATTCCTATGGCGGTGGAATTGCCGCTATTCCGCAAAAAGAATGAACATGCTGCGTATTTTTTCATGATGCGATTACGCCACGGAAAAGTGCACAGCATTAGCACAGCGTTGCGGAATCCCATAGAATATAATGGGTTGCGTTGTGCAAGCGTTTTCGCCGCTAACATTGCAGGAATCAGGGTCCTTGTCTCTAGATCAAGCTGGTTTCAGACTAAATGACAAAAACCTTTTGACAGATTTACTTTGATACCAAAGTACCTAGGGATGAAAGTCTTTAAGAGTACTACACTGTGTTCCAAATTATTATGCAAATAATATTTTCTCAGATTTTCCCAAATTACCTATATGAATTGCAGTCATTGTAATTTTCCAGTCAAATAACTATTAGAGTACAATTGAAAGGTTTTTGTACAAACTGCCTATGATAACAGTATATTTTTTAAAAAAATAAAACACTCAAACTGCACTCAAAATGCATGTTCCAAATTATTATGCACAGTGGTCATTTTTGAAATTATAAGCATTAGCAGGTTATTATAAACTGAAATCAAACAGTTTTCAACTCAAAACTTTATTCTAGGTGATGTTACATTTGCACATAGGACCCTTGTTCAAAAGGACCTTCTGAACTCTCTCGTCCATTGAAGTTGTCAGGTTTTGGATGGTTTCTGCTTCAATTGTTTTGCATGAGGACAGAATACCCTCCCAGAGCTGTTGCTTACATGTGAACTGCCTCCCGCCATCATAGACACTCCTTTTGATGATGCTCCAGAGGTTCTCAATGGGGTTGAGGTCAGGGAGCATGGGGGCCACACCATAAGTTTGTCCCTTTTTATGCCCATAGCAGCCAGAGATGCAGATGTGTTATGTGCAGCATGAGACGGTGCATTATCATGCATGAAAATGATCTTGCTGTGGAATGCACGGTTCTTCTTCTTGAACCATGGCAGGAAGTGCTGTTTGAGAAACTCAACATACACTATGAAGTTCATCTTTACCCCTTCAGGGATCCTAAAGGGGCCGACAATCTCTCTCCCCATGATTCCAGCCCAAAACATTACTCCACCTCCTCCTTGTTGGCGCCGCAGCCGTGTTTGCATGGGGTGTCCATCAAACAGCCATCCTCCACTCCATCTGGACCATCGAGCGTTGCACGGCACTCATCGGTGAACAAAACAACTTTGAAGTCAGTTTTCATGTATTGTTTGGCCCACTGGAGCCGTTTCTGCTTGTGTGCAGTGGATAGAGGAGGTCGACAGGATGGCTTACGCACAGCTGCAAACCTCTGAAGGACCCTACATCTTGTTGTTCGGGGGACATTGGAGGCACCAGCAGCTTCAAAAACTTGTCTGCTGCTATGACAAGGCTTTTTTGCCGCTGCTCTTTTAATCTGACGTAATTGCCTGTAGGAAAGAGTCCTCAATTTTCCCTTATCAGCACGCACACGTGTGTACTGTGAATCAGCTACATACTTCTTGATTGTGCGATGATCACGATGAAGGGTCTTGGCAATGTTGATTGTAGTCATGCCTTTACCTAAACACTCCACAATTTGCTGCTTCTCAGCAGCCGACACATCCTTTTTCTTTCCCATTTTGGCAGAAAATGTAGGCAGCTTAATAATGTGGGCCTTTTTAAGTAGTCTTGCCTTTCATTGGACACACCTGCCAAACTAATTAGCACAGGTGTCTGCAATTGCTTACAGTGATATAAAGAGCCCTGACACACATCACCATCAATGAGTTTAACTGACAAACAAAAAAATTCTTACCTTATCACTCCTAAACAATTTTTGCATAATAATTTGGAACACAGTGTAATTCCTGAAGGTTAAAACAAAATCAACTCAAAACCTAACAATTCAATGTGAGAATGTCTTTAACCCTTTCACGACCTTTGACGTACATTTATGTCAAAGGTCGTGTCCCTGACTTTGATGTCTGCTCGCTTACCAAGCCCAGATCTTTCCCCACACATGATGACTGATTTAATCAGTCATCATGTGCCTTTAACAACCGTGGGTGGAGCAGTGCTCCGCCTGCTGCTGTTAATCAGTTAAATCCTGCTGTCAATCACTGACAGCGGGATTTAATACGCACTGGACAGAAGCGCTTCATTTATCCCACCCATCGGTGCCTGTTGTGAATAGGCTGGAAATGAGTTCTGAGCAGAAGCTCCCTCTGGTGGTTACAAACGGTACTGGACTGTCCAGTGAAGATTGTGAGGATTGGGAATCAGGTGTTACTGACTGGTCTTATATAAGGGAGTCACCTTCCCATCAGGGTTGCCGGTGATCAATTGTTCTGGTCTCAATCCTTGATTCCTGTTTCCTTGGTAGCCTGCTGTGTCGTGTCTGAATCTCCTGCTAACAGATAAGACATTTTCTTCTTTTTGTTTTTGTGCTTGATTTTTGCGTTTTGTCCTGCACTTCTGTGGGGGCCTTCAGGGTCCCCTCTGGGGGGCTTTTGCCTCTCAGTTCAGTTCAGCCACTGATATTTGTACATTTGCTTTTTCCAGTTTTTTCAGTGGCTGCTGTTTTGTTTTTGGTTACACCAGAGAACTAATTTAGGTGGTAGAGGTCGTGTGATCTCAGGTGTCTTTGAAATTAGTAGAGTTGGTGCTTTTCAGGGTTTTTTGGGATTGCAGTAAGTGCCCTTCCTATCCTTTTCTATTTAGTAAGTTTGGGCCCCAACGTTTGCTCATACTATTTTCTGTCTGTGTCAGTATTTCTTCTTGTCTAACCGCCATTACATGTTTGGGGGCTTTCTATGTTCTTTGGGGTTCTGCTCCGGGGCAGATAGCTTTCCTCTTTCTATCTTTAGGTGTAGTTAGTTTCTCAGGCTGTGACGAGGCGTCTAGGACCAACGTAGGAACGCTCCACGGCTGCCTCTAGTTGTGGTGGTTAGTCAGGGTACTGCAATCTCATAGTTTCCAACTGCTCTGGTGTATTTCCTTTTTTGCCTGCTCTCCTCAGCTACCAAATCATAACAGTATCACCGGCCCAAAACTGAAAATTATATGGTACTCACAGAAGGGAAAAATATTGTGAAAGAAAAAAGTTGTCAGAGTTGTCAGAGTTGTCAGAGATTTTTTTTTTTTTTCTGTTTGTTGCATTTTTTTTTCCCTCTGTATCTCTGGGTGCTGAGGAGGATTTTTTTTCTCTCAATGGAGTTTGCACAGTTGTCTGGCCGTGTGGTTCAGCTTGCCACTGAAGTTCGGAGTATTGCTACCTATCTTGCTAGGTTGCCTGTTGTGGAACCTAGGATTCCCATGCCAGATTTGTTTTTAGGGGATCGAGCTAAGTTTCTGAATTTCAAAAATAACTGTAAATTGTTTTTTGCCTTAAAATCTAAGTCCTCAGGGAACGCAGCGCAGAAGGTTCAAATTGTCATCTCTCTCCTGCGCGACGACCCTCAGGATTGGGCTTTTTCCCTGACACCTGGGGATCCTGTTTTGAGTGATGTTGATGCGTTTTTTCAGGCTTTGGGGTTATTGTACGATGAGCCTAATGTCACTGATCAAGCTGAAAAAACTTTGTTGGCATTAAGTCAGGGGCTTGAGGACGCTGAGTTATACTGTCAGAGATTCCGTAGGTGGGCAGTCCTGACCAAATGGAATGACGACGCTTTGGCAGCTCTTTTTCGGAAGGGACTGTCAGATAATGTAAAGGATGTTATGGTGGGATTCCCTGTTCCCTCTGGTCTCAATGATTCTATGTCATTAGCGATTCAAATTGACAGACGTTTGCGTGAGCGGAAAGGTATGCGTGGAATAATGTTGCCTTGTGAACCTGCTTCTGAATCCATGCAGTGTGATAGAGTGGTTTCTGGGGCACAGCGTCATGAATTTCGAAAGCGCAATGGGTTATGTTTCTACTGTGGTGATGCCTCTCATGCTATTTCTGTCTGCCCTAAGCGGGGAAGACGTTTTGCTCGCTCAGTTGTCTTGGGTAGTGTTCAGACTAAGTTTTTGTTAACTGTTACCCTGATATGCTCTCTGTCCTCATTTTCTGCTCAGGCTTTTGTTGATTCTGGAGCAGCTATTAACCTGATGGATTTTGATTTTGCTAAACGTTGTGGGTTTCCCTTGATACCCCTACGGAAGTCTATTCCCCTACTGGGGATTGATTCTACCCCTTTGGCTGAGAATAAACCTCAGTTCTCTACTCAGGTGATAATGAGGGTAGAACCTGATCATCAGGAGAGTTGCAAATTTTTGGTTCTGTATAATCTGCATGACATTATCGTACTGGGTTTCCCTTGGTTACAGTCTCATAATCCTGTTTTGGATTGGAAATCTGTGTCTGTTACCAGTTGGGGCTGTCAATGTGTTAATACCAACACTCCTGTTTTTTCTGCCTCCCCCCAGGCTCAGGATGTTCCTGACTTTTTGATTGATTTTTCTGATGTGTTTAGCGAAAGTAAATCTGCATCCTTACCTCCCCATAGGAGCTATGACTGCGCTATTGAATTAGTGCCTGGTAGTAAATTCCTAAAGGTCGCCTTTTTAACTTGTCTGTACCTGAACATGAGGCTATGCGGTCTTATATCAAGGAGTCATTGGAGAAGGGTCATATCAGACCATCCTCTTCACCCTTAGGTGCCGGTTTTTTCTTTGTGGCCAAAAAGGATGGTTCATTAAGGCCATGTATTGATTATCGTCTCTTGAACAATATTACTGTGAAATATCAATATCCGTTACCCTTGATCTCTGATCTGTTTTCCAGGGTGAAAAACGCTACTTGGTTTACCAAGCTTGACCTCAGGGGGGCATATAACCTTATTCGCATTAAGCACGGGGATGAATGGAAGACGGCATTTAATACCCCTGAAGAGCATTTTGAGTACCTTGTGATGCCCTTTGGGCTCACTAATGCTCCTTCTGTCTTCCAGTCCTTCATGAATGACATTTTCAGGGATTTTGTGGATAAATTTCTGATTGTTTATTTGGATGATATCTTGATTTTTTCCAATGACTGGGACTCTCATGTAAAACATGTTCGGACTGTGTTCCAGATTTTGAGAGAGAATGCTCTGTATGTGAAGGGATCAAAGTGTCTTTTTGGCGTTCAGAGGATCTCATTTCTGGGTTTCATTTTGTCCCCATCTGTTATTGAAATGGACCCGGTCAAAGTTCAGGCTATCTGTGATTGGGTCCAACCTACTTCTTTAAAGGCTCTTCAAAGATTCTTGGGTTTTGCCAATTTTTATCGTAAATTTATTGGTAATTTCTCTGTTATTGTTAAACCATTAACTGATTTGACCAAGAAGGGTTCTGATGTGGTGAATTGGCCTCCTGAGGCAGTCTCTGCATTTCAGGAACTTAAGCAGAAATTCACTTCTGCTCCTGTTCTACGGCAGCCTGATGTTTCTCTACCATTTCAGGTGGAGGTTGATGCCTCTGAAATTGGGGCAGGTGCCGTTTTGTCCCAAAGAGATCCAGAGACCTCTAAAAGTAACCCTTGTGCCTTTTTCTCTCGAAAATTTTCTCCACTGAACGTAATTATGACGTGGGTAATCGGGAGTTATTAGCCATGAAGTGGGCTTTTGAAGAGTGGAGACATTGGCTGGAGGGAGCCAAACATCAGGTGGTGGTCCTTACTGACCATAAGAATCTAGTTTATCTGGAATCTGCCAAGCGACTTAATCCTAGACAGGCCAGGTGGGCCTTGTTTTTCACACGTTTTAATTTTGTGGTTTCATTTCTTCCTGGCACTAAAAATGTTAAGGCGGATGCCCTCTCGAGGAGTTTCCTTGCGGACTCTCCTGAGTTATCTGATCCTTCTGTTATTTTGAAAGAGGGTGTAGTTCTTTCCGCCATCTCGCCCAATTTGAGACTGGCTCTGGAGGGGTGCCAGGAAGATAAGCCTGAGCGCTGCCCTGTTGGGAAATTGTTTGTCCCGGACCAGTGGAAAAGAGTGTAATGTTTGAGATTCATTGTTCCGCGTTGGCCGGTCATCCCGGAATTTTTGGTACCAGGGACTTGGTTGGTCGGTCCTTTTGGTGGCCTACCTTGTCTCGTGATGTCAGGGAGTTTGTGCAGTCCTGCGGGACTTGCTCTCGCTCCAAGCCTTGCTCTCGTTCTAGTGGTTTGTTGATGCCATTACCGGTGCCCAAGAGACCATGGACCCATATCTCTATGGATTTCATTTCCGACCTCCCTGTTTCTCAGAGAATGACCGTCATCTGGGTGATTTGCGATAGGTTTTCCAAGATGATACATCTTGTGCCATTACCTAAGTTGCCTTCCTCCTCTGAATTGGTGCCTTTGTTCCTTCAGCACGTGGTTCGTTTACACGGCATTCCTGAGAACATTGTGTCTGACAGAGGAGTCCAGTTTGTTTCCAGATTTTGGAGGACCTTTTGTTCTAAAATTGGTGTTCAATTGTCTTTCTCCTCGGCGTTTCATCCTCAGACCAATGGTCAAACTGAGAGAACAAACCAGACATTGGAGACTTATCTAAGATGCTTTGTGTCTGCTGATCAGGATGACTGGGTCTCTTTTTTGCCTTTGGCTGAGTTTGCTCTTAATAATAGGGCTAGCTCTGCCACTTTGATGTCTCCATTTTTCTGTAATTCTGGGTTTCACCCTCGATTTTCTTCTGGACAGACGGAGGCTTCTGTCTGCCCGGGTGTTGACTCTGTTGTGGAGCGTATGCAACAGATTTGGGACCAGGTAGTGGAGAGGTTGTCCCTCTCTCAGGAGAGGGCCCAGCGGTTTGCTAACCGGCATAGGACTGATGGTCCTCGGTTTAAAGTGGGGGACTTGGTCTGGTTGTCCTCAAGAATATTCCTATGAGAGTGGCATCTCCTAAATTTAAGCCTAGGTTCATTGGACCTTATAAGATCATGGAGATTCTTAACCCTGTTTCTTTTCGTTTGCTTCTTCCAGGGACATTTAAGATCCATAACGTGTTCCACAAGTCCTTGTTGAAGAGGTTTGTTGAGCCAGTGGTTCCTACTACTGTGCCTCCTGACCCTGTTTTGGTTGAGGGCAATCTGGAGTATGTGGTTGAGAAAATATTGAATTCTCGTTTTTCTAGACGGAAACTCCAGTATTTGGTTAAATGGAGAGGTTATGGTCAGGAAGACAATTCTTGGGTGTTTGCTTCGGACATCCATGCTAGGAGACTCATCCGTGCGTATCATAGAACTCATCCTGACCGACCTGGTTGCTCAAATGAGGGTTCGGTGACCCCTCCTCAAGGGGGGGGGTACTGTTGTGAATAGGCTGGAAATGAGTTCTGAGCAGAAGCTCCCTCTGGTGGTTACAAACGGTACTGGACTGTCCAGTGAAGATTGTGAGGATTGGGAATCAGGTGTTACTGACTGGTCTTATATAAGCGAGTCACCTTCCCATCAGGGTTGCCGGTGATCAATTGTTCTGGTCTCAATCCTTGATTCCTGTTTCCTTGGTAGCCTGCTGTGTCGTGTCTGAATCTCCTGCTAACAGATAAGACATTTTCTTCTTTTTGTTTTTGTGCTTGATTTTTGCATTTTGTCCTGCACTTCTGTGGGAGCCTTCAGGGTCCCCTCTGGGGGGCTTTTGCCTCTCAGTTCAGTTCAGCCACTGATGTTTGTACATTTGCTTTTTCCAGTTTTTTCAGTGGCTGCTGTTTTGTTTTTGGTTACACCAGAGAACTAATTTAGGTGGTAGAGGTCGTGTGATCTCAGGTGTTTTTGAAATTAGTAGAGTTGGTGCTTTTCAGGGTTTTTTGGGATTGCAGTAAGTGCCCTTCCTATCCTTTTCTATTTAGTAAGTTTGGGCCCCAACGTTTGCTCATACTATTTTCTGTCTGTGTCAGTATTTCTTCTTGTCTAACCGCCATTACATGTTTGGGGGCTTTCTATGTTCTTTGGGGATCTGCTCCGGGGCAGATAGCTTTCCTCTTTCTATCTTTAGGTGTAGTTAGTTTCTCAGGCTGTGACGAGGAGTCTAGGACCAACGTAGGAACGCTCCACGGCTGCCTCTAGTTGTGGTGGTTAGTCAGGGTACTGCAATCTCATAGTTTCCAACTGCTCTGGTGTATTTCCTTTTTTGCCTGCTCTCCTCAGCTACCAAATCATAACAGGTGCCTCTGTTATGTGATCATGGAGTGTCCATGGGTTTTAATTGCAGCCAGGGGTCTGCTGATGACCCCTGTGCCTGTCATTACGATCCTCCTGTAAATGATGTTTATAGGAGATCGTGATTTTTGCTATACATAGCAGTGGTGAAGCCTTGCTATGCCGTAATCCATATCTGGGGGATAAACAGTTTTCAACCTGGACGGTGCCAAAATGCGACCGTCCAGGCTGAGAACCACTGGTGAATGAGCTGCTGCGAGCGCAGCCAGCCTCAGTGACTGGCGGTGACGTCATCAAGGTTTCTGCCGGTCACTGAGGCTGAGTTCCCAGCCAGGCTGAACTGCGGTGATCTCGGTGAGATCGCCGCCAGCACCGTGAGAAAGTTTTACTGTGCAGAGGCAAGTTCACCACAGTTCAAATTCACTGCAGTGAAATTCTTCCAGTGAATTTGAAGGAAAGAAACTGTGTGGAAAATGTTTCGAGTTGTAAAGGAAACGTACATAAGACTGTGTACCCGCTATCTCCTGTATATATTCCTTACCAAGTTCTCCTTCAATGAAAAGATTATTTTCAAATGGTGGTCTCCCTCACTGAACAGTCCAACATCTGGTCCTGGCAAACCAGCAACACTGGTTACATACGGGCCTGCACGGGGGTAGTGACCTCACAGCACAAATCCACACACCCAGCCAGGACCCACACTTTCATGTAACATGTGTAAGCGATAAGTACCTCACCCATGGCTGCCACATTACTGGTCCACCTCTAAGACTCTGCCGCTGCTCCCAGTGTTTCATATTAGCAGCAGCCCAGATGTCACGTCAACAGTGCGACTGTCAATTAATAAGTTCGACAGCTCTGAGCCGGGTGTTTCGTCTACACAGGCAGAGCCGCTGAGCTCAGTGATACTCCGAGACGCGTCGCTGAACTCGGGACGGTGAGTAAAGCACAAAATGAATCAAGCTGCTCCCCGCCACCGGAAGTTTCTGAAAAGGGGCAACTTCTTTAAAATGACTGTATCCGAAAAGCTGAAAGAATCTTGATAAGAAACTAAATATTCTTGTTTGCAACAAAAAAATTACTGTTACATTCCAGCAGGATATAGACTAAGATGTGTATAGGCTCATTCAGACATCCGATCTTGGCCTCTGGTCTCCTAACCTGAGCGCTACAGCCTCATAGAAATATATGAAGCTGTCACCCTCGGATCGGGAGAGCCGTGGCCAGTCTGTGCTCAGACCGATTGGCACAGACGTCTTCGTTGTCTCTATGGCTGTGTCGGCATTGTATCGATCCTTAAACGATTCTTCAAACAACATGCTTCAATCCAATGTGCAAGGGGCCTTAACGATTGATGACTGACCTCACTATATGAGAAAATTCTTTTAAATAACTAATCTGGTTAAGAGTATTGATCTGAGTGAGGTTCATTAGGAGATGCTGAAATTCCATTTAACTCCTAAAATCTAAGGTTTGTTTGCATAAAAGTATTTTGGGAGTTGATAAATTGTGCAATTTAACTTAAAAATTTTATTTCACCTCATTTACTTCCCATACACTAGACGACCATTTTCTAAACGGCTTCGCATTTGGAGGTTTTCGTTCTGGAGAGCAGAAACCTCGAAATGATCTTTGATCACTAACCCGAGCGGAGATTTTATTAATAAGTGCACAGCTGTTGTTTTGTACAAAATATCTTGCCAAGTAATGACAAAAAAGACACTCAATAGTGATCAAAAATTCCAACAATCCCAAGATCCAAATTAGATAGATCACTGCCCTTGGTCAACGTCTGACATAATCTTTTGTGTCGTAGCAAAAAAAGAAAGCATTGACAATAAATTGCTAAAATCTGTGATTATGAAAGTCAAAAATATACTTTTTTTATACCCATGTATCCAAGGTTATATCACATGAGAACATGAGTATAAAATATGATGATACAAAAATTGATAGAGAAAATAATGTTCATGTATAAATGAATAAAATCCAGAAGAGACTCTCAGAGGAAATGGGGAATACAATAAAATAGTTATTGCGGCAATCCAAAATACGTATAGAAAGTGCTAGTGCATTTTATTATCACTCAAATAGAGTAAGTATATAGAGTATGATGATTCTAACAAATAGACAAAAATTTGTATACAGTGGCTTGTGAACGTACAAACCCCTTGGCATTTTTCGTGTTTTGCTACCTCACTACCTGGAATTTCACTTGTTTTTTTAGGGTTTGCACCAGTTCATGTAAAGAACATGTCTAAAACTGTGAACATTTAGTTTTCTTTTTATTGTGAAGCAAACTACAAATAGGACAAAATAAAAAACTTCAGTGTGCATAGCTATTCACCCCCTAAATATGTACTTTGTAGAGGCTCCTTTTGCGGCAATTACAGCTGTAAGTCACTTTGCATAAGTCTCTATGAGTTTTCCACATCTTGTCACTGGGATTTTTGTCCATTCCTCAAGGCAAAACTGCTCCAGCTCCTTTAAATTAGATGGTTTCCTCTGGTAAACAGTAATCTTCAAGTCCAATCACAGATTCTTAACTGGATTAAGGTCTGTGCTTTGACTACGCCATTCACACGTTTCCCCTTAAACCACTTGAGTGTTGCTTTAACAATATGCTTTGGGTCTTTGTCTTGTTGGAAGGTGAACCTCCTTCTCAGTCTCAAATCACTGACAGACAGAAACAGGTTTTGCTCAAGAATATCTTTGTGTTTTGCACCATCCATCTTCCCATCAACCCGGACCATTTTCCCTGTCCCTACTGCTAAAAAAACATCCCCACAGAATGATGCTGCCACCATGTTTCACTATGGGGATGGTGTTCTTAGGGCGATGAGCTGTGTTGATTTCGTGTCAGACATAGCATTTACGTTGGTAGCCAAAAAGTTCCATTTTGGTCTCATCTGACCACAGCACCATCCTCTATACATCTGGGGAGTCTCCTACATGTTTTTTGGCAAACTCAAAACAAGTGTTTCGATTTTTTTTGTGTAAGTAAAGGCTTTTTTTCTGCCCACTGTTTCATAAAGGCCACCTCTATGGAGTGTATGGTTCATTGTGGTCGTATAGACAGATCCTCCAGTCTCTGCTTGGGAACGTTGCAGCTCCTTAAGGGTTACCCTTGATCTCTGTGCTGCCTCTCAGATTAATTCCCTCCTTAACCAGGCTGAGATTTTGGTGGGCGGCCCTCTCTTGGCAGGTTTTTTGTTGTACCATGGTCTTTCCATTTGATGATAATGGATTTGATGGGATATTATAACCCAACACTGACTTGTACTTCTCAACCACTTTGCCCCTGACTTGCTTGGAGATCTCATTGGTCTTCATGGTGTTTGGTTGGTGGTTCCTCTTGATGGTGTTGCAGCCTCTGTGGCCTTTCAGAAAAGGTAAGGTGTATATACTGACAGACCATGTGTCACTTAGATTGCACACAGGTGGGCTTCCTGTCACTAAGCATGTGACTTATGAAGGGAATTGCTTTGCACCAGAAATTTTCATTTGTGTAATAGCAAAAGGGTGAACACATATGCATGCACATACACATTTTTATTTATTTTATCCCATAAATTTATGCCTGTATTTTTCTCACTTCACTTTTTTCACTTCACCAACTTCGACAATTTAGTGCTGATGAATCACACACAAATCGGATTGCAAAAATATTTAAACATAGGTTGTAATGTAACAAAACAATTAAAAAGCCAAGGGGGAATAATTTTGCCTGCCACTGTAATATGACAGAAGGAGTTAATAACAATACTGCTGGCTCTGATTTAAGTTTGCAAAGGTTATATTAGTCAGTAGGAAATATTATAGAGGTGTAATAACTACTGTGAAAATAACATTCATTGAATATCAGCGTCTGCATGTAAACTCTACATAATAGCTGCTAGCTATTATACCTGCGGCCATAATGGTACAATGGATACCAATATTCCCATCCTGGATGAAACCTCGACGCGCGTTTCATTGTAGCACACAACAAAGTCGAGGTTTCATATCTCTGGTTGTTTTTAAATATTCTATTAGGAGATGCTTTTTACTATAGATAGGGAATTGCTTTGGTGTCCTATGAGTATAAAATATTCATATGTTAGACTATTTCTATATTCATGTGTTAATGAGATTGTCTGTCCTGAGTATTTACACAAAAACCATAATGAGAATAAAATAATAAATCCGTATTTCAAACTTTAAACATCAGCTACCTGGGTATTGTAGGTGAAAAATCCAAAGAAGGTCATAAACATGAATTATTAAAGTGGCCCTATCATTTCTCCTTTCCAGCTTTAGTAAATACTTGTAATTAGTGTTGAGCGATGCGATAATGCAAATATCGGATATCGGCCGATATTAGCTCTATCGGCCTTTCGATAATTCGTTTCGATATTTTCGTCTTATCGAATACCGGAATCGGAAGTTCCCATAATTCTTTGCGAGGCAATGTGATTTTAGTCAGCCAATGAGGAATCCTAAGAAGTGTGGGCACATCCTGTACTGCTGCGGTCATGTTAACTAATGGCATGGCTGTGATTGGATGCTGAAATGATGTCAGAATGCACTATAAAAGGCGCCGCCGCCATTTTAGCGTCACTGTGCTGTGAATTCAGTAAGGGACAGAACGCTGCTGTGCTGACTCTGAGGGACAGTTAGAGATTGCGATTTAGTGTACTGTGCTGTAGGCAGGCTAGCACCAACCGCTGTGTAAAGCTTCCTTTTGCCTGCAGTGTTGTTTTAACAGCTCTGCAAGGTGTGTGTGAGTGCAGGTGACGCTGCAGTTTGCTCTGCATGCAACGCTGTCTGTAGGCATCTGCACATGTCACTCACAGACTCTTTTTTTTTTCCTTCAGTGTAATTCTTGCAGCTCCATGCAATTTAACTATTAGTGTGACGCGCTTCCATCCGTATCCAATACATTGGTTGCAAACACTATAGAAGTAGACAAAGGAGTAGCCTTTCCCAGATTGTGGACAGTTGTGTTTCAGTGTTCACTTCAGTCTGTGTTTTTTATTTTTTGAGTGCACATCACGCTCCAGTTACTTGTTCAAGCACTGCTGCTTGTACTCTGCTGAGCGTGTCTCAGTGGCTCATCCTTTTCATTTATCTCCAATTGGTTCTGCTCCATTCCATTTAAAATATAATCTATTAGTGTGACGCGCTTCCATCCGTATACAATACATTGGTTGCAAACACTATAGGAGTAGCCTTTCACAGATTGTGAACAGTTGTGTTTCAGTGTTCACTTCAGTCTCTGCGTAATAACCACACTTAGGCCTTATAACTTTTCTGACTTTCTTTATCAATCTACCAAGATGAAGAAGTCAGTGAGTAAGGCACGTGGTCGTGGCCGTGGAGTTTCAGCAGGGAGAGGACGTGGGGATTCTGTGGCTGCTGCCGCCCTCAGTGACACAGCATCCACCAGTTTTCCCCGTGAGCGTTCCTTTATGCGCACTTTGGTAGGAGCTCGGCGTGCCCCCCTGCTGCGGGAAGAACAAATTGAAGCCGTTGTTGGTTGGATGGCAGCCAATGCATCGACTTCAATTCCTTCCACCTCCTCTCAGGAACACAACACTGTTGAGCAACCATCTGTCTGTTCACCGCCTGTCAAATTGCCCAGGCAGTCAGAGAGTTCTGTACAGGAGCCAGCTGAGTCTCTGCTTCTGTTCTCAGAATCTGTTGGCTCGCAAACACGGGCACAAGCAAGCAGCATTCTGCAATTTGAAGAAGAGGGAGTATGCAGTGATGCGCAACAGCTGTGTCTCTCTCAATCTGAAGAGGCGGGTGAGCCAGTGCCGATGGACAGCACACCGCAGAACGCATCTTATGATGATGATGAGACTCAGGTGCCAGGTTTTGTGGAGCATGGTGCTGCCCAGACCATCCAACAGCAGCAGGTGTTGGAAGAGGGTAGTGGAGATGATGAAGTCCGAGACCCAACATGGCGTGAGCAACAGGAAGGTGGTGGGAGCAGCTCTGAGGAAGAGATTGTCCCAACGGTACAAAGAGGAGGGAGAGGTAGGCTACAGACTAGCTTGCCTGTAGCCTCCAGTTTGGCACCTGTTGGGAGCAGTTCTCTTAGAACTGTCAAAATTGGCGCTCCCATGACTTGCACTGCGTGGTCCTTTTTTGACAGACTTGTAGATGATATTTGCTATGTTCAATGCAAGCTGTGTAAGCAAAAAGTTAAAAGAGGTAAAAATATCAGGAACCTGAATACCACAAATATGTGGACACATGTACGGACAAAGCACGTAGCTGAGTTCCAAAGACACACTGGAGATGTAGGCCAACCTACAGCAGCACCTACATCTTTAGGTCATGTTCGAGCCTCTACCTCCAGCTCTCACACACCTGTTTCGGCTTCCTCACAGGATCTCCATGGAAGAACCTCGGTCACTGTTGTCCATAGACAAACTGTTATTCCACCCACTGCAGCAAGTTCACAGTCATCGTCACACTCCCAGAACAAAAAACAGCCATCGGTAACACAGGCATGGGATAAAAGACGGCCATACTCGGCAAACCATCCACGAGCACAGGCTCTGAATGCTGGCCTTGCAAAACTCCTGTCCCTTGAAATGCTGTCATTCAGGCTGGTGGAGACTGACAGTTTCAGGAACTTTATGGCATTGGCAGTCCCACAATATAATGTGCCAAGCCGATTTTATTTCAGCAGGCAAGCTGTCCCTGCTCTGCAAAAACATGTCGAGGGAAACATTAAACATGCGCTACTAAACGCCATCAGTATAATATCAAGGAGGAGAAGGAGAGTCACTGGTGACCAGAATTGATAGTATAAAAGGTAAATATTTATTTATAACATTACATAAGTAACACTAAACGCCGTCAGTAGCAGGGTCCACCTGACCACCAAAGCGTGGACCAGTACCCATGGCCAGGGACGATACCTTTCCCTCACTACCCATTGGGTCAATGTTGTGGAGCCGGGTACAGATCTTGCCAGTGGCGCTGTACGTGTTCTGCCAACTCCAAGGATTGCAGGAATCCAGTCTGTGCACATTGATTCCTCCTCCTACTCCAGTTCCTCAGAATCATCGCTGCACGAGCCGTCACGGTATACCTCCACATGGACCCGTGAACGCTTACCTGTTGCGACCGATATGAGCACAGCCGTGGCCAAACGTCAACAGGCCGTACTGAAATTAATTCCCATGGGGAATCGAAGCCACACAGCGCAGGAGCTCTGGGATGCCATCAAGCAGGAGAGCGATGTGTGGTTTTTGTCAGCTAATCTCCAGCCAGGCTTGGTAGTGTGTGACAATGACCGAAATCTGGTGGCAGCTCTGGGCCTTGGCAACCTCACTCACATACCATGTCTGGCACATGTGCTCAACTTGGTCGTGCATAGTTTTTTGAGGGACTATCCGGATCTTGATGCACTGCTGCACAAGGTCCGCCTAGAGTGCGCTCACTTGCGACGTTCCAGCATGGCCAGATCGCGCATTGCAGCTCTGCAAGTCAGATTTCGCCTTCCTGAACATCGCATCATATGTGACGTACCCACCAGGTGGAATTCCACGTTACATATGTTGGAGCGGTTGTGTGAGCAGCAGCCAGCAGTAATGGAGTATCAGCTGCAACAGGCGCAATCAACTCGCAATTTGCGCCGTTCACACTTCACCACTACTGAGTGGGCCTCTATGAAGGACATCTGCGACGTTTTGCGTGCGTTTGATGTCTCAACGCGGATGGCGAGTGCAGATGATGCACTAGTCAGCATGACTGTCCCCCCTTTTCTGCCTGCTTCAGAAATCACTGAAAGCACTAAAGGAAGAGGTTTTGGAAGAGGTGGAGGATGAGGAGTCACAAATTCAATTACCTTAAGGACAGTCAGCGCAACGTGGTTCCTCACAAAGGGCTGGGCAGGGCTCACTTTGTGAGGAGGATGAGGAGGAGGAGGAGTCAATGGAGGAGGAAGAAATCCCTACAGAGGGAGGTACACAACGCTGTAGTCAGTATGTAGAGCGAGGGTGGGGTGATGCAGAGGAGACAGAGATGACGCCTCTTCCAGAGGACAGCCTTTGTTGGCCAGTTGGGAGTCTGCAGCACATGGTTGATTTCATGCTTCAGTGCCTGAGAAACGACCGCCGCATCGCCCACATTCTCAGCACGTCAGATTATTGGGTGTACACCCTCCTAGACCCTCGCTACCGGGACAACTTACAAACCCTCATCACACCGGTGAACCGGGACCGTAAAATGCAGGAGTACCAAGACACACTGGTGCAATCCATACTGTTGTACATTCCAGCCGAGAGAGCTGCTGCTGCTGCTGCTACTGCTTTACAAAGCAGCTCTGTGCGTCGAGGCAGTGTAGACACCTCTACAGCAAGAGGGATCAGAAGCAGTGCCTCTGCACAGGGCAAGAACTGTATGTTACAAATGTGGCAAAGTTTTGTGACAGCGCCAGCAAGTTCTACACCATCCGAGACGGCTCCAGTCACCAGGAAGAAACGTTTCCGTAAGATGGTGACAGACTACTTGGCTTTCCCTCTAAGTGTACTCCCAGATGCCTCTTCCCCTTTCAAATTTTGGGTCTCTAAGTTGGATACATGGCCAGAGCTTAGCCAGTATGCATTGGAGGTGCTGGCTTGCCCTGCTGCCAGTGTATTATCTGAGCGTGTCTTTAGTGCTGCAGGTGGTGTAGTAACAGACCGTCGCATGCGACTATCCTCAGAGAATGTAGACCGGCTTACTTTTCTGAAAATGAACAAGGCATGGATCTCACCTGAATTTGCCTGTCCGTTTTCAGATTAAATAACTGTTTGGCAACGTTTTCCATGTCTCCTGTTATGTTCATCTTTCTACCACCTGAACTCTACTCCCTGGGCTACAACACCGCCATTTGTTGCTCGTAAGTAATTGGCAGGGGTACTGACTCCTGGCCAGCCTGGTTACAGCACGACAGCTGTTTCCTGGCAGTGTGAACGTCAATTATCCTCCAATAAGTTGTGCTGTCGTGTTGCATTCGGGTTAGCCGACTCTATGGTGCCTGCAGTTTAGTTGATTCCTATGTGTGCTGTGGGATATGTAAATAAAGGCGGTTTCCATTGTGACAATAGGATAAGCACCCACTGTAGGACTGTGTGATTCGGTAACTGCGGACGGCTTGCGTCCTGTCAACTTACATTTTCATGGGTGCGTTCTTCTACCCGTCCGGGGTCCAGTACCGTCAAGTGGTTCTCCCCAGTGCCTTTGGCCTAGGTGCCTCCATCTCCGTATCCGAGTTCCAGCAACGTCTGCTGGTCCTTGGTAGTGCTTTGGAGCACAGGTACCTCCTGCTTAGTAACCGTGTCACAGTAACGTCAGCTGGTACTCGGTTGTGACATTGCCTCTTTTCCTTCTGCTACCCGTCCGGGGTCCAGTACCGTCAAGTGGTTCTCCCCAGTGCCTTTGGCCTAGGTGCCTCCATCTCCGTATCCGAGTTCCAGCAACGTCTGCTGGTCCTTGGTAGTGCTTTGGAGCACAGGTACCTCCTGCTTAGTAACCGTGTCACAGTAACGTCAGCTGGTACTCGGTTGTGACATTGCCTCTTTTCCTTCTGCTACCCGTCCGGGGTCCAGCACAGTCAGCTGGTCCTCGTTACTTCCATTGTCTCTTGCTCCATCTGATACCCGTCAGGGTTCCAGTAACGTCAGCTGTTTCTCGGAAATTAGACGACCTTAAAGACCACCCAGAAGAAGATGACGACAACAAGGACGACGAGCATGAAGCCAACCAGCCTGAACACCATCACAAAGAAAAAATAAAAGATTACCCAGAAGAAGATCACCAACAGGACAAAGAAGGTTAAGACAAACTACAAGATACAGAACAAGAGACAGAAGAACAATAAGCAAAAGATCAAAAAGCAGAAGAACATGAAGTATAAGACCAAAATGAAGAGCAAAATATATGCTCTAAATTCTAAGCAGAAGAAGACTAAGCAGTGTATGGGGGTGAGTCCGTTCCTCCTCGTGGTGCCCCTGGAAAATGCCTGCTGCTGCTGCAGGCTAAACTGAACACAGACAAATACTGTTGTAATTTAAATCTTTTGTGACAGCAAGAACGGAAGGATGAACAATTCATACTTTTACAGATTACAAGTACAGGAATCTCTGTCACAAATAAGAATATGATGAAGAAGATGAAGAGGAAGAAGATGAAGAATTTGAATATGAAGAAGATTAATTAGTTTAATAATAACAATATGAGTAATGTAAACAAAAACATGAATAGCAAGAAGTTTAAGAAGAAGATTAAAGGGAATCTGTCACCCCATTTTTGCCATATCAACTAAAGATATGGCTGAATACAGCGTCCCATAACAAAGCCATCTGTCTTTTCCTTATATCCTGATACCCCCGTTTTCATATAAAAATACCTTAGTAAAGTTGGTATTTTGGGCTGCCAATCAGGGCGGTCAGGTCAGGAAGGCGGCGGTTATTCGCTTCCCCCAACCCTCCTCAATTCTTGGCGTACATAGCTTTTTTTTTTCTTGTCCGTTGTCTTTCCGCGCTTGCGCTGTGTAAAAGTCCCTCGCGCGTGCGCAGTGCTGTTTTCCCAACAGTGGGCCAGCACACTATCACTACCGCGCAAGCTCAAGTAATTTCTGGCACTTCACTTGACCCGGAAGTCGTCCAGTGATTGCTGATGACTTCCGGGCCAAGGAAAGTCAGGAAGTCTGACGCATGCGCAGTAATGTTTGACTGCTTTGCCCACTGCTGGGCAAATAAGACTGCGCAAGCGCAGGGGCCCTGCTGCAGAGCGCAAGCGCAGAAAACTTACGCTGTCTGTGATATTCACAGACAGCGTTACGTGACAGAAGTAGAGGAGCGGGGGGTTGGGGGAAGCAAATAACCGCCGCCTTCCTGACCTGACCGCCATGATTGACACCACAAAAACGAAGTTTACAAAGGTATTTATATATGAAAACGGGGGTATCAGAATATAAGGAAAAGACAGATGGCTTTGTTATGGGACGCTGTATTCAGCCATATCTTTATCTAATATGGCAATTTTGGGGTGACAGATTCCCTTTAAGAAGGTGAAGATGAAGAATAATTTGATGAGAAAGATGATGCTGCTGCTGAAGATTATGAAGGAGAAAGTGTGGCACTGGCAAAAGTTAAAAAGGTGAAGAGCATGGAAGTTGTGAAACATACATATTTGCCAAAATAGAAAAAAGGTTAACAACATTGTCAATTTGTTAGTCAATCCAAACGTATTTCCCAAAAAAATATATTAATGCTATTCCAATGCATTGGGTTAAACATGTATGCCTTTATTGTCTCCTCAACCTCCCCCAATACATTCTACATTAGTCTTTGTTGTTTTCCTTCATGTACAATTAACCAACAAGGCAAGAATGGTTTTTTTTTAATGTCGATATTTGGTTCCCATAGACTTACATTGGACTTCCGGAATCGGAATCGGATATCGACGATATTTAGTGATATCGGCGATACAATTTCGATACGATATTTTTAGATATCGAGCAGTATCGCTCAACACTACTTGTAATCTCTAGGTAAAAATCCCTCGGAATCAACTTTACTGAGAACCGTATGTTGTGCTGTTCCTGTCTTATTCCAATCTGAAATTTAAAGGGGTTGTCCAAAACTTTTATGTTGAAGGCTTATCCTTAGGATAGGTCATCAATATCAGATTGTGGGGGTGCGACACCCGGTATCCCTGCCGATCAATTGTTCCTGGTGCCGGCTGAATGTGATCAGTTGCAGAGCTGCACAGCTCAGTCAACTGTATGGTGGCCACAGCTGGGTACTGCAGATCTGACCCTATTTGTTTGAATAGGGACGCATGTGTAATACTCGTCTGCTACCACTATACAGTTGACGGAGCTGTGTAGCTCTACAACAAGTCACATTCAGCCGGCACCCACATTTGGAGCAGCTGATCGGTAAGGGTGCTGGGTGTTACACCTCAGTTAATCTGATATTGATGACCTGTTGTAAGGATAAGCCATCAATATAAAAATACTGTGTTTTTATGCACATGAGTCAAGTGGGCAGTCCTATCATGATTGACAGTCTTCACTGGATGACTGTGCATGCAGAGATATCAATAAGTCATTGGTAGCACCACTCACTGGACTCATATAAATACAAACATCAGAAATTTTAATGAATTTTAATGAATGAAATACAAGTTATACTGACTCTTTTCCATCAAACCTACATATCATTCTGCTCAGCCTGTTGTCGCTCATACATTGCCACAACCTTACCTTGCATAGGGCCTAGTTGAAGCTGGAAGTCCCAACCTAGAGTGCACAAAATAAGGTCATAACGCCGTTGCCACGACCTTACAACATACATGCACAGAGACATTCCGGGCCTAGTTGCAGGTGAAACTCCCAACCTAGGGTGTGGGATGTCTCTGTGCATGAGGTGCACTCTAGACAGAGACTTCCGGCTGCAACTAGGCCCAGCACTACCCTGTAAGGTCGTGGCGACCAATGGAGGTCAGTGAGCAGAGGAAATGAGCAGTGATGACAGCATTAGTTGTTTTTTTTTGTACATTTTATGTTTATTATGCCGTAGGGTGAGAGCATAATAAAGGATAAAGGGACATTCAATTTGTCAAGAAAAAATTTGCTGCAAATCAAATCTTCCTATAAAATCCATGTAATTTGGCGAATTTGAATCTCGTCAGATCCGCTCATTTCTACTGTCCACAGATCAGACTGCATGTAAAATGTCACAGCTTTCTTTGAAGTTCTCTACTGAACCATTTAAGACCACACAGAGACCAAAGAAACTTCATTCCATGTGCTGAACATTTGCACAACGGACCCCATGTGGACAGTGCAATGGACAATGTAAGGCAATATACTAGTTCACATAACCCATTTTCCACATGGAAAGATGGTCTGAATGGAAAAAGTCATACTTTAGTCTCCTCAGTTTCAATTGTGCCGAATGTCACATAGCTCATGTACCCGTAGCTGATGAGTGCAGTGAGTTGCACACGGATGAAGTCACACAACTTGCCCACATATTAGACTGATGGATTAAATGTAGCCTGATATTACTTCAGTGGGACCAGTCTAGCAGCTATAGAGGATGGTGATGACCTGACTTTCACCTGACAACAGATTGTCCAAAATATAACAAAAATTAAAAGAGTTGTCCACTACTAGGACAACCATTTCTCAATTTGAAAACACTTATATTCCTCTCCCGTGCCAACACCCAATGAGCGTTGGCTTCTTTCTCCCAGCCTTCGGACGCTTAAGTAACTGACAGGAAGTGACGGCCTACAGCAGTTCTGACTTCCTGTCAATTACTTAAGTGTCCAAAAAGCAGAGAGGGAGAAGCCAGTGCTAATTTAGCACAGGGCTCACATGATTTAAACACCTCACGTGAGCCCTGGGAGTGCGAACGCCCACACCGCTGGAACAGAGCCGCCATGGGAGGTGAGTATGAGTGTTTTTATTTTAACGGGAGTAAACACTCTGTTAAGGTTGGTGGAAAGCACTAAATAAAAATAATAATAAAGTGCGTTCGCAACCCGTGGTCCACCGTGCAGAGATGTTAAACTTCAGCTAATATGAACAATTGTGGAGCAAGACTGTGAGCCAAACTATAAACTCACTGAGTTGAACATCACTCAATGTGAACAGAAACTAAATAGCAAGCTATGTTACTCCACAGAGCAACATAGGGCAATACAGTAGCGCTCTAGAAGCAATACCCTGTTAGACTTCACAGGCGTACAGCAAGCGTGACACTAGTGGGGTCCCTATCGCTTAACCCCTCAGGAAGTCTAGACTGGTATTTGCGCTCGTACCATGACTCTGATGTGGTACACTGCCTGACAAAAGATTAAGTCACACACATGCACACAGAGTGGCAACGTATCCACTCACACACGCAAAACAAATTATAATAGCGCACCGGCGTGTGCTCCTGAGGACCTTTTTGTACACAAGGCTCATGTCCAGCCAGACAGGACCTTGCCTGTTGACCAATCAGAAGCTGCCACATTACTAGATCAACTGTCGTCCGAGCACCAATGAGAAGGCGCCACATCAGGGACATGCTCAGTAGGGTGAAATCTGGACTTGGGCTGCAGAGCAGAACGCTGCACGTACAGTAGTCACCATAGGCTTAGCTGGAGATCCAGCAGTAACTACACATACAGCACGAGCCTGGGCAAGGACCTGGGAGCGGAGTCTGCACTGAGCAGTCATCCCATCAGCCAAATCAGAATGGGAGAACACTGCACCAGACAAGGCTTGGGATCTATCCCATGCAACGGGAGAATCCCGACGCCTAACACACTCAGATTGAGAAGGGGTTGTCCTAGCAGTGAACAAACCCTTTAATCTTTAACATTTTATCTGCAAATTAATTAAGCTTCCTTAGATCTTTATTAACCCTAGGCCTGACAGGCACAGCACACACATTTTCGTTTTCCCTCACTTCCAGTACCTTCTTATCTTTAGATACTGCTTGAAATCCCCCCCGCTCAATTTTACCTCCATCCTTGTAGTGAGCAGGTGCGACCTCCGTGGCCTCTCAGGCTCATTGCGCCTGAAGGTTCTCACTTTTGACGGTCCATACTTTTTCGCTTTATGAATGAATAATGCAAAGTTTGTGGATATTTCCTAGGAATAAGTAGAGTTTTCTTACAAATAAGGCCTCTTTCACACTTCAGTCGTGCGACGTCAGTCAAAATCCGTCAAAATGTGAAAAAAACGGATCCGCCATTTTTTTCCCATTGACTTGAATTAGTGACGGATTTTGACGGATGGTCGTCCGTTAGGTCTGTTTTTTGACGGATCCGCCAAAAATTTGGCGTCCGTCATTTCAGAAAAATGTCCAATGCAAAGTTTTTTTGGTCCGCCAAAATGGCGGACTATGGCAGATCTGCCGCATCCGCCATTTTGTAAAATGGCCGCCCATGTGCGGCGGATCCGCTGGCGTCCGTTTTTGAGGGAATCCGCCCGCGGATCCGTCGCCTCCATAAAAAATCATTAAAAATGCAGACAACACTGTCCGGGGTCTCTCTCTCTCTCTCTCTCTCCTCGGTCCGGACTTACATTTCCGGAACGAAAATTTCATCATTTCCGGGTGAAAACTTCTTGGCGGATCTGTCAGAAAACTGATCCGTTTTACATCCGTTTTTACAATTTTCTGATGGATCCGCCATTTTCACACTTGGGCGGACGTCACACGACTGAAGTGTGAAAGAGGCCTAAGAGGGTTTTCTTAGAAACGGACTCTCAGGCACATTGCTCCCGAACACGTAACAATAATCTCTGATATGATATTATATGATGATATGATCTTCTAACCTTGCTTTTCTCTCTGTCAATGTGTTTCTTCTGCTCAACTTTTAACTTCTGAATCTACTCCAGTAGCATCTAAGTGCCTTACAATTATTTTTTTTCCCTAATTTTAATGCTTAGTAATAGTTATGCCCCGAAAACTGGAGGCTATTTGGCAGTAGTTGGGTATTTTTGTTTTATTATCTTTATGGTTATTAAATATTTTGGGTTTTTTTCCTCTGATTTTGTATACTCTCTTTTAATACATTCATATGATGGTCACTGATTACTTTTAGAATCCAGAAATTGAGATAATTAGATATTAGAGGCAGTTTTGTAACCTGTGCCTATCAGGCACACTGCGCCTGAACTCGGGAGTGTCATAGATGCGCCAGACCCAGGGTTAAAGTACTTGTACAGCATACTGTATAATACCATAGCCACACGCTTTCCATGAGTTCACTGTCTTCTACTAGGTCAGTTGTTCAGTTATCACAACATTTACCTATTTTAATTGACTTTACATTGATTTGCCTTTACTCTTTTCAAGTCAGGATTAGTGATGAGTGATTATACTCGTTGCTTGGGTTTTCCCGAGAATGCTTGGGTGATCTCCGAGTATTTTGGAATGTTCGAGATTTAGTTTGTGTCGCAGGCTCACAGCTGCATGATTTGTGGCTGCTGGACAGGCTGAATACATGTGAGGAATGCCTGATTATTAAGGAATCCCCTCATGTATTCAGGTTGTCAAGCAGCCTCAAATCATGCAGCTGCGGCAACAGAAACTAAATCTCTGAGCACTTCCAAATACTCAGAGATCACCCGAGCATGCTCAGGAAAATCCCAGCTGCGAGCATACTCGCTCATCACTTGTCAGAATACATCAAACATTGTAAACTAGGATGACCGAAAAATGAACAAAACCAGTATAAGGCCAAAATTAGATGTGAAAAATTTCCATAGCACGCCACAAATCCTGGAACACTTTCCTAAATTAGGCTATGTACACAATGAATTTATTTATGAATTTTTGGAGCAGAAGCTAAGCGGAAACAAAGCGAAAACTGCCCAAATTCTCCTAATATGCAAAACTCCTCAAAAATTTGTTGTTTTACTTGGTTTCTGCAGCAAAAATACTTATTGTATCTTTGGAGTAAGTGCACATGATGTCTTTTAGATGTGTGTGAACTCGACGAGCTTTTCAGGAGGCGTCTTTTGTCCTGGTGTGACTTTTTTTTTGCGTCTTTTCGGTCATTTTTTACCTGAAGAGTGGTCAGACCACTTCTAAACAATTCACATTTTTGGAAACCTGAAACAGTTAAAAGAAGCTTAAAAGACTGAAAATTTGAACAGCAAATCATTATTTTTTGCAAAGCATGTGTTCATTTATTTTTAGCGAATTTTCAGGCAGGTTACGGAGTCGATTCCCCTGAAAAAGCTGTGCGCATGATCCTTAAAGGGAACCTGTCATGTAAAAGAATGGTGTTAACCTGCAGATATGGGGTTGATCTTCAGGTTAAGGCCGGCGTCACACTAGCGAGTTTGATGCGAGTTAGTCGCACGACTAACTCGCATCAACACCCGGCACGGCCGCCCGCTCTCGGACCAGAGTGCGCGGCGGCATAGAAATACATGCAGCCGCGCACTCTGGTCCGAGAGCGGGCGGCCGTGCCGGGTGTTGATGCGAGTTAGTCGTGCGACTAACTCGCATCAAACTCGCTAGTGTGACGCCGGCCTAATAGCTGCTCCAGCACTGAGAGCCCTGCTGCCAGGAGGAAATTAACTTTATTGTTTCCTCTGCAGACTTGGTCTTTCAGTCATATTGGTGTCCCCCCGGCACTGACTGACAGCCGGCTCATCATTAGGCCGGCTGTTGGTCAGTACCGGGGGGGGCACTGTTACTGCCACAGCTTTTTAAGCAGAGAGCGCTGACTGAGCCCGAGGCGGCACCATCCCTGTGACTGAAAGACCGAGCCTCCTGGGAGCAATAAAGTTAATTTACTCATGGCAGTGGGGCTCTCAGTGTCGGGCCACTGAATAATTAAACTTGTCCTGCGAAAGCAATACCACATGTAGCTGATATATATTAACAACAAAACATGAAAAGTTATGGTCCCAAGGACATTTTGATTTTGTTATTAGGGGATAATGCAAGCCAAATCTCTCTAATAGGGTATATGCTCCAAACTGGACAACCCCTTAATTCCATTGTTTGCACGATAATTTGTAAATTCTGTATTATAAATTACAATATCAAATGTAGTAACAATTCTATCCATAACGATGACATTTGTAAAGATACACACCAATTGCTATATCCATACAGAACATGAACTGGTGCAGAGATAAACTCTCGAAAATTAGACTCTAGTGAGCTGCAACTATGTGCTGTCAGCTCCAATTAAAAATCAGTCTAACTTATGGTGCCATGCTGGCTGCCCACAAGTCAGACTTTCACTGTCATTAATTGCCTTGTAAGTGTCAGTGTTCTGTATAGAAATGCTGACTGTGAATTTCCAAGAAAAGAAAATGATAATTATCTGTCTTCCTGGACCGACTACCACCTCTACTGTTTTTTTTTTTTGCATAAGTGGGTTTGCCAGTGAAAGTCCACCTAAAGTATTGAGAGCGAGAGATAATAAATGCTTACTTTTTATATATCCTTAAAAGGAGCTTAGACACTGATTTCAGTGATGTGTAACTTACTAGGCTGTGTGCTGTTGTTTCAATACAGTGAGTGATTTATCAGCAGGAGATTATCTCTGTCTAGAGTACAGCTCTTGTGCTTTCTGGTCCAATTCCGCCCCCACACTGATTAGCAGATCACTGTCATTATACAATTTGTCACTGGTGGACACAGTCAGAAAAGGGCCCATATACAAGAACAATATGAGCCCTCTGTGATGTGGACGGGGTCAGATTTCTGACCTCTGCTACATGGTATATCTAAAATCTCTGATTGTATCACAACTGCTGCACCCAGTAAAGTAAGTGATTCCTCAATGGAATCAGGATTTCTGTCTCTACAGATGAGGTATCAAAATTCCTGCAGAGTCTGACCGTTCCTCCCTATAGCCAGGTGGAGACTCTACAGCAACAGGGGAATACAGCAGTGCATGAAGTGCTGCAAAAGGCAGTTCAGCGCGATGAACTGACACTGGGAGGAGCAGAGCGGTGAAGGCAATGAGCAGGATGGTGCTGAAAAAGCATGCGAGTTATCGACGTGACACTGTCATTGGGTATAGCAGCAGCTTGTCTGGACTTCCCTCTTGAACTCCATGGGTCAGCAAATAGAATAGTCAGTTGTAAATTAAAAAAGTAGATTAAAAATAGGATCTCTAGTTCTTTTTTTATTACAAATTTTATATTTGATTTCTCTTTAGTAAACTTTCTTGCAAATTCATGAGGAGGAAAACTAGAAGTAGCCCTCTTATGTTAGTATGAAGATCCAGGTGGTGTTATTGAAAACAGGAAGGAGGCCACATTTTTATTTCATTTTTGCTATGGAGACCACATTTGCTCTCATTCAAAGTTTCAAGAGATATTAACATTTTGTAAAAATCTACTGTAATGTTATTACAGTATACCAATAAAATAATTAAAAGAGCAAAGATTGCAACTCCGACGAGGGAAGGCATGCCACAAGCATTGCCTGAATCGAAAACTGATATGAAAAAAATGGGCCAATGTAATACCCCAGAGTGAGTATTACTAGAACTCTGTGTAAATTATTGCTAGTATGTAAGGCTTTATATGATTGTAAATTGTCTGTTACTCCATTTGGATAAGAAACAGTTAAGTGTGACACTGAGTCACTTCTCACGGTCAAGCCGTGCGACGGGATAGTCAAAGAGTCTGAGATCAAAAGCCTGGAAGGTAAGTCATAAACAGAAGGAAGAGACAGAGGCATAGTCAGGTAACGTTCCGAGGTCAGAATGCTAGGAGAATAGTGGATTAGAGCAGAAGGGGTTAAACAGTTGGATGGTCAGAACAAGGTCCAAGGTCAGTCAACGAAAGATCTACAAACAGAACGCAAGGCACAGAAAGACAAACCACATTTAGCTGAATGTACATCTGATAGTGGTCTGGGAGTAACAGTCCAGTTAAGTAGCCTGGCAGTCACCTGGGACAATGAACACCTGGAGACAGTCAGCGCCTAACGTCTCAGATTGGACGGCCGAGCTGTCAATCTACACACTGACAGCTCAGCACACCCCTGCACCAGACTGGACGACTAAACTGTCAATCAAAGTACTGACAGCTTCAGCACGCTCCTGTACCAGATTGGATGGCTGAACTGTCAGTAACTGCATCCCAGACACACTGAGGAGTGGAACCGTGACATTAAATCTCCTCACCAAGGCAGGTTGCTAAGAAAATAGTTTGCTGTGTTTAGTTATGTACATAAAAAGCTATAGCAAGTACAGTTCTAGTCAGATTTCAGGGTCAAGAACAAGAGTAGAAAGTCTAGTGAAGACAGCTCAGAAGTACCACAGCACCCAGACAGCTCAGCAAACATGTGAGAGAATCTATTCCCCTGTTCCAACAGGCCATTATGGAGTAGCTAATCTGAGAGGAGGTGAGTGAACCTTTAAAACATCTACTACTGTGATGGAGTGATGCCCTAATCCTCCCGAGCACACAGGTCTACTGGCCTATTGAGAGCGTTCCTAGAATTCAGGAAGAACACTCCGCCAGGAGTAGTTGCTCATAGAAACTGTGGGGAAAACACTCTGCTACCGCACCTCACACAATATTAAGGTTAGTTAGACTAGGACATGGGACATGGAGACCGTCTAGTGATTGTAGACCTGACAGGGTTGGAAAATATTTCCATAACATCAGACACCAGATCTAGACACTGAAGGGACTTACTGTCATGCGCTCCTCATACGTAACCGACTCTTTGTCTTTGCTACTACAGTATACGCTGTTCGTGAATTGGGACTGTTGCCATCTGCACATGTTTTCAATTGTACCATCTATGGTTGTCATCCTTCTGACTGTGTTGAAGTAAAGTTAACCTGTTAACCTGACTCCTGACTACTCCCTGACTCTCCTGCCTCCCTCTGCACCTACATCACATGGAACGCCATCACCATCACCCTCCGATGTATTAAACCAAAACTAAAGAAAATACAAATACTAACAAGTTTATTTTTAATAGACAAATTAAAAGACAAATATCTATCCAGCATAAAAGATACAGAGATGAGCGGTGGTTAAACTCCTTCCAAAAGTCGAGAGGCACCACCAAGTAATGTCCAATCGCTACAGAAACTGTTTGGAGTGCCCCATAAGTTAGATCACATAAAGTGTAAATAGTCCATATAGAAATTTAAACATGATGAGGCTCACCCAACAATCATCCAACGAGTGGTTCACCTATGTTTCGCAGCTAGTGATGAGCAAACGTGCTAGGATAAGGTGTTATCTGAGCATGCACGAGTGCTAATACAGTGTCTTCGGAGTGTTCGAAAACTGTGTTTCAGACCCTGCAGCTGCATGTCTCGCTGCGGTTCGACAGCCGGAACCCATCCATGGATTTCTTGACAAATAAGCACGAGACATTCAGTCGCGGGGATTCGAACACAGTTTTCGAGCACGACAAAAACACTCCATTAGCACATGAGCATGCTTTGATAGCACCTTATCCGAGCACGCATGCTCATCACTATTCGCAACCAATGCTTAATATTTATTTCAGTTCTGGAATATATTTTTATATCGGTTTTAAATAAAATAATTGCAAAACTTTTAAAGTCATTTAAATCAATAGATATGTTCCATTTCTTTTGCTATAACCACGGTAAAATGAATTCAATTTACAGGAGAAACGTAATTCTCTGCACTGGCACATCAAATTTAATAAACAAAAAGACCTCCATGAATTCTGACTGTATCTGTTTTTCTCAGATACGGATCATTATTACTTGTTGCCCTTGTGTGGGTGTGAATATCTCGACGAGCCTTATAATGAGCTTGTAAATGACTGAGATTTGTGACGGGGATGTGATCGCCATGGTAAAACCTCTCTGTCGTTAGAGACACAAAGATCGCATTCAATCAATGCTTGAATTAACAAGAGGAGATTGCAGAAAGATTCTGAACATCCTTATTAAGTATTTTTTTTACCAATATGGATTTTGTTTTCTTTGAAGTATCTTTAATGGATTAAGTTGAATTCTCTTCTCAGTGCTTAGGACTTGAGATTTAAGATGATAATTTGAGCAAAGCTTCATTAATTATCCAAAATGCATTTGTCCTTGGGATCAGTCTGTTCATTTTTGCAAATTATACATTGATTCTAATGAAAGACTCAAAGATTTTGTTAGTATGTTCATTCATTTCTTAATTCACTGTGTGATCTTTTTCTCTGGTGTTACTGTAGGAAGATAGACTGGGCTTGTGATACCTCTCTCGTGCCGGCCCCGGAACCCTCGAGGCTGTCACCAATGTTGCCGGTGGGGAAAACATTCTGACTTGGACAGACCTTTGCACTTGACTGAAGGGGGCGTGCCAGACATAAAAGGAGTTGAGCGCGGGAAAAGGGGACACTTGGCGGGAAGACTGGAGTTGCAGGAGGAGACAGTTGACTCTCTCTCCTTGAGACGACGCCACAGCACCGGCCCACACTGCCGTTTGCTAGCCCGCATCTCTTCTGACCGTGAGAGACGTGACCGTGTGACTTCACCTATCTTTGAGACTGAATTGTCCGTGCGTGCCGTTCCGCTGACTAACGCATGCGCGCGGCCCACTGCTGTACTGAGTGATCAGCTGGATCTGGCTAGCTTGCTTCCCGCTTCCTTCACTGTTCTCCACCACAGTTCATCGGAACCAGAGACTTCTTCATGTCACGTACGTTGCTTCAGCCCCGCAGTACCTCGCTTCGGAGAGCCAGGACACGCCGCTTCCATCAGGACCAAGCCAGAGACCTCACGAGCTTTCTGCGTTGCCCCCGTGGGATACCAAGCTTTCACCGCCCTGAAAACATCACACTGATATGTTTACCAGTTACTTAGACAATTTTTTGTTCCCCCCTGTTTTATAAACCTGCTTTTACCACTCCATCACCATTACTGTCCCTGCATTGAGTATCCCCTGTAATAAACCCTTTAACTCTTGCTCTGCCTCTGCTCCTCACTGCATCCGGCGTTCCTGTGCTTTCTACATTACGACCACTGGTCATGAGTGATCATGTGTTCACTACAGTGGTAGTGTGCATGTGTGACCATTGCCACACTGACTACAATTATAAACTGGCAAAAAATGAGTGAATTCTTTATTTAAAGGGGTTGCCCACTACTTGGACAACCCGGTCTCAATTAGCATTTTGGTCCCAAGTAAAATTAGAACACTTTTACTCACCTCCAGTGTCGGCACTCGCTGTCCAGGAGCTCGCATCACATGGTTATCCACTTCGGGGCAAACATGCTGATTGAGACAGGCTTGTTCAAATAGTGGACTAACCCTTTAAAGGAGTGTTACCATCTTATAAAGTGATTGCATATTACTAAGAAATGCCACCACATTTTAATCAGTGGGTTTGATGACTGAGACTTACAATGATCAAAAGAATAAAAAAGCTGCTAAAATTCAATAGCCGTGTGTCCCCATTAAACTTTTCCCTGCACAGTGACACTTCCTGGCGATTTTGGTTCCGGATACAGGATAAAAGCCCCTTCTACGTGAATTTACCTATGTTTTATTTTTTTGCACAGAAGATTGCAAGAGTTGACACTGTACGGGGTAAAAACAGTAGACTAGACAAAGTGATTATATTAGCACTTCATCCTCGTAATCCTCAGGATTGGTAGGGGTCCTGGAGGTCAGCAATCACAATGTAATGGAGGATCTTTGAGGGATGCATCATTTTGGGAACCTTAGTAATGCTCTAAACTGAGATATTGCTGAGTGTTTATCTATGCAAGTTTACAAGATTTTTTTTTACCTTTGTAAAAGTGGAAAAGTTCTTTCCATTGTTTTTTTTGTGAAAATTAGTCTACATAAAAAACTGTGCCCCTTTCAAAGCAGTATGTTTTTCTTCCTGGGGTTGTACATGATCTTTCAAGAAATCATAAAATGAAAGAAACTTTCAATAGTCAAGGAAGGGTAGAGACGCAAGTTCTTCTTCACCTTCTGTATCTCTCTGCTGTGTTTCAGTCCGTCCTTATGATCCTCCACTAATGCTTTTTTTTTTATCTGAGGACAGTGGATAGAATAACAAAAAGTATATTCTTTCCAAAGGTAAAATAATTCCTGGCGTAACCAAAATATAGAACCAAATCGTGAAATTTGCAGTTGGTGCTCATTCAGACAAGATACATGTTGAGAATCATCAAAGTAACTTTTTAAAGGGAACCTGAAAGCTAATATTTGCTGTCTGATTCACGATTTCAGCCAGGTATGTTTGACTCCAAGGCTATGTGCCCACGATCCGTTATGAGCATCACTTTGGATGAAGCTTATTTTCGCTGCATCCAAAACGCTGCCTTCTATTGAACGCAGGTAAATCTGCATGTGTTCACTGAATACATTCTATTGATTAAATTTCTGCTGCGGAGACTAGCCTCCGCAAGAGAAATTGACATGCTGCGGTCTTGAGGGTCCAAAGGGTGTAAAAGTGAACTATAGGGCTGTACTGCAAAACTTGGAATATGGACCTTCTACTTTGGAAACCAAAGCTCCAAAACTCCACATAGAGATAAATTGTGAACTTTTATTCAGTCAAGAGTATGAATGTAATGCTTAAATCCCACGGGGTCTTAGCTAAGCCAATTTATTCATATATTTACAGAAGGAAAAACACAGGCCAGCACAATATAACGTTCTAGGAAAGAATGCACCAACATTTGTTTAATGGGAAATACAGGTATTTACTAAAGCAAACATATCTAGAGAGATAACAGCTAATCTTTAAACTTGTGATGAGAAAATGGAAAACGGTCTTAGGAGCGCAGGAAAGAGACTCAGACGAGTGATGGGGTTAAACCACAACACGTTTTGACGGAGGATCCGTCTTCATCAGGATCCTCCGTCGAAACGCGTTGTGGTTTAACCCCATCTCTCGTCTGAGTCTCTTTCCTGCGCTCCTAAGACAGTTTTCCATTTTTTCTTTGCTCCCATCCTCCATTTGAGGTTTTCGGCTGGAGCTGCGGTGGAGACCCGGCAGCCCGTCTACCCCGGGGTTGCTTCCTAAGCGCTCCTTCATGACCGCCTGTCACTGACTCCTAATCTTTAAACTTGACTTTTCTATTTGTGCAAGTCTCAGTCTATTTTTCAATTTTTCCCTTAACTTCACATAGAAAATGGTGTTCAGGTTCTTTGTATATCTTGAAATAGAGTTATGGGACAGTGATTGTAATGGTTTAGGATCTATACCAATCATATCACTATGGGATTCACAGTTGGGCTGTAATCCTAGCTGTTTAACACCGGAGAGGGATCTTCTTTCTGTGGGGGGTCACTCCGTCTGAATTCCTGAAAAGGCCACTATTCTCATTTATTAAAGGTAGCCTGTTGCCCCAAAAATGCATTTTAAATGAGTTAGACAGTGATATAGGGAACTTAGGGAGTACTGTCAATCAAAAGACATGAGAAACGGTCACATACAAAGCACAAATAGAAATTACAATGAACAAACTAACAATGACAGACTGGTACAAAGGGGAGAGGACATTGCCCTCATGGATTTACAGTCTACAGAATAACAGGGAAGGAGACAGTAGGTTGGGGGGTTGCGCGAGCTCTAATGGTGGTGAGGAATCAGCAGGGTTAGTTTAGGCTGGAAACTTTTTTGAAGAGATGGGTTTTAAAGTTCCATTTGAATGTTTTAAATGTGGTGGATAATTATCCAGAGAATTCCAGAGGATGGAGGACACTCGGGAGAAGTCTTGGAGGCGATTGGGTGAGGAACGTCTAAGTATGGAGGAAAAAAGGAGGGCTTGTTTGGCCTTCAGATTATGTGTTGGAAGACATCAGGAGATTGGGCTTCCATAGCACCTCAGCAGTGCCACAGGCTGATCGCCTCCATGCCACGCTGCATTGATGCAGTAATTGATGCAAAAGGAGCCCCGACCAAGTATTGAGTGCATTTACTTAACATACATTTCAGTAGGCCAACATTTCAGATTTTAAAATAATTTTTCAAGCTATAAAGTATTCTAATTTACTGAGATCAAGAATTTTGGGTTTACATTGGCTGTAAGCCATAATCATCAACATTAACAGAAAGAAACACTTGAAATAGATCACTCCGTCTGTAATGAACCTTTATAGCAGGGGTGGGGAATCATTTTTCTGCCAAGGGCCATTTGGATATTTATACCATCCTTCGGGGGCCATAAATCTCCGCCCACAAAGTACATCCTGACTCTGGCACTGGTGTCAGGACGTAATCTTTCATTGCATGACCTTCAGTGTTCAGTAGTGAACACTGCGTGTATCTGCTAACAGAGCAAGAAGAAATTAATGAGCTGGTGGCAATCAAAATACAGCTCCCTGCCCAAGAATGCGGTCCTGAGAATCTGCCCAGGGGCCTGATAAAAGGTCATTGAGGGCCGTAAATGGCCCAGGGGCCTGAGGTTCCCCACCCCTGCTTTATAGTGTATGAGTTTCACTTTCTTTTTGTATTGAAGAACTGAAACAAATTAACTTTTTGATGATATTCTAAATTTGTGATAAGCACCTGTTTATGGAATAGACAGAATATGGATGGCTTTGTAAGTCAAGCTTAGTAGTTTCAACTTGATTCTTTGGGGAATTGGGAGCCAATGAAGGAATTTATAGAGTGGAGAAGAGGACGAGTATCGCGAGGAGAGAGGTGGATTAATCTTACAATTAACAAATTTTTACTTTAAGGCCAACAAAAAAAACCCCAAAGTCAGACAACAATAGAGAAATTGCAGTTGTTTTTTCCAATTCTCGAATAAAAGATCTTTTTGTTGTTTTCGGTACATTATATTGTAAATTATATGGCGCTATTCAAAACTTCAGCTCATCCTCCTAAAAACAAGCCCTCCTGTGGTTTGGCTACGTCAACGGGATAAAAAATATATGGCTCTTAGATATGATGAAGAAAACGAAAGTGAAAAATCAAAAAATGTATGTGCTGTGGCACCAAGGGGTTAAAAATGTAACTTCATATTTGTCTGAGCATTGTCACAGTTGGCCCATGTGACTTGAATCATTTAATTGCTTTTGAACTGATATGCCGGACATAATAGATAAATCACTATGTGTGTGCAGGTTCATTTCTTAACATTAATGGCTCAGAAGAAGCATGAAAATCAGCAGCGAAGGTTTAATATGGAACCAGTCATAACAAGCAAGTTATAGATGCTCATTGCATTAGACATGGGCAAACTATTTAAAAGAGTATTATTAACGCAAGTGTTTCAAAGATATATTAGCGAAAATAATCTTTATTCTTTAAAGCTTTTTTGGAGCACCAGTCATATGAACACTGTGAGGTGTAATGATTATCTAATGCATCTAGTGTGGTGTTATTCTAGTCACCTGACCTCTGCAGGCAATCACTGGCCTCACTGATCAAATAACCAAAAAAAAGGACTCCATCATCATCTCCTGTGCCACTTGACAGGACCAAAGTGTCCTGTACTAAGACCATGATGTTCGGAGTAGATAAGTATACAGCATTTCATCATCTTTTTACCTATTCCTTGCTTCCTTATTTTTTATTTTTAAGTCGGACATCCCTTTCAAGCCATCCCTTTTCAGTACACAGCCGGCCTCATTTACAGTGATGCTGATTAACCCCCACATAAAGATTAGCTGTTCTGATAGGATTTTTCGGATATTTTCTTAGTTGATTTTAAAGCAAAAGTTGTGATTCATAAACAGATTACAACACAGCAAAGGGATCTCATTTTTGAAAGTTATCAGTAAGGAGAAGACAGCAATTTTTTTTTCAAAGGCATTAGATATACAATGCAACACTAAAGACAGTCAATAACTGGAAGTCACTCAAAAATTGATGAAAAGTTAGGGGGAAATTGTTTTGGGAGGATGCCTGTTAGGGTTGGCGAAACGCACCAAATTAAATATATATAATAATAACAAGGTGCGTTCGCAACCCGGGGTCCACCGTGCAGAGATGAAACCTGCTGCTAAGCAATAGCGGAACAAGGCGGCTGTTAAACGCCGACAACACGTGGGTTTAGATGTCACCTGGTATGAACAGGGGCGAACTCTGTTACTTCACAGAGCCGCCGCAACAAAGTAATAGAACGCTGTTCCCCGCTACATGTCACAGGACACTGCTGATATGGTGCGAGTGAAGTGTCTAGGCTCAAACCCTAGAACTGGGGACTTGAGTCTACTGGACCAACAATGCGCACGGCGTCGCACTAGCGATGCCACTACTTGGCCCTCAGTGTTAGCTGAGTCGCACTTAGTACCAGGGCAATGGGGTACTCGGAGCCGAGCCCATGGAAATCTATGGGAGTTGTCACTGGTAGCGGTGGCTCGGTCCGTGGCCCTGGGCGCTCATCCAATGGGGGCTTATTTACAGGGGATTATTAGGTAGGTAGTTCGTGACGCCACCTGTGGTATCTGGTTAATTGAACCAGCGCTGCTCTAAGGACTTTCACAGGGGATGTTATGGGGCAGCTTGGTAGTAAGTCTCCCACAGGTGAGACGGGTCCCTGGAAGTCTATGATAATGATGATGCAGGGTGTAGTAAGAATTCAGCCAAACACAATGCAGCTTCTTTTCATACCTTTTACTGATGGTGGTTCAAGCAGATCCCGGGGAGCTGGTCGGGGTGGAGAGTGCACATTCCGGTAACAGCTGAGCAGGTTAGAGGCCTCCTTTACTTCCATGTACATGTGAGTCCAACTTGCCTGAAGCGAAGTTAACTCTGAATCTCCAGCTTTCTCAATAGCTGTACTGCCCGGCCAACATTGTGGTGGAGCCTTCTAAGTGATGAAACTAAGTCCTTACTTTTGTCGTGCACTTGACTCAAAGTCCCTGTTCCACCTGACTCCGGTTACGTATTGACACTTAGGGCTGCTCTCTGCGACCTGTAGTCCAGATGCCTCCGGGTTTCTTGTTACTATGCCTGAAACAGTAGCAACACTTCGGACCCCGGTGTCCGGCAATTTAGTGCAGGTAATCCAATACCTGTAGCACTTCTATATCTTCTCCACTGTGCCCTTCGCCCTGCTTCCCGCTCTTAACATAAGCACTTGTGGCAGTTGTGGAAAATGTCAGCTTCCTCCAGAGTTCGCTGCACAGCTCTCAGTTTCCTCCAAAGTCCCAACTGGACCGAGACTGAATGGCTGCTCTGTCCTTTAGACAGAAGCTAACAGACTGAAGTAACACTGAACACTACTTCCTCCAGATCTGACTCACTGACTGCACTGTCCGAAGACAGGAAGCTAGACTCCCTCTGTCCTGAGCTGTTCTCAGACAGGAAACAGACTGAACTGCCACGTGTCACTCCCCCTTATATCTCAGATGGGTGTGTCTGAAAGTGTGAGTGACAGTGAATGAATATCAAGCGTTGCTGTTACCTTCCTGTGCACTCTCCTGGACTTTTATGTGTGCCTGCGTAGCTGGGCTACACACAAACACAGCTAACTAAAAAACAAGAGGAAAAAGCTCCACTGACCGCAGAGCAGTACCAAAAGGTGTGTGCCAGAGCACGTGGATTGACTGTGCCCGGTAAACTGCCCGTGCTAAGCAGCACACGTGGCCGAGACAGGCGCTAGGTCAAGTCGAGTATAAACCTGCCTGACTAAGGAACACTAGACAGTCATACACTCCGCCGACAGTGCGGCAGATTCTCGGCCCAAACACCAGTGCATACACAGAGTGGTAGCGTATCCACTTGCTAACACACCACATGGTTTATACTAGAGCACGGACGTGTGGCCGTTCGATCCTTTTATAACTGCAGCCTTCCAGGACCTTGCTGATGGCCCAATCCAAACTGCTTGAGGACCTGAGCATGTGACCTCCGACCACCAATGAGTGGTCGTCTGATGGGCATGCTCAGTTGGAGAAAAGCAGGACTTAGTCTCAGGAACGTCTGCTCGCCGCTGACTAATGCTGGTTGCTATAGTTGAACCTGGGGCGGCAGCAGCAACCAAACGAATAGCATTAGCCTGAGCAAGACGCTGGGACCGACGTCTCCGCTGAGCAGGATCCTCTGCAGCTGAAGAAGAATGGGAGACCACAGAGGACATGGCTCGAATTTCCCCCTGTGCAGTGGTGGGATCTCGACGCCTAACATTGTCAAGAGGCCAACAGCAACATTGAGGGATCTACCGTATATACTCATGTATAAGCCGAGATTTTCAGCACCTTTTTTGTGCTGAAAATGCCCCCCTCGGCTTATACATGAGTCATAGGGCAGAAACCAGCGGGGGAGAGGATGCGGCGGCAGGAGCCGGTGGCTGGGACATCATACTCACCCTCCCCGTGCCATCGCTGAACGTCCCGGCTTCCTGCAGCTCTCCCCGGCTTCCTGCAGCTCTCCAGCGCTGAGCGGTGACGTAATACCCGCTCATTAAGGTCATGTAATATGGACGCGACGCCACTCCCATGGGCATGGCCTCCATATTCATGGCCTTAATGAGCTGTATTACGTCACCGCTCAGCGCTGGAGAGCTGCAGGAAGCCGGGGAGAACGCAGGATTGCCGGCCGGGACGTTCAGCGATGGCACGCGGAGGGTGAGTATGATGGAGGAGGATGGGGGGAGCATGGAGGAGGACAAGGAGCATGGAGCAGGATGGGGGGGAGGACGGAGAGCACGGAGCAGAACGGGGGGAGGACGGAGAGCACGGAGCAGAACTGGGGAGGATGGAGAGCACGGAGCAGAACGGGGGGAGGACGGAGAGCACGGATCAGAACTGGGGAGGACGGAGAGCACGGAGCAGGACGGGGGGAGGACGGAGAGCACGGAGCAGGACGGGGGGAGGACAGAGAGCACGGAACAGAACGGGGGGAGGACGGAGAGCACGGAGCAGGACGGGGGGAGGACGGAGAGCACGGAGCAGGACGGGGGGGAGGACGGAGAACACGGAACAGAACGGGGGGAGGACGGAGAGCACAGAGCAGGACGGGGTGGGCACAGAGGAGAATGGGGGAGTGCAGAGCTGGATGGGGGAGCACTGAGCAGGACGGGGAGGATGGAAAGCACGAGCAGGACAGGATAATGGAGCAGGAGGAGGGGAGCACAGAGGAGAATTGTTTATGAGAATAATAGTTTTATGAGACAAATTGCCAAAAACATTTGTGTACAGCAAAGGGAGAGGTGTTTTCTTGGCATGCATTGTGCTTATATATTTAGGCATATATACCACATTGATTTTTCTGTAGCTCCCTTCGTTGTTTTTCTTGCCTTTTTTCATCTATGTCATGTTCTACGATCTCTGACCTCATTATATCCAGTGGGGATGGCGATGTTTATTGGTATTACTAGCACTTTTCTATAACATTGGCTCACAGCAAAGGGAGAGGTATTTACTTGGCATGCATTGTGCCTATATACTCAGGCATCACCTGACTAATTTTTCTGTAGCTCCCTTTGTTATTTATTGGCACTATTAGCACTTTATTAAAACATTTGCGCATAGCAAAGGGAGAGGTGTTAACTGGGCATACATTGTGCTTAGATATTTAGGCATATATACCTTATTGATTTTTCTGCAGCTCCCCTCGTTGTTTTTCTTGCCTTTTCATCTCTCTCCTCCAGTTGGATGAGCCATCCATGTTACTTAATATTGGTTATATGGGCAATTTGTCTCATAAAACTATTATTCTCATAAACAATTTTTTCTGTGCCCACTAATCTCATTGTGGGTATGGTTTGGCTCGGGTCTGGATATATGTGGGGTCCTATATACTGTGATTTGCAATGCATTTGATGTAATTTCTGCTGCCACCTGTGTTATATGTCCTTTATGACTTTTATGTACAGATGCACATTGTTATTGAATAAAAGATTTTGTATTTTCAGTAACCTATACGCTCCTTTTTTCTCCTGGTTTATATGCTTGTCCGGAGCAGGTTATTTGCTCTTTGCTTTTCTTATGCTGACTATCATGGGTGTGTAATCACCCTCTGGTCGAATATGCAACTAGGTTGTGTGTTAAGGGTATGCCACACTGAACAATATCGCTAACGGGATCGCTAAAAAAGTCACTATTTAGCGATCCCATTAGCGATGTTGTTCAGTGCGGCAGCTGCCAGCGACGAGCTTCCTGCTGTGATCTCGCTCGTCGCTGGTATCGTTCCGGACCCTATTTTCTCGTCGGCGCTCCCGCTGGGTAAGTATATATCGCTAGTGTGGCACCTTTTCTTAGCGATTTAGCGGTACTTTTGTACCGCTATAGTCGTTAAGAAGATCGCTAACGGCGATAGCGTCGTTAACTATATCGCTAAATGTGGCCGCATTTAGCGATATAGAAACAATCCCGCTAGCGATCGCATTAGTATGCGTCGTTATCGTGATCGCTAGCGGGATTGTGTAGTGTGGCAGTACCTTTAGCATTGAGGGATCTGTAGGAATTTCTGGCAAATACTAGTTGTGCACTACATGTGACAACAATCCCCCATATTCTTCATATGTCTTTCCTGTGGGTTAGGGTGGCAAGATGAAAACCTTTTCTTACAATAAAAAACTTCCAAGACAGGCTATGTTTTGTAAAAACCTACATCAAGTCTGCCAAGAGCAGGTGGAAAAACGTCTTATGATCTGATGAGACCATGGATGTCCTTTTTAACCATAATCCCAAAAGGTATGTTTGGCACAAAACCACCAATGTGCATACCAAAAGATCACCATACCCATAGTGAAACATGGTGGAGGAAACACTATGCTTTGGGCACGTTTTTCGGCAGTTGAAACTAGGGCTTTTTTCAAAGTGGTGGAAATTTTGAACAAATCCATATATTAGTCAATTTTGCAACAAAATGTCCATGCCTCTGCTACAAAGCTGAAGAAGAATTTCACCTTTCAGCACCAACATACTTCCAAATCAACAAAAGAATGGCTTCAAAAGAAGAGCAAAGTAGTTTTGGCATGGCCCAGCCAGAGCACAGATCTGAATCAAATTATAAATCTCTGGGTGACCTGAAGAGGGTGCTGTACAGTCATGGACAAAAGTTTTGAGAATGACACAAATATTAATTTTTACAAAGTCTACTGCTTCACTTCTTCTAATGGCAATTTGCATATACTCCAGAATGTTATAAAGAGTGATCAGCTTAACAGCAATTACTTGCAAAGTCAATATTTGGCTAGAAATTGAACTTTATCCCCCAAAACACATTTCAACATCATTGCAGCCCTGCCTTAAAAGGACCAGCTAACCTCTTTTCAGTGGTTGCTCCATTAACACAGGTGTGGGTGTTGATGAGGACATGGCTGGAGATCAATCTGTCATGATTAAGTAAGAATGACACCACTGGACACTTTAAAAGGAGGCTGGTGCTTGGCATCATTGTTTCTCTTCTGTTAACCATGGATATCTCTAAAGAAACACGTGCAGTCATCATTGCAATGCACAAAAATGGCCTAACAGGGAAGAGTATCGCAGCTAGAAAGATTGCACCTTGTTAAATATTAATTATTGGTTATGGATTTATTCTTTATACACTCAATTCTGTACCGAGCACATTAACGTTCGCTGACATTACAGATGCTATTTCTGTATGGTAGAGTGTCATCTCCATATACAGAGACCACATGATCTAAGGGACATATATAATGGCTACACGAAGGGAGGGGGCTCTCTTGCTCGCTCACTCACTCCACAGACACATGGGACAAGAACTATGATGAATGAACAGCCAGCTGCCATGTAACCACGTGTTGTTTCTCTGAGACGCTCCTGACAGAGACAGAATGTCATTTTTACCATTCAGGACACCAAGGAAAGATGTGTACAAGTTTTGCTATGGACAAATGGACAATCTCTACTTAACTATTTCACTCATTTTATGTTTTCCTGTAATGATGTTTTTTGGTAAACAGTCCAATAAACCACTATAATTTTTTTATAAGAAACGTGACATTTTCTTTAGAAGTATCGCATCTGGTAACAAGTCCTGGAAAAATATATGAAATTAAGCATTTTTAACATTTTGGAAAGCCAGCCAGTCACACTTGATTTTTAGAGTGTGAATTTTTGATAACTTGCAAGGGGAGGAATTGAAGCAAAATTACGTCAGATGTGCAAGTCGTCAAAGAAATCACATTATGATATTTCAGGATCAAGAAAGAACCTATGAATGAGGACTAAGAGTTGCCAGTAGTGTTGAGCGATACGATAATGCAAATATCGGCTATCGGCCGATATTAGCTCTATCGGCCTTTCGATAATTAGTTTCGATATTTTCGTCATATCGGATACCGGAATCGGATTTGTCACTGTCACTGTCAGTGTCCGTCGGTCGGGTCTGTCACTGTCAGTGTCCGTCGGTCGGGTCTGTCAGGAGTCAGCGGCACTTACCTGGCAGAAGATCTCCGGCGGTCACATCCCGGACTGCTTAATGGCCGCCATCCTCTTCTCCCCGGCGGTCACATGCAGTTTCTCGCGATAACAGCAGTGACTGCTGGGTAATCCCGGCCGTAAAGCAGTCAGTCCGATGACGTCACCGCCGGGGAACCAGGTAATCAGCTGTGCTGCGTCGCGATGACAGGCTCTGCCTGTCATTGCGATGTAGCAGAGCTGGATCGTCGTGGGACAATCGTTACTATGGACTGCGTCGGACAGGTGGTATACTGTTGGTTTGTTTTTTTTCTTTTTTTACAGGAGATTGATGGTGTCGCAGGAATGAGAGTACAATAAAAGAAATGAAAACTGTGTTGTCTCTTTTATTTCATTAAAATACTTTTTTCTTGCTTTGTCTTTTTTTTATGCATTTAAAAACTTTGGGATTAATAATGGATTGGTGTCTTATTGACGCCTCTCCATTATTAACCGGGCTTATTGTCACCGTGCAATTAACGGTGACATTAACCCCTTATTACCCCGCTTGCCACCGCTACAGGGCAAGTGGGAAGAGCCGGGTAAAGTGCCACAATTGGCACATCTTTTGATGCGCCAAATGTGGGGCTGCTGTAGCCTGGTATTATCAGGCTGTTGAGGGCCAAAATCCATGGGCCTTGACAGTCTTTTAATACCAGGCCGCAGCAGTCTGCATTTTACTTGGCTGGTTAACAAAAATAGGGGGACCCCTACGCCGTTTTTTTTTCGAGGGGATCCCCTATTTTTGTTAACCAGCCAAGCTAAGCAGACTGCTGTGTCCTGGTATTATCAGGCTTGCAAGGTCCATGGATATTGGATCCTTACCAGCCTGAAAAACCAGGCCTCAGCGGTCTGCTTCATCTGGCTGGTTAACAAAAATAGGGGGGACCCCACGCCATTTTTTTTTTCAAAGGGAACCCCTATTTTGTTAACCAGTTCCCTCTGACATCACTGATTGTGTCCCTGGCTGACCTGAAGTGAAAGTGGAAAGCAATCAATTAAGCTTTCCACTTCCTCTCCTGTCAGCCAGGAGAGGAACTCATTCATTTGGGGGTTTACTGTGAGGCTGCAGCATTAGCTGAGGTCCCTGCAGTAAACATTAACCCTTTCTGAAGGATTACACCGTGGGACCTGACTGTGCATCGGATTGGTAAGAATAATTTTGCTTTATTATTTTTTATTTTTATTACAGGAAATGGTTTTAGCAGGAAAATAAAATATGGTCAAAAACTGTGTGATTATTTCATTAAACTTCTTTTTTATTAAAGTGTGTGTGTTTGATTTTTCTTTCATACAATAGGATTAATAATTGATAGTTGTCTAATTGACAGCTCTCAATTATTAACCTGGCTTAAAGTGACCTTTCAATTGCAAGGTCATTTTAACCCCTTATTAACCCATTCGCCACCGCTACAGGGCAATGGGAATAGACGGGCAAAGTGCCAGAAAGGGCAAATCTAATTAGAGATTTGCCCTTTCTGGGGTGTCTGGGGGCAGATGTTAGTAGCTGGGGGGGGCAAAAATAATGGTCCCTCTCTGGGCTATTATTATCTGCCCCCACTCACTGGCTTTGTCTGGTTGCGAAAATAGGGCGGGAGCCCACGCATTTATTTTCAGCAATTTTACACCTCATATATATATATACATGTCATTAAATTTGTGACACATATATATATATATTTATATTTATAGTTCATACACTTCTACATAGTATAATAGCCGCTAATTCAATTGCCGGCTTTTGTGAAAATGCAGAACCCGACATGAAATGACACTTGGTGTACATAGGGTTAACCATGTCCTTTGCTATCTGATTTGCACAAACAATTAAATCAGTCTATGTGTGCAAAATTTCACACCTGTAGGTGTTAATTAAAGGTGTAAATTCGTAGCAAAAAAGTCTGTTTTTTTTACAACGAATTTACACCTTTAATTAACCCCTACAGGTGTGAAATTTTGCACACATAGACTGATGTAATTGTTTGTGCAAATCAGATTGCAAACGACATGAAAAGACATGGTTAACCCTATGTACACCAAGAGTCATTTCATGTCGGGTGCTTCTGTCTTTTCACAGAAGCCGGCTTTACCCGGCAATTGAATCAGAGGATATTTTACTATGTAGAAGTGTATAAACTATACATATATGTATATATATATATATGTCACAATGACATGTATATATATATATATATATATATATGTATTCTATGTGTGTATATTTAGTGTTTACAAGGAAATAAAGGTTTTTTTTAGTTTCGATATTTTGTTCCCATAGACTTACATGGGACTTCCGGTATCGAAATCGGATATCGACGATATTTAGTGATATCGGCGATACCATTTCGATACGATATTTTTAGATATCGAGCAATATCGCTCAACACTAGTTGCCAGACGTACTACAGGAATCAGACGTGCTGATGACAAGAGGCCATTGTTCAAGAAAGGAGCTACAAGCTGAGATATTTCAAGGTAAGAAATATGGATGTCATTACTTATTTTTCTAAGCAAAGTAGACTGAAATTTATGTCTGTAGATCAGTCTAATTTAGAAGTTTTATGGCTCAGCTTATATGCAGAATGTGAAATGGAAAATCTAAAGCTAGAATCTAAGCTGGTGTCCTTTAATAGAGAAAGAGAGAAATTAAAAAACATATTACAGTTAGTTGACGTATTCCACAAGTTCGTATTAGAGAAATCTAAAAATGACTGTGTAGAAATAGTGTCAGAAGATACTAGTGATGTTCCCGAAATTGACTGTAATGAGGAAATTGAGCAAGATGTGGGACATGTGTCTGTAATGGCTACTCAAGGTGACCTTGTCTCTGATGACGTAAAAAAAGATGGTGGAAATGTGGGAGGAGACTTGAGAACTGATGTAGGAGGGAACATGGGAGGAGACTTGAGAACTGATGTAGGAGGGAACATGGGAGGAGACTTCAGAACTGATGCAGATGACGTACGAGGGACGGATGTTCAATGGCCACCAAAAATAGAAGACAATTCACAGGCCCAACTCCAAATTAAAGTTAGGAAAAATTTGTTAAAACTATGCAAAATCATTCCTGCATATGATAACAAAATCCATGTATGCAGAAATTCTGAAATCTTCGAAAGCTTTATTGACAAGCTTATTTTAAGTAATGACGAGAAAAATCAATTATTTAAATTGTGGCTTCCTGCAACCTTTTCCAGACGTTTAAAATTAAAGTTGACTTTTGATAACGATTTACATGGAGATCTAGATGATAAAGACAGATTGAAAATTCTGATTTTCTGTGCATTAAATGAAAATTGTCCAGATATTGATATTCTTCAAAAATTAAGGATTGGTCGGAAAGAATGTACTTTTACATTCATGTCCATATTTGAAAGGTTGTACAAAACTCTAATTACCAATGTAAAAACACAATCAATGATAAAGTATTTTGTGGACAAATTTGGATTCTTAAATTCTGTATCTCGTGTTATTGCGTCACAAAAAGATACTTTATTTGAATGTGCGCAATCCCTTGATTTTGCTAGAAAACATGAGAATCGTGAATGGAAAATAAATCAAACAGACAGAGTAAGATCTTTTCAAAAGCCAGTGTCAAAATCTCCTAAACTGAGTCATCCCCGGAATCAAATCTATGACATACGGAGGAAATTACATATTTGCTATAAACCCTATAAAAAAATCCAAGAGTCCGCTTTGCAGAAAGAGTTAATAATTCAAAGTTCAGATGGCTCTGTAAAGAGACAAATGGCGGACATTGAAAGACAGGAACAGGTGATTCTTCAAAGAGACATAGTTGAGTCTTCAGTTTACAGCTCATTATCGGAGCTGCTCAAACAATCATTAAAAAAAGGAATAATAAAAATAGCTTTTCAGGACATCTTTGACAAAGAAATAAGATTTGGTTTAGGAATTGACTGAAAATGAAATTATATGTTGTGTAAAAGTATTATACAATATATTATTCAGTTATTTGTAATTATTTTATAAATATAATTCTGTAGTTCTACAGTTTTTGTAGATATATATATATATTCATACAGTATATATACTATATTTGTATAAGTAGAGATTGTATAACTGTATATCTATATCTATAGTGATATAATTAAAATAAACTACAGAAAATATTTAGAATTACATTAAAGCCAATACATATATGTATAAGACATTGCAATTGTTTTGTTTTTGTATATGATATTAACCTTATCTCTTATTTATCCTTAGAATTTTCACTTCAAAGTAGGATTTAATCGGGAAAAACTCTCTTACATGGATTTATTCCTTTATTTACACAGGAATTTGTAATAACTGCATGTTTTTTTTATATTTAACACTTAAAAGGAAATAATATATAACTAACTGAATCTAAATTTAGTTTTTGTGTGTTGCTAACATTTTGAAGTTATTTATTTGCATGGGAATATGTTCTTACTGCATGACAGTCACACATGTGACATTCAAACTGTTCTAATAATAAGGCTACCATATACCCCTATTTCAGTGGTTGCAACTTAAAGCTCTTATAGCTTCAGTGAGCTCGGCCTTTGCAAGTCAAAGAATTTTTCTTTAGGCCTCTTAAGTTCTAGGGTTCAATTTCAGTTGCAAACCCTTGCACCAAAATAGATACAGCTCATAACCAAATTTTCTTATGAGTCCTTCCATCTATAAATGGTTCACAAAGTTTGTTATGTGTATTTGGGGAATATTCAAAGGAATATTAAAATATTAAATTTAATAGTTTATAATGCGCATTGATAATTAGGATACAATTATTTGGGTTAAAATATATTATGTATTCCTACCTTTTTGTATGAGGAATCTGTGGTGTAAACTTATATGTGTCACAGTCTGAGTGACAGCTGACAGATGTGTGTATGAGCAGCTGCTAAGAGTGAATATAATCTAAGTGTATGTGATGTATGAAAGGAGAGGTTTCAAAATTCATGGTATGCGAGAAAAACAACAACTTGTTTTAAGAGAAATAATACAAATCAGTTCAATTATTAGAATATTAAGATACATAATGAAATATGATCTATTCCACATATATTCCTTTAGTAATTATTTTTTTTAGTTAATAGTAGATAAGTGTAATCACACATCAAAATGGTTTATCAAGAAAATTTACATTTAGATTATTATTTTTCCTTTTCCCAAAAGATAATTTTATGATATTCAATGTTATTTTTATTTTTAATGGTTACATAGATGGTACACATCTTCAGACAAATATATGGTATAAAGCTAAAACAGAAGTTACATAAATAATTTATAAAACAATTATTTTTTTTTTTCATTTTGGTTTTGATAAATCAATTATTTCACAAAATAATATTTTTTGGTATTAAGGGGGAAATTGTTTTTGATCTTGAATACATCATCACATTTCATCAATACCTCTTCACACATTGTAAAGAATATAAAAAGGTACAATGGTAGAACTACTAGAGATAATAACATTAAGTATTATAAAGAGTCATTTCTTTACACTAAGAAGGGGATTACATGCAAAGTTGCATAATTATGAATATTTTGGTAACACAAGGTTATGACAAATATGAAATCATCCAGATAATGGAAATATTAAGGGTATGTGTTACTGAGAACATAACTACTCAGCATTTGTCATAAATATATAAAGGCCTTATTTTTCATTTTTATTCTTATTTTTATTTTTCATTTTTCATTTTTATTCTTCCTTTATCTCTATTTTTGATTCTTAATTTTTATTTTTATCTCAATCAATCAAGAAACATCAATATTTAATAAAGTAATGTCTAGTATGAGAATATTGCTTCATTAAATATAGTGAAGATATTGGTTCATTAGAAGAAAATGTTTTAATTCTGAGTAAATACTATAATTCTTTCATTCATTCATTCACTCATATTCACATTTTGGTTCATGGCTATACATTCTTACCTATTATTGGTCTAATAAATATATTCCATTAATAAAGTTTTAGTAATAAAGATGGAAACACTTGTTACATGAAAAACACACTGACACCTATGGGTTGAAAAGGTAATTACACCTATGACATAAAAATGTTCTATCTCATGAAGAATATGGTTAATAATGCATTATCATTTATTATTGTTTTACTACACAAATATGAATTCCATATTACTATTCTGATAATAATTCTATGGATATTACTGATTGTTATGGTACGCTGTGATATTATAGGTTAGGAAAATTACCAGATTTGGTATAGAATAGGGAATGAAGACTTCAAGCAAGATATTGGAATTACGTTAATAAAGACTTTTCATATTTATAAATTCAAGTAAATTTAAAAAGTTGCAAGAAGAAAAACCCGAAGTTCCAGAAGGTAAAAAGGCTATATGATGTCTGAGTAATAATAGACTGTGTCAATTACAATTCATTTCATCACTGACAACAACTGCAGTATCCACCACTGACAGCCACGATCGCGGTATCCACCACTGACAGCTACGACAGCAGTATCTAAACTGACAAACACAATGGCAGAGGACGATGATCCTATGATGCTAATATGAACTGTGTTATCACGCTTTTATCATGCTCCAGTGGTTTCCTATCACCTATGAAGCTTCAATGAAAGCTGGTGAACAATAAGGTAATTGTCAGGAAGATACAACTCTGACATGAGTCCTGTACATTAGGACTAAGGACTGGTTATGGTGCTATCTTTAGCAAGGTAGAGTCATTTTAACCCTTGCTTTGCTGACCAAAGACGTCACACCTGTTCCAAGACCATTGCGGATGGCATGGAGGATTCCAGAAATATCCAAGGAGAGCCAATGTAAGTCCAGGTCTTTAAAGGTGACACTGCTCAGATATTAAAGCTTCATTTCATCAATGGACTTTGTTTTCTTATCAACATTTGAATTTATGGACTTTGATGGACACATGACACACGGCCTCCACAATATCTATATGTTATTCCAAAGGAATTATTGTATAAAGACTGTGTTTTAAAAGAATCAAGAACAAGACGTCAAGATGAAGACCAGATGACATCAGATGATGATGACTGGACCCGAGATGCTTCGATTTAGGTTTAGGAAAGTATAAGACACATATTTTATATGAATATTAGTCACGGCTTACCATAACATGAATTCACATCATTATGTTATTGAGTGCATATAACAATAATCTGATATTATTATGATTATTATTATTATGGAAATTAAATTATTTTTGCCAAAGAAGAAGAAAAGAAGAAAGAAGATCTGATTATCCTATAGATGAACGTCTCTGCTTTGAGGGTTCCAATTAATGTCAGTCACCCTCAAAAGGGGGAATTGTTAAATATTAATTATTGGTTATGGATTTATTCTTTATACACTCAATTCTGTACCGAGCACATTAACGTTCGCTGACATTACAGATGCTATTTCTGTATGGTAGAGTGTCATCTCCATATACAGAGACCACATGATCTAAGGGACATATATAATGGCTACACGAAGGGAGGGGGCTCTCTTGCTCGCTCACTCACTCCACAGACACATGGGACAAGAACTATGATGAATGAACAGCCAGCTGCCATGTAACCACGTGTTGTTTCTCTGAGACGCTCCTGACAGAGACAGAATGTCATTTTTACCATTCAGGACACCAAGGAAAGATGTGTACAAGTTTTGCTATGGACAAATGGACAATCTCTACTTAACTATTTCACTCATTTTATGTTTTCCTGTAATGATGTTTTTTGGTAAACAGTCCAATAAACCACTATAATTTTTTTATAAGAAACGTGACATTTTCTTTAGAAGTATCACATCTGGTAACAAGTCCTGGAAAAATATATGAAATTAAGCATTTTTAACATTTTGGAAAGCCAGCCAGTCACACTTGATTTTTAGAGTGTGAATTTTTGATAACTTGCAAGGGGAGGAATTGAAGCAAAATTACGTCAGATGTGCAAGTCGTCAAAGAAATCACATTATGATATTTCAGGATCAAGAAAGAACCTATGAATGAGGACTAAGAGTTGCCAGTAGTGTTGAGCGATACGATAATGCAAATATCGGCTATCGGCCGATATTAGCTCTATCGGCCTTTCGATAATTAGTTTCGATATTTTCGTCATATCGGATACCGGAATCGGATTTGTCACTGTCACTGTCAGTGTCCGTCGGTCGGGTCTGTCACTGTCAGTGTCCGTCGGTCGGGTCTGTCAGGAGTCAGCGGCACTTACCTGGCAGAAGATCTCCGGCGGTCACATCCCGGACTGCTTAATGGCCGCCATCCTCTTCTCCCCGGCGGTCACATGCAGTTTCTCGCGATAACTGCAGTGACTGCTGGGTAATCCCGGCCGTAAAGCAGTCAGTCCGATGACGTCACCGCCGGGGAACCAGGTAATCAGCTGTGCTGCGTCGCGATGACAGGCTCTGCCTGTCATTGCGATGTAGCAGAGCTGGATCGTCGTGGGACAATCGTTACTATGGACTGCGTCGGACAGGTGGTATACTGTTGGTTTGTTTTTTTTCTTTTTTTACAGGAGATCGATGGCGTCGCAGGAATGAGAGTACAATAAAAGAAATGAAAACTGTGTTGTCTCTTTTATTTCATTAAAATACTTTTTTCTTGCTTTGTCTTTTTTTTATGCATTTAAAAACTTTGGGATTAATAATGGATCGGTGTCTTATTGACGCCTCTCCATTATTAACCGGGCTTATTGTCACCGTGCAATTAACGGTGACATTAACCCCTTATTACCCCGCTTGCCACCGCTACAGGGCAAGTGGGAAGAGCCGGGTAAAGTGCCACAATTGGCACATCTTTTGATGCGCCAAATGTGGGGCTGCTGTAGCCTGGTATTATCAGGCTGTTGAGGGCCAAAATCCATGGGCCTTGACAGTCTTTTAATACCAGGCCGCAGCAGTCTGCATTTTACTTGGCTGGTTAACAAAAATAGGGGGACCCCTACGCCGTTTTTTTTTTGAGGGGATCCCCTATTTTTGTTAACCAGCCAAGCTAAGCAGACTGCTGTGTCCTGGTATTATCAGGCTTGCAAGGTCCATGGATATTGGATCCTTACCAGCCTGAAAAACCAGGCCTCAGCGGTCTGCTTCATCTGGCTGGTTAACAAAAATAGGGGGGACCCCACGCCATTTTTTTTTCAAAGGGAACCCCTATTTTTGTTAACCAGTTCCCTCTGACGTCACTGATTGTGTCCCTGGCTGACCTGAAGTGAAAGTGGAAAGCAATCAATTAAGCTTTCCACTTCCTCTCCTGTCAGCCAGGAGAGGAACTCATTCATTTGGGGGTTTACTGTGAGGCTGCAGCATTAGCTGCGGTCCCTGCAGTAAACATTAACCCTTTCTGAAGGATTACACCGTGGGACCTGACTGTGCATCGGATTGGTAAGAATAATTTTGCTTTATTATTTTTTATTTTTATTACAGGAAATGGTTTTAGCAGGAAAATAAAATATGGTCAAAAACTGTGTGATTATTTCATTAAACTTCTTTTTATTAAAGTGTGTGTGTTTGATTTTTCTTTCATACAATAGGATTAATAATTGATAGTTGTCTAATTGACAGCTCTCAATTATTAACCTGGCTTAAAGTGACCTTTCAATTGCAAGGTCATTTTAACCCCTTATTAACCCATTCGCCACCGCTACAGGGCAATGGGAATAGACGGGCAAAGTGCCAGAAAGGGCAAATCTAATTAGAGATTTGCCCTTTCTGGGGTGTCTGGGGGCAGATGTTAGTAGCCGGGGGGGCAAAAATAATGGTCCCTCTCTGGGCTATTATTATCTGCCCCCACTCACTGGCTTTGTCTGTCTGGTTGCGAAAATAGGGCGGGAGCCCACGCATTTATTTTCAGCAATTTTACACCTCATATATATATATACATGTCATTAAATTTGTGACACATATATATATATATATTTATATTTATAGTTCATACACTTCTACATAGTATAATAGCCGCTAATTCAATTGCCGGCTTTTGTGAAAATGCAGAACCCGACATGAAATGACACTTGGTGTACATAGGGTTAACCATGTCCTTTGCTATCTGATTTGCACAAACAATTAAATCAGTCTATGTGTGCAAAATTTCACACCTGTAGGTGTTAATTAAAGGTGTAAATTCGTAGCAAAAAAGTCCGTTTTTTTTACAACGAATTTACACCTTTAATTAACCCCTACAGGTGTGAAATTTTGCACACATAGACTGATGTAATTGTTTGTGCAAATCAGATTGCAAACGACATGAAAAGACATGGTTAACCCTATGTACACCAAGAGTCATTTCATGTCGGGTGCTTCTGTCTTTTCACAGAAGCCGGCTTTACCCGGCAATTGAATCAGAGGATATTTTACTATGTAGAAGTGTATAAACTATACATATATGTATATATATATATGTCACAATGACATGTATATATATATATATATATATATGTATTCTATGTGTGTATATTTAGTGTTTACAAGGAAATAAAGGTTTTTTTTAGTTTCGATATTTTGTTCCCATAGACTTACATGGGACTTCCGGTATCGAAATCGGATATCGACGATATTTAGTGATATCGGCGATACCATTTCGATACGATATTTTTAGATATCGAGCAATATCGCTCAACACTAGTTGCCAGACGTACTACAGGAATCAGACGTGCTGATGACAAGAGGCCATTGTTCAAGAAAGGAGCTACAAGCTGAGATATTTCAAGGTAAGAAATATGGATGTCATTACTTATTTTTCTAAGCAAAGTAGACTGAAATTTATGTCTGTAGATCAGTCTAATTTAGAAGTTTTATGGCTCAGCTTATATGCAGAATGTGAAATGGAAAATCTAAAGCTAGAATCTAAGCTGGTGTCCTTTAATAGAGAAAGAGAGAAATTAAAAAACATATTACAGTTAGTTGACGTATTCCACAAGTTCGTATTAGAGAAATCTAAAAATGACTGTGTAGAAATAGTGTCAGAAGATACTAGTGATGTTCCCGAAATTGACTGTAATGAGGAAATTGAGCAAGATGTGGGACATGTGTCTGTAATGGCTACTCAAGGTGACCTTGTCTCTGATGACGTAAAAAAAGATGGTGGAAATGTGGGAGGAGACTTGAGAACTGATGTAGGAGGGAACATGGGAGGAGACTTGAGAACTGATGTAGGAGGGAACATGGGAGGAGACTTCAGAACTGATGCAGATGACGTACGAGGGACGGATGTTCAATGGCCACCAAAAATAGAAGACAATTCACAGGCCCAACTCCAAATTAAAGTTAGGAAAAATTTGTTAAAACTATGCAAAATCATTCCTGCATATGATAACAAAATCCATGTATGCAGAAATTCTGAAATCTTCGAAAGCTTTATTGACAAGCTTATTTTAAGTAATGACGAGAAAAATCAATTATTTAAATTGTGGCTTCCTGCAACCTTTTCCAGACGTTTAAAATTAAAGTTGACTTTTGATAACGATTTACATGGAGATCTAGATGATAAAGACAGATTGAAAATTCTGATTTTCTGTGCATTAAATGAAAATTGTCCAGATATTGATATTCTTCAAAAATTAAGGATTGGTCGGAAAGAATGTACTTTTACATTCATGTCCATATTTGAAAGGTTGTACAAAACTCTAATTACCAATGTAAAAACACAATCAATGATAAAGTATTTTGTGGACAAATTTGGATTCTTAAATTCTGTATCTCGTGTTATTGCGTCACAAAAAGATACTTTATTTGAATGTGCGCAATCCCTTGATTTTGCTAGAAAACATGAGAATCGTGAATGGAAAATAAATCAAACAGACAGAGTAAGATCTTTTCAAAAGCCAGTGTCAAAATCTCCTAAACTGAGTCATCCCCGGAATCAAATCTATGACATACGGAGGAAATTACATATTTGCTATAAACCCTATAAAAAAATCCAAGAGTCCGCTTTGCAGAAAGAGTTAATAATTCAAAGTTCAGATGGCTCTGTAAAGAGACAAATGGCGGACATTGAAAGACAGGAACAGGTGATTCTTCAAAGAGACATAGTTGAGTCTTCAGTTTACAGCTCATTATCGGAGCTGCTCAAACAATCATTAAAAAAAGGAATCATAAAAAGAGCTTTTCAGGACATCTTTGACAAAGAAATAAGATTTGGTTTAGGAATTGACTGAAAATGAAATTATATGTTGTGTAAAAGTATTATACAATATATTATTCAGTTATTTGTAATTATTTTATAAATATAATTCTGTAGTTCTACAGTTTTTGTAGATATATATATATATTCATACAGTATATATACTATATTTGTATAAGTAGAGATTGTATAACTGTATATCTATATCTATAGTGATATAATTAAAATAAACTACAGAAAATATTTAGAATTACATTAAAGCCAATACATATATGTATAAGACATTGCAATTGTTTTGTTTTTGTATATGATATTAACCTTATCTCTTATTTATCCTTAGAATTTTCACTTCAAAGTAGGATTTAATCGGGAAAAACTCTCTTACATGGATTTATTCCTTTATTTACACAGGAATTTGTAATAACTGCATGTTTTTTTATATTTAACACTTAAAAGGAAATAATATATAACTAACTGAATCTAAATTTAGTTTTTGTGTGTTGCTAACATTTTGAAGTTATTTATTTGCATGGGAATATGTTCTTACTGCATGACAGTCACACATGTGACATTCAAACTGTTCTAATAATATGGCTACCATATACCCCTATTTCAGTGGTTGCAACTTAAAGCTCTTATAGCTTCAGTGAGCTCGGCCTTTGCAAGTCAAATAATTTTTCTTTAGGCCTCTTAAGTTCTAGGGTTCAATTTCAGTTGCAAACCCTTGCACCAAAAATAGATACAGCTCATAACCAAATTTTCTTATGAGTCCTTCCATCTATAAATGGTTCACAAAGTTTGTTATGTGTATTTGGGGAATATTCAAAGGAATATTAAAATATTAAATTTAATAGTTTATAATGCGCATTGATAATTAGGATACAATTATTTGGGTTAAAATATATTATGTATTCCTACCTTTTTGTATGAGGAATCTGTGGTGTAAACTTATATGTGTCACAGTCTGAGTGACAGCTGACAGATGTGTGTATGAGCAGCTGCTAAGAGTGAATATAATCTAAGTGTATGTGATGTATGAAAGGAGAGGTTTCAAAATTCATGGTATGCGAGAAAAACAACAACTTGTTTTTAAGAGAAATAATACAAATCAGTTCAATTATTAGAATATTAAGATACATAATGAAATATGATCTATTCCACATATATTCCTTTAGTAATTATTTTTTTTAGTTAATAGTAGATAAGTGTAATCACACATCAAAATGGTTTATCAAGAAAATTTACATTTAGATTATTATTTTTCCTTTTCCCAAAAGATAATTTTATGATATTCAATGTTATTTTTATTTTTAATGGTTACATAGATGGTACACATCTTCAGACAAATATATGGTATAAAGCTAAAACAGAAGTTACATAAATAATTTATAAAACAATATTTTTTTTTTTTCATTTTGGTTTTGATAAATCAATTATTTCACAAAATAATATTTTTTGGTATTAAGGGGGAAATGTGTTTTTGATCTTGAATACATCATCACATTTCATCAATACCTCTTCACACATTGTAAAGAATATAAAAAGGTACAATGGTAGAACTACTAGAGATAATAACATTAAGTATTATAAAGAGTCATTTCTTTACACTAAGAAGGGGATTACATGCAAAGTTGCATAATTATGAATATTTTGGTAACACAAGGTTATGACAAATATGAAATCATCCAGATAATGGAAATATTAAGGGTATGTGTTACTGAGAACATAACTACTCAGCATTTGTCATAAATATATAAAGGCCTTATTTTTCATTTTTATTCTTATTTTTATTTTTCATTTTTCATTTTTATTCTTCCTTTATCTCTATTTTTGATTCTTAATTTTTATTTTTATCTCAATCAATCAAGAAACATCAATATTTAATAAAGTAATGTCTAGTATGAGAATATTGCTTCATTAAATATAGTGAAGATATTGGTTCATTAGAAGAAAATGTTTTAATTCTGAGTAAATACTATAATTCTTTCATTCATTCATTCACTCATATTCACATTTTGGTTCATGGCTATACATTCTTACCTATTATTGGTCTAATAAATATATTCCATTAATAAAGTTTTAGTAATAAAGATGGAAACACTTGTTACATGAAAAACACACTGACACCTATGGGTTGAAAAGGTAATTACACCTATGACATAAAAATGTTCTATCTCATGAAGAATATGGTTAATAATGCATTATCATTTATTATTGTTTTACTACACAAATATGAATTCCATATTACTATTCTGATAATAATTCTATGGATATTACTGATTGTTATGGTACGCTGTGATATTATAGGTTAGGAAAATTACCAGATTTGGTATAGAATAGGGAATGAAGACTTCAAGCAAGATATTGGAATTATGTTAATAAAGACTTTTCATATTTCTAAATTCAAGTAAATTTAAAAAGTTGCAAGAAGAAAAACCCGAAGTTCCAGAAGGTAAAAAGGCTATATGATGTCTGAGTAATAATAGACTGTGTCAATTACAATTCATTTCATCACTGACAACAACTGCAGTATCCACCACTGACAACAACTGCAGTATCCACCACTGACAGCCACGATCGCGGTATCCACCACTGACAGCTACGACAGCAGTATCTAAACTGACAAACACAATGGCAGAGGACGATGATCCTATGATGCTAATATGAACTGTGTTATCACGCTTTTATCACGCTCCAGTGGTTTCCTATCACCTATTAAGCTTCAATGAAAGCTGGTGAACAATAAGGTAATTGTCAGGAAGATACAACTCTGACATGAGTCCTGTACATTAGGACTAAGGACTGGTTATGGTGCTATCTTTAGCAAGGTAGAGTCATTTTAACCCTTGCTTTGCTGACCAAAGACGTCACACCTGTTCCAAGACCATTGCGGATGGCATGGAGGATTCCAGAAATATCCAAGGAGAGCCAATGTAAGTCCAGGTCTTTAAAGGTGACACTGCTCAGATATTAAAGCTTCATTTCATCAATGGACTTTGTTTTCTTATCAACATTTGAATTTATGGACTTTGATGGACACATGACACACGGCCTCCACAATATCTATATGTTATTCCAAAGGAATTATTGTATAAAGACTGTGTTTTAAAAGAATCAAGAACAAGACGTCAAGATGAAGACCAGATGACATCAGATGATGATGACTGGACCCGAGATGCTTCGATTTAGGTTTAGGAAAGTATAAGACACATATTTTATATGAATATTAGTCACGGCTTACCATAACATGAATTCACATCATTATGTTATTGAGTGCATATAACAATAATCTGATATTATTATGATTATTATTATTATGGAAATTAAATTATTTTTGCCAAAGAAGAAGAAAAGAAGAAAGAAGATCTGATTATCCTAAAGAACGTCTCTGCTTTGAGGGTTCCAATTAATGTCAGTCACCCTCAAAAGGGGGAATTGTTAAATATTAATTATTGGTTATGGATTTATTCTTTATACACTCAATTCTGTACCGAGCACATTAACGTTCGCTGACATTACAGATGCTATTTCTGTATGGTAGAGTGTCATCTCCATATACAGAGACCACATGATCTAAGGGACATATATAATGGCTACACGAAGGGAGGGGGCTCTCTTGCTCGCTCACTCACTCCACAGACACATGGGACAAGAACTATGATGAATGAACAGCCAGCTGCCATGTAACCACGTGTTGTTTCTCTGAGACGCTCCTGACAGAGACAGAATGTCATTTTTACCATTCAGGACACCAAGGAAAGATGTGTACAAGTTTTGCTATGGACAAATGGACAATCTCTACGTAACTATTTCACTCATTTTATGTTTTCCTGTAATGATGTTTTTTGGTAAACAGTCCAATAAACCACTATAATTTTTTTATAAGAAACGTGACATTTTCTTTAGAAGTATCGCATCTGGTAACAAGTCCTGGAAAAATATATGAAATTAAGCATTTTTAACACACCTCAGTCAACAATCTATCGCATCATCAAGAACTGCAAGGAGAGAGGTTCCATTGTTGCCAAAAAGGCTCCAGGGCGCCCAAGAAAGACCAGCAAGCGCCAGGACCGTCTCTTAAAAGTGTTTCAGCTGCGGGATCGGGCTACCAGCAGTGCAGAGCTTGCTCAGGAATGGCAGCAGGCAGGTGTGAGTGCATCTGCACGCACTGTGAGGCGGAGACTCTTGGAGCAAGGACTGGTCTCAAGGAGGGCAGCAAAGAAGCCACTTCTCTCCAGAAAAAACATCATGGACAGACTAATATTCTGCAAAAGGTACAGGCAGTGGACTGCTGAGGACTGGGGTAAAGTTATTTTCTCTGATGAATCTCCTTTTCGATTGTTTGGGACATCAGGAAAACGCCTCATTCGGAGAAGACAAGGTGAGCGCTACCACCAGTCTTGTCTCATGCCAACTGTTAAGCATCCTGAAACCATTCATGTGTGGGGTTGCTTCTCAGCCAAGGGAATCGGCTCTCTCACAGTCTTGCCTAAAAACACAGCCATGAATAAAGAATGGTACCAGAATGTCCTCCAAGAGCAACTTCTCCCAACCCTCCAAGAGCAGTTTGGCGATCAACAATGCCTTTTCCACATGATGGAGCACCTTGCCATAAAGCAAAGGTGATAACTAAATGGCTCAGGGAACAAAACATAGAGATTTTGGGTCCATGGCCTGGAAACTCCCCAGATCTTAATCCCATTGAGAACTTGTGGTTAATCATCAAGAGACGGGTGGACAAACAAAAACCTAAAAATTCTGACAAAATGAAAGCATTGATTGTGCAAGAATGGACTGCTATCAGTCAGGATTTGGTCCAGAAGTTGATTGAGAGCATGCCAGGGAGAATTGCAGAGGTCCTGAAGAAGAAGGGTCAACACTGCAAATATTGACTTGCTGCATTAACTCATTCTAAAGGTACTGCCACACTAAACTATCCCGCTAGCGATCACGATAACGACGCATACTAATGCGATCGCTAGCGGGATAGTTTCAATATCGCTAGTAGCGGCTTAATTTAGCGATGTCGTTAAGGACGCTATTGCGGTTAGCGATCTCCTTAACGACTTTAGCGGTACAAAAATACCGCTAAATCGCTAAAAAAAGGTGCCACACTCAGCGATATATACTTACCAGCGGGACGCCGACGATAAAAATCGGGTCCGGACCGATGTCAGCGACGAACGAGATCACAGCAGGATCTCAGCAGGGGCCACGTCGTTGCTACATGCCACTCTGAACAACGTCACTAACGAGATCGCTAAATAGTGACGTTTTTTAGCGATCCCGTTAGCGATGTTGTTTAGTGTGGCATACCCTTAACTGTCAATATAAGCTTTTGTTACTCATATGTTTGCAATTAGATTTCTGTCTGTGATAAAAACATCTGTCAAACACATATAAAAACCAGAGGGCAGCAGATCATGTGAAAATATAATATTTGTGTCATTGTCAAAACTTTTGTCCATGACTGTACATAGGAGATGACCTATTAATCTGAATGATTTGTAGCTACTGCGAGGAAGAGTGGGCAAAGATTGTCAATTCTATATGTGCTCTGCTGAAAAATTCCAGCCCAAAAAGACTGAATGCTGTGTGAGACAGTGAGGATATGTGGTGAATGGGGTGTACATTTCACCTAGGTTCTTTGCTAACTATAAGGGAAATGGGTGGCTTTGTAGACCTGGTGGTAGAGAAAGGTCACTACACCTTGCATTCATTGCACACTTGCAGCTCAAACCTGAAGCCAATCAGCTGTTAATTAGGAAGCCAGAAATAGGTGTCTGCGAGCACAGTCAGGGAGCTCATTCAGTCTGGACAAGGGGTCCAGGCACAGAAGGTGTCTCCAAGAGTATTAGAGCTGTCTTCAGCCTGGACACAGAGAGGTGTCCTGGCACAAGGAAGCAGTCTCTGTGAGAATGCTCCAAGAGTGTTAGAGCTGTCTTCAGCCTGGACACAGAGAGGTGTCCTGGCACAAGGAAGCAGTCTCTGTGAGCATGCATGCTGATGATTACTGAAGAGGAGGGGAGCCGTCTCAGTCTGGGTGCAGGAAGGACCCCGGACACAGGAGTGTCTCTGTGAACCTCCATGCTGATGATTACTGAAGAGGAGGGGAGCCGTCTCAGTCTGGGTGCAGGAAGGACCCCGGACACAGGAGTGTCTCTGTGAACCTCCAGCATAATGACTACTGAATAGGAGTGGATCTTTCTCAAGTCTGGAAGTCGAGTGGACCTTCAGACATAAGGAGGAGTATCTGGGAGACTCCATACTGGTAACATATATCATATGTGTTGTTTTGGGCACAGACTGATAGAGTCTGGGTTCCTGATAGAAAGGGACATTATATAAGTGTAATTAGTGGCTAGACAAGCCCAGGTCTTTTGTTTATGCTTTGTTTTTATCTGTTTGCTGTGGACTTTAATAAAACTGGTTGCGGCCAGTTTTCACCAAACTGCTGTCTGAATGAACTGTTTCCGTGCCATTCTGTCTACCCAGACAGCAATCCTAGAGCTAAACCCCCCGGAAGGCTACAATTGGTGGAGAATGCTGGGGCAGCGCAGGGCCTGATACAGTTAGTGCTGGAGTGTGCGTGCGGCGCAGTGGCGAGAGACAGCATTAAGGGTGAAGTCTATTGAAATAGCAGCAGAAAAAAAAAAGTGTGTGTCAGCAGAAACGTCTGTTTGGAGCAGTCTTGGAGAGACAGTGGCCCTGATAGGGTCTGCAGAGAGAAAATGTATGCACAGCAAAGCTGAACTTGTTGTGAAAATGACTGTGGAATGTGCAGCAGCAAAAGAAAAGTTTGTGGAGCAGTCTTAAAGAGACAGTAGCCCTAATAGACTTTGCAAAGGAAAAAAAAAAAAAAAGTGGTTGCACAGCAAGGCTGAATTTTCTGTGGAAAAAAGCTGTGTAGTGTGTATGTCTTGAGTGAAGACTGCCGTTGTTAAGACAGAGAAGTCTGACAGCATGGATGACAGCATGGAGGCGCTGTTTGAACAAATGGCGCAAGTTAATGTGCAACATAAAACTGCCGTGGTTGAGACAGATAAGTCCGGCCGTGTGAAGGAGCTCATTGAGTACCTGGTACAGGCCCAGCGAAGCATGCAGCAGAGCATGGAGCAGCAGCGCCTGCAGTACCAGCGGCAAATGCAGCAGTACCAGCAGCAAATCCTGCAGCAGCAGCAGGAGAATAACCGGTTGTTTTTTGAGCAGGTTGCAGCACTGCAGGGGACTTGTGGTGCATCGTCCCAAAGTAATGTTGCAAAGTCACCTGACTTGTCCGCTGTGAAGAGGGCGGTAAGACGGTCCTTGAGAAAGATGACACCTCGTGATGATGTGGAGGTATATCTTACTAGATTTGAGGAACTGGCAGAGAAGGAGAATCTGCCCCTATCTGAATGGGCCATGATGGTCGCACCATATCTGATTGGAGAGCCCAAAGGGCATATGCTGACCTGAGCGAGCAGGACAGCCAAGACTATGCTAAGATGAAAGTGGAGATTCGTACCCGGCTGGGTGTTACGGTGACAGCCCATGCCAGGGGAGTTCATGACTGGAGATACAGTTGGGAGTCTGCAGTCAGCAGGCCTGATTATGGAGTTGAAAAGGTGGTAGTGAACCGCTACACCCGAGCATGTCCTACAGTGAACCGCTACACCCGAGCATGTTCTCCTGAGGTACAGCCGTCTGAGAGGACGTCACTTCAGAGTTCCCGGACGTCGAACTCTCCCGGTAAGAGCGTTCCAGTTGTTGGGGACATGGGTATGCTGATAAGCGGGTTCAGGCCCGAGGGGACATGTGGGTGGAAGAGTGTGATGGACAGTGTTGGAGCTGTCGTGAAATTGCAGCCAACTGTCCACTAGAGGGGGAGCCTATGTGCCGTGATGTTGGCAGATCCCTCTCTTTCTGCGCAGAACCTGTGTGTGTGACCACCGCAACCGAAGAGACTGGACCACAGGTGTCCCCGGTGGTTACAAATGGTTGCTCAGCGCAGGCCCTCTTGGACTCAGAGAGTCCAGTGACTTCCGTATGTGACAGCCTGATTGATAGGGACTTCATCCCTGATAAGCACTTGAGTATGGTGTGCATCCATGGAGACACCAAAGTCTACCCAGAGACTGCCGTGGACTTGGTCCCCAAACTCGGGGAGATTTCATGTGAAGTGGGGGTAGTGAAGACCCTGGTGCAACCCGTTATATTGGGTAATGACTTTCCCCGGTCTAAGGATCTCTGGGGGAAGGGTGATTCTGATGGACAGTGTGATGAAGCCCCTACTGAGGGTACGCAGTCCCGAGGGGCGGAACACGATGCTAGTGGGATGTTAAAATTATGTGATAATGATGATGATAATGCTAATGATGATGATGATCCTGATAATGATGATGACCATGAAAATGGTGCTGATGCTGATAATGATAGTGATGATAATACTGATCATAGTCATGATAATGATGTTGATAATAATGATGACTGTGACAGTGATGAAATTCCTTTGCAGGTGATGTTGGGAGACGAGGATGGTGGTTCTCGGGAACCGAGTGTCCCTGACTTGCCTGTGTCCTGTGACGGTTTTGAGAGTGAGCAGTGGCGAGAACCCTCTCTTAAAACAGCACAGGAAAATATGATTGTTCTAAATGAGGTTTCCCAGGAGCCTGACTCTGAGGAGAGGTTCTCTCATGTTGCCATAAACACTGAAGTCCAGGGAGAGGTTGTGAGTCAGCTCCTAGTACCTGAACTATATAGAAGTGTAGTGCTGGGGTTGTCACATAGTCACATACTTGAGGGACCAGATGATGAAGTTAATGTTGTGGATGACATGTTAACTAAGGTTCCAGATCAGGATGTGAATGAGAATGAATTCTATACTCCTGAAAGTGAGCAGGATGAGAATGAGAGTGAAGTGTCTAGCCCTGAAAGTGAGCCGGATGTGGCTGAGAAAAAGGGGTCCGACAGGGATAGTGGGAGTGATAATGAATCATCTGATGACAATGGAGCAACCAGTGCAAGTGAGGAAGGCATGGTGGCAGAGGAGGTTGAGAGTCCTGAGAAGAGGACTGATGCTGACCTTACAGCCAGACAGAAGATGCCATCTGTAGATGTTTTACAGTTGGGACAAAGAGAGCGACTACTTCCAGCCCAAGAAAGGGAGAGACGAGAGGCTTCCCTGGGGATTGGCAGTAGACGTGCTAAAACAACGAGGGGTAGAGATGACGCTTCTGTTAGCTCACGGCTGAGTGTGAGACCCGGTGGCGGACGAAAAGACAGAGAGTCAGACTCAGAACTACCAGTAAATTTGACTGGACGATGGACTCGTGACCGCAACGACGGTAGGAGTCAGTTCGGGAAAGAAAGGTCGGGTGAGGTGACACCGACACAAGGACAAGGCCAACATTCTGACCGCTGGGGGCGGGAGAGGCCTAACAAAGAGGTGATATTGCATAGTGCCCAAAATCAACTGAGATGGAGTGACTGGCAGAGGCGACCGAGGGGGATCTCTGGTCGGGTGGCAGGTGTTCGACCCCACAAATTTGAACAGAGGGGGCACTGGGGTATGGCCCTCAGGATATGCATGGAGGCATGTGATGGATGGACGGTATGTATCGCAGAGGTGGGTGGCCCTGTGATGGAAGCCTGGATATATTTTGGTTCAGCAGATCTACTGCTGAGACTTGTGCTATACATTGGGAGGCTTCCAGGTGACTTGGAGAGCTGGGCGGGTCCAGTCACCTACAAACCCACCCAAGGGGTATGTGTCTAAATACCTAGGATAAACTTGTATGCAGAGGGGACGGATGGGTAATGCAGCGCTGGCTGGCATTCATTTAATGGATCAGTATGTATGTTTTGACTGTCCATGTTCCTTCTCCTCAGTTGACTGGTCACATGACTGTGACATCACACAGTGTGTGTGTGTGTGTGTGTGTGTGTAAGGGTATAGAAACCCTGCTTAATGGAAGATAAAGATGAAGCTGATGTTGGCTATGACTTGAGCTGTGTTCACTGTCTCTTTAGGTTTGTTGACCAGTCCTCCGGTCTGGATGACCAGCCCTCCGGTCTGGAGAAGAGGGGGGGGGATATGTGAGACAGTGAGGATATGTGGTGAATGGGGTGTACATTTCACCTAGGTTCTTTGCTAACTATAAGGGAAATGGGTGGCTTTGTAGACCTGGTGGTAGAGAAAGGTCACTACACCTTGCATTCATTGCACACTTGCAGCTCAAACCTGAAGCCAATCAGCTGTTAATTAGGAAGCCAGAAATAGGTGTCTGCGAGCACAGTCAGGGAGCTCATTCAGTCTGGACAAGGGGTCCAGGCACAGAAGGTGTCTCCAAGAGTATTAGAGCTGTCTTCAGCCTGGACACAGAGAGGTGTCCTGGCACAAGGAAGCAGTCTCTGTGAGAATGCTCCAAGAGTGTTAGAGCTGTCTTCAGCCTGGACACAGAGAGGTGTCCTGGCACAAGGAAGCAGTCTCTGTGAGCATGCATGCTGATGATTACTGAAGAGGAGGGGAGCCGTCTCAGTCTGGGTGCAGGAAGGACCCCGGACACAGGAGTGTCTCTGTGAACCTCCATGCTGATGATTACTGAAGAGGAGGGGAGCCGTCTCAGTCTGGGTGCAGGAAGGACCCCGGACACAGGAGTGTCTCTGTGAACCTCCAGCATAATGACTACTGAATAGGAGTGGATCTTTCTCAAGTCTGGAAGTCGAGTGGACCTTCAGACATAAGGAGGAGTATCTGGGAGACTCCATACTGGTAACATATATCATATGTGTTGTTTTGGGCACAGACTGATAGAGTCTGGGTTCCTGATAGAAAGGGACATTATATAAGTGTAATTAGTGGCTAGACAAGCCCAGGTCTTTTGTTTATGCTTTGTTTTTATCTGTTTGCTGTGGACTTTAATAAAACTGGTTGCGGCCAGTTTTCACCAAACTGCTGTCTGAATGAACTGTTTCCGTGCCATTCTGTCTACCCAGACAGCAATCCTAGAGCTAAACCCCCCGGAAGGCTACAATTGTCATAAATTCGAAGGGTCATTCAGCATACTATTAGCTTAAGGTTGTGCATATTTATGCGACCACATTATTTTAGTTTTTTATTTTTCGTTTCTACCCCAAAAGATTTCAGTTATTTTTTTAACTGAACTGTATAGTTTACATGTGTCATTAAAGATGTAAAAAGTTCTGAAACTATTCTTCTTGTTATAATTTATTTAAATTACAAAAGGTGGCATTTTAACAGGGGCATATAGACTTTTTATATCCACTGTATAGGCTTTAAATATTGCAAAAAATTGCCTAAAATAGACCAATTTAGGCTTCAAAACTGCAGATAAACCCTAAGGCTGTGGTTCCACAGTCCGGAACCACAGCGCATTTGACGGAGCGGAAATTCCGCTCCGTCTAAGCCCCGCCCCCTTTCTGACGCGCGCTCTTTCCGGAGGTGTTCCGGACACCTCCGGAACACCTCCGGAAAGAACGCAGGGCTACATAGCCCTGTGTGAAATTCCGTTGCGGCGACGCAGCGTCGCCGCAATACGCTAGGACATGCTGCGGTCTGAAAAGACGCGCCGCATGTCAGTTTACGCAGGACTGCCGCCTGCGTGTTGTTACGCATAGTGGAGACGGGATTTCTTTAAATCCCCTCCACTATGCTGTAACATCTGGACGCTGCGTGTTTGGCGCTGCGCCAGTGCACCGCGCCAAACACGCAGCGTTTCCTGACCATGGAAACTCACCCTAAAAGGGGCAAATAATAGGACCAGAACTTGAGTTTATAGCTGGCAACAATTTAAACAATTTATTCAAATTTATGGTTTAAATTATAGTAAAAGTGGCCACAAACTTGGCTCCTTCCCCCTCTGCTAAGCTCCATGGACGTTTTCCAAAAAAATGTAAAACAAAATGCAAAAAATTCTTAAATATGCAAACTTTTAATGGCACAATTGCGGAACATGGCTCTTTATAAATTCCCTCCTATAAGTACAACCAGCATAATTGGAGCTCTCAGGAAAAGGAAAGTTTGCAGCATATAATTTTTTAAAATGCTGAAAACATTATTGCTCAATGCTTATGTTCTACTTTATAGAAATCATGACATGCTTCACAAAGGAGAGCACCGACCTTTCAAAAAATATTTTTCGGCAGTCTGTAAACAAACCGAGCTGACGACTGAGAGTACCCCTCAGTAACTTGCTGTTTTACATATACTTTGTGTGGATGAAAGAATTTCTGATGTATTTCGCTCCACTAATGGGAAATAATGCATTCTATAATTGTGTTTTCCCTTCGGTTCACTATAGATATGAGAGAATTCCCTGAGCTAACCTACCCAGCCGCTTATCTCCATGCAGCCAGGAGATCTTTTCATCTTGATGTTCAAACCTGCTGAGCACAGTATATAGAAAAGTGCGAGTTTCATTTCCGTAATATACGGTACCTTATAGGGATTTTTCATGTTCAGAAAACCTGCACCGGAGGCACAGGTTATTTTAAGTAGGCTAATGGCTTTACTTGGGTCTAGCTGCCCCAGTAGTTTTTATTCTGTTATTGTTTCACCGGCTCATGATGTGCACCTAGGCAGATCCGCTGATTTCCCTGATTGGCTGCAGCGCTGTTGGCACAAAGTCAGCACTGCAGACAATAACCAGTGATGGAGACTCAGTACTGAACTCGGACAAAGTGAGTAAAGAACAGGTCGTTAAACCCTTTAAAGAGTTTCTCCCCTACTATTTAACTCCTTTTCATAGATCCCAACTCTTCCTAACAGTTTTCTAATATGATTGTATTACCTGCACTGCTTCTAGAAGGGCATGTCTCAGGTGGTGGCATGGCTATTTTTTCAAGGAGTCCCAAAGGTTTGAGGATGCATGCTCAGTAGTGTTGAGCGATACAATACTGCAAATATCGGGTATCGGCCGATATTAGCTGTATCGGGCTTTCGATTCCGAGTACCGATATTTTCGTCATATCGGATACCGGAATCGGATTTGTCACTGTCACTGTGAGTGTCCGTCGGTCGGGTCTGTCAGGAGTCAGCGGCACTTACCTGGCAGAAGATCTCCGGCGGTCACGTCCTGGACTGCTTGATGGCCGCCATTATCTTCTCCCTGGCGGTCACATGCAGTTTTTCGCGATAACTGCAGTGACTGCAGGGTAATCCCGGCCGTAAACCAGTCCGATGACGTCACCGCCGGGGAAGCAGGTAATCAGCTGTGCTGCGCCGGGATGACAGGCTCTGCCTGCCTGCCTGCCTCTGATGTCATTCTGATGTAGCAGGGCTGGATCGTCGTGGGACACTCGTTACTATGGACTGCGTCGGACAGGTGGTATATTGCTGTTTTTTTTTTCCATTTTTTTACAGGAGATCGATGGCGTCGCAGGATGAGACTGTAATAAAAGTAATGAAAACTGTGTTGTTTTTTTTATTAAATTAAAAAACTTTTTATGAACATTCACCCGTCCGGGTACATCAACAATTTAACTATTTACATACAGGGACCCTGTCCGGGTTATTTATAATTCTTTGGCAGGGGTGTTCCAGGTACCACCTGGTACTCTTCTGATGCTTGCCAAACATCCGAGACACCAAGGACCACCAGGACCTGATGACATCGTGTGGCCTGTACAGTCAAGTCGTGACCCGCTATCTGTGTCTGTGTGGCCACCTCTTTCATCTCCCTCCGGGTCTGGAACCCTATGTCCCGGACTGAACGAACCCCAGGGGGCCTAACAGGCGCCGGGTACGGGCCAGCTATCATTATCATGTCCATAGCTGGGGCTGCTGAGGAGACCACTGAGGGAGGCTAGGGAGATTTACGGCGTGGAGTGGGCACTTGTGCAGAGGCCTGGATGTGGGAGGCTGAAGGCTCCGAGGGTCTCACAGGTTCCTGACACTCTGGGGACCAGAGGTCGCACCTGGTGACATTTAGGGCATACCATTCATTGTAACCACAGTGTCGGGTGTAAGTTACCAAGTCTCCTGGCAACAGGTCCCTCCCCGGGTGTCCTTCTGGGAGGTGAGTCTCCATGTCCCGCCGGGTCACAAACACTTCTAAATAAAGTCCAGGCTCCTGGATGAAGCCCCAACCAGCTTTCAATTTAAAGCTCCGTACTGCACCCTTACGCCGCGGCTCCCTCACCATACTTTTATCTTTTCTCATCCGGTCCTTATCTGCCCGGTCCTTCTCGATGTGAAGCTTCTGGGATTCGCGCTGCTCCCTTTGTCGCTCGGCTTCTCTCTCCCGACGTCTCCACTCTTCCTCCTGACGCCGGTTGTAATTCTCCTCCACCAGCATCTCCATGTCTCCACCATCAAACTGCAGCTTACGATGTCCGGTTTGCGGCAGCTCTCCTGGCGCCCGACAGTCCTGGCGGCGCTCACCTGCGGAGGAAGCAGCCGGCTCTGGAACAGATGACAGTCGGGGCTCCGGTACAGACAGGTAGACCTCTGGTGCCTGCGCGGCCTCCTCCATGAGGACGGGTGTCGCTTCTTCTGTCTCAGCGACGGGGGCAGACAGCGGGATCTGGGGTGCTGCCGGTGCAGCGTTTTTTGCAGGAACGGGTGCCTCCACTGCGACAACGTCAACCGGATCACATTGCAAGGGCTGGGATGCCCGCACGGACTCCTCTACTAGAAGGGTGCCTCACCTTCCGGTACAGACACTTCAGGTAAGAGGGATTGGCGCCGCTCCAAGTTTAGTTTTAGGGCACGCCAGCTGGCTTCCATCCTGGTGACCTCCTCCCGGTGCCGGGCCAGGCCTCTTAGGGTATCCTCCGCTTCTTGCAGCGTAGGAGGGTTTCCAGGCCGGGTGCTCAACGGTGGTTCCATGGCGATCGGGTCGCTTCCGTGGGGGGAGAGCTCTGACTGCTCTATCCCTTCACACTTCTGCTCGTGTCCATTAGCCATCTCTGCCAAGTCACATGTGTCATTAGCATCTGGAGAGGGCCCCTCTTTTGTAGTGAGGCGGGACCTTCGTGTTAGTTTCCGCACACTGAGGAGGATGAGGAGGCGGAACTCAAGAGCTGTGGGGCACGATCTTACATTGCAGTACCATTTAGAGTGGTCGGCCATCGTTTTCGCGCCACTGAGTGAGTGTACACCCACGAAGAGCACGCCCTTCTTCTTCACCAGTGCCTCGTCGTGACGCAGATATGGCGGAAAAATGGCAAATACATTCTCTGATGATTTTAGCAATTCTCAAGCACAAAACCAGTTCAATTCAGGCACACAGGACTCGCTTATAGCGAGCTACAGAATCCTGTTCATGACGCCCAAGTTGAGTCGCACAGAGCCAGAGGTTTTGGGGGTTCTCGGCACCGAGCCCGTCGACTTCTATGGGGTATGTCACGTCTTTACCCGGCAATTGAATCAGAGTCTATTTTACTATGTAGAAGTGTATAAACTATAAATATATGTATATATATATGTCACAATGACATGTATATATATATATATATATGTATTCTATGTGTGTATATTTTGTGTTTACAACGAAAGAAAGTGTTTTTTTAGTTGCGATATTTTGTTCCCATAGACTTACATGGGACTTCCGGTATCGGAATCGGATATCGACGATATTTAGTGATATCGGCGATACCATTCCGATCCGATATTTTTAGATATCGAGCAGTATCGCTCAACACTAATGCTCAGATCATAAACTTTGCTCTTCTCGCCGATGCTTTGGAGCTGCAGCCCTTTAGCTGACAAGCACTGTGATATTCTTTCAAATGAAGCGCAGCACATTGCAGAGCTTTTCAGCCGTAGCGTCAGGCTTCATTATACTCTGCTTGGATCCTGCTGATTCCCCTTCATCTGACAAGCACTGTAATATGCTGTGTAATGACAATCAATGTATTGGAGAGCTTGTTATCTGAAGGCCCAGTTCACTAGCATCGGCACAATTTCAGGTGAGGATGAGAATAAAGTTTGTAATCTGAGTATGTGTGCCCAGACTCATGTCAGTCATTGAAAGGTAGCCGCACCCTATGAGCGACATCCTCATCTCTGACTGATTCAGGTGCCCAGATCATAAGTAACAGACAAGAAGCAGTGGCTGAATGACAAAGGCTTATATGACTCTCACAGTGATTCGCTCATGGAACTATCGCAGGTTCTAAAAGTATATTAGATAATTGATTAATAGGAAGAGTTAGGACATAAGTAATGGGGTCAAATAGTAGTGGAAAACCCCTTTAAGGTTTTCTTCATATATTTCTTTTATTTCAATTTATATATACATATTTTTAATGCTATAAAATTCATGTTTTTTATAAGAAATTTGTTGTAGAGTTTTTATTCACACTTCTTTTTTATGTGTTTTTTTTTCTTTCTGAAAAAACGCTATATTTGGGGCATGGTCATTTTGTAAAAACAGCCAAAGGCACAAAAATGCACTAAAAAATGGTAAAAAAAAAAAAAAAAAAAAATACGTTTTTCATAGTGAATTTTATATTTTCCTAGAGATTTCAACGTAACATCTGGCTGCAGCATTTTTTTGCAGCGAAAACAGACCATAAACACTGCTGCATTTTTCCAGAAACAAACTAAACAAAAAACTGCTCTACAATACTTGAAGGAATAGTTCTACAGGACAAATTCACATTCTTACTACAGACCTACAATTGTATTAACCAGAGGGAGAAAGGCAGGTTTCATACTCCTATGATTATAGATGCATATTAGAGATGCAAATTGGTAATGTGCCATGAACAGTATATTACATATTGTTTTATACTTGATAGTTTTTTTACACATTAAATAGGCTGACCATTTTTTTACATCCCCTTTCAGGCAGACTCTGCCTGGAGCTACCTGAAAAAGCGCAAAAAATGCCAAAAATAATGTAAAAATGACTTGCTGTGTACATGTTCCAACTTTTGTAGCTTCTTTGAACAGATTCAAGCTTCGAAAACAGAGAAGTGGCTAAAAGAAGTGATGACTGCTCTAGTATGTTACATTTGCATTCAAATAAAAAAATAAAAAGCTGCAAAACACGTCCAGAATGTCGTCAGAAAACACCAACATTTTCCTGAAGCATCTTCAGCTTCAAAACAATGCAACTACACTGGGGTCTCCCAGTGCACATACCCTTATTGTTAAAGGGGCATCTGAAAATAGTGATTACAGCAAAGTGACAACCAACACTCATCTTTGATCTGAAATGTAACCTTACAGCAAGTTTTTATTTCCCTTGCAGCGCCATCACAAGGAAGTGTTGCATTTGGTCAAGTGAAATCAATATGAAAAAAATGTTTCAGCTCACCCCTTAGCATCCTCCGGACGTTACAAACTTAATTATCTGAATGATAATCCTTTCAATTTGTCTTTTGCGTTTTGCCTTGAAAAAATAAAAGTAACTATCTTGATGTGACTATAGTGGGCAACGATGAGACCATTGAAATTTATCCATATAGGAAAGAAACGGACTCACATTCCATGTTGTAGGCCTCATCATGTCACCCAGAACGTATAACTAAGAATATACCCATAGGAGAACTGATTAGGGTCCAGAGAAATTGCTCTAGACCTGAGTCGTTAAAAACAGATGCAAAAAAAATTCTATCTAGGTTGCAATCCAGGGGATATCCTAATTGGAGCTTACAAAGGGCAAAAAAAAATTGATGAAAAATTGGACAGGAAAGTACTTTTAGAATCTAACAAAAATAAAGGTGCACAATTTTCAGGAAGATAATGTGGTAATATAGTTTTCTCTACAGAATTCTCTCCACAGTATCACACCATCACAAATATTATTAAGAAATATGTGCCATTATTATACAAGGATAAAAACTCTGCAATGTCCTACAGAATAAGAGAGTTCAATATATAGCCAGTGCATGAAATGTGAGGTGCAGTATGTAGGTTGCACCAAGGACAACATCTGCAAGGAGTTTGTATGTTCTCCCCATATTGGCGTGGGTTTCCTCCGGGTTCTCCGGTTTCCTTCCACATTCCAAAGACATACTGATAGGGAATCTAGATTGTGAGCTCCATTGAGGACAGCGACGATAATGTGTGCAAACTGTAAAGCGCTGCCGAATATGTTAGCGCTATATAAAAATAAAGATTATTATTATTATTATTGCTCCCTTAAAGAAACACATTAGAAGACATCTATCTGACACTACTAATCCTGAGGCATTGAATGTCTCCGCAGTGTCCAAGCATTTCATTAATTACCATAACTGAGACCTCACCCATTTCAGATTTATAAGCATAGAAAAAATAAAAAAATCTGTAAGAGGTGGAAATTATCAGAGAAAAACCCTTAATCGGGAATCTTACTTGATATTTAAATTATGTACAAAAGTCCCAACAGGTCTGAACACTCAGTGAGTCTAAGGCCGGAGTCACACTGGCGACAAAATCGGACGACTGCAATGCGATGAAATATCGCATTGCAGTCGGACCTATGTTAATCTATGGAGCAGCTCCCAGTATCCGATTTTTTGTGGTCCGTTTTAAACGTCCGTGTACAATCGCAGCATGCTGCGATTGTCACCGATTGTCGGTCGACAATCGCCAATGCAAGTCTATGGGAGCGATGAAAAATCGGATTACAAACGGACCACACTGTGTGACTTGCGATGAAATCGCATCGGTGTCCTTTAGAAAAGCCGGCAATTCATCCCCGCCTATACTGTAAAATCACACTGACAGCTTTAATAAAGACTAGAAAGAATAGATATATACACATAGAACACATATATATATATACATGTCATTGTGACATGTATATATACATATATTTATAGTTCCTAGACTTCTACATACTGTTATAGCCGCTAATTCAATTGCCGGGTTTTGTGAAATCACAGAAGCCGACATGAAATGATACATTGTTTCCACACATTTAACCATGTAATTTCATGTATTTTTATATATGTTTGAAACATACAATTACATGAGTATATGTGTGCTAAATTTCAGACATGTAGGGGTTAATTAAAGGTGTAAATTCGTTGAAAAAAAAATGCGTGGGCTCCCGCTGTATTTTCTCCACCAGACAGACAAAGCAAGCGAGTGGGGGCAGATAATAATAGCCTAGGGAGGGTACATTTTTTTTGTGCCCCCCTGGCTACTAACATCTGCCCCCAGACACCCCAGAAAGGGCAAATCTCTAATTAGATTCGCCCTTTCTGGCACTTTGCCCGTCTATTCCCATTGCCCTGTAGCGGTGGCGAATGGGTTAATAATCTGGCGTTAATGTCACCTTAGTATTGAAAGGTGACCTTAAGGCAGGTTAATAATTGATAGCTGTCAATTAGACAACTATCAATTATTAATCCTATTGTATGAAAGAAAAATCAAACACACACAGTTTAATAAAAAATAAGTTTAATTAAATAATCACACAGTTTTTGACCATATTTTATTTTACACTTAATCCGTGCGAAGCCATTGATCTCCTAAAATAAAGAAAAAAAAATAAAACAACATTATTCTTACCTATTCCGCTAATCTGTCACGTCCCACGCTGTAATCCTTCACAAAGGGTTAACTAGCTTTGAGCCAAGCAGTGCAAGTAATCCTGCGTGCTCAGCTCAAAGCTCCTGAATGAATAAGTTCCTCTCCTGGCGACAGGAGAGGATGTGTTTCATGAATGAAGCTTAATTGATTGTGTCCACTTTCCCTTTAGGTCAGGTCACTAAAGTTAAATTGCCAATAAATCAATTAAGCTCCATTCATGAATCTATTCCTCTACTTTCGCTGGGAGAGGAACTTATTCATTCAGGGGAATACAGGTCTGAGACAGCATTATTAGCTCTCTGCGACCTGTAACCTGTTAACCCTTTCTGATGGATTACACCGTGGGACCTGACTGTACATCGGATTGGTAAGTATAATTTTGCTTTTTTATTTTATTTTTATTACAGGAAATGGTTTTAGCAGGAAAATAAAATATGGTCAAAAACTGTGTGATTATTTAATTAAACTTATTTTTTATTAAACTGTGTGTGTTTGATTTTTCTTTCATACAATAGGATTAATAATTGATAGTTGTCTAATTGACAGCTATCAATTATTAACCTGCCTTAAGGTCACCTTTCAATACTAAGGTGACATTAACGCCAGATTATTAACCCATTCGCCACCGCTACAGGGCAATGGGAATAGACGGGCAAAGTGCCAGAAAGGGCGAATCTAATTAGAGATTTGCCCTTTCTGGGGTGTCTGGGGGCAGATGTTAGTAGCCAGGGGGGGCACAAAAAAAATGTACCCTCCCTAGGCTATTATTATCTGCCCCCACTCGCTTGCTTTGTCTGTCTGGTGGAGAAAATACAGCGGGAGCCCACGCATTTTTTTTCAACGAATTTACACCTTTAATTAACCCCTACATGTCTGAAATTTAGCACACATATACTCATGTAATTGTATGTTTCAAACATATATAAAAATACATGAAATTACATGGTTAAATGTGTGGAAACAATGTATCATTTCATGTCGGCTTCTGTGATTTCACTGAAGCCGGCAATTGAATTAGCGGCTATAACAGTATGTAGAAGTGTAAGAATTATAAATATATGTATATATATATGTCACAATGACATATATATATATATATATATATATATATATATATATATATATATATGTGCTCTATGTGTATATATCTATTCTTTCTTTTGGCATTTAAATACTATTCTTTTGGATCCATTATATGTCAGTTTTGCAAGCCTGCGAGAAAATCTCGCAAGTCGGATGAAAATCGGATGTTACAAGGTACACACACATGCGATTAAATCCCATCTTTGAAGGAAAATCGGATGCCAGAAGGATGTGTGATGTTTTTATTTTGATCCGATTGTCGACCGTCTAAAACGGACCGATTTTTTGTGGTTGTGTGTGACTCCGGCCTAAGAATACTTGCTGTTTGAAACGTGTCCAGTATCCCAGCAGCAGCCTTTCCTCCGGGCATTCCGGTCAGATGTTTTTCATTCTTTGTATATGGATTTTGAATAAAGTTTTTTTGGATTTTATTCTTCCGAGGAAGATTTCTCTGCAGTGTCTCAGCAGGAAGATTTCTCTGCAGTGCCTCAACAGGAAGATTTCTCTGCAGTGCCTCGACAGGAAGATTTCTCTGCAGTGCCTCGACAGGAAGATTTCTCTGCAGTGCCTCGACAGGAAGATTTCTCTGCAGTGCCTCGACAGGAAGATTTCTCTGCAGTGCCTCAACAGGAAGATTTCTCTGCAGTGCCTCGACAGGAAGATTTCTCTGCAGTGCCTCGACAGGAAGATTTCTCTGCAGTGCCTCGACAGGAAGATTTCTCTGCAGTATCTCGACAAGAAGATTACTCTGCAGTGCCTCGACAGGAAGATTTCTCTGCATTACCTCGACTGGAAGATTTCTTTGCAGTGCCTCGACAGGAAGATTTCTCTGCAGTATCTCGACAGGAAGATTTCTCTGCATTACCTCGACTGGAAGATTTCTCTGCAGTGCCTGCACAGGAAAATTTCTCTGTAGTGCCTCGACAGGAAGATTTCTCTGCAGTGCCTCGACAGGAAGATTTCTTTGCAATGCCTCGACAGGAAGATTTCTCTGCAGTGCCTCGACAGGAAGATTTCTTTGCAATGCCTCGACAGGAAGATTACTCTGCAGTGCCTCAACAGGAAGATTTCTCTGCATTACCTCGACTGGAAGATTTCTTTGCAGTGCCTCGACAGGAAGATTTCTCTGCAGTATCTCGACAGGAAGATTTCTCTGCATTACCTCGACTGGAAGATTTCTCTGCAGTGCCTGCACAGGAAAATTTCTCTGTAGTGCCTCGACAGGAAGATTTCTCTGCAGTGCCTCGACAGGAAGATTTCTTTGCAATGCCTCGACAGGAAGATTTCTCTGCAGTGCCTCGACAGGAAGATTTCTTTGCAATGCCTCGACAGGAAGATTTCTTTGCAGTGCCTAGACAGGAAGATTTCTCTGCAGTGCCTCGACAGGAAGATTTCTCTGCAGTGCCTCGACAGGAAGATTTCTTTGCAATGCCTCGACAGGAAGATTTCTTTGCAGTGCCTCGACAGGAAGATTTCTCTGCAGTATCTCGACAGGAAGATTTCTCTGCATTACCTCGACTGGAAGATTTCTCTGCAGTGCCTGCACAGGAAAATTTCTCTGCAGTGCCTCGACAGGAAGATTTCTCTGCAGTGCCTCGACAGGAAGATTTGTTTGCAATGCCTCGACAGGAAGATTTCTTTGCAGTGCCTCGACAGGAAGATTTCTCTGCAGTATCTCGACAGGAAGATTTCTCTGCATTGCCTGGACAGGAAGATTTCTCTGCATTGCCTTGACAGGAAGATTTCTCTGCAGTGCCTCGATAGGAAGATTTCTCTGCAGTGCCTCGACAGGAAGATTTCTTTGCAGTGCCTTGACAGGAAGATTTCTTTGCAGTGCCTCGACAGGAAGATTTCTCTGCAGTATCTCGACAGGAAGATTTCTCTGCATTGCCTTGACAGGAAGATTTCTCTGCATTGCCTTGACAGGAATATTTCTCTGCAGTGCCTCGACAGGAAGATTTCTCTGCAGTGCCTCGACAGGAAGATTTCTCTGCAGTGCCTCGACAGGAAGATTTCTTTGCAGTGCCTCGACAGAAAGATTTCTCTGCAGTATCTCGACAGGAAGATTTCTCTGCATTACCTCGACTGGAAGATTTCTCTGCATTACCTCGACTGGAAGATTTCTCTGCATTACCTCGACTGGAAGATTTCTCTGCATTGCCTTGACAGGAAGATTTTTCTGCAGTACCTCGACAGGAATATTTCTCTGCAGTGCCTCGACAGGAAGATTTCTCTGCAGTGCCTCGACAAGAAAATTTTTCTCCAATGCCTCGACAGGAAGATTTCTCTGCAGTACCTGCACAGGAAAATTTCTTTGCAGTGCCTCAACATTGTGTCAATTAAAAAGAAAGCTGTTGAAGTAATGCTCAGGCATGTTGCGTTCTCCAGAGATGTAGACACGCTTTTAACCTGTCCTATACTTCCTGCAAGATGAAGGCATTGAAGCTATGGACTGGCCCGCCCATTCCCCAGACCTGAATCCGATTGAGCACTTCTGGGACAGCATGTCTTGCTCCATCCACCAACGTCACGTTGCACCACTGACTGTCCAGGAGTTGACGGATGCTTTAGTCCAGGTCTGGGGGGAGATCCCACAGGAGAACATTCACAACCTCATCAGGAGCAGGCCCAGGCATTGTAGGGAGGTCATAGAGGCACGTGGAGGCCACACACACTACTGAGCATCATTTTGACTTGTTTCTACTTTAATTTTGTCTTGTTTTGATTTTCATTTTGAATTGTTTCCACTTTCATTTTGGAGGTCTCTCCAAATCCAGGCCTTCATTGGTCCAAAAATTTGATTTCCATTGATGATTTTTGTGTGATTATGTTGACAGCACATTCAACTTTGTAAAGAACAAAGTATTCAATGAGAATATTTCATTCATTTAGATCTGGGATGTGTTTTTTGAGTGTTCCCTTTATTTTTTTGAGCAGTGTATTATTGGTGTTAAAATATGCATCAGAAACTCAATGTCACTATACAGTCATTTACTCCTTTGATGGGGGAGGATGCGCCAATTTTCCAACACTGTAAGCCACAATCATGAATGTGTTCAGAATTGACAGAAGCTTTCATGCAGTTCAGGTATCTTGCTGTACATGATTTATGGGCAATCATGCCTTGTTCAAGGATTCTTCTCTTCTAAGAAAGTAATTAAATGACTATAATACATTTGGGTACATTATATAAAAGACCAGCATGAGCAGCTAAGAACATCAGGAATATCTTTTGAAGAATCAATAGAAACATTACATGCAATATAGGGTAGTATGAGGTCTGTAAAATTAGAATGGGCTATGGGAAGAAAAACTAGCGTAGAACATCACACAATAACATTGAACAATATAGGATTGTGAACCCATTAAGTTATATAAAAGCTGAATCAAAACTCAAAAAAGGCTTGAGAAAGGTCCGTGTTGTTAGGACCGAAAAGTCGCCACTATGGGTTTAATAAATTAGCTCTATCCTTCACAAGAAAACGGTGTGCTGTTCCTGCTTTTTGACTACTGACTCAAAACTCAATATAATACTGCAAAAGGATGTAAGTGCTGTTAACCCTGCCAATCTATTCGATTCTGAAAAAGATCTCACAAACAATGGAGCTAAAGAATTGAACTAGTAAATGTGTCTTAAATCACTGTAAAAACTTACTTGCAGGCTTGGACTGGCCCACAGGAGAACCAGTGAATCTCCTGGTGGGCCTCTGTGCAGGAGTAACTCACTTACCCCCCCCAGTAATTGAGCAATAGTTGGCCCAAAACATTTGATTCACTATGTACAGAGAAAATCAACATCTCATCTTTTACTCAACAAACTACCCAGTTTATTATCATATGGAAGCAGCAGTAAATTTGTGAATCAGGGTGTTAGGGATCGATTCCCGCTGCCGCACAAGGGGAATCTCGAACCAGTGCCGCTGCGGTCCCCCATCCATCTCCAGCCACAGTGGAACCTGCTCAGCAGAGACGTCGGTCCCAGTGTCTCGCCCGGTATAATACTGTGCAGAGACTTGCTGTTCCCGCTCCTGGATCCTCTGTTGTAACCACTGTTGGAGCAGGCAGATTTGGAACTAAGTCCTCTGTTTCTCCATCTGAGCATGCCCAGGGCAAAATCTTCCATAACATACAGAAACTTTATGGTGCTGTCACATGTGATGTTTTGATACAGTTTTTGAAGACAAAATTCCAAATACATACTGATAGGGAATTTAGATTGTGAGCCCCATCGGGGACAGTGCCAATAATGTCTGTAAAGCGCTGTGAATTTAATGGCGCTAGTGGCCAGAAAGAAAATTATCAGCGTAGCTTTAAACGGACACTTGTGGCCAAAATTGTGGACACACTTCAAATTTTTGTCATTTTTTAAAGTTTTTAGCATGCAGTCGTACAAAGTGTTTATAACAATAATGCCACAAGTAGTAAAGGTAAATTAGAACACCTTTACATAGCTAAAATGTTACCATAATACAAAATATCTCATTACTTCTATAAGAGCAGTGGAATGGCCGAATCAAAATATCACATCCTAACATGTTAATTTCATGCTATCCCTATGTGTTCTTTCTTTAGTAGTGTGTAGGGTAGCCTTTAGCATTGATAACAGCTTTGCATCTCCTTGGCATTGATTCAACAAGACTTCTCAGGTTCTCTGTGATTGTAACATGGTACCAGGAACTGATGACAGCTGCAATCAATGCCTGTTTGTTGCCTGCTCGCTAACTAGAAACCAATCGCTTTAATCTCGACCACAAATTTTCGATAGGGTTCAGATCAGGACTGTTTCCTGGACTTGAAAGCACAGAAATTTGTGTGCTTTCAAACCATTTTAGACATTGGCTTGCAGTATGACATGGTGCTCCATCCTGTTGAAAAATAATTTCGGTCTGTTCCTCGCCCAAGTCACGAATTGATGGGATGAGCTTTGGTTCAAGGACATCATGAATATATTTTGAAGCATTTACAGTTCCCTCAAGGACCTGTATTCTCCCAGTTTCATGCCAGAACATACAGCCCCATAACATAAGACTCTCACGATGTTTCATTGTAGCTGTTATACACTCTGGAAGACAGTCTTACTTTGGCCTTCTCCAAACATAATGCACTCCGTCACTACCAAAAATGTATATTCTCGTTTCACCACTCCAGATTACTTTCTTCCAATTTTCAATTGTCCAGCTAAGATGTTCTTTGGCCCAGGAAATTTTTCTTATTTCTCTAAGATTTAGGAATTACTTTTTCCTTGGTGTTCGTGCTTTCCGACCGCCATCAAGTAATCGGCGACGTACTGTTATATCCGACACCTCCATTGTGCAAGAACTGTTTGAGTTCCTTGGCTGATGCTCTTCTGTTTTGCAAGGCTAACCTAACAATTCTTCTGTCTGTTTTTGGAATTGTTGCCTATTTCCTTCCTCTTCCACTCTTAGTTTTGATGCTGTAACTATCAGCAAAACGTGAACACAGCTTTTGCACTTCAGAAGCAGTGACTCCACCACCCATCTTCCTAGCAATTTCTCTGAAACTGTATCCCTCCTTCCTCAAAACATTATCTCTCTTTTTTGGAGACCAATCAGACCTCTTTTTGGCTGGCATGATTAAAATCTTAAAAAAGCAATCATTCAGGAGTTTGTAAGTTCAAACTAGAAATTTATAATTATTCAGTTAAAAAATTAAATTAAATATTAATAAAATACAAGAAATAAAAATTCTCAATAGTTTGTAAAGAAATTAAAGCCTGTAGGATCTATACTGAAAGGATCAAGTGACGACTGCAGCTTTAAACCACTATTTTTAATTTAATAAGGACAAAAAGTTAACATATAACTAAAAATTTAAGAATTTTACTCACAGAGAATGAAGTCCAGTATTTCTCGTCAAACTTATAAAAACTACAGACAAAATATCAAAAACAGGTCTCCCGAAATCTTTAGCAACAGATTGCGTGCCTGGGCTATAAATATACCGTACATACTCGTGTATAAGCCGAGATTTTCAGCACCTTTTCTTGTGCTGAAAATGCCCCCTCGGCTTATACACGAGTCATAGGGCAGAAACCAGCGGGGGAGGGGATGCGGCGGCAGGAGCCGGTGGCTGGGACATCATACTGAGCGGTGACGTAATACCCGCTCATTAAGGTCATGTAATATGGACGCGACGCCACTCCCATGGGTGTGGCCTCTATATTCATGGACTTAATGAGCGGTATTACATCACCGCTCAGCGCTGGAGAGCTGCAGGAAGCCAGGGAGAACGCAGGATTGCCGGCGGGACATTCCGCGATGGCACGGGGAGGGTGAGTATGATGGAGGAGGATGGGGGGAGCATGGAGGAGGACAAGGAGCACGGAGCAGGACGGGGGGAGGACGGAGAGCACGGAGCAGAACGGGGGGAGGACGGAGAGCACAGAGCAGAACGGGGGGAGGATGGAAAGCACGGAGCAGAATGGGGGAGGACGGAGAGCACGGAGCAGGACGGGGGGGAGGACGGAGAGCACGGAGCAGAACGGGGGAGGACGGAGAGCACGGAGCAGAACGGGGGGAGGACGGAGAGCACGGAGCAGGACGGGGGTGAGCACAGAGGAGAATGGGGGAGTGCAGAGCTGGATGGGGGAGCACGGAGCAGGATGGGGAGGATGGAAAGCACGGAGCAGGACAGGATAATGGAGCAGGAGGAGGGGAGCACAGAGGAGATTGGGGGCTCACAGAGCTGGATGGGGGAGCACAGAGCAGGACGGCAACTTATACACCCGGCTTATACGCGAGTCAATAAGTTTTCCAAGTTTTTTGTGGCAAAATTAGGGGGGTCGGCTTATACACGGGTCGACTTATACATGAGTATATACGGTAATTATGTAATCAAGCAAGTAAGATCGACGAAAGTTCCAGGAGCCTCGAACATTATTAAAAACTTCAAGTGTATCCACACTTTTGGCCACTAGTGTAGATATAGTTATTGATATGGATAATTAAAACTAAGTCACTAAAAAAAGAAGAAAAAACAACCAGAAAACTTGCTTGAAAATATTTCATCTTTTGATGACACATTCCCATTAGCTCATCTTTAATTTATGGTTATATGGTTATCTATCATAAAAAATTACAGCTCTAAAAATAACTGAATAAAATGGACGGATGCCATATGCTTTCTTAGTGCTTAAGAAAGTAATTCATTGCAGTGGGATTTGTGAATGATGATCCCAAGAGAAGAGCCGAGGAATATGAATAGTCTCATTATTTAGCCATGTTATATCATTTCTATCATAAGATATATTCTCTGGAACAGTAACTTCCTCCTGCTTTTCAATGCTCCAATACACATTCATTTAGCTCAAATATCACACAGAGGGTAAAAGGATAATCAAGCGACAAGACATGTAGTCTCAGTTCTACCAAATTGCCAATAAAATGCTGTGACAAAAGAATAATCTGAGCGCCTTATCAGAGTAGAGGAGCTGAATGAAAAGATTACTCTAGAAGTTGCATCGCTTCTTGATAAGATGGCACATGAGCCCATGGAGGTAGGGCCAATCTCATGGAAGGAAAAAGAAAAGACGCCGTAGAAACAACCAACTATGCTTCTACTGTGGAGCCTCTGGACATTGGAAGATTGACTGCCCCTCTTGTTGTTCTTCAGCTAAGCCGTCGGGAAACGCCTAAGTCTGGCTAACAATCGAGGAGGTGACCCAGACTACCGGGTACATTTTTCCTCACTTGCTAAAATTCTTCTTCAGGTGGAGTTGGAACTTGCTGGCGGTCCCGTGGTTACCACCGCCTTTGTTGACTGCGGTTCTACTATTAAACTGATTGATAACCGGGTTATGACTCTTAATAAGATAGGGACAGTCAAGCTTAAAGACCCGGTTAAAATTGTGGCTATTGACTCCTCTCTGCTCACCCATGATGGAATTTTTTCTATGTCTGAAGTCTTTTCACTGAAAGTGGGTCCTACTCATGTGGAAAAATTAAGTTGCTTTGTTCTGAATAATTTGCCTGTAGGTCTGGTACTGGGGATGCCTTGGCTTCAAAGCCATAACCCTGTTATTGATTGGGTCACTGGGGAGATCATTCAGTGGGGATGTAAGGCTAACGGTTTGTGTTTGTAACCCCGTACCTATTGTCACCCCTGTAAAATCTGTGTCAGTGTTGTCTGTCGGTCTGGAGGGTAATCTGGAGTACCTGAAGGACATTGAAGATGTGTTTTCCGAAAGTGAGGCTAAGGCGCTCCCACCACATAGACCTTTTGATTGTGCCATTGATTTAGTACCTGGAGCCAAGTTACCCAAGGCTTGTCTGTTTAATTTGTCTGGGCCCGAGTGTAAAGCCATGAAGGAGAACATCACTGAAAGTCTCTGCAAGGGGCATATTCGGCCTTCTGTTTCACCCGTGGCAGTGGGGTTATTTTTTGTAAAAAAATAAAGGATGGTGGCTTGCGGCTGTGCCTCGACTTTCGGGAACTGAACAAGATTAAGGTGAAAAACACGTACCCTCTTCCTCTGATCCCAGATCTCTGTAACCAACTTATCGGGGCCAAATGGTTCTCTAAGCTTGACTTGCGAGGGACTTATAACCTTATAAGGGTCCGGGAAGGGCATGAATGGAAAACGGCACTTTTGACGCCTGAAGGGCTGTTTGAAAACTTGGTTATGCCGTTTGGTCTCACTAACGCTCCTGCTGTTTTTCAGAATTTCATTAATGTTATTTTCTCCAACCTAATTGGGTGTTATGTGGTTATCTACCTGGATGACATTTTGGTGTACTTGACAGATAGTCAAACTCACTTGGACCATCTGCGCATTGTTCTGATGAGACTCAGAGAGAATCATTTATATGCCAAATTGGAAAAATTTTCATTTTTTGTGCAGGAACTGTCCTTTTTGGGTTTGTGTCACGGGAGGGATTCCACATGGATCCTAAGAAGGCCATTATGGATTGGGTGCAGCCTCATGACTTAAAAGGGTTGCAACGATTTTTAGGCTTTGCTAACTTCTATAGGAAGTTTATTAAGGGTTTTTCGCAAGTGGTAAAGCCTTTGATTGATCTCACTCTTAATGGGGCTGATGTGAAAAATTTGTCTGTGGCTGCGAAAAATTCTTTCCTGACATTGAAAAAATGTTTTACTTCAGTTCCTGTGTTGGTACAACCCGATCCGTCAAGACCTTTTGTTATTGAGGTTGATGCTTGGTAGGTGGGGGTGGGGGCAGTTTTGTCTCAGGGTCCTTCCACCCTTACTAATCTTAAGCCGTGCGCCTTCATTTCTAAAAAATTCTCTTCTGCCGAGAGAAATTACGATGTTGGCAATAGGGAATTGTTGGCGGTTAAGTTGGCCTTTGAAGAATGGAGGCATTTTCCATCCCATCCCATCACAGTTATCACTGATCATAAATAAATAAAATCATTTGGCCTATATCGAGTCTGCCAAGGGATTGACCCCCAGACAGGCTCGGTGGGCACTTTTTTTTCTCGTTTTCATTTTACTATCACATTCCGCCCGGGATCTAAGAATATTAAGGCTGATGCTTTATCTCGAAGCTTTGATTCTGTGTCCCCTCCAGAACCCCCCTCCTCTATTCTCCATCCAGGGGTAGTGGTGGCCGAAATCTCATCTGATTTACAGAGAGAGATTTTGGAGGCCCAAATGCTGCTCCTAGTAATAAACCGCCAGGTAAACTGTTTGTACCAGAACGTTTTCATCTTAGACTCCTGCAGGAGTTTCACTATTCTGTGTGAACTGCTCATCCTGGGATTGCAGCTACGTGGGGGGTGGTCGCAAGGAATTTATGGTGGCTCTCTATGATATCAGACATAAAAAAGTTTGTGACTGCATGTGGGGTGTGCGCCCGTTCTAAAAGTTCTCATGACCGGCCGGCTGGGGAATTGGTGCCTTTGTCAATTCCGGATAGACCATGGACACATTTGTCCATGGACTTTATCACGAATCTTCTTCCTTCTAGGGGCAATTCAGTGGTATGGGTGGTGGTGGATAGGTTCTCCAAACAAGCTCACTTTGTACCTCTGCCTGCATTACCATCTGCTGAAACCTTGGCCCGCTTATTTATACAGCATGTAGTTCGGTTGCATGGAGTGCCTGTGAATGTGGTGTCAGACAGAGGTGTGCAGTTTGTGGCCAGGTTTTGGAGGGCTTTCTGTAAGAAGCTAGGAATTACATTGTCCTTTTCCTCTGCCTATTACCCGAAATCTAATGGACAGACTGAACTCACGAACCAATCTTTGGAGCAAATTTTGAGATGTCTGGCCTCTTCCAGACAGGAGGACTGGTGTGAGGTATTGCCTGTGGCAGAATTTTATCATTCAACGGTCGTGTGATTCAGTCTACCTAGAAGTCTCCATTTCAGGTCAACTATGGGTTTAACCCACATTTTGGGGAATTTTCCCACATGGATTCAGGTTGCCCTGGAGCCGAATGCGTGGTAAAACGTTTGAGAACTCTATGGAGGGAGGTTCAGAGGAACATCTCTGAGGCCCAGAAAAGGTGCAAATGGTTTGCTGACAGGAGGAGGGGGTCAGGTTTGTAGTGGGGGAGAGGGTGTGGTTATCCACCCGCAATATCAAGCTTAAGATACCCTCTATGAAACTGGACCCCAAGTTTATTGGTCCTTACAAAATTGTGGAGGTTGTCAATCTGGTGGCCTATAGACTACAGTTGCCCACCTCCTTTAATTTTGAATGTCTTTCACAGGTCCCTGTTAAAGCTGGTAGGGACGGTGAGGGAGGACTCCTCGTCCGATGCTCCGCCAGTATTGGTAGAGGGACAGCTGGAGTACAAGGTGGGGCACATCATTAACTCTCGGTGGGTACAGCGGAAGCTCCAGTATCTGATACACTGGAAAGGGTATTCTCTGGAGGATCGCTCATGGGTTCCGGCCAGTTCCAAATTGAGATATGATTTGGCTTTTATCCTAAGTCACATTACAAGACTCGTTAAAGGGTTAATTGTGACTTGTAGGATCGCTACTTCCAATAGGTGGCGCTATAGAGTTCAAGTCCTCTTTTTCTCTTAAGAGGCAATTTGCATATTAAATTTCCCAGAGGAGCATTGCACGGCGAATAAGCCTCCTTACTTTGACAAGCCAGAGCTGGTATGTCACTCTCCACAAGGAGAAACCTTACCCCTTAGACCTCAGTCCAGAGCCTCTCACCTTGCCAAATCATATCTCATACTTTGCACTGACGAGGACCAATAGTCTGAAACACCGTGTCTGCAAATTGAGATATGATTTGGCTTTTATCCTAAGTCACATTACAAGACTCGTTAAAGGGTTAATTGTGACTTGTAAGATCGCTAATTCCAATAGGTGGCGCTATAGAGTTCAAGTCATCTTTTTCTCTTAAGAGGCAATTTGCATATACAATTTATACAATGTGATTTTCTGAATTTTATTTTTGATATTCTATCTCTCAATGTTACAATTAACCTACACTTAAAATTATAGACTCTTCATGTCTTTGTCAGTGGGCAAACTTACAAAATCAGCAAGGGATCAAATGCCTATTTCCCCACTGTACATATTACACGTTTTTCGGTCATTTGGCAGATATTCTATATATCATGATTTATGGTAATTTGACAGATATTCTATCTTCTGTGTGACACTTATTCATATCTTTATCCAATATTTCCTCTGACTACAAACAAATCCAGACATCGGTGCATGATGTCATTATTGTATAAAATGTCAGCGCTGGTTCTTTTTTAGACCAGATCCACTGAAATGAATTCCAGCTAGCTGAAAAGATTGAAATCATAAAATTCATCATGACTGGTAACCAGTTCAAAACTGGACTCTTTTCATATATTGGACACAGTGGTTTGGACTGGTGATGGCATTCTTCTTTTTTTATTTTGATTTCATTTATTTTTTTTCTTATATATTGTTTATTTTATTAGATTTGTTTTACACGTTGTGCCCCAATTAGGGGGCATTGTAATATTTAAAAACTAACCGTCGTTTTAATTTTTATTTCACAAATCATTAGTATATTTGAAAATATCTTATCAAAGCTATGGAATGACTTTTTGTTTTCAGTGAAGAATGATTTTCACATTACTGAAATAAGAGATGACAGTTGGTGCTTTTAAAAACCGATGGAGAGAGAGAAAGGGGAGAAATTAGAGACAGACATTCTGCTGCAAGTTCTTCGGAAACAATTCTGCACTGGGCGCGAGGCTTGACTTCACTTCCATTAAAAGTCTGTTCACATTTGCCATTTATCAGCATGATTCACGTGTTTCTGAGAAATTGTGATGACAGTCAGTGTTAACAAAGGGGAACATCAAAGATTAAACTGATTGAGATGCCATGAAAATAATTGTTATCGGTGGTAGAATATAAAAAAGTAAATGCTATTCAGTGACATGTACACAACATATTGCCATCTGGTGCAAAACCAGGCTGTGGGGTTCAATGGCTGATTCTGTAAGAAAAGGACTGCAACATGCAAGTTTACCAACATACCCCTTGCCTTGGGTTTCCAATACTACAACCCCTGGCAAAAATTATGGAAGGATGTTCATTCAGTTGTTTTGTTTTGTTGAAAAAAAGCAGATCACAGACATGGCACAAAACTGAAGTCATTTCAAATGGCAACTTTCTGGCTTTAAGAAACACTAAAAGAAATCAAGAACAAATAATGTGGTAGTCAGTAATAGTTATTTTTTTTAACTAAGCATAGGGAAAAAAATTATGGAATCACTCAATTCTGAGGGAAAAATTTATGGAATCACCCTGTAAATTTTCATTCCCAAAACTAATACTTGCATCAAATTAGATCTGCTCATTAGTCTGCATCTAAAAAGGAGTGATCACACCTTGGAGAGCTGTTGCACCAAGTAGACTGACATGAATCATGGCTCCAACACGAGAGATATCAATTGAAACAAAGGAGAGGATAATCAAACTCTTAAAATAGGGTAAATCATCACCCAATGTTGCAAAAGATGTTGGTTGTTCACAGTCAGCTGTGTCTAAAATCTGGACCAAATACAAACAACATGGGAAGGTTGTTAAAGGCAAACATACTGGTAGACCAGGGAAGACATCAAAGCGTCAAGACCGGAAACTTAAAGGAATATGTCTCCAAAGCAGGAAATGCACAACAAAACAAATGAGGAACGAATAGGTGGAAACTGGAGTCAACGTCTGTGACCGAACTGTAAGAAACCGCCTAAAGGAAATGGGATTTACATACAGAAAAGCTAAACGAAAGCCATCATTAACACCTAAACAGAAAAAAATAAGGTTACAATGGGCTAAGGAAAATCAATCGTGGACTGTGGATGACTGGATGAAAGTCATATTCAGTGATGAATCGCGAATCTGTATTGGGCAAGGTGATGATGCTGGAACTTTTGTTTGGTGCCGTTCCAATGAGATTTATAAAGATGACTGCCTGAAGAGAACATGCATATTTCCGCAGTCATTGATGATATGGGGCTGCATGTCAGGTAAAGGCACTGGGGAGATGGCTGTCATTACATCTTCAATAAATGCACAAGTTTATGTTTTCTTACTTTTCTTATCCCATCAATTGAAAGGATGTTTGGGGATGATGAAATCATTTTTCAAGATGATAATGCATCCTGCCATAGAGCAAAAACTGTGAAAACATTCTTTGAAAAAAGACACATAAGGTCAATGTCATGGCCTGCAAATAGTCCGGATCTCAATCCATTTGAAAATCTTTGGTGGAAGTTGAAGGAAATGGTCCATGACAAGACTCCAAGCTGCAAAGCTGATCTGGCAACAGCAATCAGAGAAAGTTGGATCCAGATTGATGAAGAGTCCTGTTTGACACTCATTAAGTCCATGCCTCAGAGACTGCAAGCTGTTGTAAAAGCCAGAGGTGGTGCCACAAAATACTAGTGATGTGTTGGAGTGTTTTTTGATTGTTTGTTTTTCATGATTCCATAATTTTTCCCTCAGAATTGAGTGACTCCATAATTTTTCCCTATGCTTGGTTAAAAAAATAACCATTACTGACTACCCCATTATTTGTTCTTGATTTCTTTTAGTGTTTCTTAAAGCCAGAAAGTTGCCATTTGAAATGACTTCAGTTTTGTGTCATGTCTGTGATCTGATTTTTTTCAACAAAATAAAACAACTGAATGAACATCCTCCAAGGCCGGTGATTCCATAATTTTTGCCAGGGGTTGTAGTATACATACATTGGGGTCTCATTTGTGGGACCCATTTAATATCTTTCTCTATATGCTAGATACATTTGGTTTACATGCACCTTGCTATATCTGCACATCATAATATGGTACAGTATTCTAGATGCCTCTTTCGATAGAAACATAAGCTTTTGTTTTCAACCTCTGAATGCCGCATAGATGTCCTGCATCAAAAGACCAACAGATACAAGTGCTGTATAATTACATATGTGTGACCTTTTCACATCGAGCTGGAATGTTAAAAGCTTTCTGCAATACAAGAGAACTGTATCATTTCTCTGTGGGTGCAATTTTACAGCCTTGCGTTTTGATGTTAAGAAGCAACACAGTAAATTATTTTACCAACTTTTCAAATGTTTCCTGATTTGAAGAGTCAAGATCAGAATTGAAGAGAATAATTTGGTGCCAAAAACAACTTATAATGTAATTATAATTTTATATCATGTAACACCAGTACTGCAAGACAACTTTATTTTGGGCATAGAGGACACAGTTTTAATTTCATTGCAGGATTTCAAAGAAACAAGACATAACAAGAATCAACGTGTCCTGCTGTGATGGTCTTCAGTAAGGGATAGGGTCATCAAACTGTCCTGGAGTTGGGACCCTAACTATCCCTGTCCCGGTTATACTGTTAAAGGCAGAGAGGCCCGAGTCTCCAACCTTACTATGCTCCTGTAATTTGCATATTAAATTTCCCAGAGGAGCATTGCACGGTGAATAAGCCTCCTTACCTCGACACGCCAGAGCTGGTATGTCACTCTCCACAAGGAGAAACCTTACCCCTTAGACCCTAGTCCAGAGCCTCTCATCCAGCCAAATCAGATCTCTCCTACTTTGCACTGATGAGGACCAATAGTCCGAAACACCGTGTCTGCAATTGTAGATACTGATTTGGCTTTTATCCTAAGTCATATTACAAGACTCGTTAAAGGGTTGATTGTGACTTGTAGGATCGCTACTTCCAATAGGTGGCGCTATAGAGTACAAGTCCTCTTTTTTTGAAGAGGCAATTTGCATATTATGCTCCTGTAAAAAACCTAATTTGTCTGCTCCCCTCCCCCCATTAGGCGTGGGACAGAAATGAAAGGTAAACCAGACACAAAGACAAAGCGCTAACCAACAAAAGGGAGGAGGATAGGAACTGAGAGTAATAAATGGGAAATAAAAATGTACAAACCACCTTGGGAGGTAAAGATGGGATATATATACCAGGATGGGGCCCAGGATAAGGGACATATATAACATGTTATGAAATATGCATACCAAGATGAGGGACATATATACCAAGTTAGGAGATATACATACCAGGATTAGGGACATATATACCAGGATAAGGGACATATATACCAGGATGGAGGGCATATATATATGCCAGGAAGGTGGGGGTGCAGTCTAAAGCTTGAACCGGGGCCCATCAGACTTTAGTTACGCTATTGGCCCCAGCAACTACCAAAGTACAGGCATATACATAGTTACTCCAGAAACATTCTGCTGGCTTTGTTTGGCTGTAGCCCATTTTCTGACAATGCTTACTTACCATGTGTTAAATGTTTTTCAAATAACTTTATTACATTTTAAGAATTTAAAAGGAAGGGGAGGAAAGGGGAATTGGAGAGGAAGTAAGGATAGATAATTCCATTCTTACATATACGTATACATGTAATATTTACAATAATAATAAAACAAAGCGTATACAATTCCAATTGTACCTCAGGTTTCAAACATGAATAACTTCAAGAAGTCACAACTTCATCACATTTATATTTGGAATTCCACAGATCCCACTTTAGATGGTATTTATTCAAAGAACCGGATTGAATAGCCATCCTCTCCTCCATTGAACTGTGTAATTGTAGAGTATCAAGAATATCTCTAAAATTTGGTACATCGGCTTTCTTCCACCATTGGGCTATAGAAATTTTGATTGTTAGGAATATGTGTATGATTACTAATTTGATTGTAGGACTAATGTTTTCTAAGTCTAAGGACAAGAGTGCCATACAAGGGGTCATATCAATGAATTCTTTATACAGAGAATTGACATGGAATTTTACCTGCAGCCATAGTTTGCTCAACTTAGGGCAACTCCAGAAAATGTGGTAAATAGACCCTTTTAACTGACAATCCCTCCAACAAAGAGGTGAAATATCATTGTTTATATGGGATAATCTTAGGGGTGTGTAATACCATCTGTTTACCAGTTTCAAATATGACTCATGTAAACTCATGGTAGTCGTGGATTTATTAGATACTCTGAGAGCATGTTCCCATTGAGCTGGGGTAATGGGTGAACCCAAATCCACTTCCCATCTTTTTAAACAAGTATCAGGAGAAAACACCAGGTCCTTGTTAAAATGAAGATACACATTTTTAAGTGTCCAATTGTTTTTAAGTTGGGGGTTATTTATTAATAGGTAAATAATATTGTAATTTATGGACCTACTATTCAATAATTGTTGAAGACAATTTTTTATCAGCTGAAATGACATGAACTCATTTGCCGGAATATGGAATTTGTCCTTCAGATTAGAAAAGGAAGTGATATGCACACCATCTCCCAAGTCCCCTATTTTCTTTATATTGTAAGTTGTCCAGTTGGAAGGTATCGGACATTTGTAAAAAAGAGTCAAGAATTTAAGAGGCAGGTTCCTCAGGATAGAAATGTTTTCCTCTCTTTTTTTTAATTTGACTAGGTTTTTTTTCCCAAGCCTCCAAGATAGCCCCTACAGTTGGATGTTTATGTTCTTTAGCCTTCGGGTTAAAAATATGATTAACAAAGACCTCTTGTAATGGAGAATAGTTGTTATAGGCAAGCTCAAGATCCTTCCAAGCTGGGCTTTCCCCTTCGCTGAACCAATAAAAACTTTGCTTGACTAAAGAGGCCTGATAATATGCCCAAAGGGCAAAGCCTCCCCTGTTTCTTTGGCGATATAGAGCATTTTTAGCTATCCTTGGCTTTTTGCTGTTCCAAATAAAGGAATTAAGCAGCTTTTGTAGAGTATCTATAATTTTAAATGAATTTTTAATGGAATAGTTCTAAAAAAATATAGGACCTTTGGCAGGATAAAAGATTTGATCACTAAGATCTTCCCCAATAATGTAAGGTCTAAGGTACTGAAATGAGCGAGATCTTTAATAATAGTATCAGAAAGGTTTTTAAAATTAACAGTTACCACAGATCCCATATTATTAGTAATCATAATTCCCAAATAAGTCAAGTGTTCCTTTTCTAGTTTAAATTTAGTATCCTTAATAACCTGTTCAATGTCAGGAGCTTTCATATGAAAAGGCATGACCTTAGATTTGGAAACATTGACTTTAAAGAAGGAAATCTTAGAAAATTCCTCCAAAAGTGATGTCAAAGCTTTAGCTGACTCAACAGGATCTGTAATAGTTAGAAAAATATCATCTGCAAAAAGAGTCACTTTGTGAGAATTGAATCTGGTTTTAATACCGGAAATTAAAGGGGAAGTTCTTATGGCTTCTGCTAAAGGTTCAACAGCCAGGGCGAATAGAAGCCGAGATAATGGGACCATGTGTTAAATGTAACCTGTGATCTTTAACTTGCAGGTTGATGAGACTATATGTTCAAGAAGAGGTGCTAAAAAGATTGCAATATAGTTAGGGGGACTTTACATCATAATTGCCAACTTACCCAGAACAATGAGGAGACTCCCAGAAAAAGAGGAGACCTCCTGGACTCCAAGAATCATTGGCTAATCTCCCAGGCACCAAATCTCTACGATAATTGAGGGAGCTTTGGGGATGTGCTGAGGGTCTAATATGGTCCTGACTATGGATCAATGTTCTCCTGGAAGGGCATCCTTGAGAGGTGATGATTATGCTTTATAGGAATTGAAATCACGAAATACATCAGCTGCAATACGACGTCAGCAAAGGAAATGAGAACCTTTCTAATGCTCTCTGATTCTTCTATCATGCACAAAATACACGGTCGGATGTTTCTCTAAATATTGTTTTATTGCTTTTGTTCTTTATTAAATTGGGAATATTTACCAAAATGTTATGTTATTATAAATGTCACTTTAAATTTCACTGTTATTACCAGTAATTTACATTGCTGAGCAATAAAAGTGACATTAGTGGAAATATTAAGCAAGCTTCATTCTGTTCCCTATTGTTCTCACTTTTCTCTACCAATTTCCACATACGTTCTCCAAGTGCACAAATGATCCAGGAAAAGCAGGAGGACACCGTGTTCACTTCTAAACACTTGCAAACAAATATAAGTACGGTAATTATATTGTAGTTGGTCTTAAAATATATATGATCTTTAAAAAAAGGCAAAAATATTCAGCTGAATTGGCTGAATAAATAATCAATTTATTTGGTTAGCTATTACAGAATAAAGTGTCTTGAATTTTTTTCTTACCCCCTTCACAACCAATGATGTATATTTAAGTCATTGATTGTGTCCCTGCCTTTGATGCGGGCTCACACTCTGAGCCTGCATCTTTACCCTCGCTTCATGGGTTTACGGCCACCCGTGGACGTTAACCAGTTAAATGCTGCTGGCAATCACTGACAGCGGCATTTAACACTCCCTATCCGGAAGCGCATCACAAATCCTGCCCTTTCGACACCCACAGGATTTTAGCACTTTCATTCTCCACCACTTTCTCTGGGGTCTCCCAACTAGACTTAGGGGACTTAGCCCATATGCTGTGCAGATGTTCCTGTATACAATTCCCGCTACTTGGTTGTGGCTTTTGGTATACACTGTTCCTGCTTGCATTTTGCATCCTGCCACGTTGTGTTGGACGGTTTCTGAGGTTTCTTTGCATAGTCTGCACCTTGGGTCTTGTCTTGTGTGGCAGATTCCTGCTTCTATGGATCTGGTACTTAGTTCTTGCTCTTGTGCCGCTATGATTAGGGCCTCTCTGCTGTCTCGGAGTCCAGCTTTCTCCAGCCATTGGTAGGATTTCTCCATGTCAGCCACCTCCATTATCTGTCGATGGTACATCCTATGCAGTAGCTTCTCTTGCCATGGCGCTTCATGTTCCTGTTCTTCCTTCCAGATCTGTTGTTGCTGCCTTACGCTTTCTCTCAGCATCTCATCCTTTGGTGCCATTTTTCTGATGTATTCCTGGATACTCCTTGTTTCATCCGTGATGGTGGCTTGGATGCTTATCAAGCCTCGACCACCCTGCTTTCTGTTGGTATACAATCTTTGGGTGCTAGACTTAGGGTGGAGACCTCCATGCATTGTGAGGAGCTTTCGTGTCTTCACATCTACAGCTTCCATCTCTTCTATTGGCCAGCACACTATGCCAGCAGGGTATCTGATAACTGGCAGGGCATATGGATTGATGGCACTGATTTAATTCTTCCCATTGAGCTGGCTCTTCAGGACCCGTCTTACCCTTTGATGGTATTTGGATGTAGCTGCTTTCTTTGCCTCCTAATCATGGTTAATGTATCCCTGTGGGATGCCGAGGTACTTGTAGCATGTCTGTACATCTGCTATGTGCCCTGCTGGGTGTTTCACTCCATCAGTCTACCTGGTTATTTCTGGGGCTGTTGAGGGCTGGTGTTATTAGCCTGGGAGGAGGCCAATAAACATGGCCCCTTACCAGACTATTAATATCATCCTGCATCTGTCTGCTTTGCCTTAGCTAGTTAATAAAAATAGGGTGGGTCCCTTGTAATTTTTTTTAGGGTTCCCCCTATTTTTAATAATAGCTAATGCAAATCATACACTGATTGCTGATATTAATGGGCTGGGAAGCTCCATGGATATTGACCTTTTCATAGTCTAAAAATACCAGCTATCTGTTTTCCCTTGGCTGGAGCCTGTGTGCTGGGCTCTCCATGCATGTGCTGTGACAGTGACACACCCGTGACACATGCAGCTGCGGCGGCGATCAGCTGTTCAGCCGGCATGATCCAGGAATCTGGGTTCCCACTGTAGCTTATTTGACAAGTGCTGTAGTTTGCCGAATAAGCGGGGAACTGAAGATATTCGCTCAACTCTAATTTTGATCCATGAATCCACACGTCTGTAGTATTCTCAGCTAAACTTTCCATGCTACCTGGGCTGGTTTCTGGCCCGATATAATCCATTTAACCGATTGGGCTTATATCTAATGAGATACTGGTGGTAGTCCTACTGTGCTGGCAGCGCTCTGTTTCACTGGTGCTAGTGAAAGGGACCTCTCAGTCTGTCAGGGTTGTGAGCAAGTTTGGTGCCATGTCAGTGACTGCATGGGCCACATCTTCTCACTCCCCGTGCCTCCATAGGCCCGTGCATGATCTCTGTGGTGCCATCCTTCACATTGGCCATCATTTAGCAAAACATTGTGTAAGGCTCTACATTACTGTCTCCAATGCCTTCATGTAAGAAAACTGTAACAGACAGTGTTTGTTTCCCCTAGCAACCAACCAGAGCTCAGCATTCATTATTTAAATTGGTCTGGTAAAAAAAAGCTGTGCTGTGATTGGTTGCCATGGGAAATAATTTTTCTTATAGATAGTTCATATATACCGTATGTGGTTTGTGTCTTTTTTTTCCATAAAATTATTTTTTGAGCTTTGGAGAGTCTGTTTTACTTTTAGGTTCATTACATTCAGTGATGTTATGATCTGCTACAAGCACTAAGGAAAGGTGGGAATTCTGTCCCTACAATAGGACTGAGCTGGATCCCTACGATGTAACGGGGACCCTGATCCTGCGACCAGACCCGCTAAAGTCCTCAGCTAGTCTGAACGAAGACCTATAGTTGCGAGGGAGGAATCCCTACAAGATCTAGGGACTGGGTGAAAAGGTGGACACCTCCTAACAGAAAGTGTAGCAGGGAAAATAAAACAGAAAACAAATACTAAGAGATACTAAGATCTAGCAAAACTGACAGAGTAAGGCACCTAAGCACCCGGCTAGCTTAAGAGTAGATAATACAATGAAGTCCAGCAAAGCCAGAAGGGCGGAACCAGACTAAATAGGGTAAAAAGGTCATGTGACCAGCAAAGTGAAACAAAACCTAACAAGAGGGTTCTAACAGTACCCTCCCTTCTAAGAGGATCCTCCGGATCCCCTAGGACTTAGGCTTATCCGGAAACCTTTTGTGAAACGCTCTGACAAGTCTAGACGCAGAAACATCATCCGCCCTCACCCATGAGTTATCCTCGGGTCCATAACCCTTCCAAGCGACGAGGTACTGTAAACTCCCTCTATACCGTCTAGAATTTAGGATGCGGGAAATCTCATATTGCCCATCCTCCACCACCAGGGGAACAGTGGCCGAGACGTCTCCGTCTGAGACCTCAGCTTTTTTCAAGAGAGAAACATGAAACACCGGATTAATCTTCCAGGAGATGGGAAGCTCCAACTTAACAGCAGATTGGTTAATAACCTGAAGCACCTTAAAGGGCCCTACAAACTTGGGACCCAATTTCTTAGACGGAATCCTCAAGCGCAGATTCTTAGAGGACAACCAAACCATGTCACCAATAGCAAACAAAACCTCTTGTCGTTTTCTATCAAAATACACTTTGGATCTTTTGTTAGCCTCCTGAAGATTACCACGCACATCAGTCCAAACTCTCTCCAAAAGACCAGAAAAATTCTCCTCTTCAGGTACAGCCGAACCCAACTTGGAAAATGACCCAAACGACGGATGTCTCCCAGTACAACAAAAAAAAGGCGAACAACCAGCAGAAGCGGATGTATGGTTGTTAAGAGCAAACTCAGCAAGTGGCAGAAACTCAGACCACCCCTCTTGATTATCAGTCACAAAACAACGCAAGAACTGCTCAACATCCTGGTTTTTCCTTTCTGTCTGGCCATTAGACTCCGGATGATATCCGGATGAAAACGACAAATGAACTCCCAACCTGTCACAAAAAGCGCGCCAAAAAAGAACCACAAACTGAGGTCCCCTATCGGAAACAATGTCAGTAGGAACACCATGTAGTCTGACTATTTCCTTGACAAAGGCCTTAGCGAGAGTCTTAGCGCAGGGCAATTTGATGAAAGGAACCAAGTGACACATCTTGCTAAAACGGTCCACGACCACCCAGATGACAGTGAAACCCTCAGAGGGGGGAAGGTCAGTAATAAAGTCCATAGCCAAATGTGTCCAAGGTGCACTAGGGACCTCCAGAGGGCAAAGCAACCCTGCAGCAGGAGTATGAGAAGACTTAGATCTAGCACACACAGTGCATTGACGCACCCACTTAATGACTTCCTTCTGCCATCCAGGCCACCAAAAACTGCGACCCACAAGTCTCTTGGTCTCAGATACCAGGATGACCTGCCAACCGAGAGTCATGACATTCATCAAACAAATCTCTCCTCAGGGTACCAGGCACAAACAACCTCCCATGCGGCGTGTTAGATGGGGCATTCTCCTGTGCTTTAAGAATCTCATCTTCCAGCACGGAGTCCAAAACAGCAATAACAACCCCCTCTTGCAAGATGTTTTCCTCCTCCTCCTCAGTACCCACCATAGGAGAAAAGCTGCGAGACAAAGCATCAGCTTTAACATTTTTAGTACCTGGGATGTAAGTAACGGTAAAATTAAACCGTGAGAAAAACAGTGCCCACCTATCCTGACGGGCATTCAAGCGTTTGGCAGCATCAAGGTAGATCAGATTTTTATGATCGGTGAAGACTTGAACGGGAAATTCCGCTCCCTCCAAAAAATGACGCCAGTGTTCAAATGCGAGTTTAATTGCCAACAATTCCCGATTACCGATATCATAATTTAGTTCAGACTCAGAAAATTTCTTTGAAAAAAAAGCACAGGGATGTACTCCATCCGTCTTTGCCTGAGACAACACCGCGCCGACCCCCACAGAAGAAGCATCAACCTCAACCAAAAATGGTTTAGTCACATCAGGCTGCGTAAGGATGGAGCAGAGCTGAACCTCTCCTTTAGCAACACAAAAGCCTCAATGGCCTCAGTAGTCCACTGAACCGCATCAGCACCTTTCCTGGTGAGATCGGTCAGAGGTTTGGCAATCACAGAAATTTTTTTTATGAATTTTCTATAATAATTGGCGAACCCCAAAAACCTCTGTATTGATTTCACACCAATAGGTCTAGGCCAATCCTGCACAGCTTGCACTTTCACCGGGTCCATCTCAAAACCTTCATTGGAGACAATGTAGCCCAAAAAACTAAGTCTCTGTACAGCGAACTCACATTTTTCTAGTTTGGCAAAAAGTGAATTATCACTCAGTAACTGTAATACTTCACGCACACTCCTCCAATGAGACTCCAAATCCGGTGAATAAATCAAAATGTCATCCAAATACACAACCACACTTCTGCCGATCAAAGGTCTAAGGATGTCATTAATAAGATTCTGAAAAAATGCCGGAGCACTGGAAAGTCCAAAGGGCATGACCAGATTTTCAAAATGACCCAGTGGAGTGTTAAACGCAGTCTTCCATTCATCCCCCTCCTTCATGCGAAACAAATTGAATGCCCCTCGAAGATCAATTTTCGAGAACCACTTGGCCCCCACTAACTGATTAAACAAATCAGGAATCAATGGCAGTGGGTAAGGATTGCGTACAGTAATCTTATTAATTTCACGAAAGTCTAGACAAGGCCGTAAACCGCCGCCCTTTTTTTTAACAAAAAAAAATCCAACCGCCACAGGAGATTTGGAAGGCCTAATGTGACCGGCGGCCAAGCTTGTCTGTATGTATTCCTCCAAAGCCTTTCTCTCAGGAATAGTCAAATTAAATAAACGACTTTTAGGAAGAGTCGCTCCAGGGACAAATTCAATTGCACAATCATAATCTCTATGAGGAGGCAATACCTGCGATTCTTTATCAGAAAAAACTTTCCAAAAATCCTGAATAGGTACAAGGTAACTCCCCCTTAACTACAGCAGCAATACTCCCGTTACAACACTTGTCATAACACTTAGGACTCCAGGACTTAATTTCATTGGTAGACCAATCCAGTACCGGATTGTGCAATTTTAACCAAGGTAACCCCAAAATCACCGGAGAAGGTAAATTATTCAAAACTACCAAATCCAAATTCTCTTGATGAACACCATTAATAGTAAGAGGAAATTCACAGATATGGTGAGTAACATTTTTCAAGTGAGAACCATCCACAGACACCACATTAATAGGAGAAGATAGAAGTTTGGGTTTTAATTTTAGTTTTTTCCAAAAATTTCCCATCAATCACATTGAGAGTTGAACCACAATCCACAAATACCCGAAACTCCATTAATTCCTCCTCAACAGCAGTGGTAGCAGAAAGAAAGACACCTTTATTGTTTAAACAAGCTATACGGGCGAAACTGACCTCATTTTTTTTTCTCTCTTTATTCATTCGAAGCGCACAGTTCTTAATGAAATGCTCAGATTTACCACAGTATAAACACAAACCTTGAGCAAATCTGCGTTCTTTTTCTCGAGAGTGAAGTGTCATTGCTCCAATTCCCATCGGCTCTGCAATGTCAGTACATTCCTTCTCCAAACTTGGAGCTGACAAGGCAGATTTACTCTCATTAACCCTTGCACGCAGTCTCCTATCCACCCGTATGGCTAATTGCATAGCCTCTTGCAAGTTACCAGGTATGGGATAAGCAATCAGCAAATCTTTAACCCTTTCACTTAACCCTGCAAGAAATAAACTTTTCAAAGCTGAATCGTTCCAGCCCACCTGAGCGGACCACCTTCGGAAGTGAGTACAATATTTTTCCACATTACCTGATCCCTGTCTCAAACGTCTCAATTCTGTCTCAGCTGATGAAACACGATCCGGATCGTCATACAATAACCCCAAAGCAGAAAAAAAACTATCCACTGATCTAAAGCATGGATCACTAGGCTGCAGAGAAAAGGCCCAGTCCTGAGGTTCTTTGCGCAAAAGTGACATTATTAACCCTATGCGCTGTGATTCATCACCAGAGGATCTGGGTCTCAAACGGAAATGCAACAAGCAAGCATTTTTAAAAGAAAAAAAATCTTGTTGTTCACCAAAAAATAAATCAGGCAAACGTACCTTTGGCTCCACGAAATCAGCTCCAGGACAACTACTCATGTGTTGCTGGATTTCAGCCACCTCCAGAGAAAGTCGCTGCAGGTGTTGAGCCAAATCCTGAACCGACACCATAATAGAAACTGAAAATCTTTCCTTAGAGATTTTTTTTTTTTTTTTTTTTTATTTGGGCTGGACTTACTGTTATGATCTGCTACAAGCACTAAGGAAAGGTGGGAATTCTGTCCCTACAATAGGACTGAGCTGGATCCCTACGATGTTACGGGGGACCTGATCCTGCGACCAGACCCGCTAAAGTCCTCAGCTAGTCTGAACGAAGACCTATAGTTGCGAGGGAGGAATCCCTACAAGATCTAGGGACTGGGTGAAAAGATGGACACCTCCTAACAGAAAGTGTAGCAGGGAATATAAAACAGAAAACAAATACTAAGAGATCCTAAGATCAAGCAAAACTGACAGAGTAAGGCACCTAAGCACCTGGCTAGCTTAAGAGTAGATAATACAATGAAGTCCAGCAAAGCCAGAAGGGCGGAGCCAGACTAAATAGGGAAAAAAGGTCATGTGACAGCAAACTGAAACAAAATCTAACAAGAGGGTTCTAACATTATATTGATGTGGTCTCCCATGGCTGTGTGTCCACTAGCTGGGCCCAGTCCTTCTCAGCCCTTATCCACATGCATGTCACTTGACAAACGGTAACGTTTTTAATATTAGAGTTAGGACTTTCCCAATTATGGTCACCATGAAGTGGTGGGATGGCTTTTGCATTTTTTTTTTATCAAAAAACATGTTAACTAAGTACCGTATATTATTTTCATGCACAATGCTTTTTACTTATTTACAGCAGGCCATTTAATCATTATGTTTCTGTCTCTGTTTTATTTCTGTTCAGTGGCCAGTGTGAATGTGCGCTTACATGCTGCATACACACCAGATTATATCCCAGTTCATACCTTTGGGGTTTTTTCTGTCTGTTTGCATCATGTGCATATAAAGGTGAGGCCTGCCTTTCCTTGAGCTAGGCATTATATTGATGTGGTCTCCCATGGCTGTGTGTCTGTTCTGTCCCCACATGAGGCGAATGGAGGTGAAGTTGAATATGGCTGGGAGAGTTATCCTACCTTCCGCTTCCTCATGCAAAGCAGACAGGACCAGAACTGTTCAGCGTCCGGAGAGATGATGCACACCAGGGATTGTGAAGTCTAGACTTGTTTATTTGGAAATCTGGACATACAGCTTATGATTGGTATACAGTAACTTCTCCAGAAATGCAGGTGAAACGAGGTGCAGCAAGACGTAGCACCAAGTGTGGCTGCAAGTGTGACCAGCAGGAGTGAGTGGTCGAAAACTGATGCCTTTCACAGCTCGGTGCAAAGCGTGTCTCTCCCATAAAGAACTAACAAAGCAAATGGCTGCTAACAGGAAGAAGAAGCAGTGACCTCAGCACAGGAAGTGAAAGGCATGTACCAGAATTAATTAGTTACAGGCTGCCACATAGAAAGCCACCAGGTGACAGCAGAGAGCATGCAAGAATAGATAATACACAGCATGGAATTAATACAATACATTAACCAGACAAATGGAACAGCACAGTGTCCACTATTTGGGCCCAGTCCTTCTCAGCCCTTTTCCACATGCATGTTACTTGACAAATGGTTACTTGACAAGCCAGAGCTGGTATGTCACTCTCCACAAGGAGAAACCTTACCCCTTAGACCTCAGTCCAGAGCCTCTCAGCTAGCCAAATCAGATCTCATACTTTGCACTGACGAGGACCAATAGTCCAAAACACCGTGTCTGCAAATTGAGATACTGATTTGGCTTTTATCCTAAGTCACATTACAAGACTCGTTAAAGGGTTGATTGTGACTTGCAGGATCGCTACTTCCAATAGGTGGCGCTATAGAGTTCAAGTCCTCTTTTTCTCTAAGAGGCAATTTGCATATTAAATTTCCCAAAGGAGCATTGCACGGCGAATAAGCCTCCTTACTTTGACAAGCCAGAGCTGGTATGTCACTCTCCACAAGGAGAAACCTTACCCCTTAGACCTCAGTCCAGAGCCTCTCACCTTGCCAAATCACATCTCATACTTTGCACTGACGAGGACCAATAGTCCGAAACACCGTGTCTGCAAATTGAGATACTGATTTGGCTTTTATCCTAAGTCACATTACAAGACTCGTTAAATGGTTGATTGTGACTTGTAGGATCGCTACTTCCAATAGGTGGCGCTATAGAGTTCAAGTCCTCTTTTTCTCTTAAGAGGTAATTTGCATATTGACAAATGGTAAGATTTTTAATATCAGAGTTAGAACTGTCACAATTATGGTCACCGTGAAGTGGTGGGATGGCTTTTGCACTTTTTGATAAAAAAAGCCATGTTAATTAAGTACCCTATATTATTTTCATGCACTATGCGGTTTATTTATTTACTGCATGGTATAGAATCATTATGTTTATGTCCTTGGCTTCTTCTCTATGTGAGATATAATGTGTATAGACAGAGAGGACAATTAGTATACATTATTAGTTATACCGCCTACACTTTATATATATTTTTTTAAGTGTTTGATAAGTCAGTACATTACACCAAAAATGTGCAAGTGGCCTTCTGACCGGTAGATTCAATTGTCCGTGGGTCTGCAGCGCTGACATGGAGATAACACTGTGATCAAAGCCATCCCTGTTCTTACCAAAGTAATGGCAGAAGAGTCAAAAGTAATCATTTTTTTCTACCCTGCTGAGCTATTATTTTGTTACATCGCAGTTTCTTTGACTCCTGTGGTTTTCAGGAGGTTAGCGAGAGACTGAGCTTAAATGCAGCCAATCCTGAATTTTTAGATTTACTGTATGTTGGCTAAAGCTTTAAATTTCCTTAAGGGGACTATAACTAATAGGCAATCTTGGCAATCAAGACGATAAATGTACAGAGAAAAATTTAAAAGTATGTGTGATATGTATATAGATGTAGCTGTAGAGTTCTAAACCACCCCTGGCATCAACACCAGCATGACTGTTGTGCACTGGAAGCTGTATGGCATTGGTTTCCATTGCTTAGTAGCTGCATGAATGCCTTACATCACCAAGCACAATCCCAAGCATTTCATGGAGTAGATTAAAGCATTGACAACATATTCAGTGGAGTGGAAAATCACACTTCTCTTTCCTGATGGATGAGTCTGTATTTGGAGTATAAAAATAAAGATTTTTTTGGGTCTGTTTTCTTCTCTTTTTTCTTACTGGGTTAGTAATAGGGATGTCTAATAGACGCCTCTCCATTACTAACCCGTGGGCTTGATGTCAGTGGACATTACACAACTGACATCAACCCCACAATCTCATTAACCCGATTGCCACTGCACCAGGGTAATTATGAAGAGCCGAGGCTAAGCATCATAAATGGCGCATCAAATGGATGTGCCATTTCTGTGATGGCTGAAGGCTGGTATTATTAGGCTGGGAAGAGAGCTATATCCATGGCCATTCCCAGCCTATTAAATATCAGCTTGCAACTGTCTGGTTTGCCTTAGCTAGTTATTAAAAATAGTGGCACCCCACATCATTTTTTAGGGTCCCCACACCTATAATACCCAGCAAAGGCAAAGCAGAAAGCTGAGGGCTGAAATTAATAGGCTGGGAAGGTCGATGGATTTTGACCCCTTCCCAGCATAATAAGACCAGCTCACAGCCGTCTGCTTTCTCTGAGTCTTGACTGATTATTAAAAATAGGGGGGACCTCACTTTGTTTTATTTATTAGTATTTTTCAGTTATTTATTTATATGTAATACATAAATAAACTGTTGGGCTTATATTAATAGGCTGGGAATGCCCATGGTTACTGGGCCATTCCCAACCTACAAATATCAACCTGCTGCTGCCTCTGAAGTGGTATATCGCATTTGATGTGCCATGTCTGACTCTTAGTCTCAGCTCTTCCTGATTGCGCTGGTGCAGTGGCAATTGGGGTAAATGTTTTTGGGGTTAGCAATGTAGAAGTATCAGTGAGACATCCTCATTACTAACACACTAGTAAAAATAAATAAGCACACACACACAAAGAAAAAACTTATTTGAATAAAGACTGTCCCACACTATCCCTCATTCACCAGTTTATTAATCAAATGATCCCACAAAGTATTCCATCTTTATTTTCTTGATCTCGGGTGCCTGTGGATAGCAGTTAAGCTACCGCTATGCACAGGCGCCGGCTAATGGCTACTCTCATCAGCACCGCCTGATCTCATTGCTATCAGAGAGACCAAGTGCACGATGATGAGAGTAGTAGCCATCAGTCGCCAGCTCACCGTGGGTAACCTTGTCACCGATGGTCACAGCCGCTGGTTCTCACACTATCCTCTGTTTGACAGCGTGGGAACCCGCAGCGATCTGCAATACCCAGCGGCTGTCACTGGGGGTGACTTCAGTAAGATTACCGCCGGTCAGAGCCGCTGTTTCCCACGCTGTCACACAGAGGAACACATGGGAACCGCCAGCTGATCGGGCCCCCCATTGACTTGAATTGGGTTTGGGTTCAGGAACAAGTTTAAGTACTATTCTGGTATCCAAACCAAACTTTTTACTAAAGTTTGGGCGAACTCGACCAATCGCTGTTTTCTATTGTTTCCAGCACCACTCTGGTCCCTGTACACCATCCTGTTACCACAGCTCTGACGGGCCGGAAGTCACTGCCAGCTGTTACTTTCATTCTTACCATAAGTCTATGAGAGCCATGATTTAGCCTTGTTCTGCATTTCATAGACTTACATTGCAAAGTGACTTCCGATCAGCCCAGCAAACACTGGAGTGATCTGGCTGGTCTCAGCTGGACGTCACATGGTCCCAAAAAGCAGCGAAGCCGGAAATGGCAGAAGACCATGACAGGTAAGTATTCGACCACACAAATGGAACACACGTTACTGATATCTAACTGGTCGTGAAATAAAAAAATCCCCGGAGCCCTACATCTACATCTACATCTACCTTAATTAAGTCATACTTATGAGCTATAAATACCTTAATTAAGTCATACTTATGAGCTATCAGATCATCAATCTACATCTATACTATAAAGTAGGGATACTCACGATTGAATTCACAAGAGAAAATGGAGGTCCAACTCAAAGTCCCAATAGGCTGATGATGGCATGGTTCTGTTTTTGGTGGACTAATAGAGATCACTTAGCTACTTGGAGATACTTGGGTGTCTAATGGATGATGGTATAGACTGGTATATATTATTATATATTTGGATATACTGTAGTAGACATATAATGCAGTGCATGCTTATTTGCACGTGTTATATATGTGAGAAAGTTGAAGCGAAGAAGATGAGTCCGCCGCTATGTGAACAAGTTTGCAGAGTCCCCTAGCGCCTTTACTCCCTTGATTAAATTTTGATATAAGGAAAACCTAACAGTTTGCAAGAGTACATCAAGTAGATAATTCCTTTTATTGATTTCTTTGAAGAAATTCCTACTTGACCTTAATTTCTTACGTGAGCAAAGTCTACTTACAAAAAAAAATAGGATCTTTTTTTTCACTGGTTCTCAAAGTACGATTGCCACAGGGATTGCTAACCTTGTAAGAATGAATTTGCCATAGCAAACTAATTAAAGACTTGAAAAATCTGTGGACAAGATTTTAGAATAGAGCTGCAAGTTGTGCTGAAGGGACACGTGCCCTTTGCCAACACGTTACCCCTTCTGTGATCATAGATTTGCTACAAGAATCAGAATTTGATAATAGATGTAACCCAACTAGTTTAAGGGGTCAGTAAACTTGATTTTTGAGTTCTGTGTAAGCCAAAGAAATGTTAGACAAAAAATCATACAAGGAGAAAAACACAGCTCATGCAAAGTTACAAAATTTATTGAAGATATAACAAAACATACAATGATATATGGTAAAAACAGGGATGACAGTGGTGCAGACAAACAAGAAGAGCCATGGTTGAAAAATAGGTAAACCTACTCAGGACAAGTCTGTAACTAGTAAATAAAGTCCGCTAGGGAAAGTGCAAGTGCATCGTGCTAATAAAAAGGAACTATGTAATAAGGTAAATATATATATAATCCATGTAAACCAGCAATAGAGTTGTTATAGGGGACCCAAACGGGTAAAACCCCACACAAATAAGTAAGCAGAACAATTATGCTTAATACAATATAAATGCCCAAAGGGTTTACCTTCAGAGACCGTGGCTTCTCCCACCCCAACGCGCGTTTCGGGCAGTGCCTTCTTCCGGGGGCAGAGATTAGTAGAGATTATGAGGGCAGACAATTTTAGAAATTTCTTCTAGTAATCATAATAAAGAACATCTATTATCTGTCTGTGGCTGCCTCTTTTATTTAAAGGGAACCTGTCAACAGCAAAAAAGCTATTAACCTGCAAATCTGCAGCTTAATAGCATTATTAACCTGCTGGCGTCTGCACTTATGGTGGGGAGAAAATTAACTTTATTATCCCCGGCAGCAGACATCTACTCCATAGCCCACTTGCAAGACACTTCTTCCTCTCTCCCGCTGCCTCCTGAACTCCTCTTCTACTCTGAAGATGGACAAGATGAACGGCCAGCTCACTTTGGTGGCAGCCCATTACACTCTGTGAAGAGGGGAGGGGAAAGGAAATAATAGCAGAGAGAGGAAACATCAGAGGGAGACACAGAAAGATCGTGCTGAAGTTTCTATTTTACCACACTCCAGTACTGGATTCATATTCACACGGTCAATACTGCTGTGTAATTTCCTCTATGCTGCTGCTTGTCCCTGTATACTAAAAAAGGAGGGATCCATCTGAAGAGCAACTCAGCAGAGTGAAGAGGAATTAGTCTCTACCCACCAACTCAGAGTGGATATCAAATTAAGAAATAGAGCATGCAGAGGGGGAAACTGGTGTAAGTGCAGGACACAGGACACATGCCATATACTGGCCAGAATAGTGTTGTCCATCCTGTGTACACAGTTTATTCTGAAAAGTTTCTTGAAAGTAGTAAAAATATGAAAAGAACCGGTCACATTAAACAAACCGTTCAGATTAATATTAAGTTTTACCTGTAATTTATTGGTCTAAACTCCTGCCTATTATGAACTTAGATGATTACTGGGTGGTCCTACCCTCATAGAGATACAGCTGTCTATTACGAAGAAAGACCACAAACTGGACTCTGTAACGCTTCCCACGGCTGCGGGGCGTCGGGACATGGCATAGCTTGCCTAGCTAGCCAATGCTCCCACGCCGCCAGTCCACGACGACGTGAGGCATGGGTCCCAGATGGTAAGAGAATGTGGACCCACTGGACCACGGAGGGAGACCCGGGCCTGCCCGGACTAGGGAAGGGCAGCGACCGGAATCCGTGGCAGCTGAGCATGTGGGCAAGGTGGCGACCTGCAGGACTAGACAACACCGCACAACTTCAGGTAAGAAGAAACATAAAGTTTACTTAAAGAAACACAGTACATAAACAGAACATAAGACCGGACTCCCCATTCCGCACATCAGAGAAGGGTACACGACTCAGGATCACAGACGAGTGCTGGAGGACATCACGGGTAGATGCAGTCCAGGGTTATCTGGCACGGACATACTTGGATGGCCTCTCTCTCAGGCCTTAGGCGTAGCACAGGCTCAGCAGGAGAACATCAGACACCGACCTCAGACAGACTTCAGACGATGGCGGGGTCATCACGGGTAGATGCAGTCCAGGATCATCTGGCACGGGCATACTAGTATGGCCTCACTCTCAGGCCTCGGGCGTAGCACAGGCTCAGCAGGAGAACATCAGACACCGGCCCAGGACGAACGTCAGATGATGGCGGGGTCATCACGGGTTGATGAAGTCCAGGGTCATCTGGCACGCGCATACTAGGACGGCCTCTCTCTCAGGCCTCAGGCGTAGCACAGGCTCAGCAGGAGAACATCAGACACTGACCCAGGACAGACGTCATCACAGGGTAGACCAAGGAGGAACCGGCAGGACATCGGAACATCAGGAACACGGACTGGATCTCAGGGACACTGGAACACGGACAGGACATCGGGAACACGGATTGGAACATCAGGAACACGGATTGGGTCTCAGGGAGTCAGGAACACGGACAGGAACATGGATTGGATCACAGGAACACGGACTGGAACACCGGCATCGGACTCCGGACATCTGGCACCCATCAGCAGGCTCCGGACATCTGGCAACGATCGGCAGGATCCGGACATCAGGCAGGGAGGATAGGATCCGGACATCTGGAAGTGGTCGTCGGACATCGGACATTAGGCCATGGTCATCAGGCATAGGATCCGGACATCTGGCAGCGACCTGAAAAGGAACCCCAGCGGTCTGGTGCAAGCCCTGCCAGGCTCAACGGGAGCTGGCCGGGGATTGCACAGAAGCTGAGTGTCACGCTGTCTAATGATATGAATACAATGTCAGTAAACTATTTATACAGGAACCACACTCTATACAACATATAGTTTAGCAACATCAGAATGTAAGTATAAAATAGATTTACCTGACACAATATCAGCAGAACTTAGGGTTAATCTTGAGGACTAGATGTGTAGAAACGATATCAGTTGAATTCAGGGTTAATCTTGAGGACTTGATGAGCTGTAACAGGAAAGAGGAGGACCGGGGTCTAACCTGACCCTACACTGGGGTCCTAACTAATCCCTTACCTTGGAGGTACTGATAATGGTTCAGAGGTCCAAGTCCCCAGCCTAACCCTGTCTCCTATCAGACCCTGAACCCTGTAATCAGTCCAAAGTAGGATCCTGATTACCACCAAAGGGATATGGGCTGATCTCAGCTAAATACACAGATTAGACATATAAGACAGACAGGATAGCTGTTGTGAATGGGTTTGAGATGAGTTCTGAGCAGAGGCTCCCTCTGGTGGTTACAAGCGGTACTAGTGAGGATTGTGAGGACTGGGAATCAGGTGTTACTGATTGGTCTTATTTAAGGGAATCATTTTCCCATCAGGGTTGCCGGTGATCAATTGTTCTGGTCTGAATCCTTCTTTCCAGTTTCCCTTGTAGCCTGCTGTGTCGTGTCTGCATCTCCTGCTATCAGATAAGACAATTTCTTATTTTGTGTTTTTGCTATATTTTTGCATTTTGTCCTGCACTTCTGTGGGGGCCTTCTGGGTCCCCTCCGGGGCTTTTGCCCTCTCAGTTTAGTTCAGCCACTGTGTTTTGTACTTTTGCTTTTTCCATTTTTTTCAGTGGCTGCTGTTTTTGTTACACCAGAGAACTAATTTAGGTGGTAGAGGTCGTGTGATCTCAGGTGATTTTGAAATTAGTAGAGTTGGTGTTTTTCAGGGTTTTCTGGGATTGCAGTAAGTACCCTTCCTGTCCTTTTCTATTTAGATAGTTTGGGCCCCAGCGTTTGCTCATACTATTTTCTTTCTGTGTCAGTATTTCCTCTTGTCTAACCGCCATTACATGTTTGGGGGCTTTCTATTATCTTTGGGGTTCTGCTACGGGGCAGATAGCTTTCCTATTTCTATCTTTAGGTGTAGTTAGTTTCTCAGGCTGTGACGAGGCGTCTAGGACCAACGTAGGAACGCTCCACGGCTGCCTCTAGTTGCGGTGGTTAGTCAGGGTACTGCAATCTCATAGATTCCAACTGCTCTGGTGTATTTCCTTTTTTGCCTGCACTCCTCAGCTACCGTAACATAACAGTATCACCGGCCATAAAAATTGTATGGTACTCACAGAAGGGAAAAAATATTTTGAAGGAAGAAAAGTTGTCAGAGATATTTTTCTGTTTGTTGCATTTTTTTTTTTTTTTCCTCTGTATCTCTGGGTGCTGGGGAGGATCTTTTCTCCCAATGGAGTTTGCACAGTTGTCTGGCCGTGTGGATCAGCTTGCCACTGAGGTTCAGAGTATTGCTGCATATCTTGCTAGGTTGCCTGTTGTGGAACCTAGGATCCCCATGCCAGATTTGTTTTTAGGGGATCGAGCTAAGTTTCAGAATTTCAAAAATAATTGTAAATTGTTTCTTGCCTTAAAATCTAAGTCCTCAGGAAACGCAGCGCAGCAGGTTCAAATTATCATCTCTCTCCTGCGCGGCGATCCTCAGGATTGGGCTTTTTCCCTGATACCTGGGGATCCTGTTTTGAGTGATGTTGTTGCATTTTTTCAGGCTTTGGGGTTATTGTACGATGAGCCTAATGTCACTGATCAAGCTGAAAAAGCCTTGTTGGCATTAAATCAGGGGCTTGATGACGCTGAGTTATACTGTCAGAGATTCCGTAGGTGGGCAGTCCTGACCAAATGGAATGACGACGCTTTGGCGGCCCTTTTCCGGAAGGGTCTGTCGGATAATGTAAAGGATGTTATGGTGGGATTCCCTGTCCCCTCTGGTCTCAATGATTCTATGTCATTGGCGATTCAAATTGACAGACGTTTGCGTGAGCGGAGAAGTATGCGTGGAGTGGTGTTGCCTTGTGAGCCAGCTGCTGAGCCCATGCAGTGTGATGGAGTGGTGTCTGGGGCACAGCGTCATGAGTTTCGAAAGCGCAATGGGTTATGTTTCTACTGTGGTGATGCCTCTCATGCTATTTCAGTCTGCCCTAAGCGGGGAAGACATTTTGCACGCTCAGTTGTCTTGGGTAGTGTTCAGACTAAGTTTTTATTAACTGTCACTCTGATATGCTCTCTGTCCTCATTTTCTGCTCAGGCTTTCGTTGATTCTGGAGCAGCTATTAACCTGATGGATTATGATTTTGCTAAACGTTGTGGGTTTTCCTTGATACCCCTACAGAAGTCTATTCCTTTACTGGGGATCGATTCTACCCCTTTGGCTGAGAATAAACCCAGTTTTCTACTCAGGTGATAATGAGGGTTGAACCTGATCACCAGGAGTGCTGCAAATTTTTGGTTCTATATAATCTGCATGACATTATAGTGCTGGGTTTCCCTTGGTTACAGTCTCATAATCCTGTTTTGGATTGGAAATCTGTGTCTGTAACCAGTTGGGGCTGCCAATGTGTTAGTGCCAACACTCCTGTTTTTTCTGCCTCCCCCCAGGCTGAGGATGTTCCTGACTTTTTGTTTGATTTTTCTGATGTGTTTAGCGAAAGTAAATCTGCATCCTTACCTCCCCATAGGAGCTATGACTGCGCTATTGAATTAGTGCCAGGTAGTAAATTCCCTAAGGGTCGCCTTTTTAACTTGTCTGTACCTGAACATGACGCTATGCGGTCTTATATCAAGGAATCATTGGAGAAGGGTCATATCAGACCATCCTCTTCACCCTTAGGTGCCGGTTTTTTCTTTGTGGCCAAAAGAGATGGTTCATTAAGGCCGTGTATTGATTATCGTCTCTTGAACAATATTACTGTGAAATATCAATACCCGTTACCCTTGATTTCTGACCTGTTTTCCAGGGTGAAAAACGCTACTTGGTTTACCAAGCTTGACCTCAGGGGGGCGTATAACCTTATTCGCGTTAAGCACGGGGATGAATGGAAGACGGCATTTAACACCCCTGAAGGGCATTTTGAGTACCTTGTGATGCCCTTTGGGCTCACTAATGCTCCTTCCGTCTTCCAGTCCTTCATGAATGACATTTTCAGGGATTTTGTGGACAAGTTTCTGATTGTTTATTTGGATGATATCTTGATTTTTTCTAATGACTGGGACTCTCATGTGAAACATGTTCGAACTGTATTCCAGATTTTGAGAGAGAATGCTCTGTATGTGAAGGGATCAAAGTGTCTTTTTGGCGTACAGAAGATCTCATTTCTGGGATTCATTTTGTCCCCATCTGTTATTGAAATGGACCCGGTCAAGGTTCAGGCCATCTGTGATTGGGTCCAACCTACTTCATTAAAGGCTCTTCAGAGATTTTTGGGTTTTGCCAATTTTTATCGTAAATTTATTGGTAATTTCTCTGTTATTGTTAAACCATTAACTGATTTGACCAGAAAGGGTTCTGATGTGGTGAATTGGCCTCCTGAGGCAGTCTCTGCGTTTCAGGAACTTAAGCAGAGATTCACTTCTGCTCCTGTTCTACGGCAGCCTGATGTTTCTCTGCCATTTCAGGTGGAGGTTGATGCCTCTGAAATTGGGGCAGGTGCCGTTTTGTCCCAAAAAGATCCAGAGACCTCTAAAAGTAACCCTTGTGCCTTTTTCTCTCGAAAATTTTCTCCTACTGAACGTAATTATGACGTGGGTAATCGGGAGTTATTGGCCATGAAGTGGGCTTTTGAAGAGTGGAGACATTGGCTGGAGGGAGCCAAACATCAGGTGGTGGTCCTTACGGACCATAAGAATCTGGTCTATCTGGAATCTGCCAAGCGACTCAATCCTAGACAGGCCAGGTGGGCCTTGTTTTTCACACGTTTTAATTTTGTGGTTTCCTTTCTTCCTGGCACTAAGAATGTTAAGGCGGACGCCCTCTCGAGGAGTTTCCTTGCGGACTCTCCTGAGCTATCTGATCCCTCTGTTATTTTGAAGGAGGGTGTAGTTCTTTCCGCCATCTCGCCCAATTTGAGACTTGCTCTGGAGGGGTGTCAGGAGGATAGGCCCGAGCGCTGCCCTGTTGGAAAATTGTTTGTCCCGGACCAATGGAAAAAGAGTGTGATGTCTGAGATTCATTGTTCCGCATTGGCTGGGCATCCCGGAATTTTTGGTACCAGAGACTTGGTTAGTCGGTCCTTTTGGTGGCCTACCTTGTCTCGCGATGTCAGGGAATTTGTGCAGTCCTGCGGGACTTGCTCTCGCTCCAAGCCTTGCTCTCGCTCTAGTGGTTTGTTGATGCCATTGCCTGTGCCCAAGAGACCATGGACCCATATCTCTATGGATTTCATTTCCGATCTTCCTGTTTCTCAGAGAATGACCACCATCTGGGTAATTTGTGATAGGTTTTCCAAAATGATACATCTTGTGCCATTACCTAAGTTGCCTTCCTCCTCTGAATTGGTGCCGTTGTTCCTTCAGCACGTGGTTCGTTTACACGGCATTCCTGAGAACATTGTGTCTGACAGAGGAGTCCAGTTTGTTTCCAGATTTTGGAGGACTTTTTGTTCTAAACTGGGTGTTCAATTGTCTTTCTCCTCGGCATTTCATCCTCAGACCAATGGTCAAACTGAGAGAACAAACCAGACATTGGAGACTTATCTAAGATGCTTTGTGTCTGCTGATCAGGATGACTGGGTCTCTTTTTTGCCTTTGGCTGAGTTTGCTCTTAATAATAGGGCTAGCTCTGCCACTTTGATGTCTCCGTTTTTCTGTAATTCTGGGTTTCACCCTCGATTTTCTTCAGGACAGACGGAGGCTTCTGTCTGTCCAGGTGTTGACTCTGTTGTTGAGCGTATGCAGCAGATTTGGGACCAGGTAGTGGAGAGGTTGTCCCTCTCTCAGGAGAAGGCCCAGCGGTTTGCTAACCGGCATAGGACTGATGGTCCTCGGTTTAAAGTGGGGGACTTGGTCTGGTTGTCCTCAAAGAATATTCCTATGAGAGTAGCATCTCCTAAATTTAAGCCTAGGTTCATTGGACCTTATAAGATCATGGAGATTATTAATCCTGTTTCTTTTCGTTTGCTTCTTCCAGGGACATTTAAGATCCATAACGTGTTCCACAAGTCCTTGTTGAAGAGGTTTGTTGAGCCAGTGGTTCCTGCTGCTGTGCCTCCTGACCCTGTTTTGGTTGAGGGCAATCTGGAGTATGTGGTTGAGAAAATATTGGATTCTCGTTTTTCTAGACGAAGACTCCAGTATTTGGTTAAATGGAGAGGTTATGGTCAGGAAGATAATTCTTGGGTGTTTGCTTCGGACATCCATGCTAGGAGACTTAACCGTGCATATCATAGAACTCATCCTGACCGACCTGGTTGCTCAAATGAGGGTTCGGTGACCCCTCCTCAAGGGGGGGGTACTGTTGTGAATGGTGTTGAGATGAGTTCTGAGCAGAGGCTCCCTCTGGTGGTTACAAGCGGTACTAGTGAGGATTGTGAGGACTGGGAATCAGGTGTTACTGATTGGTCTTATTTAAGGGAATCATTTTCCCATCAGGGTTGCCGGTGATCAATTGTTCTGGTCTGAATCCTTCTTTCCAGTTTCCTTGTAGCCTGCTGTGTCGTGTCTGCATCTCCTGCTATCAGATAAGACAATTTCTTATTTTGTGTTTTTGCTATATTTTTGCATTTTGTCCTGCACTTCTGTGGGGGCCTTCTGGGTCCCCTCCGGGGGCTTTTGCCCTCTCAGTTTAGTTCAGCCACTGTGTTTTGTACTTTTGCTTTTTCCAGTTTTTTCAGTGGCTGCTGTTTTTGTTACACCAGAGAACTAATTTAGGTGGTAGAGGTCGTGTGATCTCAGGTGATTTTGAAATTAGTAGAGTTGGTGTTTTTCAGGGTTTTCTGGGATTGCAGTAAGTACCCTTCCTGTCCTTTTCTATTTAGATAGTTTGGGCCCCAGCGTTTGCTCATACTATTTTCTTTCTGTGTCAGTATTTCCTCTTGTCTAACCGCCATTACATGTTTGGGGGCTTTCTATTATCTTTGGGGTTCTGCTACGGGGCAGATAGCTTTCCTATTTCTATCTTTAGGTGTAGTTAGTTTCTCAGGCTGTGACGAGGCGTCTAGGACCAACGTAGGAACGCTCCACGGCTGCCTCTAGTTGCGGTGGTTAGTCAGGGTACTGCAATCTCATAGATTCCAACTGCTCTGGTGTATTTCCTTTTTTGCCTGCACTCCTCAGCTACCGTAACATAACAGATAGCACTCTCTTGCATACACACTCAAACACCGAAGGAACATAAATGGTCTGGGAAATAAACTCTAAGCAAGTTAAGCTTAAAACAACTAAGGAGCTCTCAACTAGAGTCTATACAGATTCATTCCTATCTGTGGTCTGCATGAAGTGTTTCACTGGCAACTCCCAAAGCAGACAACCAGAAACTTAAAGGAAACCAATCAACAAATAATCAATTGCAGCCGGGAGAAACTGCACCCAGTCCCAGCACCGAGCACAGACAGAATTAACTCCCTAGCTGCCAAACACAAAGAAACAGCAACTCAGCTGTGAGAAGTCAAAATGTGCAACCGCGACGATCTTCGTGGCAATGCACACATGACACTGAGAACAGAGTAACAGAAACTCAGCACACACCGGACTCCTCCTTCCAAGATGAACTCAGGTTATATAGCAAGGATTCACAGTCACTGGCACAGGGTTCTGGACACAGCAGGATTTCAGGAACATAACACAGAGGACACAGTTCAGACAGTCAGGTACAGGATGCGATCCAGGATCAGGGGTTCAGGTAATTAGACACAGCAGGAACAGGCCTGGATATACAGCCTCCAGGAACGGCGATCTGGGTAATCAGCCCCCAGCATAGGCGGAAACACAAGACACAGTTCAGACATTCAGGTACCGGGTTAGATCCAGGATCAGGGATTCAGGAAACAAGATATAACAGGAACAGGCCTGGATATGCAGCCTCCAGGAACGGCGATCTGGGTAATCAGCCCCCAGCATAGGCAGAAATACAGAACACAGTTCAGACATTCAGGTACCGGGTTAGATCCAGGATCAGGGATTCAGGAAACAGGATACAACAGGAACAGGCCTGGCTATGCAGCCTCCAGGAACGGCGATCTGGGTACTAAGCCCCAGGCAGAAACACAAGACAGGACAAAGGGAATCAGCTCTCCAGAGCTGATCTCACTCAGAGCAGGAGCTGCAAACCAACACACACGGCTGGTTCAGGAACATAATGCAGACATAATGTGAAGCTCTGGCAACGCCCATCAGGGCTGGGGAACTTTATATATGAGCTGCTTCACAGCGATAGGCTGGAGCAGTAATTCTAGTACACACCCAATCCTCATAAAAGCAGGACAGGTGTGGGCCGCGCCCCCTATGCAGAGCCAGACAACTCATTACAGAGGAACAACTGACAGTGGCTGCTGCCACACACGTAGTAAATCATGCACCATTGCAGAGGACTTTGCAACCTACGGATGGTCTTCACAGCAGGCCAGGCGCCTGACAGAAGCTGCTGCCACACACGTAGTAAGTCATGCATCAATGCAGAGGACTTTGCAACCTACGGATGGTCTTCACAGCAGGCCAGGCGCCTGACAGAAGCTGCTGCCACACACGTAGTAAGTCATGCATCACTGCAGAGGACTTTGCAAGCTACGGATGGCTTCTGCAGCAGGTCAGGGACCGCACATGCGGGTGGTCATGCAACGCAGCGGAGACACTCACGCAAGTATGGCCACGCAGCAGAGCTGGGAACTGAGCAGCATCCATACAGGTAACAGACAACAGTATCCCAGCTGGTTAGGGGGAAAGGAGCAAAAGGGTTAATGCAAAAGACATGCAGAGTAACGCTGGAAAACAAAGTACAGACAATACCAGCGTTACAGACTCTTAACGAGTTTCCGTCATTTTAATTTCATAAATCAATAGTAAACATGAAAATAAGCAACTTTATAATATAGCTTATCAGATAAATTTGCTTCTTTCTCCTCTTGGATTGATCTTTCACCCACAATTAATGGTTAAAATTTGTCTTCATTGAATACAGATATTCACATTATTGAGATAGGATATGACAGTTGCAGCTCATAAGTTTCTTTACAGAGGGGGACAGGAGGCGACACAGACATTCTACTGCACGTTCCATAGAAGTTTCTCAGCACCAACTTTCATTTCTTATCTCAGTAACGGTATTTATTGACGACACATTTTACCCATGAATTGAGAATTAATGATCATTTCTGGATGAAAAAGAAGCACATTTTCATAATAACATATACTGAAAAGTTGATTATTTTCATGTGCACTATTGATTTATGAAATAAAAAATAAAATGAAGGTCACTCTTTAAGCTCTGAATGAGCTATAACTTAGACAAGTCAATTATATGTTAAACTTAACCTTTTTTGTACAAACCCACCCATCAATCTGGTCAGTTCCCTCTAGTGTGTAACATGCTGATCACAGATTGGAGATTGGACTGAATTTGACAGGTTCCCTTTATAAACTTTGTGCACTGTAGGGATGGACATAGCAATGGTGATTGGGGTCAGAAAAGATATCTGTGAACCAAACAACTTTGCACATACAGTACAGACCAAAAGTTTGGACACAACTTCTCATTCAAAGATTTTTCTGTATTTTCATGACTATGAAAATTGGAGAATCACACTGAAGGCATCAAAACTTTGAATTAACACATGTGGAATTATACATTACACTTTACAAAAAAGTGTGAAACAACTGAAAATATGTTTTATATTCTAGGTTCTTCAAAGTAGCCACCTTTTGCATTGATGACTGCTTTGCACGCAGAAAAGGTGAACAGATGGACTCTACATGCCTGGTTCCCACCGTGAAGCATGGGGAGGTGGTGTGATGGTGTGGGGTGCTTTGCTGGTGACACTGTTGGGGATTTATTCAAAATTGAAGCGGTGAGCGGTCCAGCTCACCCCAAACCATCTCGATTGGGTTCAGGTCTGGTGACTGTGGAGGCCAGGTCATCTGGCGTAGCACCCTATCACTCTCCTTCTTGGTCAAATAGCCCTTACACAGTCTGGAGGTGTGTTTGGGGTCAATGTCCTGTTGTCACGCTGTCTAGCAGATGTATAAATATATAATGTCAGTAATCTATCAAGTGGGACAACATTCTATATAACATATAAATAGGTAACATTAACATGTATATATAGCATAGTATTACCTGACATAATATCCTGTGGGTCAATACTGAATCCTTTTCACGCTGTCTCTGGCTAGAGGTGGACCGGGGTCTATGCTGACCCTAAACTGGGGTCCTGACTAGTCCCTCTACCTGGAGGTACTGTTAATGGTACAGAGGTCCAGGCCACCAGCGTAAACCCTGTCTCCTATAAATCCCTGACCACTGTAATCTAGTCCTTAGAAGGACCCTGATTACCACCATAGGGAATGGACAGGTAAAGGTTAACAAACAGTATAGACAAACGAGACAGACAGGGGATAAAGTAAATACTGTCTTGCATACAACATTAAAACACAGAGGGAACACCAAAGGTCTAGGAGATAAACTATAAGCAAGGTGAGGAGAAACAACAAAAGAGCTCTTAGCTTAAGTCTTCTCAGAACCGATCCTATCTGCAGTCTGTATGAATGCTTTCACCGGCATCTAACCAGCAGACTGGCAGCTATATAAAGGAAGCTAATTAGAACATAATCAAAAGCAGCCGGGCGAGGCTGGACCTAGTCTTAGCAAAGAGCTAGGTAAAATTAACTCCCTCATTACCAAACACAAAGAAACAGCAACTCAGCTGCGAGAAGTCAGAATGTGCAATCGCGACAATCTTCGTGGCGATGCACCCATGACAGTACCCCCCCTTCTACGAGGGGCCTCCGGACCCTCAGGGCCAGGTCTGTCCGGGTAAGTCGTGTGGAAGGTCCGAACCAATCGATCTGCGTTAATCTCAGACGCAGAGACCCACGTCCTCTCCTCAGGACCATATCCCTTCCAATGAACCAAATACTGAAGGGACCGGCGATTCAGACGTGAGTCAATGATCTTCAACACTTGAAATTCTAAGTTACCATTGACCACCACTGGAGGAGGAGGTAGAAGTGAAGGTATAACTGGCGCCACGTACCTCTTAAGCAACGATTTGTGGAATACATTATGGATTTTAAACGTAGGAGGGAGGTCCAGACGAAATGCCACAGGATTAATTATAGAACTGATCCTGTATGGACCGATGAACCTGGGACCCAGTTTCCAGGAGGGAACTTTGCGTTTTATATTCTTGGTAGACAACCACACCAGATCGTTCACACCTAGGTCCGGACCAGACACTCTCCTCCTATCAGACCTTCGCTTGAAACAGTTCCCCATAGCACTCAGACCATTCAGCACTCCTCTCCAAACTGAAGCAAGTGACGACGAGAATCGTTCCTCCTCAGGAACCCAAGATGGACGGGTATGTGGGGTCTTAGAGCGAGCACAAACTCCACAGGATGCAACAAAAGTTATTACCTCTTTATTTAAGTTAGGCCACCAAAACCGGCGAGAAAGGAGATCCACAGTTGCTTTACTCCCTGGATGTCCTGCTAAAGCAGAACTATGATGTGCCTCGATAACTTTTTGTCTTAACTGATTAGGAACAAACAGTTTCCCTGGAGGTCCTACAGGGGCGTCCCCCTGAGCCTCCAACACCTCCTCCTCAAGCTCAGAGCACACAGCCGACACCACCACTCCTTCCTGAAGGATAGGAACCGGGTCATCCGTCTTTCCGGCCCCTGGGAAACTACGAGATAAGGCATCAGGAAGCAATTTTATTGAGCAGTCATACGTGCGATGAGGAGGTAACTTTTGACACCCCTCCTCTGAGAACATCTCCCCAAAGTCCTCCAGAAAAGGAGGCAAAGTCCTAGGCACGACCGCACCGATGACCGTGTTCATGCAGTTATTCTTGCAAAATTCACCCCACTGGCTTATCTTTCTGGATTGCCAATCAATCACTGGGTTATGTTTAGCCAACCAGGGAAGTCCCAACACAATAGGAGTAGGAAGACCCTCCAACACATAACAAGACAACTGTTCTTTATGTATTGCCCCTACTCGAAGGTCTATGTTATGAACAGCTTGTACAAAGCTACCTTGACCGAGAGGTCTGGCGTCAATAGAAAGTATAGGGATCGGTTTGGCCAATACACTCAGTTGCATACCTTGCACCTGGGCAAACCGAGCGTCCACCATATTTGCCCCAGACCCACTATCAAGAAGAACAGAAATCCTCTCAACTCTCGCACCAACCACCACCTCCGCAGGCACGAGAAATTGAGACGGACCTGGGGACGAAATACCTACTCCCAGGTTGTCGTCCACCACACAACCTGGGATTAACAGTTTTTCGGTGACTTTTTTGCTCAAGGAGGCACGGGAGGGACACCCCCCAACAAAATGTCCCTCTCTCCCGCAGAAGAAACATCTTCTTGTCTTGCGGCGCACCGCCGATTCCCTCCTACAAAATGAGGTCCCACCCAACTGCATAGGTTCCTCAGAACAGACCAGGGGAACCTCCATATAAGGGACTTTAGTAGTGGGTGGAGTAATAACAGGGGGCGGAGTTACATCGCACCTCCCCCGAAGCCGTCTATCAATACGAATAGCAAGGGCCATAGCAGCCTCCAGTGACGGAGGAGAATCATACTGAGCCAAAACATCTTTTAATTTGTCAGATAACCCTTGACAAAACTGGCTCCTAAGAGCTGGGTCATTCCACTGAGTATCTGTGGCCCATCTACGGAACTCAGAAGAAAATTCCTCCGCCGGACGATCTCCCTGCTGTATCCTACGTAACTTCGTTTCAGCAAGGGAGACCCGATCTGGGTCATCATACACCAGCCCCAGGGCAGCAAAAAATCGATCTACTGACTGGAGGGCCGGGGAGCCCGGAGGAAGAGAGAACGCCCAGGATTGAGGGTCCCCTTGTAAGAGCGAGATGACAATTCCCACCCTCTGCTCCTCACTCCCCGATGACCGAGGCCGTAGCCGAAAGTACAATTTACATGCCTCCCGGAAGGTAAAAAATTTGTCCCGCCCACCAGTGAACCTGTCCGGGAGAGCAACCTTAGGTTCAGATCTGGTTTGCTCCGGGGGGGACAAAACCTTGGACTTAATGTCCGTAAACTCCATGGACAATTTCTGCAACTGCAGGGCAAGCTGGGCTACTGGATCCATGGTAGCTGGGGAGAATCTATAGTTTGGCCGGTGAAAATGTCACGCTGTCTAGCAGATGTATAAATATATAATGTCAGTAATCTATCAAGTGGGACAACATTCTATATAACATATAAATAGGTAACATTAACATGTATATATAGCATAGTATTACCTGACATAATATCCTGTGGGTCAATACTGAATCCTTTTCACGCTGTCTCTGGCTAGAGGTGGACCGGGGTCTATGCTGACCCTAAACTGGGGTCCTGACTAGTCCCTCTACCTGGAGGTACTGTTAATGGTACAGAGGTCCAGGCCACCAGCGTAAACCCTGTCTCCTATAAATCCCTGACCACTGTAATCTAGTCCTTAGAAGGACCCTGATTACCACCATAGGGAATGGACAGGTAAAGGTTAACAAACAGTATAGACAAACGAGACAGACAGGGGATAAAGTAAATACTGTCTTGCATACAACATTAAAACACAGAGGGAATGTGTAGCCCAGCTATGCAGGCACACATAAAAATCCAGGAGAGTGCACAGGAAGGTAACAGCAACGCTTGATATTCATTCACTGTCACTCACTTTTTCAGACACACCCATCTGAGATATAGGAGGGAGTGACACGTAGCATAGGTGGTTAGTCAGTCAGCCAACCTAGGAGGGAGAGTAGTGGAATCTGTTTTCCTGTCTTCGGACGGATCAGCTCAGTGTCAGTCCAGTCGGGACTTAGAGGATACTGAGGGCTGCTCAGCGAGTCCTAGAGAAAGCTGACCTCGCCATCGAAATCTACAAGTGCTTATGTTAAGAGCGTGAAGCAGGGCGAAGGGCGCAGTGGAGAAGATATAGAAGTGCTACAGGTATTGGATTACCTGCACTAAATTGCCGGACACCGGGGTCCGAAGCGTTGCTACAGTTTCAAGCTTAGTAACAAGAAAACCGGAGGCATCTGGACTACAGGTCGCAGAGAGCAGCCCTAAGTGTCAATACGTAACCGGAGTCAGGTGGAACAGGGACTTTGAGCAAGGCCATGCAAAAGTAAGGACTTAGTTTCATCACTTAGAAGGCTCCACCACAATGTTGGCCGGGCAGTACAGCTATTGAGAAAGCTGGAGATTCAGAGTTAACTTCGCTTCAGGCAGGTTGGACTCACAAGTATATGGAAGTAAAGGAGGCCTCTAACCTGCTCAGCTGTTACCCGAATGTGCACTCTCCACCCTAACCAGCTCCCCGGGATCTGATGAACCATCTACCAGTAAAAGGTATGAAAAGAAGCTGCATTGTGTGCGACTGAATTATTATCTACACCCTGCATCATCATCACCATAGACTTCCAGGGACCCGTCTCACCTGTGGGAGACTACCACCCAGCTGCCCCCATAACATCCCCTGTGAAAGTCCTTATAGCAGCACTGGTTCAATTAACCAGATACCACAGGTGGCGTCACGAACTACCTATCCTTATAATCCCCTGTAAATATCCCCCATTGCACGACCGCCAGGGCCACGGACCGAGCCACCGCTACCAGTGACAACTCCCATAGAAATCGATGGGCTCGGCTCCGAGTACCCCATAGCCCTGGTATCCACAATTGTGGTGCGTGGTCGAAACAACTTGGCGTCACGAACAGGATGCGAAACTTGCAATTGTGAGTCCTGTGTGCCTATTGAACTGTTTTGTGAGAAAAAGACTGTTTGCTGCATTTGGCGCCAAATACCACCATTTTACCGCCAAGTTGGCGCCCTGAGGCGCTGGTGAAGAAGGTGGGCGTGCATTCGTGGGCGTGTACCCCCCTGAGGCGCGAAAGTTATGGCCGCCCTCTCCAAATGCTACTATAATGTGCGGTCCTGCCCCACTGCTAAAGAAATCCGCCTCCTCTTCATCCTCTATCCGAAGAGGAGGAGACGCAAATCCCGCCTCCACGGAAGAGACCAGATTGTTCCTGATGGACACTACACTCTGGCCTGGGACGAGATGGCGGAAGGACAGGAGAATCTGTGCCGAGGACCGGAAGATTTCCTACCTGGGCCGGAGCTGTCCCCAGATAGGGACACCGACCCCGCCATGATGGAGCTGCGGAAGGAGAATGAGGAGCTAAGAAGGAAGCTCCAGAGTCGTGCTGATCTACAGGAGACGGAGAGACGCTGGCGCGCCCAGACACAGCGGCTGCTGTGGGACGCAGTGTTCTCTCCTACAAGCATAATGCAGTCTCCTGAATTCCTGAAATCGCTGCTGAAGAAGGCTGAGGGACGACCGGAGGTTACCGCCGAAAGTGCTGTACCTGATCCCACCGATGCGGAGGTGGAGGAGAAGGAGGCTGAGGAGGTATTGCCCTGACCGGAGTGCCAGTCAGGCCAGGAGGCCACAGCAGAGCACCGCTCCCCGGTGGGGTCCCCGGAGGGGTCCCAGCCATCGTTGCCGGAAGTCGACTGGGACGAGATGGAGCGATTAGATGACGTCACCTATGCCGTTCAGTGGGAAAGTGAGTGGCGCCGTCGTGAAGAGGAGCAGCGACGCCAACAGCGGGAGGAAGAAAGAGACATCCAGCGGTCCCGACAGAAGCAGCATGAGGAATTCATAGCTGACAAGGAAAGCGTACGCCGAGAATAAGGTACCCGACGGGAGCCGCGGCGGCAGGGGTGCGTCGCCGAGTTCCAGCTCCGAGAGGGCTGGGGCTTCGTCCGCGAGCCGGGCCTCTATCCAGGGGTCTTTGTAAGTCACAGAGACGTAGAATCCCACCTGCCCATCGGTCATCCTGGGAGGGACCTGATTAATGGGGACATTGTGAGCTACACCCGCCACTGGGGTATGAAGGGGTGGTATGCCCTGAACGTCTCCATCGTCAGCGACCCCGTCCCCGACGCCGGTGTCGAAGCGTCTCAGTCCCGAGCTCCCACCGCACCAGGCCGTGCCCCGGCATCGCCCCCTGCATCGCAATCGGCGACCTGCTCTGCATCGCAACCTGTGGTTACTTCGGCATCGCCCCCTGCATACTCATCGCAAACAGCGACCTGCTCTACATCGCAATCAGCGACCTATTCGGCATCACCTTCAGCAAAGTATCCCGCTACGCAACCTGCGACTCCTTCTGTATCGCAACTGGAGGGTGCGACCACAGTTAAATCGCAGCCTAAGCCTGCATCTTTGATGAAAAGTCAATATTTGCCTGAGACACCCGTTGCGTCCCAAGTGGTTCGCACAAGGACTGTGGCCACGCAAACACTGATATCGGGCCATGACTTATTTGTTATGAGATCCAAAGAGCATCGCGTCGTTCCAGCCCCAGGAGCGGAAGACGTCATTGAAAGTTTGTAAAAGTGAAGACCGGTAGGACCCAGACAGGGGTTTACTGCAACTCAAGAGATGTAAAAAGTTTGAGAATTTTGAAAATTGCACTTTATTGTCTTTTATTGATATGTATGAGAATGTTTACATATTTAAATAGAATACCCGGCTGGGTAAAGAGTTTAGAAAATTAAAGAATAAATGTAATGTTGATTGCATAAGTATGCATAGAATACCCCGGTTGGGTAAAGTGAAATTGAAGAATTGAGGAATACTTGAAATTTATATATATTTATGTGTCTTTACCCTCATAGACTGAGAGGCTGTGGACTGTGCCAGCCCAAGAACCTGCTTTGTAAATAGTTGCGCTTCGGTGCATTATCTTGGTTTTACACAAAAACCACTACTATTAATCTACCTCTGAAGAAAAACCCGTATGGTGGGCCTAGAGTGAGGTCTGCAGTCAGAAGTCCTGCAGCCCACCCAGGACCTACGTGGGAGGTTTTTGGTGCGGGTCCTCCACAAGAATATTGTCTTATACTGTGAATATTTATAAGAAAAATGTTTTGATACTTTTGATTCTTTTGTATTTTTCCATTGTACAAATTGTAACGTTCAAGAATTCGTACCTCCCGGATGGGAAGAGTTGAAATGTTATTGTTAATGCAAAACAAAATGTTCTTTTTGTCTTTTACAGCCCGGGAGTGCTGTGTTTTACCAAGGGGGGATGTGTAGCCCAGCTACGCAGGCACACATAAAAATCCAGGAGAGTGCACAGGAAGGTAACAGCAACGCTTGATATTCATTCACTGTCACTCACTTTTTCAGACACACCCATCTGAGATATAGGAGGGAGTGACACGTAGCATAGGTGGTTAGTCAGTCAGCCAACCTAGGAGGGAGAGTAGTGGAATCTGTTTTCCTGTCTTCGGACGGATCAGCTCAGTGTCAGTCCAGTCGGGACTTAGAGGATACTGAGGGCTGCTCAGCGAGTCCTAGAGAAAGCTGACCTCGCCATCGAAATCTACAAGTGCTTATGTTAAGAGCGTGAAGCAGGGCGAAGGGCGCAGTGGAGAAGATATAGAAGTGCTACAGGTATTGGATTACCTGCACTAAATTGCCGGACACCGGGGTCCGAAGCGTTGCTACAGTTTCAAGCTTAGTAACAAGAAAACCGGAGGCATCTGGACTACAGGTCGCAGAGAGCAGCCCTAAGTGTCAATACGTAACCGGAGTCAGGTGGAACAGGGACTTTGAGCAAGGCCATGCAAAAGTAAGGACTTAGTTTCATCACTTAGAAGGCTCCACCACAATGTTGGCCGGGCAGTACAGCTATTGAGAAAGCTGGAGATTCAGAGTTAACTTCGCTTCAGGCAGGTTGGACTCACAAGTATATGGAAGTAAAGGAGGCCTCTAACCTGCTCAGCTGTTACCCGAATGTGCACTCTCCACCCTAACCAGCTCCCCGGGATCTGATGAACCATCTACCAGTAAAAGGTATGAAAAGAAGCTGTATTGTGTGCGACTGAATTATTATCTACACCCTGCATCATCATCACCATAGACTTCCAGGGACCCGTCTCACCTGTGGGAGACTACCACCCAGCTGCCCCCATAACATCCCTGTGAAAGTCCTTATAGCAGCACTGGTTCAATTAACCAGATACCACAGGTGGCGTCACGAACTACCTATCTTTATAATCCCCTGTAAATATCCCCAATTGCACGACCGCCAGGGCCACGGACCGAGCCACCGCTACCAGTGACAACTCCCATAGAAATCGATGGGCTCGGCTCCGAGTACCCCATAGCCCTGGTATCCACAATTGTGGTGCGTGGTCGAAACAGGAACACCAAAGGTCTAGGAGATAAACTATAAGCAAGGTGAGGAGAAACAACAAAAGAGCTCTTAGCCAGGGGCGGAACTATAGTGGAAGCAGGGGAAGCAGCTGCCACAGGGCCCGGGCTAGAAGGGGGCCCGTCCCTGCTGCAGCTGCCCTGTGATTTAGGAGCAAAAAGGGGGGCCCGAGCACGCTGGCAAATGGATCCGCGCTCGGGCCCCCTCCTAACATTTTGTTCAGGCTTCTGACTCTGAACGCTGATGCATAACAACACTGTGTTGTTTTAAAGAGACACTACAGTGTTGTAAATGCAGACAGCGAACAGAAATGAGCACTGTAGCTTTAAGCTGCGGCCCAGTGCATTATGGTCCGTCTGTCACAGCGTGTGTGCATGTGGGGGCGGACAGCAGACGGCCAGGCAGACCACATGAAGCAGCAGGCTGACTGGGCAAGCAGGTGGAAGCCCGGGCGAGCAGGGTGAGTACCGTGAGTCTCTCAACAGTGAGAAGAGGCTTGGCTGCTCAATGGTGACTGGGAGGGCAGGTGCAGGCAGGATCTAACAGGGCCCACATTCAACAGGGCCCAGGCCCCAGGCTGCAGTGCAGGGGGCCCACATTCAACACAGGGCCCAGGTAGCAAGGGGCCCGCATTCCAACAGGGCCTCGGGCTCCTGGGCCCTGTTTGACGCAAGCCTCAAGTCACCACTAACCTCCCCCTGGGCCCTGTTGGGCACGGGACCTCAGTCACCAGTAGCATCCCCCTGGCCCAGTAACAGCCTCATGGTTGCTACAAGTGACGAGTGACACCCTGATCTCTGCTACATGTGACAAGTAACAACCTCAGCTCTGCTACATGTAACAAGTAGCAACCTCAGCTCTGCTCATGTGACAAGTAGCAACCTCAGCTCTGCTCATGTGACAAGTAGCAACCTCAGCTCTGCTACATGTGACAAGTAACCTCAGCTCTGCTACATGTGACAAGTAGCAACCTCAGCTCTGCTACATGTGACAAGTAGCAACCTCGGCTCTGCTACATGTGACAAGTAACAACCTCAGCTCTGCTACATGTGACAAGTAGCAACCTCAGCTCTGCTCATGTGACAAGTAACAACCTCAGCTCTGCTCATGTGACAAGTAACAACCTCAGCTCTGCTACATGTGACAAGTAGCAACCTTGGCTCTGCTACATGTGACAAGTAACAACCTCAGCTCTGTTACATGTGACAAGTAGCAACCTCAGCTCTGCTCATGTGACAAGTAACAACCTCAGCTCTGCTCATGTGACAAGTAACAACCTCAGCTCTGCTACATGTGACAAGTAGCAACCTCGGCTCTGCTACATGTGACAAGTAACAACCTCAGCTCTGCTACATGTGACAAGTAGCAACCTCGGCTCTGCTACATGTAACAACCTCAGCTCTGCTACATGTGACAAGTAGCAACCTCAGCTCTGCTCATGTGACAAGTAACAACCTCAGCTCTGCTCATGTGACAAGTAACAACCTCAGCTCTGCTACATGTGACAAGTAACAACCTCAGCTCTGCTACATGTGACAAGTAACAACCTCAGCTCTGCTACATGTGACAAGTAGCAACCTCAGCTCTGCTACATGCGAGGAGTGACAGCCTCATCTCTGCTACATGCGCGGAGTGACAGCCTCAGCTTTGCTATACAAGTAGCAGAGCTGAGGCTGTCACTCCTCACATGTTGCAGAGATGAGGCTGTCACTCCTTATATGTAGCACAGCTGAGGCTGTCACTCCTCGAATGTAGCAGAGCTGAGGCTGTCCCTACTCACATGTAGCAGAGCTGAGGCTGTTCCTCCTCACATGTAGCAGAGCTGAGGCTGTCACTCCTCACATGTAGCAGAACTGAGTCTGTCACTCCTCACATGTAGCAGAGCTGAGGCTGTCACTCCTCACATGCAGCAGAGCTGAGGCTGTCAACTCCTCACATGTGTAATTGGTGAGGGCGTGGTGCAGAAGTACGGTATACAGAACAATCTTAGATTATTCTGTATACCGGACTGTTGTTCTACTGAATAAATCATCCGTTTTGAAAGCAATTTGCAGGCTGGATTACAAGTTTCTTCACATATTTACTCTGGAGAAAGCCTACCTTCGTCACTACCTCAGTTGCTTCCTGGGAGTTGGTTCTTTTCTGTTATTTCACTATCATTACTCCAAAAACCTCTAATTTTGGATAATAAAGGTATCTTTCTTAACACAACTTGGGTAGACCGGGATTGGCAACGCGCGCGAGGGGGGGGGCCCCATTGTGAAGTTTGCTGTGGGGCCCTGCCGTTTCTAGTTACGCCCCTGCTCTTAGCTTAAGTCTTCTCAGAACCGATCCTATCTGCAGTCTGTATGAATGCTTTCACCGGCATCTAACCAGCAGACTGGCAGCTATATAAAGGAAGCTAATTAGAACATAATCAAAAGCAGCCGGGCGAGGCTGGACCTAGTCTTAGCAAAGAGCTAGGTAAAATTAACTCCCTCATTACCAAACACAAAGAAACAGCAACTCAGCTGCGAGAAGTCAGAATGTGCAATCGCGACAATCTTCGTGGCGATGCACCCATGACACCTGTTGAGAAATAAGTGATGGTCCAACTAAACGCAAACCGGATGGAATAGCATGCCACTGCAATATGCTGTGGTAGCCATGCTGGTTCAGTATGCCTTCAATTTTGAATAAATCCCCAACAGTGTCACCAGCAAAGCACCCCCACACCATCACACCTCCTCCTCCATGCTTCTCGGTGTAAACCAGGCATGTAGTGTCCATCCGTTCACTGATGCCTTCAGTGTGATTCTACAATTTTCATAGCCATGAAAATACAGAAAAATCTTTGAATGAGAAGATGTGTCCAAACTTTTGGTCTGTACTGTACTGTATATGGTACGTTTTAGTGAATGGAGATAAGTTTAGGATTAGTGTAACTGACCTGTCCCAGGGAACCCTGGCTCCACTTTCTTCCCCTGAGTCTGCTGCCCTTTGTTGTGCTCCACGTCGGCTTTTGCAAGTTGCCCGGCATGGATCATTGACATCCTTTCCCTAGGGCTATTTTAGACTCACTAAGACACACACCTGTGTCTTTGGATTGAGACTCTAGTCCTAAGTACGGTGTGCTCCACCAGCTGTGCTTTTTGTGCTTGTGTTGATGTTTGTGCTTGCCTTCATCCCTGCTGGGTTTCACTTCATCTGTCCTGCTGCTCCTGAGATTCCTGTGACTGCCAAATCCTCGTAACCCAGATCCTTTCCTGCTTGCTCCATCAATGCTCGGGGTCAATGCTTAGAGGATCCACCACACCTGGTGAGTCTAACAACAGCATTGTATATCAGATGATCTACAAGCAACCAATATTGACTGTTGCCTCATTTACACCCAACTACAATACTCAATAACCTCTTTAAAGGCACTGTCACACTTAGCGATCACACTAGCGATCACGACAACGACACGACCTGGCAAGATCGTTGGTGTGATCGCAATGTGATTGCTAGTTAGCTTCCAAACACAAAGATCTTATCAGAGATCAGCTATCTGTATAACGACCTCTGCGGTCGTTGAGAAAACCTAGTCCCGCCTGCGACGCTGGTAAAGTCGTTCATAAAGGGTGTCACACTCAGCGATTCAGGCTCACCAGCGGGACACCAACGACCAAAAACCGGCTCAGAACGTTCATAAGCGATCAACGACATCTCAGCAGGGGCCACATCGCTGCTACATGTCACACACAGCTGCGTCGCTAACGAGATCGCTACTGCGTCATAAAATCGCTGACTCTTTAGCGATCTTGTTAGCGATCTCGCTTAGTGTGACAGTACCTTTAGGCTCTACTGTGCCTTCATATGTCTAAGATTTCATACCGAGAGTTTTTTTCCAGATGGAATACAGCATTATTTTTTTTTGTGAGATTCCATATAACTTTATGGGAAACAAATATTGCAATGATCCATTGGATGCCATATTCTCCCCTAAGAGCCTCATTGTAATACCATTTGCTATGCACCGCCTCTATAATAGGTGCCACAGAGACTCCATGTTGTCATACAATGCAGTCTATATAACGGTATTGACCTATGTTTTTGTTGCTAAGTTGCATCAATTTGAAGATTACAAGTATTGACTACTTTGCAATTTATCAAGTAATTTCAGCATCGTTATCACTGATATGATCGCAATGACCTGACCAAGAACCACACCCAATCTCTCTTTGTGCCATTTCAGGAGTCCAATTTTCTCAGTAAATCAGCATTGCATTCTCCTAGAGGATTGCTCCATTAAGGCGAATGGTCAATGGTATTCAGTTCTACTTAGAGCAGTGATTGCTCCAATATTATGTGACATATTAGGGTTGCAAATTCCAGTTTCAAGAAATACTTTCAATGCATACTTGGTTTGCCCTCAATATCAGCGCAAGGTCAAACTGAAATAAAACCTTACTCTTTTTTTTTCGTAAGACACATTCAGGTTTTTGAATAAGATTCTAAACTCATAAATATTGAACAGAGCGAATATGTTTGGTTTCTTTAAAAAAAAAAGAAAAAAGTTAGAAGTTTGGTTGGATAAGACAGTTATTCGCTCACGCGCTTGAAGCTTTCTTGCCAGGAAATGACTTTTATCTTTTTTCCCTTTATTAATTGGAGACCTTTACGGCTTCTTAATAGCTATTGTTGAATTATTCTTTTGTGTTACCTGGGATTATTAGCAAGCACATATCACAAACTATTTTATTCCCTTGACAAAAGAACATTTGATAGCATAAGGCTTTCGGTTCCATTATAAAAGGGCATATTTTTGCCATGATGAAGCTTTGTAATGTGGCAGAATGTAAAATTTTATTTTTCTACTTTTCTAGTTTAAAGAGAACCTGTCAGCACAATTTTGAAATATAGAGTAAAGGCATGGCGCTAATGGTGATGTAATAATGATGACATTGATACTTTTGGAGAAGAAATCAGCTTTGTCGTTCTTCTTTAATCGCCATTTGACATTTCTGCTAATTAGATTCCAATGCACAGCGGCTGGAGGTAAGGCTGTACGGGTGGTGGACAGTTGCTTTTTGGTTACTGCCCCGAAGACACTAGTGATGAGCAATTATCCAATTATCCTGGGCGTGCTCGTATGTTATGTTCGAGTACCTGCTGCTGCATGATTTGCAGCTGTTAGACAGCCTGAACACATGTGGAGATTCACTAACAAACAGGCAATCCCTGCATGTGTTCAGGCTGTCTAATAGTGGCAAATTAGGCAGCCACGGGGGCGTGAACATAATATGTGAACATAATATACGAGCATGCCCAAGACACTCTAATAACACCGGCACATACTCGGATAAGACGTTTTCCGAGCACATTCGCTCATCACTAGAAGACACCAATCGCGTTGTTGAAGTGTTATATGAATTGTGTCCTGCATTTGTAAATAATGTGTAATGTGAATTGTGTTGTAATATGTCATGTGGTGTAATGTGTATTGCGATAATGTGATGTAGTGAAAATAGTGTTATGCATTAGTATATGTATAATGTTTTGTAAGTAAGATCTGCCCAGCGACAGACTGCAGGGACAGAGACAGTTAATAGTTAGGACTAGCCCATAGTGGGAGGCTCTAGTGTTAAGTTTAAGTGACTGCTTTCTGCTAGGGAGACAGAAAGGGTCTGGAGTGCAAAGTAAGCAGTGCCGCTTATGAGGGTGACACCACATGAGAGGAGACCAAACAGGAGGGATAGAGAGATTCTGAGGATAAGCAACAGAAAGACAGAGTGGCCTTCTGGAGACTGGTCCTAGGATAGGATAGATCACAACATTCTCCACACCGCAGAGGCCATCCAGAAGACATGATGTCATCCCCAGGATGATTGATTTCTTAGTTTGATTGTCTCTGAGATTATATTGTCGTACTCCAGATATACTTTTACTTATTGCGGTCATGTAACCCTAATATTTCTTTTTTTTTTTTCACTAAGCTCTTGCATAATCTTCCTCCTTTTCCTCAACCTTCCTTTTCCTCCTCTTTCCCTATACATTTCCAGCTGTTGGGTATAACATCTATATGACTTACTGAGCAATAAGGGTCACAGAAAGATGCTTCTTCCTGTCATGGTTTTCTCCTTCCAATCTCTTGGATACTTCTCCCTCCTGTTCCCTAGGCTTGTTTTTATAGTTCAATCATACGCCAGTTCTGGGGGCACTAGATTTTTTTCCTACAACCCTTTAGAAACTCCTGTTGGAGACTTAATGATCATCTCTTAAGAGATCATCTCTGTGCTAAAGAAATTGAGGAAACCATATACACATTTATTGAAGGCCACAAAAATGACAATACCAGTGTCACCATTAAGTGGGAAACATTTAAATACATATTAAAGGAAACCTATCCGCAGGATTGTGCTGAGTAACCTACAGACAGTGTCAGGTTGGCGCCATTATACTGATTAAAATGATACCTTGGTTGATGAAATCCGTCTTGTGATTGTTGTTTAATCCTATTTGCAGTTTTCAGTTAATGAGATTCTCCTGCTTCGGGGTGACCTGTGGGAAGGGGGTGGTGCTGTGGGTGGTTGTGGGTGGGGCTTTATGCGGTGCTCTGCTTACATATTCATCTGTATGGCTTATGACAGATCACTGATACCTCAATGACCTGCCTCCTATTTTACATACTCAATATAATATGCGTTGGAAAAAAAAATCACATTCAGTAGGCAGGCGCCGGCGGTGGCGCCTGCACTGTAGCATGATCGCATCTATAATATTCATTTAATCATTTTATTTGGTGATATAAATTTATTCATAAAAAATAAATTGTCTCTCAAAATGGCGCCGACCACACCTGTGCAGTAGCATCTATCTGCGATCCGATAGATGCTACTGCACAGACACTGCTGGTGCCATTTTGCTGGAGAAAAAAATAGGCTCCACTGAGATGGTGCCGGCGGCGCATGCGAAGTACCTTCTATCGGCGATGTAGCATCATCTCAACTGGATGGGCTTACAATATGGTATGTGTGTCCTTACATATGCTTGCAAAATACAGTATATGTGCATATTTTATCCATTTAAAAAAATCTTTTTATGAAATACATGTGGAAGAATTCAGCTTTCTACAGAATAATTAGACACATTTATGGAGAATGAACAACTTTACTCTGATGATATATTTTTTTAACAGTTTTCGGCTTGATCTCGAGCCATGGCGACTTGATGGATGAACAATCTGTAGGAAGATCGATCTTATGCAAGCCTAAATAGGTTCAGCAGGGTCTACTCTCCCGGTATCTTGATAGTATAACCCATCGGGTTGCTGATCTTCTTCTTCACCTTGACCCTTCTATTCTTCCGACCATGATGTCCTTTTTTTTTGTTCAGTTTGTTATACATGACTTGGGTCTTACATCAACGATTATTATCTTCATCATCAACGATGGAGGATTAAAGGAGAAAACTGACATATACAATCCAAAGAGCATGGACAGTACAGTATTAGCAAACTCTGAAAAATTACTACAGCGCCAACTGCTGAATGCTCAGCACAGTCCCAGTCCCGCCTCAGCACAAGCCTGCAGCAGTTCTATAATCCTGCAGAATCAGTCTCTCCATTATTATCTTCTATGTATGTCTCGTTAATGGCAAGTCTCCTACTGAAAAATTCCAGAACACTGGTTTAATTGGGTACAGATATTTCTATGGCCACCAGCTTAAATGATTTGAAATGGTAGATTGTCAGATTGTTAATGGGAATAGCACCTGAAAAAAGATACAGTCATAAATGGAAAAAGTAAACCTGTTTAATTTGTTTTTAAAGGCTATTTACTTTCTTGTTAAATTGTGGAATAATATATGTGAATACAGTTGATTGAAAAAGAGTAAATTTCTCCAAGACTTGAAGTGCTCTCTCCATCACACAATTCATTGCAAGGAAATAAGCTCCTTCATGGGAGTCCAGTAGTTAACTTACAATTAAAAAGCCCTAGTTATATTTTAAATGATGAGAAAATAATAAAAAAGTATGAAATCATGTTGGCACAAATAACCCATTAATCAGGCCAATGAATAGGCGAGAGAATGAAAATCCCTAATGAATGTACATTGAAATTTCTAATCCTAAAGTCTCAGAAATTAAAGGTCTTTACATAAAAAAATATTAAAAAATAATCCACAAATCTCCAAAGTATGTGAGTAGCATCTATTCGTTCATAGATTTGAATATGTTCCATGTATGCAGATATGTATATATATATATATATATATATATATATATATATATGTATACAGTCGTGGTGGAAAGTGTTGGCACTCTTGAAATTGTTCCAGAATATGAAGTTTTTCTTCCAGAAAATTATTGAAATTACACCTGTTTTGTTATACATGTTGATTTCCTTCATGTATGTTGGAACAACACAAAAAAACAGAAACAAAAGGCAAATTAAACATAATTTCACAAAAAAAACCCAAAATGGGCCTGACAAAACTGTTGGCACTCTCAACATAATATTTGGTTGCACACCCTTATAACCATTAACAAGCTTCTTACACCTCTCGACTGGAATTTTGAACCACTCTTCTTTTGCAAACTGCTTGCATTCTCCTAACAGCAATGTTAAGATCTCTACACAGGAGTTCAATCGAATTTAGAGCTGGACATATTGCTGGCCACTTCAGAAGTCTCCAGCACTTTGTTTCCATCCATTTCTGGGTGCTTCTTGAAGTATGTTTGGGGTCATTGTTCTGCTGGAAGACCCATGACCTAGGACCCAAACCCAACATTCTGACACTAAGAACTACATTGTGACCCAAAGTCCTTTGGTAATCTTTAGATTTCATGATGTCTTATACACAATCAAGGCAAACAGTGCAAGAGGCAGAAAAACAACCCCAAAACATCTTTAAACTTCCACCATATTTCACAGTAGGAACTATGTTCTTTGTCTATTTTTGGCAAACAGTAGAATGATGTGCTTCAGCAAAAAGCTATATTTGGTCTCATCTGTCCACAAGATGATTTCCCAGAAGGATTGTGTATTACTCACCTACATTTTGGAAAACTGCTGTCTAGCTTTTTATGTCTCTGTGTCAGCAGTGGGGTCAATCCTTGATCTCTTACACAGCATTTCATTTCATTCAAATGTCAACAGATAGTTTGCACTGACACTGATGCACCCTGAGTGTTATGTTTCGGTAGCTGAGGAGTGCAGGTAAAAAGGCAATACACCAGAGCAGTTGGAATCTATGAGATTGCAGTACCCTGACTAACCACCACAACTAGAGGCAGCCGTGGAGCGTTCCTACGTTGGTCCTAGACGCCTCGTCACAGCCTGAGAAACTAACTACACCTAAAGATAGAAATAGGAAAGCTATCTGCCCCGGAGCAGAACCCCAAAGATAATAGCAAGCCCCCAAACATGTAATGGCGGTTAGACAAGAAGAAATACTGACACAGAAAGAAAATAGTATGAGCAAACCTGGGGCCCAAACTAACTAAATAGAAAAGGATAGGAAGGGTACTTACTGCAATCCCAGAAAACCCTGAAAAGCACCAACTCTACTAATTTCAAAAACACCTGAGATCACACGACCTCTACCACCTAAATTAGTTCTCTGGTGTAACAAAATCAAAACAGCAGCCACTGAAAAAACTGGAAAAAGCAAAAGTACAAACATCAGTGGCTGAACTAAACTGAGAGGGCAAAAGCCCCCGGAGGGGACCCTGAAGGCCCCCACAGAAGTGCAGGACAAAATGCAAAAATATAGCACAAAAACAAAAAGAAGAAAATGTCTTATCTGTTAGCAGGAGATGCAGACACGACACAGCAGGCTACAAGGGAAACAGGAATGAAGGATTCAGACCAGAACAATTGATCACTGGCAACCCTGATGGGAAGGTGACTCCCTTATATAAGACCAGTCAGTAACACCTGATTCCCAGTCCTCACACTCTTCACTGGACAGACCAGCACCGCTTGTAACCACCAGAGGAAGCCTCTGCTCAGAACTCAACTCAAACCCATTCACAACACTGAGCCTGCAGGACAGCTTGAATTTCTTTGGAACTTGATTGGGGTTGCTTATCCACCATCCAGACTATCCTGCATTGCAACCTTTCATCAACTTTTACCTGCCATCCACTTCCAGGAGATTAGCTACAGTGCCGTGGGTTGGAAACTTCTTGATTATGTTTCGCATAGTGGACAAAGGAACATCAAGATCTCTGGAGACGGACTTGTAATTTTGAGATTGCTGATATTTTTCAACAATTTTAGTTCTCAAGTCCTCAGACAGTTCTCTTCTCACTTGCCTCAGGAGAGTTTGAATGAGCATCATGTGCATGAAGCAAAGTTGTTTTCCTACAATTTTTGTCCAATTTGCCTTTCTTTCCCTGTTTTTTGTGTTGTTCCAGTGCACACAAAGGAAATAAACACGTGTAATTGCAATAATTTTCCGGGAGAAATTCTTCATTTTCTATCTATCTATTTATCTATGTCAACAAATAGAGGAAGCACTCCAATATAGTAAAATAAAAAAATATTTAATGGCCCATAATGGCAATGGCGATGACCTTTCTTGAAACAAAATATATGCCACTATGCGCCATTGAATATTTTCTATTTTCCGGTATTGGAGTGCTTCCTCTATTTTTGGGGGGCATATATTGGAGGATTGAACAAACCTGGGAGGCTTTGCATCATATTATATATTTATTGGTGGTGCTGCATTTATATTTTATTTGATCTATCTATCCATCTCACCGTGATGGCATGAGACTTGACACAGCTTCATAAATTGGTTCCTGCTCACTCCAAATATTTTTAATAATAGTCTCAGTAATGCAGGGGACCTGGTTTGTAGAAGTCCTGGGAGATCACTAGGTTCATTTATGAACATCATAAAAATGTATTTTGAAATTGAATCAATCTCATAAATGGTGCACTGTAATTTGCCATAGCATAAAGCAGACTCAAGAGAGACTGTCATAAAAAGGATAAAAGTACCCAAATAGAAAAAGAAAAATTCAGCCTCTTTGTAAAAGCTCTTGTCTTCTTCAAGTTTTTCATCTTGTCTCCCATTTACGATGTTCTGCAGTTTTATGTGTTTTCTCTGATGGCGTTTTACTTATCTATATAAAATAACATCAGAACTAAAGACTTGGAAACATTGCTGCACATAAAGCAAGTATTTCTGCGAGTACGCAGTGTTCACCTTTGGAGACATTAGAAAGTTCCTAATGGACTCTGCAGTAAGTAAAATGAAGCCATTAGATAAACTGACCATTAGGATTCAGATAATTGAAATGACCACATTAAAAAATTGTAACATTATGTGTAATAGCCTATAATTATGTTAATAGAGCAAAATAAATGAGTATTAAAAGATCAAATCCAATTTTTCTTCTATTTAATGAAATTCTATATTTTGTGAATGATGACGATACCATCCAGTGTGCTGACCCCACTTTGTCTTGCATTGTTATTAGATGTTAGACTTTTCATCATGGTCTAATCTACAACAACAAACCTCTAACAAAAATGTGGCAAAAAAAAGTTTAAGGTGATATGAGTTATATTTAAGATCAATGTAATATATGCATTTTTTTGTCATTTTTTTAAATGACAAATCCTCTTTAACCCCTTAACGACCAAGCCATTTTGTAGGTTAAAGACCAGGCCAATTTTTACAATTCTGACCACTGTCTCTTTATGAGGTTATAACTCTGGAACGCTTTAACGGATCTTGGCGATTCTGAGATTGTTTTCTCGAGACATATTGTACTTCATGATAGTGGTAAAATTTCTTCAATATAACTTGCGTTTATTTATGAAAAAAACGGAAATATGGCAAACATTTTGAAAATTTTGCAATTTTCAAACTTTTAATTTTTATGCCATTAAATCAGAGAGATATGTCACAAAAATTAGTTAATAAATAACATTTCCCACATGTCTACTTTACATCAGCACAATTTTGGAACCAAAATTTTTTTTTGTTAGGAAGTTATAAGTGTTAAAAGTTGACCAGCAATTTCTCATTTTTCCAACAAAATTTACAAAATCATTTTTTTTTAGGGGCCACCTCACATTTGAAGTGAATTTGAGGGGTCAATATGACTGAAAATACCCAAAAGTGACACCATTCTAAAAACTGCACCCCTCAACGTGTTCAAAGCCACATTCAAGAAGTTTATTAACCCTTTAGGTACTTCACAAGAATTGAAGCAATGTGGAAGGAAAATATTAACATTTAACTTTTTTTCCCAAAATTTTTCTTCGACACAATTTTTTAAAATTTTGTCAAGGGTATCAGTAGAAAATGAACCACAATATTTGTTGTACAATTTCTCCTGAGTACAGCGATACCCCATGTGTGGGGGTAAACCACTATTTTGGCGCATGGCAGAGCTCGGAAGGGAAGCAGCGCCATTTGACTTTTTTGGCTGGAATTGAGATTGGACGCCATGTCGCATTTGGAGAGTCCCTGTGTGCCTAAACAGTGGAAACCCCCCACAAGTGACCCCATTTTGGAAACTAGACCCCCCAAGTAACTTATCTAAATGTGTAGTGAGAGCTTTGAACCCCCAAGGGCTTCACAGAAGGTTATAACGTAGAGCCGTAAAATTAAAAAATCATATTTTTTCCACAAAAATGATCTTTTCATCCCAATTTTTATTTTCCAAAGGATAAAAGGACCCCAAAAGTTATTGTGCAATTAGTCCTGAGTACGCTGATACCCCATATGTGGGGGTAAACCACTATTTGGGTGCATGGCAGAGCTCGGAAGGGAAGCAGCTCCATTTGACTTTTTTGGCTGGAATTGAGATTGGACGCCATGTCGCATTTGGAGAGCCCCTGTGTGCCTAAACAGTGGAAACCCCCCACAAGTAACCCCATTTTGGAAACTAGACCCCCCAAGGAACTTATCTACATGTGTAGTGAGAGCTTTGAACCCCCAAGGGCTTCACAGAAGGTTATAACGTAGAGCCGTAAAATTAAAAAATCATATTTTTTCCCACAAAAATGATCTTTTCATCCCAATTTTTATTTTCCAAAGGATAAAAGGACCCCAAAAGCTATTGTGCAATTAGTCCTGAGTACGCTGATACCCCATATGTGGGGGTAAACCACTATTTGGGTGCATGGCAGAGCTCGGAAGGGAAGCAGCGCCATTTGACTTTTTTGGCTGGAATTGAGATTGGACGCCATGTCGTATTTGGAGAGCCCCTGTGTGCCTAAACAGTGGAAACCCCCCACAAGTAACCCCATTTTGGAAACTAGACCCCCCAAGGAACTTATCTAGATGTGTGGTGAGAGCTTTGAACCCCCAAGGGCTTCACAGAAGGTTATAACGTAGAGCTGTAAAATTAAAAAATCATATCTTTTCCACTAAAATGATCTTTCCACCCCCAATTTTTATTTTCCAAAGGGTAAAAGGACCCCAAAAGTTATTGTTCAATTTGTCCTGAGTACGCTTATACCCCATATGTGGGGGTAAACCACTATTTGGGCGCATGGCAGAACTTGGAAGGGAAGCAGCGCCATTTGACTTTTTTGGCTGGAATTGAGATTGGACGCCATGTCGCATTTGGAGAGTCCCTGTGTGCCTAAACAGTGGAAACCCCCCACAAGTGACCCCATTTTGGAAACTAGACCCCCAAGGAACTTATCTAGATGTGTGGTGAAAGCTTTGAACCCCCAAGGGCTTCACAGAAGGTTATAACGTAGAGCAGTAAAATTAAAAAATCATATATTTTCCACAAAAAATGATCTTTCCACCCCCAATTGTTATTTTCCAAAGGGTAAAGGACCCCAAAAGTTATTTTGCAATTTGTCCTGAGTACGCTGATACCCCATATGTGGGGGTAAACCACTATTTTGACGCATGGCAGAGCTGGAAAGGGAAGGAGCGCCTTTTTCAAATGCAGATTTGATGGAATGGTCGCGGGTGTCATGTCACGTTTGGAAAGCCCTGATGTGCCTAAACAGTAGAAACCCCCCACAAGTGACTCCATTTTGGAAACTAGACCCCCCAAGGAACTTATCTAGATGTGTGGTGAGCACTTTGAACCCCCAAGTGCTTCACAGAAGTGTATAACGTAGAGCGTGAAAATAAAAATATCATATTTTTTTCCACAAAAATAATCTTTTTGCCACCCAAATTTTTATTTTTATAAGGGTAACAGGAGAATAGGACCCCAAAAGTATTGTGCAATTTGTCCTGAGTACGCTGATATCCCATATGTGGGGGGGAACCACTATTTTGACGCATGGCAGAGCTCGGAAGGGAAGGAGCACCGTTTTTAAATGCAGATTTTGATGGAATGGTCTGCGGGTGTCATGTCACGTTTGGAAAGCCCCTGATGTGCCTAAACAGTAGAAACCCCCCACAAGTGACTCCATTTTGGAAACTAGACCCCCAAGGAACTTATCTAGATGTGTGGTGAGCACTTTGAACCCCCAAGTGCTTCACAGACGTTTATAACGTAGAGCCGTGAAAATAAAAAATATCATATTTTTTTCCACAAAAATAATCTTTTTGCCCCCAAATTTTTATTTTTATAAGGGTAACAGGAGAAATAGGACCCCAAAAGCTATTGTGCAATTTGTCCTGAGTACGCTGATATCCCATATGTGGGGGGGAACCACTATTTTGATGCATGGCAGAGCTCGGAAGGGAAGGAGCACCGTTTTTAAATGCAGATTTTGATGGAATGGTCTGCGGGTGTCATGTCACGTTTGGAAAGCCCCTGATGTGCCTAAACAGTAGAAACCCCCCACAAGTGACTCCATTTTGGAAACTAGACCCCCCAAGGAACTTATCTAGATGTGTGGTGAGCACTTTGAACCCCCAAGTGCTTCACAGAAGTTTATAACGTAGAGCCGTGAAAATAAAAATATCATATTTTTTTCCACAAAAATAATCTTTTTGCCCCAAATTTTTATTTTTCTAAGGGTAACAGGAGAAATAGGACCCCAAAAGCTATTGTGCATTTTGTCCTGAGTACGCTGATACCCCATATGTGGGGGGGAACCACTGTGATCGCCTTACTGCGATCTTTGGGAGGCACAATGAACAAATCCACGAAAGGTGAAGAATTGGTTTTCTTTTTTGCGCCGTTCCTCGTGCGGTATTAGTGATTAGGCGACTTTATTCCTCGGATCGGTGCGATTACAGCGATACCAGATTTATACTCTTTTTTCATGTTTAGCTTCTGTCACACACTAAAAGATGCTTTTTTTTGGAATAATTTTTTGTAAGAAATTTTTGCATCGCCGTATTTTGAGAGCTATAATTTTTCCATATTTCGGCCGACAGAGTTATCTATGGGCTTATTTTTTGCGGGACGAGCTGACGTTTTAATTGGTACCATATTCAGGCACATAACGTTTTTTGATCGTTTCCTATTCCGATTTTTGTGGAATCAGAATGAACAAAAACCAGCAATTCAGGAATGTTTTTTTTTTTTTTTTCCTCCGTTCCGTGTGTGGTAAAATTGATAAAGCAGCTTTATTCTTCGGGTCACTACGATTACAGCGATTCCTCATTTATATATATTTTTTTATGTTTTGGCGTTTTTTACACAATAAAAAATTTTATAGAAAAAATAATTATTTTTGCATCAGTTTATTCCGCGAGCTATAACTTTTTTTATTTTTTCGCTGATGATGCTGTATCACGGCTTGTTTTTTGCGGGACAAGATGACGTTTTCAGCGGTACCATGATTATTTATATCTGACTTTTTGATCGCGTGTTATTGCACTTTTTCCAAGCGGTATAATGATACCGCTTGGAAAAAGTATAATTTACTACTTTTTTGTGTTTTTTTTTTTACGGCTTTCACTGAAGGGGTTAACTAGGGTTACGCTTTTATAGATGGGATTTTTACGGACGTGGCGATACCAAACATGTGTATGTTTTTTGTTTTTTATTTTTTTATTACATAAAAATGTGTATTTTTTAGGGGATTTTTTTAAAATTATTTTTTAATATTTTTTTTACAATTTTTTTTAAAAAATGATTTTTTTTAACTTGTCCCTTTATGGGACTTTCACTTTTTTTACTTTTTATTGCAGTTACAATGCATTGCAATGCTCTGGCATTGCAATGCATTGCAACTATAGTGGAAGCTGCTGTGACAATGATCACAACAGCTTTCCGTAGCTAGATGACCCGGAGGTTGTCATGACAACCCCCGGGTCATCAAGGCAGAGATCGGGCCCTGCAGGGCGCCGATCTGAGGCAGAGGGAGCTCCCGACCCTCTGCCTCCCCCCTGAGCTCTGCGATCGCGCTGGATCGCAGCAGTCAGGGGGTTAACAGCCAGGGCGGTGGGGGCTCTGCTCCTGGCTGTCAGTGCAGGAAGCCTGGCCACTGCAGCGCTGGCTCCTGCACTGATCGCGCTGGGGAAGCTGAAATTTCAGCTTCTCCTGCGCGATCGTTACTGTGTTTGGTCAGTCAGATTGACTGACCAAGCACAGCGCTGTAGGTGCGGGGACCGACGGCAAAGGTCCCCGCACCACTTGCCGTGCCTGTCAGCTGTCTTTAACAGCTGTCGGCACTGATCTACCACTGCGTGCAGTGGTCCGTCCTGGTGCCGGAACTGGCACCTTGCCATGACGGACTCTGCACGTCAGTGGACATTAAGGGGTTAAAGGAGATCCATCAGTAGGATCAACCCTGCTAAGCCATCTGCATGGGCAGGCAGGAGATAGAAAGCTGAATAAAATATTACCTTGCTATTTGTGATCCAATGTCTTATTCCACAGAATTGCATTTTTTTAAAAAAATCTGTAAATGAGCTATTAAGGTCTATGGGCCGGACATAGATCTCCCTGAGAATCTGCCTCCAGAGCTTTTTTTTTAAATGAAAGGGAGTGTTACCAGTGTGAGTCATGTAACGACTGACAGTCTTCTCTCCTGGTGACCATTTTTTTTTGTTTATTTGCACTAGATATGAGCGGCTCTTTTGAAATTCACTTAAATTTGCACAAAAATTTCAATGTGAAGTAAATACATTTTTGTGAATCTCAACACTGGATAGTTCATAATTGCTCAGAAAATACAAAATGGGGGAAGGGGCGAGAGAAAGAACCCCACTAACCACAAGAGCTTATACTGTACAAGAGAAAGAGGACCCAGCTGACCAAAAGAACTTACACTCTACAGGAGAAAGAGAGAGAGGACCCCGCTGACATCAAGAGCTTAGATTCTACTGGAGAAACAGAGAGATCCCTACTAACCATAAGAACTTACAATCTACAAGTGAGAGAGGACCCTGCTGATCATAAGATCTTCCAATCCATAGGAGAGAGAGATGATCTTACTGACTATAAGAGCTTACACTTTATAGGAGAGAGACATACCTAGTGACTCTGAATATTGACAATGACTCTGCCGTACAAACTGTGCTACACTGGGAACCGCTGATTTGTGATAGTCCAGGTACTGACCACCACTGTACGAAGTAAGATGTCATAGTTGCAGGGCATTATAAGGATTTTCATCGAAAGTACAGCTTAAAACTTGGCAATAAGGAGTCAGCAAGCATATACTTTACAGAATATTTTGTGATTTGTGTTTGCAATTCATTGCAGTTGTCAACATGACACGAGAAGTAGAATGTGGAGTTGACACATATCTTACATTCATCCAATCATCCATTCAACGTGTAAGAGCATCATTACAGGGATAACATGTTCCTACAAAATATGCTTCACATTGAATAGCAACTCTCGTCTGCAGAATTCCCCAGGTCCATATGTCAGGATCGACGGAGACAAAATTTGTTAGTGCTTATCAGATGTCAGATCTGCAGTCTGATACATGAACCGGAAATCATGTTCACAGCTTTGCAGACTCAAACTTGGCATACATTTGACATAAAACATTTTATCTTCTGCTTAGTCTTAACAGCAAAGAATATAGAGAAGAGATCAGCACAAATGCAACCTATTATTACTGAGGATTTGTAAATGCATGAGCTTCAACAGGAGAGAAACACGATTGTTACTGTGAATAAGAAGTAAAATGTTGATACTGTAACTAGTTTCATACAATATGCCTTATTAAGGTTGTATTCTGTTCAATAGAGATGGGCGAACCAGAACAGTAAAGTTCGGGGTCCGTATCGAACACCTAGTGTTCGGACAAGGACCCCAAACACGGACTTCTTCAGGAAGTCCATGTTATTGTTTAGGTTCGGCACCCTGAACATCAGATGTTTCCCATGCTGTCATCTGCATGACAGCGCGACAAACACCAGCGGCTCTGATTGGCAGTAAGATTATTACTGTCGGTCACAGAGCTGTGGTTTTCACGCTGATGACTGTGCGAGCCAGCAGCTGTGATTGACGGTAAAAAGTTTACTGCCGGTCACAGGCGTTGACTGATGAGAAACTACTAATCCCATCAGGCTACACCTGCTGTCGCTGACAATAGCGAGAGCAGGCACCACTGATGGGAGTATTCATCAGCCAGTGCTATAAATAAATAAATTAACAAATAAAAAAAATGACATGGTGTCTCTTCTATTTTTGATAACCAGCACAGGCAAAACTGACAGCTGTGGGCTGCAACCCTCAGCTGTCAGCTTTATCATGGCTGGTTATCAAGAAAAAGGCATTCCCATGCCGTTTTTTAAAATATTATTATATTTATAATATTATATTATAAATAATTTATAAAAACGGAATGGGGTCCCCCAAATTTTGACAGCTAGCCAAGCTAACGTAGACAACTGAGGGCTGGTATTGTCAGGCTGGTAAAGAGCCATGCCTATTGCCTTCCCCAGCCTAAAAGTAGCAGCCTGCAGCCGCCCCAGAAAAGGTGCATCTATTATATGTGCCAATTCTGGCGCTTTACCCAACTCTTCCTAACAGCCTTGGTGTGGTGGCAAGGGGGTATTATTTGTGTGGTTGATGTCAGCTGTTTTATGGTTGCTGACATCAAGCCCACAGATTAGTAATGGAGAGGCATCTTCTCCATTACTAACCCCATAGTTAGACAGTTAAAAAAAACAGCCAGAATAAATTCCTTTATTTAAAAGAAAGACACAGACTCCTTTATTTGAAATAAAGATAAATAAGCACAGTTATACACACCTTATGCCTATTCCATTGAAGCCCTTGTCCCCTGTAAAAAAAAATAAAAATAATGAACAACCATATCCCTCACCTGTCCAGTGTGAAGATAATCTATACTATCCCACAACGATTCGGATAATTTGGAGATCAGTCACATCAGTGACTGCTCTCCCCGCCAGCTGGAACACACTGACAGGAGCGTAATCGCTCATGCAGTGTCTAGTGCTGAGCTCCTGTGAGAAAGTTCATCGGAGTTCAAACCTGATGAACCCCGGTGAACTTACGTTACCGCTCACTGCGTGAAAAAGTTCAGCTATGAGCCATGGGAGAATGAGGTGCTGCAAGAGAAACTTCAGTTACTAGTGGTGACGCCATCAAGGTTACCGCAGGTCACTGAGGCTGTGCTCCCACAAGCACTTCACTGTGAGCCTGGACGATGAACTGTGGTGACCTCAATGAGATAAAAGTGAGTACTGTGAGAATTTTTAAAAAATGTATTTATAGTGCAGGCGTCAGCTGATGAATACTCGCATCAGCGGCGCCTACTCTCATTGATTTTAGCAAGAGCAGGCGTAGGCTGATGTGAGTAATACTCTCTCATCAGCCAATGACTGTGACTGGAGGTAATCTTTTTGCCCCTGGTAACAACTGCTACCTCACGCTGTGATCTGACAGCATGGGAACCGCAGCTCTCTGACCGGCGGTAATAATCTTACCACCGATCAGAGACTGTGTTTGCTGTGCTGTCATGTGGATGACAGCATGGTAAACAACGGATGTTTGGGCCCCCCATTCATCTGAATGAGGTCCAGGTTTGAGTATCATTCGGTTACCCAAACCAAACTTTTTTTTAGATTTTCGGCTGAACCCGCCAGACCTGAACATCCATGAATTCGCCCATCACTTCTTTTCAAGGCTCTAAAGGGGTTATCCAGTAGTATATAAATTTTTACTTTGGGATAGCTACCTACCTGCCTGTTCTGCCCAGCGCAGGTCTCTGCCGGCACAAAATAGTTAAAGACCTCTCTTGCCGGCAATTCCGCCGCTTCCACTGATGTCATGTCAGCACAGTGGACACAGTGGAGCCAGCTGCCAATTAGTATGATGTCGACAGTCATGCCCTGTCGACAGAGCAGTCTGAAAGAAAAGCTGCTGTGCTCATGTGGAGTAACTGAAATGCAGGCAGGAGCGGTCAGTGACCTCTCTGAGCTGCTGCCGGATAGAACAGGTAGGTAACTGGTAATTGGCTAGCAACTACAATAGTCCCTGGCAGGAGGGAGAGAGAGAGCAGCTGGGTCAGGAATTGAGTTGAAGAAGGGAATGATAAATGGGACAAGAGACTTCCTGTTTCTACACAGAACAGAGAAAAGAGAAGAATTAGCTGGTTAGAAAGGCAAAATGAGCAATTGTAAGTACACAGTGCTGTATAATATGATGACTGCTATAAATTAAGAAGATAACTTTTATGGGAGCGCTTCTTTAACGGGAATTTGTTAACAGGATTTCACACCTCAAACTATTTATATGTGAAGTAGTTCTTTCAAAGACAAGTCCAGCAATACTTATACATGGCCAGTAGAAAAAAAGTAATCAAGGAGCTTACCATGCCAATATCGTTCAGTATACACCGGAAAGTTGATGAATGGATGCCAATTCCTGCTGATGAAGCTCAGCTATTGTAGAACCAAAGAAGAAAAAACGATCCTCCTGTTTTCAATTGAATTTCTAACAAAAATATTCATTTTATAGACGAAAGTGTCAGAAAATCCTTTTTTCTACTTTGGTTCTATACATGGCCAGTCTGTTCCTTTATTACTGAGAAATCAACAATTGAATAGATATGAGGCTGAAGAGCAATGGTGGTTCTAAAGCTTTTGTCACTCCAGCTCTACTTCCTGCCCAGTGATATATCCTCCTACTTGTTTGACTGCTCCTTTGCCTGCAGTCATGCAGAATAGAGGCTGTCAGTCAAGCAGGAGGCAGTTCTGGGTGGGAAATAGAACTGGAGTGACAGATACTTCAGATCTGCCATAGCTAGTCAGCTCATTTACATATCAATTCAAATGCTGATTTCTCAGTCATGGAGGAACGGACAGGACATGTAAAGGTAATGCTAGACTTGTCTTTGAAAGAGCTACATGTGCATATAAATAGTTTGTAATGTGAAATCCTGCTGACAGATTCTCTTTAAAAGATAATTTTTTTCCTATCCTTGTGATTGACAGCTAAAATAATTCTATTTCTGGAACACACAGAGAAAGAATGTAGGTAGCCCTATACAGTGTGAAAAATAAGTATTTGATACTCTGCCGTTTTCCACCTGCAAAAAATGGAGAGGTCTGTAATTTTTATCGTAGTTACACTTCAACTGTGAGAGACAGCATCTAAAAAAAATCTAGAAAATCAAATTGTTTGATTTTTAAATAATTAAATTGCAATTTATTGCATGAAATAAGTATTTGATCACCTACAACGAGCAAGAATTCTGGTTCTCATAAACCTGTTACTTTTTCTTTAAGAAGACCTCCTACTCTGCAATCATTACCTAAATTAATTGCACCTGTTTGAACTCAACAACTGTAATAAAAGACTCCTGTCCACACAATCAATCACGCTTTAACCTCTCCACCATGGCAAAGACCAAAGAGCTGTCTAAGGATACCATGGACAAAATTGTAGACCTGCACAAGGTTGGAATGCGCTACAGGACAATAGGTAAGCAACTTGGTGAAAAGAAAAGAACTGTTGGCACAATTATTAGAAAATGGAAGAAACACAAGATGACTGCCAATCTTCCTTGGTCTGGGGCTCCATGCACAATCTCGCCTCGTGGGGTGAGGACGATTTTGAGAAAGGTAAGGAATCAGCCCAGAACTACACTGGAGGACCTGGTGTTGTGAATGGACTTGAAATGAGTTCTGAGCAGAGGCTCCCTCTGGTGGTTACACACGGTACTGGACTGTCCAGTGAAGATTGTGAGGATTGGGAATCAGGTGTTACTGACTGGTCTTATATAAGGGAGTCACCTTCCCATCAGGGTTGCCGGTGAACAACTGTTCTGGTCTGGATCCTTTATTCCTGTTTCCCTTGTAGCCTGCTGTGTCGTGTCTGCATCTCCTGCTAACAGATAAGACATTTTCTTCTTTTATGTTTGTGCTATATTTTTGCATTTGTCCTGCACTTCTGTGGGGGCCTTCAGGGTCCCCTCCGGGGACTTCTGCCCTCTCAGTTTTGTTCAGCCACTGATGTTTTGTACTTTTGCTTTTTCCAGTTTTTTCAGTGGCTGCTGTTTTGATTTTGTTACACCAGAGAACTAATTTAGGTGGAAGAGGTCGTGTGATCTCAGGTGTTTTTGAAATTAGTAGAGTTGGTGCCTTTCAGGGTTTTCTGGGATTGCAGTAAGTACCCTTCCTATCCTTTTCTATTTAGTTAGTTTGGGCCCCAGCGTTTGCTCATACTATTTTCTTTCTGTGTCAGTATTTCATCTTGTCTAAGCGCCATTACATGTTTGGGGGCTTTTTATTGTCTTTGGGGTTCTGCTCCGGGGCAGATAGCTTTCCTATTTCTATCTTTAGGTGTAGTTAGTTTCTCAGGCTGTGACGAGGCGTCTAGGACCAACGTAGGTACGCTCCATGGCTGCCTCTAGTTGTGGTGGTTAGTCAGGGTACTGCAATCTCATAGATTCCAACTGCTCTGGTGTATTGCCTTTTTGCCTGCACTCCTCAGCTACCGAAACATAACAGTATCACCGGCCTAAAAATTGAAAATTGTATGGTACTCACAGAAGGGAAAAAAAATATTGTGAAAGAAAAAAGGTTGTCAGCGTTGTCAGAGATATTTTCCTGTTTGTTGCATTTTTTCCCCTCTGTATCTCTGGGTGCTGAGGAGGATTTTTTTTTTCTCTCAATGGAGTTTGCACAGTTGTCTGGCCGTGTGGATCAGCTTGCCACTGAGGTTCAGAGTATTGCTGCATATCTTGCTAGGTTGCCTGTTGTGGAACCTAGGATTCCATGCCAGATTTGTTTTTAGGGGATCGAGCTAAGTTTCAGAATTTCAAAAATAATTGTAAATTGTTTTTTGCCTTAAAATCTAAGTCCTCAGGGAACGCAGCGCAGCAGGTTCAAATTATCATCTCTCTCCTGCGCGGCGATCCTCAGGATTGGGCTTTTTCCCTGATACCTGGGGATCCTGTTTTGAGTGATGTTGATGCGCTTTTTCAGGCCTTGGGGTTATTGTACGATGAGCCTAATGTCACTGATCAAGCTGAAAAAGCCTTGTTGGCATTAAATCAGGGGCTTGATGACGCTGAGTTATACTGTCAGAGATTCCGTAGGTGGGCAGTCCTGACCAAATGGAATGACGACGCTTTGGCAGCCCTTTTCCGGAAGGGTCTGTCTGATAATGTAAAGGATGTTATGGTGGGATTCCCTGTCCCTCTGGTCTCAATGATTCTATGTCATTAGCGATTCAAATTGACAGACGTTTGCGTGAGCGGAGAAGTATGCGTGGAATGGTGTTGCCTTGTGAACCAGCTTCTGAACCCATGCAGTGTGATAGAGTGGTGTCTGGGGCACAGCGTCATGAGTTTCGAAAGCGCAATGGGTTATGTTTCTACTGTGGTGATGCCTCTCATGCTATTTCAGTCTGCCCTAAGCGGGGAAGACGTTTTGCACGCTCAGTTGTCTTGGGTAGTGTTCAGACTAAGTTTTTATTAACTGTCACTCTGATATGCTCTCTGTCCTCATTTTCTGCTCAGGCTTTCGTTGATTCTGGAGCAGCTATTAACCTGATGGATTATGATTTTGCTAAACGTTGTGGATTTCCCTTGATACCCCTACAGAAGTCTATTCCCCTACTGGGGATCGATTCTACCCCTTTGGCTGAGAATAAACCCCAGTTTTCTACTCAGGTGATAATGAGGGTTGAACCTGATCACCAGGAGTGCTGCAAATTTTTGGTTCTGTATAATCTGCATGACATTATCGTGCTGGGTTTCCTTGGTTACAGTCTCATAATCCTGTTTTGGATTGGAAATCTGTGTCTGTAACCAGTTGGGGCTGCCAATGTGTTAATAACAACACTCCTGTTTTTTCTGCCTCCCCCCAGGCTCAGGGTGTTCCTGACTTTTTGATTGATTTTTCTGATGTGTTTAGCGAAAGTAAATCTGCATCCTTGCCTCCCCATAGGAGCTATGACTGCGCTATTGAATTAGTGCCGGGTAGTAAATTCCCTAAAGGTCGCCTTTTTAACTTGTCTGTACCTGAACATGACGCTATGCAGTCTTATATCAAGGAATCATTGGAGAAGGGTCATATCAGACCATCCTCTTCACCCTTAGGTGCCGGTTTTTTCTTTGTGGCCAAAAAGGATGGTTCATTAAGGCCGTGTATTGATTATCGTCTCTTGAACAATATTACTGTGAAATATCAATACCCGTTACCCTTGATTTCTGACCTGTTTTCCAGGGTGAAAAACGCTACTTGGTTTACCAAGCTTGACCTCAGGGGGCGTATAACCTTATTCGCATTAAGCACGGGGATGAATGGAAGACGGCATTCAATACCCCTGAAGGGCATTTTGAGTACCTGGTGATGCCCTTTGGGCTCACTAATGCTCCTTCTGTCTTCCAGTCCTTCATGAATGACATTTTCAGGGATTTTGTGGATAAATTTCTGATTGTTTATTTGGATGATATTTTGATTTTTTCCAATGACTGGGGCTCTCATGTGAAACATGTTCGAACTGTATTCCAGATTTTGAGAGAGAATGCTCTGTATGTGAAGGGATCAAAGTGTCTTTTTGGCGTACAGAGGATCTCATTTTTGGGATTTATTTTGTCTCCATCTGTTATTGAAATGGACCCGGTCAAGGTTCAGGCCATCTGTGATTGGGTCCAACCTACTTCATTAAAGGCTCTTCAAAGATTTTTGGGTTTTGCCAATTTTTATCGTAAATTTATTGGTAATTTCTCGGTTATTGTTAAACCATTAACTGATTTGACCAAAAAGGGTTCTGATGTGGTGAATTGGCCTCCTGAGGCAGTCTCTGCATTTCAGGAACTTAAGCAGAGATTCACTTCTGCTCCTGTTCTACGGCAGCCTGATGTTTCTCTGCCATTTCAGGTGGAGGTTGATGCCTCTGAAATTGGGGCAGGTGCCGTTTTGTCCCAAAGAGATCCAGAGACCTCTAAAAGTAACCCTTGTGCCTTTTTCTCTCGAAAATTTTCTCCTACTGAACGTAGTTATGACGTGTGTAATCGGGAGTTATTGGCCATGAAGTGGGCTTTTGAAGAGTGGAGACATTGGCTGGAGGGAGCCAAACATCAGGTGGTGGTCCTTACTGACCATAAGAATCTGGTTTATCTGGAATCTGCCAAGCGACTTAATCCTAGACAGGCCAGGTGGGCCTTGTTTTTCACACATTTTAATTTTGTGGTTTCCTTCTTCCTGGCACTAAGAATGTTAAGGCGGATGCCCTTTCAAGGAGTTTCCTTGCGGACTCTCCTGAGTTATCTGATCCTTCTGTTATTTTGAAAGAAGGTGTAGTTCTTTCCGCCATCTCGCCCAATTTGAGACTGGCTCTGGAGGGGTGTCAGGAGGATAGACCCGAGCGCTGCCCTGTTGGGAAATTGTTTGTCCCGGACCACTGGAAAAAGAGTGTGATGTCTGAGATTCATTGTTCCGCGTTGGTGGTCATCCCGGAATTTTGGTACCAGAGACTTGGTTAGTCGGTCCTTTTGGTGGCCTACCTTGTCTCGTGATGTCAGGAATTTGTGCAGTCCTGCGGGACTTGCTCTAGCTCCAAGCCTTGCTCTCGCTCTAGTGGTTTGTTGATGCCATTGCCTGTGCCCAAGAGACCATGGACCCATATCTCTATGGATTTCATTTCCGACCTCCCTGTTTCTCAGAGAATGACCGTCATCTGGGTGATTTGTGATAGGTTTTCCAAGATGATACATCTTGTGCCATTACCTAAGTTGCCTTCCTCCTCTGAATTGGTACCTTTGTTCCTTCAGCATGTGGTTTGTTTACAGGGCATTCCTGAGAACATTGTGTCTGACAGAGGAGTCCAGTTTGTTTCCAGATTTTTGAGGACCTTTTGTTCTAAACTTGGTGTTCAATTGTCTTTCTCCTCGGCATTTCATCCTCAGACCAATGGTCAAACTGAGAGAACAAATCAGACATTGGAGACTTACCTAAGATGCTTTGTGTCTGCTGATCAGGATGACTGGGTCTCTTTTTGCCTTTGGCTGAGTTTGCTCTTAATAATAGGGCTAGCTCTGCCACTTTAATGTCTCCATTTTTCTGTAATTCTGGGTTTCACCCTCGATTTTCTTCGGGACAGACGGAGGCTTCTGTCTGTCCAGGTGTTGACTCTGTTGTGGAGCGTATGCAACAGATTTGGGACCAGGTAGTGCAGAGGTTGTCCCTCTCTCAGGAGAAGGCCCAGCGGTTTGCTAACCGGCATAGGACTGATGGTCCCCGGTTTAAAGTGGGGACTTGGTCTGGTTGTCCTCAAAAAATATTCCTATGAGAGTGGCATCTCCTAAATTTAAGCCTAGGTTCATTGGACCTTATAAGATCATGGAGATTCTTAATCCTGTTTCTTTTCGTTTGCTTCTTCCAGGAACATTTAAGATCCATAATGTGTTCCACAAGTCCTTGTTGAAGAGGTTTTTTGAGCCTGTGGTTCCTACTGCTTTGCCTCCTGACCCTGTTCTGGTTGAGGGCAATATGGAGTTTGTGGTTGAGAAAATTTTGAATTCTCGTTTTTCTAGATGGAAACTCCAGTATTTGGTTAAGTGGAGAGGTTATGGTCAGGAAGACAATTCTTGGGTGTTTGCTTCGGACATGTCAATGCACTGGGAGGAAATAACTTTTGGGCCATTATAAATGAGAACTCATTGACCCACCTGGTTATGCTCAGGTGAGGGTTTCGGGTGAACACCCAAACTCAAGGAGGACCTGGTTGTGAATGGACTTGAAATGAGTTCTGAGCAGAGGCTCCCTCTGGTGGTTACACAGGTACTGGACTGTCCAGTGAAGATTGTGAGGATTGGGAATCAGGTGTTACTGACTGGTCTTATATAAGGGAGTCACCTTCCCATCAGGGTTGCCGGTGAACAATTGTTCTGGTCTGGATCCTTTATTCCTGTTTCCCTTGTAGCCTGCTGTGTCGTGTCTGCATCTCCTGCTAACAGATAAGACATTTTCTTCTTTTTGTTTGTGCTATATTTTTGCATTTTGTCCTGCACTTCTGTGGGGCTTCAGGGTCCCCTCCGGGGACTTCTGCCCTCTCAGTTTTGTTCAGCCACTGATGTTTGTACTTTTGCTTTTTCCAGTTTTTTCAGTGGCTGCTGTTTTGATTTTGTTACACCAGAGAACTAATTTAGGTGGAAGAGGTCGTGTGATCTCAGGTGTTTTGAAATTAGTAGAGTTGGTGCCTTTCAGGGTTTTCTGGGATTGCAGTAAGTACCCTTCCTATCCTTTTCTATTTAGTTAGTTTGGGTCCCAGCGTTTGCTCATACTATTTTCTTTCTGTGTCAGTATTTCATCTTGTCTAACCGCCATTACATGTTTGGGGGCTTTCTATTGTCTTTGGGGTTCTGCTCCGGGGCAGATAGCTTTCCTATTTCTATCTTTAGGTGTAGTTAGTTTCTCAGGCTGTGACGAGGCGTCTAGGACCAACGTAGGTTCGCTCCACGGCTGCCTCTAGTTGTGGTGGTTAGTCAGGGTACTGCAATCTCATAGATTCCAACTGCTCTGGTGTATTGCCTTTTTTACCTGCACTCCTCAGCTACCGAAACATAACAACCTGGTCAATGACCTCAAGAGAGCTAAGACCACAGTCTCAAACATTACCATTAGTAACACACTACGCCGTTATGGACTAAAGTCCTGCAAGGCTCGCAAGGTCCCTTTGCTCACACCAGCACATGTTCAGGCCCCTTTGAAGTTCACCATTGACTATCTGGATGATCCAGAGGAGGAATGGGAGAAGGTCATGTGGTCAGATGAGACAAAAAGGATTTTATTTGGTATCAACTCTATTTGCCATGTTTGGAGGAAGAAGAAGGATGAGTACAACCCTAAGAACTCCTCCCAACAGTGAATCATGGTGGGGAAAACTTCATATTTTGGGGGTGCTTTTCTGCAAAGGGGACAGGATGACTGCACCGTATTGAAGGCAGGATGGATGGGGTCATGCATCGCAAGATTTTGGCCAACAACCTCCTTCCCTCATTAAGAGCATTGAAGATGGGTCGTGGATGGGTCTTCCAGCATGACAATGACCTGAAACACACAGCCGGGGTAACTATGGAGTGGCTCCGTATGATGCATTTCAAGGTCCTGGAGTGGCCTAGCCAGTCTCCAGACCAGAATCCAATGGAAAATCTTGTAGGGAACTGACATTCAATGCTGCCCAGCAACAGCCCGAAACTTGAAAGATCTGGAGAAGATCTGTATGGAGAAGTGGGCCAAAATCCCTGCTGCAGTGTGTGCAAACTTTGTCAAGAACTACAGGAAACGTCTGACCTCTGTAATTCCAAACAAAGGTTTCTGCACCAAATATTAAGTTCTGTTTTTCTATTGTATCAAATACTTATTTCAAGCAACAAAATGCAAATTAATTATGTAAAAATCATACAATGTGATTTTCTGAATTTTGAATGAATAAGTGGTTAGAGTCAGAGCAGGTGATCAGCACTGCCGCAATTTCATGGGAGTTTATTGGTGAAACTTCCCAGGGATCTTGGATGCCCAACCCATATGAAAGTAACAGTGACAATGATGTGTCTCCACAAAGAACTCTCCTGCCTCTGTTTTTTAATGTGAATCCGAATAAAGGACATCCACCCTCTTTCTTTCTTCTGGATATGGACATTTTCTGGATTTTGTTTATAGATTCTGTCTCTCACAGCTGAAGTGTAAAAATTACAGATGTCTACATTTTTGTAGGTGGGAAAACTTGCAAATCGGCAGTGTATCAAATACTTATTTTCGCCACTGTATATGTGCATAAATGGACTGTATGTGTTATCTAGATGTAATGGGGATTTGGATTTTCTCGTTTGGCTGATGTTGTATAAAGAAATGACGATGGACCGTCACGATTACAATTCCTGCAGAAATGTGCATCTGGCAAACTCTACTTTCAGCAGTAGACAGGGCAATGATCCTGTTTTAGGATTGAATGACAGAAACAGATAACGATATGATTGTGCTTAATTTGAGATCTGATCTGTCACACAAAGCTGGCAGACATAGGAGGGAGGATGATAGGAGACTGTTTAGATAAGATTCAGGTCAAGGATCGAAGACATCTGAGAGAAGGAGAAGAAGGAGATGAACTGGCAGTGGAGAGTAAACTTTCATCTTTTCTAATATACATTAATGAATGACAGAATGTGCTGGATTGGAAATGAACGTTATAGAGAAGACATCCCCAGGCGAGTCCTCTGCACCTTGAATTATTATTCATAAAGAGAAGTGATATGCCTCGAGGATGATATAGTTGGATGCTGTCATGTTCTTAATAGAAAAGCTGACGCCGAGAAATCCATTTTTGATGTGTTTCATGATCTGGTGATTTGATATAGACTATATACACATATAGCTTCCTTCCGTAAGGGTGTTATTCAGATGCCCATACGATCAGAATATTAGGTACCAAAGTCTACTCACAACTACAATTAACCCATGAATATATACACTATTCTCCTAGTGCCCTCTTCTAGTGACCCCTAGCATAAACCAACTAGCAATCACTCAACCCCTACATATACATATATACAGTACAGACCAAAAGTTTGGACACACATTCTCATTCAAAGATTTTTCTGTATTTTCATGACTATGAAAATTGTAAAATTGTACATTCACACTGAAGGCATCAAAACTATGAATTAACACATGTGGAATTATATACTTAACAAAAAAGTGTGAAACAACTGAAAATATGTCTTATATTCTAGGTTCTTCAAAGTAACCACCTTTTCCTTTGATGACTGCTTTGCACACTCTTGGCATTCTCTTGATGAGCTTCAAGAGGTAGTCACCAGAAATGGTCTTCCAACAATCTTGAAGGAGTTCCCAGAGATGCTCAGCACTTGTTGGCCCTTTTGCCTTCACTCTGCGGTCCAGCTCACCCCAAACCATCTCGATTGGGTTCAGGTCTGGTGACTGTGGAGTCCAGGTCATCTGGCATAGCACCCCATCACTCTCCTTCTTGGTCAAATAGCCCTTACACATCCTGGAGGTGTGTTTGGGGTCATTGTCCTGTTGAAAAATAAATGATGGTCCAACTAAACGCAAACCGGATGGAATAGCATGCCGCTGCAAGATGCTGTGGAAGCCATGCTGGTTCAGTATGCCTTAAATTTTGAATAAATCCCCAACAGTGTCACCAGTAAAGCCCCCCACACATCACACCTCCTCCTCCATGCTTCACGGTGGGAACCAGGCATGTAGAGTCCATCCGTTCACCTTTTCTGCGTCACACAAAGACATGGTAGTTGGAACCAAAGATCTCAAATTTGGACTCATCAGACCAAAGCACAGATTTCCACTGGTCAAATATCCATTCCTTGTGTTCTTTAGCCCAAACAAGTCTCTTCTGCTTGTTGCCTGTCCTTAGCAGTGGTTTCCTAGCAGTTATTTTACCATGAAGGCCTGCTGCACAAAGTCTCCTCTTAACAGTTGTTGTAGAGATGAGTCTGCTGCTAGAACTCTGTGTGGCAGTGACCTGGTCTCTATAATTCCACATGTGTTAATTCATAGTTTTGATGCCTTCAGTGTGAATGTACAATTTTCATAGTCATGAAAATACAGAAAAATCTTTAAATGAGAAGGTGTGTCCAAACTTTTGGTCTGTGCTGTATGCCATCATCAACTTAAGGCTGGTTTCACATTTCCGTTGGACAGAGCGGTGGAGGGCTGCGCACTTCCTCCGTTAAGCCCCACCTACTGCTGCGCCTCTTCCGTTCAGCTCCACCTACGTCTGCATGCATCCTGCGTACCTACCTTTAACATTGGGTATGCAGGCAATGCGGATGTATGCGGATGCACATGTTGCATTTTGACGCATCCGCATACATCCGCATTGCCTGCGTACCCAATGTTAAAGATAGGTACACAGGATGCATGCAGACGTAGGCCGAGCTGAACGGAAGAGGTGTGGCAGTGGGCGGGGCCTAATGCAGGAAGTGCGCAGCCCTCCGCAGCTATGCCCAACACAAATGTGAAACCAGCCTTAGCTCTTTAAGAGATCATTTTATCTTCAACCTGCCTAATTGTTCACAATAACAGTAATTTTGACCATGGGTGCCCAAACTTTTACATGCCACTTTATGCAGACATTAAGATTTGTAAATTAATCATAATCATTAGAAATGAATGAATCCCTCTATGAATGAACACACTCTATACATAAACTGTAAAATGGTGTTCAAAAGTGGACATTTGCTCTAAGATAATTTTTCCTGACATAGATCTGCTTTGATCATAGTTGATCCCTGGCAGCTTCTCATTTTGGCACAGAAGATCAAAGCTTTTATGGGTGTATCTAGTTATCAGAAGGACAGTGACGCGGGATGGTTGTGACAGGGGAGGAAGCAGCAAAATTCCAAGCTAAAGACTTACATTTGCATATTGCTATTTATATATTCAAGTTGTCACTGTCAGTCATCTTCCAGCAAAATCGCATGTGCATTCTTAGAGTGTGAGTGATGTAAATACTTGAACATTTGGTTTTGCAAGATTGACAGATAGACAACTGTTCTAAGTACCTTACGTGCAGTTTATGAGGCGATATAATAGTAGTGTAATGGGGAATACTAATATGGCAGCATGTATGTGCCCTTATAGTCCCGATTAATAAGATACATGGCTACTCTTGTTTTATCAAACTTTGCCTAATTGATTAGTATGGGCAAATATTAGAAATTTTGTAATATATCTTATAGGAGTAATAAGCTTGTTTTTCCCCTTATGGATCATTTCTTTCTCCTTTGTCTTCTGAACTCATCATTCTCCCTGAAAAAAGTTCATATCTATCTAAGAAACTGCCCTGTGACCCCAGTCCTCTGATTGGCTCTTCCATCCTTTTTCGTTTTTCTTCTGTTTACTTTCCGGCCTGGTCATCCATTCAATAGAGTCCACATTATCACTTGAGACATGACTACAGATGAGTGAATCGATTCGCAGTACCCTGGTCCAGTAACCAGGTGAGTACGGATGGCAGTCCTGTGAACTGTCTTTTGTCAGCAACCCTGGCTTCTCTTTTAATTAGCTGGCTTGGTGTACTGGAAGCTGCAGGCAGGCAAAAGACAGGAAATCAGGTAGCTGTTGTACTGGAGGCTGCAGGCAGGCAAAAGACTGGAAATCAGGTAGCTGAGGTACTGGAGGCTGCAGGCAGGCAATAGACTGGAAATCGGGTATCTGATATACTGGCGGCTTCAGGCAGGCAAAAGACTGGAAATCAGGTAGCTGTAGCACTGGAGGCTGCAGGAGGACAGGATGACGGAACACGAAAAGTCTTAATACCAAGACACAGGTGTGTGTCTTGGTGGACCTTATATAGGCTCAGGCAGATGATCACACGGGAACATGCCAATGCCACTTGCAAAGCCTAATGGGAAGCATAACAGAGTTCAGTGTATCAGGGAGATGGGAGCAAAGCTCAGATCTGGGACAGTTGTGTAACGCATGCAAGACTGTCTAGTCAAAAAAGGAGCTGGGGATAACAGCAGGTAGAACGTGGTTCTCAGAGCTTCCGCCTACATTAGTGACCACACACCAGACCCCGTATACATTTATAGATTATACAAGAGAGCCTGCAAATATATTCAAACTTTAGACTCACTCCATATGTAACACCTGCACATGGAACTGTCAGAGCAGCTACTGGTATACTGGGATTTACAGACACTAAGAAGAGTTTTGCAGCTGCTGTTAAACAGGGACCTTCAGACATTAATGTTTTTTTCCCTGAGCTGCGGGGGACTACAATTCCCATGGACCCTTGTTTCAGTCAGATGACACAGCTTGGAGGGATAGGAGGGAGGAGGAACTTGGGGGAGGGAGCTGGTGAGGAAGTGAAAGAAAGTGAGAGAGTGGATGGTTCATGTAAAAGATGGAGCGCTGTGGACTTGTATTCCTCTAAAGAGCGGAGCGTTCCAGTCCCCTCTGATATACCTGCGAATCTGGAGAGAGCGCAGCCCGGTCATCAGGTGAAGCAAGCAACATTAAGGACTCGGAGAGTTCTACCGGCACTCCCACCGTATAAAGGCCTGAATCCTGCCGCCCCCAGTTGGGGTCCAGGGAAAACTACCACCGGTGGAGACGCACCGTGAGTGCCCCTTTTCGAGACTTGTGGTTCAACCAGCCCGTTACAGTGAGTACACTACGCCCCAGACTATTTACCTTCGTGAGCATCTAAGTGCACCAACGGTTATAGATTTGCGCGCCAACATCCGCGGCAACTGGGCCCCAACGTTTGGACTGGGTTAATACAAGAAAAGGGGAACCCTGCTACGTTATATTTGCAGGGTTGGGGAAAGAATTAGGTTGTGATGTGTATATGATTTTTATAGAGTACCGTTACCTGTATTGCATGTTGTTTCTTTAAATACACTTCATTTCTGCTGCATATCCATAAACCAGTTAAACTGTTTTACTCCTGTTTTGGGTGAGTGTGTACTGAGCTATAGGCAGGGGTTTCCCGAATCAGTCCCTGGCAGAAGATAACAGTCCTTCTGCAGTCCTAGAGAGAGCTCCAATCAAGATTCGGGTGGAGGCACTGCGCCCTAAAGAGGTGAGACCCCCCATAACACCCAGCGAACCGTGGTAGCCCTGAAGGGGTGTTACACATACAAGGACACAGTTATTAAGGAACTATCAGAACATGTGCTATCCTAGCTATGTCTCCATTTTCCATATATAGATATAGGGCCACACGTGAAGAGTCAATTCCTAAAGTTGATGTGTGGAAAGCAGGAAAAATGGGCAAGCAATCCTAAAAACAGAATTTATTGTGTATTCCTAGTATTCATTAGTTAGTACCTACCAAAAGCGGTCCAAGGATGGAACCGGTGGTGAACCAACAGGAGGGACATGGTAAAGTCTAGCTCGTATACTGTTGGCTATAATATAAAGGTGTCAGAAAACAAAATGCATAGAAGAATGATGAGAATGGGGCTGTGGGGCTATATTGCTAACCCCTGTCCACTGCCAAAATTGCATACAATGGACATAAAAGCATCAGAATTGGACCATAGAGCAATAAAAAAGGAGCTTTGGCCAGGTGTATGTTCACCTTCAACACAGTACCTTGGGGTAATAGACAACCTGTTGCTAATATCTTGTTGTCAGATATCACAGGACACTTTCGGAGGTCATGAGGAGTTCATGCCTCAGTGGGTATGAGCTATTTTAGTGGTGCGAATGTGGTCTAGAGAAAATCAATTACATTTTAATGTTATGGTTGATTAGTATAAATTTATATATATACAGTATATTATATAATATATTACTTTCTGGATGGCAGCGCTATTATGGGCATTGTCAAATGGAAAAAATAAATGTTCCCACAGTATGTAGCACGTAATGATGAAATCTAATTACTCTTCTGCTATATTCTGCATGAATTGCACCTACACATTTACATATGCTGAGCATATTCTGCCACTTATACTGTGATGAATTAATTGCCATTTATTTACTAATGGAATAATGTGCCTCTGGGGAAATGAACAGCACTTGTCTGTATGTCAATGAGAATGGTGAAATTGGAGAGTAAAGTCTCAAGTAGATGATTGGATTACAGATCCATGTTGCAGAGATTAGTGCATAGCTTCTACAGACTACTGTTCCATACTGTGTGCTATTGAATTTCTATGCTTCTTTTCATGGACTCATAGAAGTGTATTACAGAGCAATGGTATTAGGAGAGAGTATGGCGCCCCCCAAAGACCAACAGTGACACAAGACACAGTAGGCATGTGAATGACTTCGGTTTTTTTGGAAATATGTCGAAAACATGGCAGACCCTATTGAAATCATGTTTGTTCAGGGTGCTTCATATATTGTGCTAATATACCCTGACCAGCTGCAGTTACATATAGAATTAACAGGCTACTGGGCCACAAAGGGATCCAGCCAGAATCAGAGATTGATTTATGTGATAAGGTAAAATAAATCTTAGTTGCTATCCCTTTCCTCCTCCTCTGCTGGTCTTGTTTTGGAACCAGGTCTTTGAAAATTATTGACTGATTATATTTTAGTTATGTATTGTTTAAAGGAGTTGTCTACTACATGGACAACCCCTTCTGAATCCCTATATTTCCCCCCCCCCCCCAGTAAAATAATAACTTATACTCACCTCCAGTGCCGGAGCCATTCCAATGGTATCGGCACTGGCTCTCCCAGGGCTCTCGTGACATTGTTATGTCAAATGATCCCTGTGGCCAATCAATGCTGGCTTCACTCCTCTCCTATCATTTGAATGTACTTGACATCTTCATGTAGTGAGAGAGCAGCCGCAACTCTCTCTTCCTCTCTATATCTAGATTTGTTTGAAAGAGAAGAGAGTGAAGCTAGGGCTGATTGGCCTCAGGGATCACATCACATACAATGTCACGTAAGCCCAAGGAGATCCAGTGCTGACACCGCTGCAATGGCCTTTGCACCAGAGGTGAGTATAAGTGTTATTATTTTACTACAGGAAAACATACGAATTCAGAAGAGGTTGTCTGAGTAGTGGACAACCCCTTTAAACCCTTCACCCCCCAGCCTGTTTTCACCTTTCTAACCAGGCCAATTTTTTCATTTCTGACCAGTGTCATTTTATGAGGTTATAACATTGGAATGCTTCAACATATCCAAGTGATTATGAGAATTTTTTTAATGACACATTGTACTTCATGTTAGTTGTAAATTTTGATTGAAATGATTTGTGTTTATTTATGACGATTTGACAAAAAATTAGAAAATTTTTCAGTTTCCAAACTTTTAATTGTTATGCCTTTAAACCAGATAGTTATATCATACAGAATAGTTAATACATAATGTTTACTACATGTCTACTTTACATCAGCATCATTTTTAAAACATAATTTTCTATTGTAAGGAAGTTAGAAGGGTTAAAATATTATCAACAATTTATCATTTTTCCAACAAAATTTACCAAACCAATTTATTTAGGGCCCACATCCAATTTGAAGTGACTTTGAAGGGCCTATGTGACAGAAAATTCCCAAAAGTGACACCATTTTAAAAACTACATCCCTCAAAGTGCTCAAAACAACATTAAAGTTGTTTATTAAACTTTTTAGGGGTTTCATAGGAATTAAAGCAATGTGGAAGAAAAAAATGAAAATTTTGCTCTTTCCCACAAAAAAGTTAATTCAGCCCCAAATTTTTAATTTTCACAAGGGTAACAGGAGAAAATGGACCTTTCAATTTGTTGTACAATTTCTTCTGAGTACACTGATATCCCATATGTGGTGGAAAACTACTGTTTGGGTGCACGACAGGGCTCGGATGAGAAACAGCACTATTTGACATTTGGAGCGCAAAATTGGACGGAATAGATAGCGGATGATGATTTGTGAAAATGTAAAATACATTTTTGCCACAAAACCCCTCAATAAGTGACCCCATTTTACAAACTGCATCTCTCATTTAATCTAGGGGTGCGGTGATCATTTTGTCACCACAGGTGTGTCATTGAATTTTATACCATTAGGCAGTGAAGAAAAAATGATTACATTTTTACCAAAAAAATTTTGTTTTAGCCCTATAGTTTACATTTTTGCATGGGGAAATGGGTAAAAATGGCACCAAAATTTATTATTATTATTATTATTATTATTTATTTATATAGCGCCATTAATTCCACGGTGCTGTACATGAGAAGGGGTTACATACAAAGTTATAGATATCATTTACAGTAAACAAATTTACAATGACAGACTGGTACAGAGGGGAGAGGACCCTGTCCTTGCGGACTTACATTCTACGGGTTTTTGTTGCACAATTTCTGCTGAAGGTGAAAATACTACATATGTGGCTACTGCTTAGACACACGGCGAGATTCCGGAGGGATGGAGAACAAATTATCGTAGAATAGTTTGCGGACTCCATATACAGAGCCAATAAGTGCAAGAAGAGCAGAATCCCCCCTCAAGTGATCCCATTATGGAAATTTCACTCCTCTGGTAATTTATTTACAGGTGTAGTGATGATATTGACTCAATGGGTGTTTTCCAGAAACAAGCAGCAGTGGAAAATTGCAAATCTGCCATTGTAGTGCCCGTACATAGCAGTGCCCAGTATGTTTATTGCCCAGTACATTTTAGTACCCATACATTGTAGCATACATGCATTGTGCCCAGCTCGTGCTTCTGGAGACACGCACCTGAGCCGCACAACACCAGGGTTATGGGGTACTCGGCACCGAGCCCGTTAACTTCAATGGGGGAATAGGTCACGGGTAGCGCAGCTCGGTCCGTTGCCCTGGGCGCTCATTAAAAGGGGGATATTTACAGGGGATTGTAGTAATTGTTCGTGACGCCACCTGTGGTTTCTGATCAGGGTGACCAGCGCTGCAAGGTGAATCCTCTGAGGGGTTGATGTTGGGCAGCCAGGTGTTAAGTCTCCCACAGGCGAGACTGGATCCCTCAGGGTAAATGGCGGTGCAGGGTGCAGGCAATAAAGCAGTCACACACAAGTCAATCTCTTTCCATATCTTTACTGGTGGTATTTGCAGGTATGTCCCGGGAAGCTGCTCAGGGTGGAGGATGCACATCCAGGTAATCACCGAGTAGGTTTAAGGCCTCCTTACTTCTTAATGTGTGAGTTTCCAACCTGCATGAAGGTAAGTTCAACTATGTATAGAACAGCTACGCCCGGCCGACATTGTGGTGGAGCCTTCTTTTGGCAAGAACTGAGTCTATATGCTGATCAGGCCCGACTCCTGTTCTCCCTGACCCCGGTTACGTATCAGCACTATAGGGCCCCTCTGCAACTTGAAGTCCAGCAGGGATTCCGGTTTTCTCCCACTAGCCGTGAAGGTTCTAGCAATCTTCGGACCCGGTGTCCGGTTGTGCAGAGTGGAGGCAGCTATCGTTGCTGTATCGCCTCGGTCACTCTTTCCCTTTTGTCACCACTCGCCCGTCGCCCTACTCTCACCCTTAACATAAGCACGGGTAACAGTAGGTGTAGTCAAGTCATCAGCTTCCTTCCTTCCACAGCTCACTGACCGTTTCTCAGTCGACTCGATGTTATGATAACTGTAGTCCCCTTCCTTCTTCTCCTTCATAGACTCTGTCCAGAGCAGCTCTCAGGACCTTCCGTCAGACTGAATTCACGCTCGCTCCGAGAGTCACTTTCCACATTCATTGGGAACTAACAGTCAGACTGTTCTGAGGTAACAGCTTGTCTTCCTTCCTCTGTCTCATCTGACAGGAATCACCATCATCTGAACTCACACTGGCTCAGACTAAGCTCTGACTAGAATGTCTAAACACAAACTCCCCAAGCTCTGGAATCACTACTCACTCCGATGTTCTGAGGAGATCTGATCTGTCTGAGGTACAACCAACAACTAGCATTACTGTCTGGTAGAATGCCTACTGCTGCGTCTCTCCACGCCCCTATATACCTGAATCTAAAGGGCTCCCTCTGGTGGCTCCTGGGAAATGTGAAGTGTGAATGAATATCAGGTGATTGTGAATTACCTTTCTGTGCATTCTCCAGGAAACATGTGTACCAAGCGCAGCTGGGCCACACACACCCTTAAATTAAGCGGGCTGTCATCGCTACAAAAATGACAAACATGTGGGAACTAAATGTGATTTAAGCATACTGTGGGGCTCAAAAGGGAGAGGGGCATTGGGATTTGGGAGCACAGAATTCACTGGATTTTTGGGGCAGGACAGGAGCCATAGCACTTTTCCAGAGCCTTTGTGTTACCAGTAACGTGGAAGCCCACTATATTTAAAAGTTAATTTATTTCAGTTCTTCAATACAAAAATTGAAACTCATATATAGAGTCATTACAAACAGAGTGATCTATTTCAAGTGTTTATTTCTGTTAATGTTGATGATTATGGCTTACAGCCAATGAAAACCCAAAAGTCATTATCTCAGTAAATTAGAATAATTAGCAAAACACCTGCAAAGGCTTACTAAGCGGTTACAAAGGTCCCTTAGTTTAGGGTGTCTTTAAAAGGAATCTGTCAGCAGGATTTAACACCTGTGCATGTAGCTCTTTCAAATACAGGAATGGTGTTGTCGGTTCGAGATACGCTCTGGAGCCGGAACTATAGGGGCCGTCATCATCACTGTTGCAGGGGGATGACTTGTCTGTGCGGTATGGGCCTGAGCACCTGACAGAAGGGGGTGTGGGGGACATAAAATGGGCTGAGCACGGGAAAGAGGGAGAATTGGTGGGAAGTTGACTACAGAGCAGGACGAAGGTTGACTCCCTCTCCTCAACTTCGACCTTTACCGCCACTGATGCCAGCTCTTTACAGACTGACAGACTCTTACATCCATTACCGGGTGCCCCTCCACGAACCCTGTCCATAATGTGCAGTGCAGCCGACGTCCAGTCTTTTCTTGAACTGTGTGATTCCATGCGAGGCCTTGTCACCCCTGCGGCCTGTACGGCGTTGTGCTCCCGGTATACCGCGTCACTCTCAAGGAACCAACAGAAGGCACTGTACCCACGTGTCAATGGACTCAAGTTCAACGGACCTTTCTTTAAAAAGGCCAGAAAACCCCTTTGAACAAGCCTTACATGTTAAATGGCCCTTTAATATTAAAGAGATAATAATAATAATAATAATATTTATTTCTACAGCGCCAACATATTCCGCAGCACTTTACATTATAGAGGGGACGTGTACAGACAATAGACATTACAGCATAACAATAAACACAGATCAAAGTAGATACCAAGAGGAATGAGGGCCCTGCTTGCTAGCTTACAATCTATCACACTGTGTCATCCATTTTTGATCCCCTGTAATCAGAAATACTCTATGGGGAAACCAGAAGGTAAGTGTTCAATTTTTCTACAGCTACATCACAGGGGAATTTAAAGGGAACCTGTCATTGTGAAAATGCAGCCCAATCTGATTGTGTAAGGAGGTGGCGGGGGACCCTCACTTGCCTCCTCTCCCCTGGACACTGATCAAATATTACGTGCTGCACCTTGTTGTTCACTAATGTTCTAGTATTGTGTGTGTACTGTAATGTGATGCATTTGTTATGTACTGTAAGATGTATATGTCATGTACTGTGCATAGGCTTAGGGATAGATTAGGAGATAGTATAGGACCATAGGGGAATTAGAATAGTGGGGGCATAAGAGAATAGATAAGAGTGGAAGTTAGGTATAGGCAGCAAGGGGTTATTCAGTGGCGAGGAGTTAAAGCAGAGCAGAGCTGAGTCATAGGGATATATGAGAGACACTTCCTGTTCAGGGGGCAGAAGTCTGGGTGGTCTTGCCCAAGGCAAGGTGTGAGGAGTAGCAAAGCAGACGGCCGGCTGTGGGGATAAAGCTGCTACAGCATAAGGGGGAATAGTGTAGTCAGGCACCAGCTCAAAAGGACCATCCCCAAGAAAGATCCGGGGTCTACGACTCGGGCCAGAGTAGCTGAGATGGCGTTCCTGGTACGTTTCTCTATTGGAACCGGACGAGGGACTGACAGGGAGCTGGTGACACTGAGGCATGGATGGGACATGGATTGTTCAAAGATACGGCAGGGATTGCTGGGAGAAGCGAGACAGAGCTGCTAGAGAGGATAGAGGCTGCCCGGACGGCAGGGAAAGATAAGATGTCTCTGTGTTTAACTTGTGTTGCCAGCGTAATGAATGCCTTGCTGAATAGTAAAGTTAATCTGTTGGAAAAGAACTGTGACTCTGAGATGTTTTGTGGAGCTCGGAAATGCAGAGCCGGAGTGACAGAACCTGAGAGGATCCTGACAGTAACGGTGAGTGTACTGCTGCTCACGCTGCACATGAGGCAGAAGGGACATTGTATTTTATCTGTGGGGTGCCAGGGTGTGGGAAGAATACAGCCCATTGCCATGACTATCACCCTGGCTGCCATACACTTGCACAATGTTGTAGAGCAGGAGGAGCTGAGAAGATGGATTACAGTTTTATGAGAAAGGATTTGCAATAACCTGTGTTTTAATTTAGTTTTCTGATCTTTCTAGGGTGTTGGGTCTATTGGTCGGTCCAAGAAGTGACTGACAGCTTTCTATGTATATGTGTGCATACAGAGACAGCTGTCAATCACTGATAGGACCGCCCACTGGACTGGAAAATCCAGGAAGAGCAAAAGTTTAAATGAATAAATCACAAGTTGTACAGTAAACAGAAAACTTTATATCAATCTGCTCAGCTTCTCCTTTTCCTTATCATGGTACCTGCAGATTGGACTGTATTTTCTTGGTGACAGGTTCCCTTTAAGAATTATACCATTCCCATGTAACCTAATGGGATGTCTATATATTATAGGGTGAATAATTCCTCCATGGTGAGATACTTCTCTTTATTCTGGTCAAATGCTAAGTATCTTGAACAGAGGACCCCTATATTAACTAAAAATTCCTCAATAGAGTATACGAAAATTGACTTTCTAAACTGGTAAACCCCTTTAATTTAAAAAGTTCATTGAAAAACAAAGTTCTTTCAATAGCAGGCAATAGTTGTGAAATGTTCAGACTGTAGGATATTTCATGTTAACTGTACATGAAAATACACAGTCTTGGTCACTAGTGTTGCGGCATCATAGAGCATCAGACAGTATACACATTCGGCAAATAACTTAAATGAAAAATTTAGCCCCTGAAAAGTCACTGATGGCAACTTCATGTCTCTATTTTGTCAGGTTTTCTATCTACAGACAGACAGATTTTCATTTTGGCGCAGAGTAGTGATAGAAAGGATATTCCCACACTTATAGTGCTGTCAGAATACTGATGATTGGAAACAGCATCCTCAAAAAGTGAATGGCAAGTTACTCAGACAGTTCCTAGACTTAACAGTCTTTGGGCCCTAGAATCAGTTTTAAAATGCAATATTAATTGCAAAAATCAATAAGTGATAGAATTAAGATGTTGCAATGTGTCTCTTATTTTCAATATTTTTAATATTTTCATCATAATATTCACATTATAAGACACTGTGTTGTGAAAGCAAACAGGATACAACAGAGGAATGGTCTGCCTGTCCTCCAGAGCAGTATTTACCGGACTTTGGGAACAATATTCATACCAAAATGTGAGAACGAGATTTGCTCACACTGTTTATTCAATTTGCAGTCACTTTAATGCCCTGGAACAGGAGATATAAAGGAATAGGAACAGTAAGGGGGAGAGGGAGTCCTGCTGCTTATAAAATTTGTCCCCTTTGTCTCCTTTTGGTTCTGTTGTGCTGCTCTGTACGTTTTAATTAGTTTAAATGTATGTATGAGCTTTTTTTTAATTAAAACAAAATGCTAATTTGACAAACACGGGGGATCTTCTCACCTAAACGAGCTGAATACAATAAAGGGCTACACTTCCTGATTCGATTGCACGTGAAGGAATTCTATAACTACATAAAGTCAAAGCCAACAAAATGCATTGCTTTGTTATTTATTAATATGTTTGGAGACCTCCCGACTAGGATAGATGTTTGGGAGAAACATGGAACGGGCTATTGGATTTCGAATGGTCTGTTCCCTTTTGTTCTCAGGGGAGATAAGTTGCTGCCAAAGTTTTCTGGCAGCAGCTTTCTCCCATCTCCATATTCATGACTCATGCTCACTTGGCAGAGACAGGAAGAATAGCTGTTGGGCAAACAAGCATTTAGCTGACAGCTATCTGAAGGTTATAGACAGCTTTAGGTCCCTTTCAGCTCTTGTTTAGATCTTTTTTGCATATTTACTTACAATCAAAAGTAGAATTGCATTTCTATGTATGACAAATGGGGAAAATGTACTAACATCTGTCCCGATTATGTCATGATTCCCATGTGTACGGCACAATGTAGTGCAGAACTTTCTCTTGGAAAAATCAATTCATCAGGGTGTTTATCAGATGATTAGTGTTAAGGCCTCACCTGGTACGGTGGATTATTTGTGCTGAACGTCAGGCTGAATATCATAGATTGGGAGCAATGGTGCAGTGGTGCGGGTCTTGCCAAATGGCACATGGATCAGCAAGAACAGCAGGACATGCAAGACGATAGATAGATAGATAACTGGAGCAGGAAGCACCAAATAAAGCAGAGCTAGGTGTGCGGATACACATAGGAACAGTAGATTTATCGGCAATTGGAACTTGCAGCAGGGTTATGGTTAATAGAAGAGATGTATGCAATCAGGAAAATGTAACAGGAAAAGGGTTTTCTGCACGATAGCAGTGAGGCTTTGGCAAACTTGCTTGCAGAGATGCAGTTCACAATTAAAAAGGAGAAAGTTATTGGAAAACTGGTAACTTTCTTGCAGAGATCCATTACCTTGATAACAGAGACTGAGGTGTGAACAGGTCCAAGAACAGTTTCTGGAAGTTGATAATATGAAATCTTGATCACAGAATGTTAGGTGTGGACTACACTTAGGCTACGTTCTCACGATGAGAATTTTGGCGCATTTTTGACTCTGCATGTTTTTGCTGCGTCAGAAATGCAGCTTCTTACAGTTCTAGCGAAGTGCATGTGATTTAAAGAAATCTCTGTGCTTCTTTTTAATGTTGCGTAAGCTGACCTGCGGTGCGTTTTTCAAATATGCAGCATGTTCATTTCTCTTGCAGGTACACTGAGTTTTCTGTGTGGAATTTCCCAATATACTTGCATTAGGTGCAGAAAATTAAACAGGTAAAAACGCACTTGCATTTTTAGTGCATTTCCGTTGCGGAAACGCATCACAAACGCATGTAACCCGCCTCAAAAATGCATTTAATCCGCACCTAAGTATGTTAATAAAGTTGCCAAAGTAAAAAAAACAGTAAGTTAATAAAAGTTCTAAATTTCTGAGAACCTGCACCCTCTTAATAATGACAGTACACTGCTATTGGGTCTACGTCTTGCCAAACCAATCCTTAAAGCACAGGTGCTTCATGTTTGTAAAGGGAGGGGGAGATTAGCTGCCTGGCAGTAAGCAAAAAGCGGTCAATGCAGTCAGAGACAGTGACACAGAAGTGCGCTTCAAACAGATCTTCTCCTGTTCTTTATTATTGTTGCACAAAATAAATGCAAATCCTTTACATCCAGGCACAAAACACAAATTGACCCTGCTTGGTTGAGTGCTAACCAGACATAAGCTTCCGTGACTACATAGGTGGTCTATTACCAAACACCTAAAAAGAAACTAAAAGGATGTGTGTTACCTTAAACCAGCAGAACCAAGTAGAGGTCAGCAGTCCTCAATTAGGGCTCATTCAGACATCTGTGCAAATATATTTAAGCACGGACTATTAATGCATGGACTGGCCGCAGCTCTCCCGACCCGAATGTGAGAAACTCATAGAAATACGTGAAGCTGTAATGCTCCGGTTGGCAGACCCATGGCCAGTCCATGAGATTGGATCGAAATACAATGATATCTGATTGAGCCCTGTGGTAGCCCGGTTCACTTGGCTGCACACGGAGGTAGACACGAGTACACTGTGACTTTATTATAGGCAGCATAATCAAAGGTGTAGTAAAGCAAATACAGCCCTCTGGGCAAAAACAGGAAAACAAAATGGTGCCAGAAAACACAGTCTTTCTGAGAGTGGGGTTTTTGCCACTCACCGCTATCGGAATATACACCCTTCAGGTTTTAGCATACAACACATGCATGAACACTTTTCTGAAGTGCTTCCTGTTCAGGCACACTGAACAATGGTGCCTTTGGAGGCCAAGTACTTAAACCCCAGATCATGTGACTCCTCCATCATGTGAATGATCACATGATTGTGACATCAAGGAGGTCCTGTCGGGACCTGGTGGTGCTGGCTCTGCAGGTGGAGATAAGGTGGACATTCTCCCACCCGCTCTATGAATGTCCACACAAAACCATCACATTTATGCAACTTTAGTTGAAACCTCACAACACTTTAGTGTGCTGGAGAAATATACTCTGGCTTTATATCACTGACGCCATTAAGTGTAGTGACTCATATCTCCCCTCCAGTACTTTACTAGTGACTTTGTCACAGCCCATACAGAGTCTCCCGGGCAGATTCCTTCTGCCTCTTCAAACTCTTCCCACAACTGGAGTGAACACACTGCACACGTTTGTAAACCCAGTAATGAATCAGTCCAACACCTGGACTGACTGAGTATTCAGATAACACACAACGAGGAAATCAAGGACAGGTCCCACTAATGTCAAACCTGTATATCATTCTATAAAAATCCAAGCCAAAGACAGGAGTCACCAAAGCTTTTAGTATACTAAACTTTGCTATGGACATTTAGCTTTCCTGGATTACTTATACTGTACCCAGCTCTTTCTGGATGAGATATATATTTCCTGCAGTCTAGTATGCATATGAAGGGAATCTTGCAGAATTATAGCAATCCTTGACCACTTATCCTGTCCCTATCTTGAAAAGGGTTATAAAGCCATCAGTAACACTCTGGAGCTACATCAAACTAATCTGCTTCAAAGACTTGAAAATGCCGAAACATTCGAAATTATTCCAAGGACAAAATCAAAACTCATGCAGGTAAGAACATCAGAAGATTTGGAGACCTCTCTAATCATACTTAGGGTCAATGGTAAAGCAAGACATGGGGCAAAATGTGATTCATGTGTGAGCGACAAGTTGTAAAGAATTACTGTACTTGAGTCACATCAAAGCGCATTTGCAGAATGAGTAACTGACTGACAGCTTGAAGATGTTTGGGATATTGTTTTATTGATAGACTAGCTGAAGAGCCCGGCGCTGCCCGGGCATAGTACCTAACTACGGTTAGTTATAACAAATTGTAATGATTATATCTATATACAAGTATTCAGCTTTCTCCCCATTATGTAGATAGGGCCAAAATAGGTTGGCGATTTGGAACGTGCGGGGGTTAAAATTTCCATTCAACACATAGCCTATGATGCTCCTGGGGTTGAGATGTGCGGGCATGCAAAATTTCATGCCCGTAAGTACAACGGTGCAGATTCCTATCCCGGGCCAAAATTATTTGCCGATTTGGAATGCGCGGGGTTAAAATTTCGACTCAAAACCTAGCCTATGACGCTCCCGGGGTCGAGACGTGCGGGTGTGCAAAATTTCATGCCCGTAAATGCAGATTCCTATGCCGGACATACACACAAGCATTCAGCTTTCTCCCCATTATGTAGATAGGGCCAAAATTGTTTGGCGATTTGGAACGTGCGGGGGTTAAAATTTCCATTCAACACATAGCCTATGATGCTCCTGGGGTTGAGATGTGCGGGCATGCAAAATTTCATGCCCGTAAGTACAACGGTGCAGATTCCTATCCCGAGCCAAAATTATTTGCCGATTTGGAATGCGCGGGGTTAAAATTTCGACTAAAAACCTAGCCTATGACGCTCCCGGGGTCGAGACGTGCGGGTGTGCAAAATTTCATGCCCGTAAATGCAGATTCCTATGCCGGACATACACACAAGCATTCAGCTTTCTCCCCATTATGTAGATAGGGCCAAAATTGTTTGGCGATTTGGAATGTGCGGGGGTTAAAATTTCCATTCAACACATAGCCTATAATGCTCCTGGGGTTGAGATGTGCGGGCATGCAAAATTTCATGCCCGTAAGTACAACAGTGCAGATTCCTATCCCGAGCCAAAATTATTTGCCGATTTGGAATGCGCGGGGTTAAAATTTCTACTCAAAACCTAGCCTATGACGCTCCCGGGGTCAAGACATGCGGGTGTGCAAAATTTCATGCCCGTAAATGCAGATTCCTATGCCGGACATACACACAAGCATTCAGCTTTCTCCCCATTATGTAGATAGGGCCAAAATTGTTTGGCGATTTGGAACGGCGGGGTTAAAATTTCGATTCAAAACATAGCCTAGAACTCTTTTGGGGTCGAGACGTGCGGGCGTGCAAAATTTCATGCCCGTAAGTGCGACGGTGCGGATTCCAATCCCGGACAAACATACCCACATACATACACACATACATACATTCAGCTTTATATATTAGATTGGTCTTGTAGTTTGGCTGGTTATTAATCAGATATTTATTTTTAAAAGATAAAAATACCAGACGTGTGTGTGTTTTTAATGCGCGCAATTTTGAACACGTGGGGTTAAAATGTCGACTCAAAACACAGCCTATGATGCTCCCGGGGTCGAAACGTGCGGGTGTGCAAAATTTCATGCCCGTAAATGCAGATTCCTATGCCGGACATAGACACAAGTATTCAGCTTTCTCCCCATTATGTAGATAGGGCCAAAATTGTTTGGCGATTTGGAACGTGCGGGGGTTAAAATTTCCATTCAACACATAGCCTATGATGCTCCTGGGGTTGAGATGTGCGGGCATGCAAAATTTCATGCCCGTAAGTACAACGGTGCAGGTTCCTATCCCGGGCCAAAATTATTTGCCGATTTGGAATGCGCGGGGTTAAAATTTCGACTCAAAACCTAGCCTATGACGCTCCCGGGGTCGAGACGTGCGGGTGTGCAAAATTTCATGCCCGTAAATGGAGATTCCTATGCCGGACATACACACAAGCATTCAGCTTTCTCCCCATTATGTAGATAGGGCCAAAATTGTTTGGCGATTTGGAACGCGCGGGGTTAAAATTTCGATTCAAAACATAGCCTAGGACTCTTTCGGGGTCGAGACGTGCGGGCGTGCAAAATTTCATGCCCGTAAGTGCGACGGTGCGGATTCCAATCCCGGACAAACATACCCACATACATACACACATACATACATTCAGCTTTATATATTAGACTAGCTGAAGAGCCGGCGCTGCCCGGGCATAGTACCTAACTACGGTTAGTTATAACAAATTGTAATGATTATATCTATATACAAGTATTCAGCTTTCTCCCCATTATGTAGATAGGGCCAAAATTGTTTGGCGATTTGGAACGTGCGGGGGATAAAATTTCCATTCAACACATAGCCTATGATGCTCCTGGGGTTGAGATGTGCGGGCATGCAAAATTTCATGCCCGTAAGTACAACGGTGCAGATTCCTATCCCGGGCCAAAATTATTTGCCGATTTGGAATGCGCGGGGTTAAAATTTCGACTCAAAACCTAGCCTATGACGCTCCCGGGGTCGAGACGTACGGGTGTGCAAAATTTCATGCCCGTAAATGCAGATTCCTATGCCGGACATACACACAAGCATTCAGCTTTCTCCCCATTATGTAGATAGGGCCAAAATTGTTTGGCGATTTGGAACGCGCGGGGTTAAAATTTCGATTCAAAACATAGCCTAGGACTCTTTCGGGGTCGAGACGTGCGGGCGTGCAAAATTTCATGCCCATAAGTGCGACGGTGCGGATTCCAATCCCGGACAAACATACCCAAATACATACACACATACATACATTCAGCTTTATATATTAGATAAATAAAAAGCCTAATTCTATTGGAAAACAAAGTCTGGTGCAAAGTAAATCCATAATTCCTCAGCAAGAACATTATACCAATAACTGAATACAATGGCTTTCTAATAGTGTGAGGATGCTTTGCAGTATTGAGACATGGACAGCTTTTAAATGGTAATCAATGAGAATTTCTAATCATTTGTCTTTACCTTGAAGATTGTTCCTCATAAGGAACTGATCCAAAAGATTCAAACAAGTCTACAAGTTCCAGCTTAAGGCTGTCCTACATAATACTAAATTAAACCAGAAAGCTAATAAGTCACCTTTCCTTTTCAAGACACCCTATATGCAAGGTAAAGCAACCCTCCACCCAGGGCCGGCGTCAGCACCCGGCACACCCGGGCAAGTGCCGGGGCCCTGAGCAGGCGGGGGGGCCCACTCGCCGTCTGGCACCCCCGCGCCCGTTAGCGGAGGAGAGCGGTGTCAGCGCCGCCACTGGGCCCCCCCCGCTTGCTCAGGGCCCCGGCATCAGCTGGCACAATACTTACCTCTCCGTGCCTCCGCTGCCGCAGCTCCGGGCTCCAGGGGGCGCCGGCGCTTCCTCTCACAGCAGCGCCGCTGAATGACGTCATCATTCAGCGGCCGGCTGTGGCAGAGAGCGCGTGGACGTCGGACGGGTAAGACGTGTGTGTGTGTGTGTGTCTCTCTGTGTGTGTCTGTGTGTATGTAGTGCGGTGGTTTGTGTGTGTGTGTGTATAAGTATGTGAGAGAGTGCTTGTGTGCTGTCTGTGTGTGATGATGGGCAGGCATTGCTGATAATGGGGAGGCATTGATGATGATGATGGGGAGAAGATGATGATAATGGGCAGGCATTGATGATGGGGAGAAGATGATGATGGGCAGGCATTGCTGATAATGGGGAGGCATTGATGATGATGGGGAGAAGATGATGATAATGGGCAGGCATTGATGATGGGGAGAAGATGATGATGGGCAGGCATTGCTGATAATGGGGAGGCATTGATGATGATGGGGAGAAGATGATGATAATGGGCAGGCATTGATGATGGGGAGAAGATGATGATGGGCAGGCATTGATGATGATGGGGAGGAGATGATGATGGGCAGGCATTGTTGATAATGGGGAGGCCATGATGATGATGGGGAGAAGATGATGATAATGGGCAGGCATTGATGATAATGGGCAGGCATTGATGATGGGGAGAAGATGATGATGGGCAGGCATTGATGATGATGGGGAGGAGATGATGATGATGGGCAGGCATTGATGATAATGGGGAGGCCATGATGATGATGGGGAGGCAATGATGATGATAAGGAGGCAATGATGATGATGGGGAGGCAATCATGATGATAATGGGGAGTCTTTCCACAGCGCCCTTTCCTGAGCCGTAACAGTGCAGAACGCAGTACAGCGCAGAGGAGAGCTCCATATTTTGTATGGAGCATTATATGGGGACCAGTATCCTGTATGGAGCATTATATGGGGACCAGTATCCTGTATGGAGCATTATATTGGGTCCAGTATTCTGTATGGAGCATTATATGGGGGGTGACATCCTGCATGGGGTATTATATGGGTGATGAGGGGGAGACTGTGGTGCCCATAATATTGTATGGAGGACTGTACTGTCCAGTCTGTTCTGTGCGCTGTGAGGATTTGGCGGTTTTTGAGCTATTGTACAATTTACAATAGATATCACTCATGTAATGTAAGAAGAGAAGTATTTGGCGTTGTACTGTACCCATATTTCTCTGCTGTATCTGTGCATCATGAATCGTGGTCTGTGTTAAAGGGGCCCACTGAGGCTCCTTCGCCCGGGGCCCATAAAAACCTGGAGCCGGCCCTGCCTCCACCGCGGGGCTGAAAGGTGACTAAACATTTCATATGTATGGTCACCCTACTTGCTGACGACCATTTGTCTACAGCTGCCTCCTCCATTCAGATTGTTGTTTCCTCCTGCCTTCAAGACAGCTGTGGCATTGGTATGGAGAGTGCAGTGGTAAGTCTAAACTACACCTCACATGCCTTTGATATCCCACAGCACAGGGTAGATATGGTTCAGTCTTACCACTGGGCTCCCCATGACTATGTTGGAAACAAGAAGAATGGATCTCCAATCTACAGGGTGGGCCATTTATATGGATACACCTAAATAAAATGGGAATGGTAGGTGATATCAACTTCCTGTTTGTGGCACAATAGTAGATGGGAGTGGGAAACCTTTTCAAGATGGGTAGTGACCATGGCGGCCATTTTGAAGTCGGCCATTTTGGATCCAACTTTATTTTTTTCAATGGGAAGAGGGTCATTTTACACATCAAACTTATTGAGAAATTCACAAGAAAAACAATGGTGTGCTTGGTTTTAACGCAACTTTATTCTTTCATGAATTATTTACAAGTTTATGATCACTTATAAAATGTGTTCAAAGTCCTGCCCATTTTGTTGGATTATCAATGCAACCCTCTTCTCCCACTCTTGACACACTGATAGCAACACCGCAGAAGAAATGCTAGCACAGGCTTCCAGTATCCGTTGTTTCAGATGCTGCACATCTCATATCTTCACAGCATAAACAATTGCCTTCAGATGACCCCAATGATAAAAGTCTAATGGGGTCAGATCAGGAGACCTTGGTGGCCATTCAACTGGCCCACGATGACCAATCCACTTTCCAGGAAAGTGAAGATGGCACATTCGCTGAGTTTTTTCAGCAAAATGGTGCACCACCACATTATGGGTGTCAGGTCCGAGCATTCCTACCTGAATAGTTTCCTGGAAAGTGAATTGGTCATCGTGGGCCAGTTGAGTGGCCACCAAGGTCTCCCGATCTGACCCCATTTTATTTAGGTGTATCTATATAAATGGCCCACCCTGTATAATGTGAAGGCAGCATAAGGCAGTCAGAGGCCACTAAGTTGGATAATATTAATAATAATAATAATAATAAAAATAATCTATTTATTTATAAATATAAATATAAAAAATTAGAAATGACTTTACATGTGAAATTTATAATTTCAGTATCTGGGTGGAGGGTCGCTTTTACACCTTTCCAACGTCGGGAGTAATATTATGCCCACGTCGGCATGGCACAGTAATTCAGACCGCTGCCATCTTTGTGCAGACAGATAGCGGCGGTCACATTAAAACTGCATATGCACTCCTCCTGTACAAAGATGGCGGGGTCAGTGAATAATTCGGCTGATCCTGGCGGCAGCGTGTTCGCGACGGTGTTCCGCTGGTGGTACTGCGCAATAGGTTGGTACCAGCAGCAGTTTCCATATTGAGACACCCATCACTTGGGTGTCCCAATATGGCGGTCGGTGAACTTCCTCCGCTTGGAATTCTGGGATATGGTGACATCTAGACAGAACAGGAAATGAAAACATTACAAGGCAATTATATAAATAGATTATTTTCCTGGATTTTTTTCACGATTCTGTCTCTCTCAGCTGAAGTGTACTTACGATAAAAAGTACAGACCTCTCCATTCTTTTTAGGAGGGAAAACATGCAAAATCAGCAGTGTATGAATACTTATTTCCCCACTATATGTTGTTAAATTTTACATGGTAATTTTTGTAATTTAAGAAAGTTAAACTTTGGAACGATCCGTATTTTTTTTTAAAAAAGCTGATAACTAGAAAGATGTTTCTTAACCCCTTCACGTCATGCTCCGTACTAGTACAGCGCATGTCGTGTCTCCCCCTTTGATGTGGGCTTCGGCGGTGAGCCCACATCTTTCCTAGCACATGTCAGATGTTTTGAACAGCTGACATGTTCTCAGAACAGCCGCGAGTGGAATCGCAATCCACCGCGGCTGTTAACCTGTTAAATGGCAATCGTGCCAGAAATCTGCCCATTAGTGACCCCCGTCACATGATCGCAGGCCACCGATGGGTCAGCATGACAGCCAGAGGTCTCCTGCAGACCTCAATGGTTGTCACTGCCGGATTGCTATGAGCGCCACCCGGTGGTCTGCGCTAATAGCTGGTCAGCAATTCTGCTACATACAGGTGATCTGATCATTGCCTATATGTAGCAGAGCAATCAGGTTATGGCAGCTTCTAGTTTCCCATGGAGACTATTGAAGCATACCAAAAGTAAAAAAAAAAGTTTTTAAAAATATTTAAAAAATTAGCAAATACAAAAGTTCAAATCTCCCCCTTTCGCCCCATTCAAAATAAAACAATAAAAAAAATCAAATATACACATATTTGGTATCGTCAAGTTCAGAATTGCCCAATCTATCAATACAAAAAAAGAACTAACCTGATCGTAAAATGGCGTAAATCACGTTTCTTTGGGCGATCAAAGCATCATATCTTCACCAAATGATATTATTAAAAACGTCAGCTCAGCGCGCAAAAATAAGCCCTCACCATCATGGAGACACTATGGGCCTCGGAAAATGATGGAATTTTTTTTTTAACAAATTTTTTATTTTTTTCACTACTTAAATAAAAAATAACCTAGACATGTTTAGTTTCTATGAACTCGTAATGCCCTGGAGAATCATAATGGCAGCTCAGTTTTATCATTTGGTGAACATGGTAAAAAAAAATCCAAAAAACAGTTGTGGAATTGCACTTTTTTTGCACTTGGAATTTTTTTCCCGTTTTTTAGTACACGATATGGTAAAATCAATGGTGTCATTCAAAAGTACAACTTGTCCTGCAAAAAAACAAGTACTCGCACGGCCATATTGACGAAAAAAATAAAAAAGTCATGGCTCTGGGAAGAAGGGGAGCGAAAAAACGGAAATACAAAAACAAAAAAGGGCTCTGTCACAAAGGGGTTAATATATATAGAATTAAAATAATATAATATGATATATAATATTCTATAATAATAATAGCAATAATAATATAATATATAATATTATATATACCGTAATATATGTTTCTTCAGCTATTCTTAGCATCTTCAGGGTTTTCCAAAGTCCTATTATCTCACAGATTGCAAAAATTATAGAAGACCAGTTTTCGTCGTCCCTAAGCTACTAGATTATATTTTTCATTACAGACATAAGGGAATTCAATGAATGTGCACAATAGTGCATGTGGGAAGTCACTTAGCTCTCAGGAAAGTTTAAGAACATAAGGGCAAGATGAGAAATAAGAAAAGCTATTAAATCAATATTCTTCAAACTCCTATTATTTTACCCATATTATTTCTTAACGCTATCACATGGCAAAATTGGACTCACTGGTAGAACCAGAGGTCTTTCCAGTGATACAAAGGATAATGCATTTTCTACTTGGACATAATGTTGTATACCTTGTAAATTTAGCATTTGCATATTATATAAATTAAGTATTGTATAAGGCTTTTTTCACATCTGTGGTAAAGACTCCCATCAGAGTCTTTGTGATAAATTTCTTTAAAAATGATAGCACACAATTACAGGGGTTGCCTATGACTTTTACACTCATGGCGTATCCTTAAGATCGGTGCGGATGCAACACCCGGCATCCCTGTTAATTGGATTGGTCATCGTGGGCCAGTTGAATGGTCACCAAGGTCTCCCGATCTGACCCCATTAGACTTTTATCTTTGGGGTCATCTGAAGGCAATTGTCTATGCTGTGAAGATACGAGATGTGCAGCATCTGAAACAACGGATGCTGGAAGCCTGTGCTAGCATTTCTCCTGCGGTGTTGCTATCAGTGGGTCAAGAGTGGGAGAAGAGGGTTGCATAGACAATCCAACACAATGGATAGGACTTTTAACACATTTTATAAGTGGTCATAAACTTGTAAATAACCCATGAAAGAATAAAGTTACGTTACAACCAAGCACACCATTGTTTTTCTTGTGAAATTCTCAATAAGTTTAAAGTGTCACATGACCCTCTTCCCATTGAAAAAAATAAAGTTGGATCTAAAATGGCTGACTTCAAAATGGCCGCCATGGTCACCACCCATCTTGAAAAGCTTTCCCCCTCCCATATACTGATGTGCCACAAACAGGAAGTTGATATCACCAACCATTCCCATTTTATTTAGGTGTTTCCATATAAATGGCCCACCCTGTAGTATTAAAAAATGACAAACATACAAAAAAAAGGACAGGCGCAATATTGAAAATAATAATGATACAAATACAATTCTTATTTTATTGATCAATAAAAAAAACATGATGTTTAGACAATAAAAACATGTATATAAATCAGGGCCAATATCAGAAAAAATACAGAAGAAAAGATGGAATGGAGGCTATCTGTATAGAGAAGGCATAGTTTAAAAGTGCACTGTATTATACAGATAAATGCTTTAAGGTCAGTAAGATAAATCACAAAACAGTGATAATTTTCTAACAAGTGCCTCCAATATGATATATAGTGCGAGCGCAGGAGACATCAAGAGAAAGAAAGTATAAGTATTATCACAAAAGATCCCTAATATACAGGCAGCCATCCTCACTGATGAGTGTTTCGCATTCACCACTTCATCTGGAGGTCCCAGATGAGGCATTGAACTGATCCTGTAGTTCTGATATTTTTTTTTCTACAGCTTTCTTTGTATGCACACCTATACAAGGAGAGCTGGCAATCACTGAGCAGGATTGTCTACTGAAAACACAAAATGAACAAGATTTTAAATGTGTAAAATACACATTTTCCACAAAACATCAATATGTTCAGCTTCTCCTGCTTTATATCATGCCATTTGTAGATCGTACTGCTTGTTCAATGTGATGGGTTCCCTTTAAATGATGGACCACACGATGGAAGCAAAAAGTCAATGAGTTCTATTTGTCCCTGTTGGTGTCCTGGGTTGGGGTCATGTGGCCCTGCTGTTATTGTCAATTTCCAGTTTCTCTGCTGGGAAAAAAAAGGGCAACTCGCCAAATTACCAACTAAACTGAAGACATATAAAAAACCCTACTTGCTGAGTAAGGCAGTTCTGTTTGTTGGCCATTCTAATGAGCCGTGGGCCTACGTAAAGATGTAGAAAAAAATATCTGAACTACAGAATAGGTTCAGACTCTCATCTGGGACCCCCAGATGAAGTGGTGAATGCGAAACACTCATCGGTGAGAGTGGTTGCTTGCATAGTTGGGATCTAATGTGGTAATACTTATATTTTTTCTCTTGATGTCTCCTGTGCTCGCATTATACATGCACGTGCGATAACTGTTGGACGTACGCTCATTCTCATAACTAAAATATCCCTATAAACCACTAAAAATGTAAACTTTAAGTGTTAAGACATGGCATAGAAAAATTCTAAATTCAGTTCACAGGATAAGGAGCCATTATCTTGATCCTGAATAAAATGATTCCCTACTTTTTACTCTTAAGTGCTAGTTACGTTCTCCTACCTGTGTGATCTTTTCTACAATTTTTGCTCTTCAAAACACTCTATTCCTTTGATCTCACAAAGCAGGACTGTGTTAATGGTCACCATTTCTGTATTTTCTAGAATCTCTGTGGAATTATACCTTCCCATGGTGTGTCCATTATACACCAAACTGATCAACTCATTGACTTATTCCTCTCATATCTTTGAGTCTCTTTGCTCCCGGCTGTATTACTCATCGGTGATGGAAACCTAAAGCCAAGGAAAGAATTGGACATTCTTCGGAGATCAGGAAATGTTAGTAGGAGTTTTTCAATTATAAAGCTGGCTTGACATCTGCATCAGAAGCCTCTTCAGAAGCATCTGCTACACATTGCATCAAAAAAGCTAGGAAAAAATAGTTGTCACTTTTATTTTGTGAAATAACTGGCACCATGATAGAAACCAGATGGACTCCAATATAGTCAACGGGGATCGTCTGGTTGATTCCATCTCACCGGATACCGCCATAGGTGCCTGTATTGAAGCTAGGAAGAGAGAGCAAGTACATATTGCAAACTGTGAAGATTCATTTCCTCAGTAAGAATTCATCACATACAATATTTGGCCAAAGCATTGGACATCTACTCATTACACTACAGGAGCTATTATATGACATCGGACTCTAAATCCGAAAATATTAATATGGAGTTTGTCTCCAATTTGTAGCTATATCATCTTCTACTCTTCTGGAAGGATTTCTACAAGATGTTGGAGATGTCTCTGGATATTTTGGTCCATTTGTACAGAAGAGCATTTTTCAGGTCAGACACTGATGTTAGCGGTGAAGATCGGGCTCATAATATCTGTTCTAGTTCACCCAAAAGGTGTTGGATGGGGTTGAGATCAGAACTCTGTGCGGCCAGTCAATGTCTTCCACACCAAACTCACCCCACCATGCCTTTATGGTCTTAGCTTTGTGCCTTGGGGCACAGTCATAGGGAACAGAAAAGGGCCTTCCTCAAAGTGTTCCCACAAAGTTAGAAGCATAGAAATCCAAAATGTTGTGGTATTCAGAAGCATAAACAATTGACTTAATTGGAACTAAGGTGCCTAAGCCACACCCTGAAAGCCAACCCCATAGCAATAGCCCTACTACACCAAACTTTACAATTGGCACAATGGCATATAAGGTTCTCCTAGGATTTACCAAGCCAGGCTCGCCATCAGACTGCCAGATAAAGAACTTTGATGTTTCACTCCACAGAACACGTTTCCACTGCTTCAAAGACGAGTGGTGGTGGCTTTACACCACTCCATCCGATGCTTGGCATTGTGCTTGGTGACGCAAGGCTTACATGCAGCTTCTCGACCTTGAAAACCCATGCCATGAATCAGCTTTTGTGTAGATATTAATGACAAAGGAGGTTTGGATAGTTATTGAATCAACCAAATGTTAGTAATAAATTTCATGAACTGACTTGCTACAATGGTGACATCATATCACAAAATGACGCTTAAATTCAGTGAGATCTTTAGAATGAGCCATTCTTTCATAAATGTTAGTAAAGGAAGACTGCATGCCTATGGGGATGGATTTTATACTGCATGCCTGGGTACTGGTGGTAAGATTACATATGCACTAAATGTATCTACATGTAGTACAAAATTAATTATCTAGTTAATGGTGTTGTAGACTCAAAGTTAAAGAGGACTTGTCACTTGCTCAAAAAAATTTAGTTACATGCCTTGTAAATATCTCTGACCTCCCCAGATTCTGCTACTTTTTTCTGTTCTTCTCTACGTCACGCCACTGCAGAGATATCCACATTTATTCCTTTTTGAGCTCAGTATCTGAAATCTCTGCTTGTACTGTAGCTAGGAGTTTCTTCAGAGTTTTCTCTGGGGGTGTGAACTTTCACCCCTCCCTTTCAGATGTTGCAAATTACAGCTTGGCAGGTAATCTAATTGTCTCGCCGTCTCAGATGCTGCGAGCTGTGATTGGTGGCTTCTGGGACGGAGGGTTTAAATTGCACTCCCCCCTGAGAAAACTCTGAAGAAACGCCAAATTTCAGTACAAGCAGAGATTTCACATACAGGTCTCAAGAAGAAACAAATGTGAATATCTTTACAATGGAGTGACGCAACGCAAATCAGAAAAAAGCGACAGAATCAGGGAAGCACAGAGATTTTTTCAAGCTATTCAACTCAATTTTTTGAGCAAGTTACATGACCTCCTGATATTTGTGACTTCTGTTGACACAGAGGACATATCATTCATAAAAACTAATAAGTGAATTATGATTTAA
>JARQOD010000009.1:40496991-40571527 GCA_033576555.1 Oophaga sylvatica | reverse complement strand
AAGGCAAACATGTATTACTGCAAGGGACACAGGATCGGGGACATCATACCAAGAAGGGTCCCAGGATGGGGAACTTTTTTACAGGAAGGGGGACATTATATCAGAAAGGGGCTCAGGTTGAGGGGAATTATACCAGAAAGGAGCCAAAGATGTTGGACATTATTACTTCAAGGGGCTCAGGATGGGGACATTATTACTAGAAGAGGCACAGGATGGGGGACATTATTACTGGAAGGGGCTCAGGATTAGGACATTTTACTAGGAAGGGGTCAAGATGGGTGACATTAGTACAGTATGAGGACATTGTTACATTATGGGTGCGAGTAACACATATATCTTTATAGAACTTAGAATTCTCCAAGGGCTAATGCATCTGACCAGCATGTAGGTTGGGGCCAAGGTCCAAATTTTGCACTGCGGTCATCAGACTCTAGTTATGCTACTGCTAATAGCCACTGGAGTAATGTGATATACCATTCAAATCTATGGTGTAGCAGAACCAGAAGTTGGCAGTTGTAAATTTATTCAAGTGGTCAGACACCTCGGAACTTCATATATTATGCAGAATTCATTATACATCACCAAACAATCGCAATCACCCTGAACTCTCCTACCACATTGTCTTAAAAGTACAGATGCCAATTTTTATGTCATTAATAAAGCGGCATGCATAAAATATTCGCCTCCCCATTGCTCTCTATCACACCAGCAAAGCTTTGTTCATCTGCCACACAGTGCACAAGTTCTACTCCTGCATTGCAGTGTTGGGATTGCTGCAGACGGATCCCATAAAGAAATAGTAGTATATTATACAACCCCTGGCAAAAATTATGGAATCAGCGGCCTTGGAAGATGTTCATTCAATTGTTTTATTTTGTTGAAAAAAAGCAGATCACAGACATGGCACAAAACTGAAGTCATTTCAAATGGCAACTTTCTGGCTTTAAGAAACACTAAAAGAAATCAAGAATAAATAATGTGGTAGTCAGTAGAGTTGAGCGATACTTTCCGATATCCAAAAGTATCGGAATCGGAATGGTATCGCCGATACCATTAAAATATCGGCGATACCCGATACCGATACCGGAAGTCCCATGTAAGTCTATGGGAACAAAATATCGTAACTAAAAAAACCCCATTCTTTCCTTGTAAACACTAAATATACACACATAGAATACATATATATATATATATACATGTCATTGTGACATATATATACATATATGTATAGTTTATACACTTCTACATAGTAAAATATCCTCTGATTCAATTGCCGGGTAAAGCCGGCTTCTGTGAAAAGACAGAAGCACCCGACATGAAATGACACTTGGTGTACATAGGGTTAACCATGTCTTTTCATGTCCTTTGCTATCTGATTTGCACAAACAATTACATCAGTCTATGTGTGCAAAATTTCACACCTGTAGGGGTTAATTAAAGGTGTAAATTCGTTGTAAAAAAAACGGACTTTTTTGCTACGAATTTACACCTTTAATTAACCCCTACAGGTGTGAAATTTTGCACACTTAAGGGTATGCCACACTAAACAATATCGCTAACGGGATCGCTAAAAAACGTCACTATTTAGCGATCCCGTTAGCGATGTTGTTCAGTGCGGCAGCTGCCAGCGACGAGCTTCCTGCTGTGATCTCGCTCGTCGCTGGAATCGTTCCGGACCCTATTTTCTCGTCGGCGCTCCCGCTGGGTAAGTATATATCGCTGTGTGGCACCTTTTCTTAGCGATTTAGCGGTACTTTTGTACCGCTAAAGTCGTTAAGAAGATCGCTAGCGGCGATAGCGTCGTTAACTATATCGCTAAATGTGGCCGCATTTAGCGATATAGAAACAATCCCGCTAGCGATCTCATTAGTATGCGACGCTAACAGAGATCGCTAGCGGGATAGCTTAGTGTGGCAGTACCTTTACACTCATGTAATTGTTTGTGCAAATCAGATATCAAACTACATGAGAAGACATGGTTAACCCTATGTACACCAAGTGTCATTTCATGTCGGGTTCTGCATTTTCACAAAAGCCAGCAATTGAATTAGCGGCTATTATACTATGTAGAAGTGTATGAACTATAAATATATATATATATATATATATATATGTGTCACAAATTCAATGACATGTATATATATATATATGAGGTGTAAAATTGCTGAAAAAAAAATGCGTGGGCTCCCGCCCTATTTTCGCAACCAGACAGACAAAGCCAGTGAGTGGGGGCAGATAATAATAGCCCAGAGAGGGACCATTTTTTTTGGCCCCCCCCTGGCTACTTAACATCTTCCCCCAGACACCCCAGAAAGGGCAAATCTCTAATTAGATTTGCCCTTTCTGGCACTTTGCCCGTCTATTCCCATTGCCCTGTAGCGGTGGCGAATGGGTTAATAAGGGGTTAAAATTACCTTGCAATTGAAAGGTCACTTTAAGCCAGGTTAATAATTGAGAGCTGTCAATTAGACAACTATCAATTATTAATCCTATTGTATGAAAGAAAAATCAAACACACACACTTTAATAAAAAAGAAGTTTAATGAAATAATCACACAGTTTTTGACCATATTTTATTTACCTGCTAAAACCATTTCCTGTAATAAAAATAAAATAATAAAGCAAAATTATTCTTACCAATCCGATGCACAGTCAGGTCCCACGGTGTAATCCTTCAGAAAGGGTTAATGTTTACTGCAGGGACCGCAGCTAATGCTGCAGCCTCACAGTAAACCCCCAAATGAATGAGCTCCTCTCCTGGCTGACAGGAGAGGAAGTGGAAAGCTTAATTGATTGCTTTCCACTTTCACTTCAGGTCAGCCAGGGACACCATCAGTGACGTCAGAGGGAACTGATTAATAAAAATAGGGTTCCCTTCGAAAAAAAAATGGCGTGGGGTCCCCCCTATTTTTGTTAACCAGCCAGATGAAGCAGACCGCTGAGGCCTGGATTTTCAGGCTGTTAAGGAGCCAAGATCCATGGACCTTGCCAGCCTGATAATGCCAGGCCACAGCAGTCTGCATATCTTGGCTGATTAACAAAAATAGGGGATCCCCTCGAAAAAAAATTGGCGTGGGGTCCCCCCTATTTTTGTTAACCAGCCAGATGAAGCAGACCGCTGAGGCCTGGATTTTCAGGCTGTTAAGGAGCCAAGATCCATGGACCTTGCCAGCCTGATAATACCAGGCCACAGCAGTCTGCATATCTTGGCTGATTAACAAAAATAGGGGATCCCCTCGAAAAAAATTGGCGTGGGGTCCCCCCTATTTTTGTTAACCAGCCAGATGAAGCAGACCGCTGAGGCCTGGATTTTCAGGCTGTTAAGGAGCCAAGATCCATGGACCTTGCCAGCCTGATAATAACAGGCCACAGCAGTCTGCATATCTTGGCTGATTAACAAAAATAGGGGATCCCCTCGAAAAAAATTGGCGTGGGGTCCCCCCTATTTTTGTTAACCAGCCAGATGAAGCAGACCGCTGAGGCCTGGATTTTCAGGCTGTTAAGGAGCCAAGATCCATGGACCTTGCCAGCCTGATAATACCAGGCCACAGCAGTCTGCATATCTTGGCTGATTAACAAAAATAGGGGATCCCCTCGAAAAAAATTGGCGTGGGGTCCCCCCTTATTTTTGTTAACCAGCCAGATGAAGCAGACCGCTGAGGCCTGGATTTTCAGGCTGTTAAGGAGCCAAGATCCATGGACCTTGCCAGCCTGATAATACCAGGCCACAGCAGTCTGCATATCTTGGCTGATTAACAAAAATAGGGGATCCCCTCGAAAAAAATTGGCGTGGGGTCCCCCCTATTTTTGTTAACCAGCCAGATGAAGCAGACCGCTGAGGCCTGGTTTTTCAGGCTGGTAAGGATCCAATATCCATGGACCTTGCCAGCCTGATAATACCAGGCCACAGCAGTCTGCTTAGCTTGGCTGGTTAACAAAAATAGGGGATCCCCTCGAAAAAAAAACGGCGTAGGGGTCCCCCTATTTTTGTTAACCAGCCAAGTAAAATGCAGACTGCTGCGGCCTGGTATTAAAAGACTGTCAAGGCCCATGGATTTTGGCCCTCAACAGCCTGATAATACCAGGCTACAGCAGCCCCACATTTGGCGCATCAAAAGATGTGCCAATTGTGGCACTTTACCCGGCTCTTCCCACTTGCCCTGTAGCGGTGGCAAGCGGGGTAATAAGGGGTTAATGTCACCGTTGATTGCACGGTGACAATAAGCCCGGTTAATAATGGAGAGGCGTCAATAAGACACCGATCCATTATTAATCCCAAAGTTTTTAAATGTGTAAAAAAAAGACACAGCAAGAAAAAGTCTTTTAATGAAATAAAAGAGACAACACAGTTTTCATTTTTTTTATTACTCTCTCATTCCTGCGACGCCATCGATCTCCTGTAAAAAAATAAAAAAAACAAACCAACAGTATACCACCTGTCCGACGCAGTCCATAGTAACGACAGTCCCACGACGATCCAGCTCTGCTACATCGGAATGACAGGCAGAGCCTGACATCCCGGCGCAGCACAGCTGCTTACCAGCTTCCCCGGCGGTGACGTCATCGGACTGCTTTACGGCCGCGATTACTCAGCAGTCACTGCAGTTATCGCGAGAAACTGCATGTGACCGCCGGGGAGAAGAGGATGGCGGCCATTAAGCAGTCCGGGATGTGACCGCCGGAGATCTTCTGCCGGGTAAGTGCCGCTGACTCCTGACAGACCCGACCGACGGACACTGACAGTGACAGTGACAATTCCGATTCCGGTATCCGATATGACGAAAATATCGGTACTCGGAATCGGAATTCCGATACAGCCAATATCGGCCGATACCCGATATTTGCAGTATCGGAATGCTCAACCCTAGTAGTCAGTAATGGTTATTTTTTTTAACCAAGTATAGGGAAAATTATGGAATCACTCAATTCTGAGGGAAAAAATTATGGAATCACCCTGTAAATTTTCATTCCAAAAACTAACACCTGCATTAAATTTTATTTGCTTGTTAGTCTGCATCTAAAAACGAGTGATCACACCTTGGAAAGCTGTTGCACCAAGTAAACTGACATGAATCATGGCTCCAACATGAGAGATGTCAATTGAAACAAAGATGATTATCAAACACTTAAAAGAGGGTAAATCATCACCCAATGTTGCAAAAGATGTTAGTTGTTCACAGCCAGCTGTGTCTAAAATCTGGACCAAATACAAACAACATGGGAAGGTTGTTAAAGGCAAACATACTGGTAGACCAAGGTAGACATCAAAGCATCAAGACCGGAAACTTAAAGCAATATGTCTCCAAAACAGGAAATGCACAACAAAACAAATGAGGAACGAATGGGTGGAAACTGGAGTCAACGTCTGTGACCGAACTGTAAGTAACCGCCTAAAGGAAATGGAATTTACATACAGAAAAGCTAAACGAAAACCATCATTAACACTTAAACAGAAAAAAACAAGGTTATAATGGGCTAAGGAAAAGCAATTGTGGACTGTGGATGACTGGATGAAAGTCATATTCAGTGGTGAATCGAGAATCTGCATTGGGCAAGGTGATGATGCTGGAACTTTTGTTTGGTGCCGTTCCATAAAGATGACTGCCTGAAGAGAACATGCAAATTTCCACAGTCATTGATGATATGGGGCTGCATTTCAGGTAAAGGCACTGGGGAGATGGCTGTCATTACATCTTCAATAAATGCACAAGTTTATGTTGATATTTTGGACACTTTTCTTATCCCATCAATTGAAAGGATGTTTGGGGATGATTAAATCATTTTTCAAGATGATAATGCATCCTTCTATAGAGCAAAAACTGTGAAAACATTCCTTGAAAAAGACACATAAGGTCAATGTCATGGCCTGAAAATAGTCCGGATCTCAATCCAATTGAAAATCTTTGGTGGAAGTTGAAGGAAATGGTCCATGACAAGGCTCCAACCTGCAAAGCTGATCTGGCAACAGCAATCAGAGAAAGTTGGAGCCAGATTGATGAAGAGAACTGTGTGACACTCATTAAGTCCATGCCTCAGAGACTGCAAGCTGTTGTAAAAGCCAGAGGTGGTGTAACAAAATACTAGTGATGTGTTGGAGTGTTTTTTGTTTGTTTGTTTTTCATGATTCCATAATTTTTTCCCTCAGAATTGAGTGAGTCCATATTTTTTTCCCTATGCTTGGTTAAAAAAATAACCATTACTGACTACCCCATTATATGTTCTTGATTTCTTTTAGTGTTTCTTAAAGCCAGAAAGTTGCCATTTGAAATTACTTCAGTTTTGTGCCAGGTCTGCGATCTGATTTTTTTCAACAAAATAAAATAACTGAATGAACATCCTCCAAGGCCGGTGATTCCATAATTTTTGCCAGGGGTTGTATACAGTGTGCAGCATTGTTTATGATAAGTGTAATATCTTTTTGCGTAAAATCAAGTGACAGTTTGACTCATTCTTCCCTGAGGCCCTCCATGTCCTCTCCTGGGTTGTTAGTAAATCACTTTTGGAGAATCTTATGAATGAGCTCTCACAGCCAAATAACCCTTCAGCAGCTGATTTATCTCACACTCCTGTTTTCAGAGATCAATACAATGATTGCATGTAAAAACCTCTTCTCAAGGCGAGATCCGCGCACTAGAATGTAGAACGCTACTTCAACATGTGCACAGATATCACCGAGAGCAACGAGTACATCATTTCATCAATGGCAGCATTTACAAATCTAACAGATATCTTCTTCAGCTCTTTTTCTTTTCTATTCCTTTTTAAATAAATCACACACTCGGGGGTGTTCAGAAATTCAGTATCCAGGTACTGGAGGTTACTGACTCCTGGGACTGCAAAGATGCAATCTAAAGCTCCTTGTGTGGGGAAGGTTGTCAGACATTAGAAAAAAAGGCTATGCTTATTTTCCAGAAAGCCATTCTTGATCATGGCTATACCTGGCTGCTGAACCATTTAAAGGAGGCAATAGGGAGCCATCTAGAGGTGTTAACTTCCACATCGGAGGAAGAGGTGCTAATGAGGTTAATGGGTTCATCCAGGACTATTGTTTTTTACTATGGACCTAAAAACAAACAGGCTTGTAGTTTCTACCTACCTGCTTGTTGTGCCCGGCGGCAATCTCTTTTGGCAGAACGCTCTTGCCGGCGATTCAGCGGCTTCAGTTGATGTCACATCAACATCTGTATACCTTCCATTTATATAGGTTCCCATCGATGGGTGTCTCAGTTTTTCCATGTCTTGCTCTGTTGTTATTCACATTGACATCATTTGTCACATGGTAAGGATTTAATGCTAGAGACAGGTTAAGAGACCATCCCGATGGGTACACCTTGACGTGGTGGGATGACTTATGCTGTTCTGATCAAACTAAGTTCCCTATGCTATTTTCATAAATTACTACCATTTACTGGTTTATTTGCTGTAGGGTATATGCTCATTTTTGTTTTTTTACTTGGGTTTATATGTCACATTGACCGATCAGCGGCTTCTTTTCTGCTTTGTTCTGTTGACCGGTGTGACTGCCATTGTCATGCTGATTGACAACCAGCTCCCGCTGCCTAACTGCTGTAATAATAATATAATAATCTTTATTTTTATATAGCACTAACATATTCCGCAGCGCTTTACATACATTATCATCGCTGTCCCCGATGGGGCTCACAATCTAGATTCCCTATCAGTATGTCTTTGGAATGTGGGAGGAAACCGGAGGAAACACACACAAACATGGGGAGAACATATGAGTCGCACAACACCAGGGTTATGGGGTACTCGGCACCGAGCCCGTTGAAGTCTATGGGGAATGTCACAAGTAGCACAGCTCGGTCCGTTGCCCTGGGCGCTCATACAAAGGGGGATATTTACAGGGATTTTGGGAATAGTTCGTGACGCCACCTGTGGTTTCTGATCAGGTAGACCAGCGCTGCAAGGTTAATCTTCTGAGGGGATGTTATTGGGCAGCAAGATGTTAAGTCCCCCACAGGTGGGACTGTTCCCTCAAAGTCAATGGTGTTGCGGATAATAAGTCAGTCACACACAAGTTGTTCTCTTTCCATACCTTTACTTGTGAAGGTTGCAGGTATGTCCCGGGAAGCTGCTCAGGGTGGAGTATGCACATCCAGGTAATTGCCCAGTAGGTTTAAGGCCTCCTTTCCCCTTAAAGTGTATGAGTCCTAACCTGCGTGAAGTCAGGTTTAACTCTGAATAGAACAGCTACGCCCGGCCAACATTGTGGTGGAAGTCTTCTTGTGGACAGAACTAAGTCTATATCTGCAGTGCACTGCCAGACTCCTGTTCTCCTGACCCCGGTTACGTATCGGCACTTAGGGCTACCTTCTGTGACTTGAAGTCCAGCAAGGTCCAGATGAATTACACCCCAGGGTACTGAAGGAGATAGCAGAAGAAATTCTTGAACCACTGTCCATAATCTTTGAAAATTCTTGGAGAACAGGAGAAGTCACAGAAGACTGGAGAAGAGCAAATGTTGTTCCTATCTTCAAAAAGGGGAAGAAGGTGGACCCAGGGAACTACAGGCCGGTGAGTCTGACTTCTATACCAGGAAAGATCTTTGAACAAATTATTAAAGAACATGTATGCAAGTACCTGGATAAGAATGAAGTGATTAAACAGAGTCAGCATGGGTTTGTAACTAATAAGTCATGTCAGACTAACTTAATTTCCTTCTATGACAGAATCACTGACTGGGTGGATCAGGGAAATGCTGTAGATATAGTATATCTTGACTTCAGCAAAGCATTTGACAAAGTATCTCACACAATCCTTATTGAAAAAATGACTAAGTATGGAATGGACAAGGCAACTGTTAGGTGGATTCATAACTGGCTTAGTGATCGGACCCAAAGAGTGGTTGTAAATGGCTGCACATCCAGTTGGAAGAATGTCTCAAGTGGGGTACCACAAGGCTCTGTTTTGGGCCCTGTATTGTTCAACATCTTTATCAATGATTTAGATGAAGGAATTGAGGGTAAACTGATCAAATTTGCTGATGACACAAAGCTAGGAGGGGTAGCTAATACTAGAGAAGAGAGAGAGAGGATTCAAAAAGATATACATAAACTGGAGCAGTGGGCAGCAACTAACAGAATGGATTTTAACAGGGAAAAATGCAAAGTACTACATCTGGGCAATAAAAATGAAAAAAGCATATACAAAATGGGAGGAATAGGGCTAAGTAACAGCACATGTGAAAAAGACTTGGGTATACTAATTGATCACAGACTTAACATGAGTCAACAGTGTGATGCAGCAGCAAAAAAGGCAAATGCAATTCTAGGATGTATCAACAGAAGCATACAGTCTAGATCACGTGAGGTCATTATTGCCCTCTACTCCTCTTTGGTCAGACCTCATCTGGAATACTGTGTCCAGTTTTGGGCACCACATTTTAAAAAAGACATCAACAAACTGGAGCAAGTTCAGAGAAGAGCCACCAGAATGGTGACCGGTCTGCAAACCATGTCCTATGAGGAACGGTTGCAGGATTTGGGAATGTTTAGCTTGCAAAAAAGAAGACTGAGAGGAGACTTAATAGCTGTCTACAAATATCTCAAGGGCTGTCACATTGTAGAAGGATCATCTTTATTCTCATTTGCGCAAGGAAAGACTAGAAGCAATGGGATGAAACTGAATGGGAGGAGACACAGATTAGATATTAGAAAAAACTTTTTGACAGTTAGGGTGATCAATGAGTGGAACAGGCTGCCACAAGAGGTGGTGAGTTCTCCTTCAATGGAAGTCTTCAAACAGAGGCTGGATAGACATGTCTGGGATGATTTAGAGAATCCTGCTTTGAGCAGGGGGTTGGACCAGATGACCCAGGAGGTCCCTTCCAACTCTACCATTCTATGATTCTATGATTCTAAGGATTCCGGTGTTTCTCTCACTAGCCGTAAAGGTTCTAGCAATACTTCGGACCCCGGTGTCCGGTTAGTCGAGTGAAGGTGATCTGTCACCGAAGTCACTCCTTTCTTGGGTCACCACCGTCGCCCTACTCTCATACTTAACATAAGCACCAGGCCGCAGTGGGTTCCGTTGTTAGCTTTCTTCCTTCTTTCCAAAGCTCGCTGACTGATTCTCAGTTAACTCGATGTTCTGCCAACTGTAGTCCCCTTCCTTCTTTCCTTCAAAGACTCTGTCCAGAGCAGCTCTCAGGAATTTTCGTCAGACTGAATACACGCTTGCTCCGAGAGTCACTTTCCACATTCCTTAGGGAACTAACAGTCTAGATGATCTGAGATATCAGCTTGCAATCTTTCCTTCTCTGTCTCGTCTGACAGGAAATCTCTCAATGATCTTATCTCCTCAGACTGTCTCCAACTCCCTCCAGTCTGGAATGAACTAATGAACTGACCAACTGAACTCCTGAACTAAACTCACTGCTACCTATCTCACACCCTTAAATAGTCTAAGATTCCCTCTAGTGGTAATCTAGGGAAGTGTGAGTGTGAATGAATATCAGATTTTGCAATTACCTTTTTGTGCATACTCCTGGGAACATGTGTACCAAGCGCAGCTGGGCCACACATCCCCCCCTAGTTATCATCAGCACTCCCGGGCTGAAATAGAAAAAACAATTTTTATAATAACATCAACATAACTCATCCCTTGCGGGAGGTAAGGACACTTTAACGTTACATTGTGTACAATTGGCAAAATAGAAAAATATCAAAAATACTTTTCACATCAATAAATACAAGACAAGATTCTTGTGGAGGACCCGCACCAAAAACCTCCCACGGTGGTCCTGGTTGGGCTGCAGGACTTCATTGCTGCAGACCTCACTCAAGGCCACACCATACGGGTTTTTCTTCAGAGGTAGATATGGCTTTATGTAAAACCAAGATGGGGCACCGAAGTGCTAACTATTTACAATTAAAGTTTTTGGGCTGGCAAAGTCCTCAGCCACGTAGTCCTTGGATAAAACATTTTCAGAAAAATAATCACATTCTATAATAATACTGTATTACTCTTTACCCAACTGGGGTATACTATTTAAAATTATGCAAATTATGAAAACATCATCAAATATTATTAATAAAGTGCAAATTCTTCTTCAACTTTGTACAGATGCAGTAAACCCTGTCTGGGTCCTACTGGTCTTCTTCTTTTTTGCAGATAGTGATGACATCTTCCACTCCTGGAGCTGGAAGTAAGCGGTGCGATCTGGAACGCATCACTAACATATCATGTCCTGCTACCTGTGTCTGGGTAGCTACAGTCCTTGTTCGACTTGCAGGAGGTCTAACAGGTGCCTCTTCTGAATACAGATCTAGCTCAGTAGGGGTCGCTGTTGCAGCATAAGATGCTGGACAGGATGCAGACGTGCTCAGTGGTGCAAAGCAGGATGCAGGCGCGCGCAGTGATGCAGGGCACGATGCAGGTGCGCGGCCAGGTGCTAATGGGGCTGTGACTTGGGATGTTGAAACACGGGTGTGCTGCCGAATTCAGAGACGGGGTCGCTGACACGGGTGACGTTCAAGGCATACCACCCCTTAAGTCCCCAGTGCCGCGTATAGGTGACTACATCCCCATTCATGAGATCCCTTTCAGGGTGTCCCACGGGCAGATGAGATTCCACATCCCTGCGGCTGACAAATACCCCTTGGTACAGGCCTGGCTCATGGATGAACCCCCAACCTTTTCGGAGTTTAAAGTCACTAACGCACCCCTGGCACCGCAGTTCCCGGAGCGTACCTTTATCTCTCCTGACGTTTTCTTTATCAGCAAGAAACTCCTCCATGTACCTCTGGCGAAACTGCTGCACCTCTCTTTGCTCCTGCTGCTGCCGCTGTTCGTGTTCACGGCGTCGCCACTCATTCTCCTTCTGGGCGGCGTATTCTACGTCGTCCAGGTACTCCATCTGATCCCAGTCGATCTCCATCATGGATGGTTGGGCCTCCTCCGGTGTCCCTACCGGGGGACTGCATTCCGCTGCAGCCTCCAGGCCGGGCTGGCACTCCGGAACGGGCAGGGCCTCCTCAGCCTCCTTCTCTCTCACCGCGTTCCCGGCGGAGTCAGGATCAGCACTTTTGGAGCCGGCCTCCGGTTCTTCATCAGCCGCTTGCAGTGGTGGCACAGGTAACGGTTGCGCTCCTGGAGGGGAGAGTGTTGCGTCCCACTGCAGCCGCTGTTTCAGGGCACGCCAGCTTTGCTCTATCACCTCCGTCTCTGCGCGGTGTCGGGCTATCACTTCCAGCACCGCATCTACCTCTTCCACTTTCTGTATTGTTGGGTCGGTCTCCCGACCTGGGGACGGCTCAGGCACAGGCAGTAGCTCTTCAGGGGAACGGGGTCTGCGCCCCGCCGCTCCTCCACACAGCGTCTCCTGTCCTTCCGCCATCTCTCTCCAGGCCAGACTGTGTTTTCCATCTGGAACAATCTGGTCTCTTCCGTCGAGGCGGGACTTGCGCTTCCTCTTCTTGGCGAAGAGGAGGCGGATCTCCCTTGCAGTAGGGCAGGCTCTTGTATTGTAATAGCATTTGGACAGGGCGCCCATCACTTTCGCGCCACAGGGGGGGAATACGCCCACGAAGGCACGCCCACCTTCTTCACCAGCGCCTCAGGGCGCGAATATGGCGGCAAAATGGCGGAAAATGGCACCAAAAATCACAAAAACTGCACACAGTCTTTTTGCACAAAACAGTTCAATTAGGCACACAGGACTCACAAATTGTAAGCTTCGGATCCTGTTTGTGACGCCAAGTTAGATGAGTCGCACAACACCAGGGTTATGGGGTACTCGGCACCGAGCCCGTTGAAGTCTATGGGGAATGTCACAAGTAGCACAGCTCGGTCCGTTGCCCTGGGCGCTCATACAAAGGGGGATATTTACAGGGGATTTTTGGAATAGTTCGTGACGCCACCTGTGGTTTCTGATCAGGTAGACCAGTGCTGCAAGGTTAATCTTCTGAGGGGATGTTATTGGGCAGCAAGATGTTAAGTCCCCCACAGGTGGGACTGTTCCCTCAAAGTCAATGGTGTTGCGGATAATAAGTCAGTCACACACAAGTTGTTCTCTTTCCATACCTTTACTTGTGAAGGTTGCAGGTATGTCCCGGGAAGCTGCTCAGGGTGGAGTATGCACATCCAGGTAATTGCCCAGTAGGTTTAAGGCCTCCTTTCCCCTTAAAGTGTATGAGTCCTAACCTGCGTGAAGTCAGGTTTAACTCTGAATAGAACAGCTTCGCCCGGCCAACATTGTGGTGGAAGTCTTCTTGTGGACAGAACTAAGTCTATATCTGCAGTGCACTGCCAGACTCCTGTTCTCCTGACCCCGGTTACGTATCGGCACTTAGGGCTACCTTCTGTGACTTGAAGTCCAGCAAGGATTCCGGTGTTCCTCTCACTAGCCGTAAAGGTTCTAGCAATATTTCAGACCCCGGTGTCTGGTTAGTCGAGTGAAGGTGATCTGTCACCGAAGTCACTCCTTTCTTGGGTCACCACTCGCCCGTCGCCCTACTCTCATCCTTAACATAAGCACCAGGCCGCAGTGGGTTCCGTTGTTAGCTTTCTTCCTTCTTTCCAAAGCTCGCTGACTGATTCTCAGTTAACTCGATGTTCTGCCAACTGTTGTCCCCTTCCTTCTTTCCTTCAAAGACTCTGTCCAGAGCAGCTCTCAGGACTTTTCGTCAGACTGAATACACGCTTGCTCCGAGAGTCACTTTCCACATTCCTTAGGGAACTAACAGTCTAGATGATCTGAGATATCAGCTTGCAATCTTTCCTTCTCTGTCTCGTCTGACAGGAAATCTCTCAATGATCTTATCTCCTCAGACTGTCTCCAACTCCCTCCAGTCTGGAATGAATTAATTAACTGACCAACTGAACTCCTGAACTAAACTCACTGCTACCTATCTCACACCCTTAAATAGTCTAAGATTCCCTCTAGTGGTAATCTAGGGAAGTGTGAGTGTGAATGAATATCAGATTTTCAATTACCTTTTTGTGCATACTCCTGGGAACATGTGTACCAAGCGCAGCTGGGCCACACACATACAAACTCCTTGCAGATGCCTGCTGTCAATCATCATGACGTCGGCAGTCGCATCCCATCAACATACAGCCTGGAAGAGGAAGAGCGGCGCTGTTGATGTTGTGCAGCTGAATCGCTGGCAGAAACGGTCAATAACCACTATGTGCCGGAGCAGGGTGGAACAGGTAGGCAGTTATCAACTACCTTCCTGTTAGATTTTAACCCCATAGTAAAAAAAAAAAGTCCATGATAAACCCTTTAAGACCCTGCACCCCTACGAAGATGTGTGCATGATTGGCAGGTATTTAGCACATGTGTTGGCAGGTGTGCAGGTCAGGAAATCATTGGCACTGCTCAAGACGGAAGTGAGCACCTGTGGGCAAAGCCGGATAGCCCTTTTACGTAAATGAGGAAGAGCTGCCATTCCAGGCACAGCCCATAGGCAAGAGCGGAGTTCTTCCTGCGCTTATATTTTATTCTAAACCACCTCTTTAGTGATTTGTATACATACTTTGTAAAAATCGTCTCTCCATGTAAAATTTAGGAGTCAATGTCTGAAAGCCCATTATTTATAATTCTAGGGTTCATTTCACCGTTTCCCCGATTTGGAGAACTGCTTTAACTGCCCCTGGGACTGACATGGGAGGAAAAGTGTTACCTTTCATATTGATCCCATCATAATACGGTCTCTGAGGAATGATGAATTTGGTCAAGGAGTAATAAGGATCTTCACTGGTGGCTCGGTAAGTTATGAAGAAACAAAATTGACTCCAGTGTCGTTAAGCTGCCGATCTCTAGGATCAGTGGAGCCAAGTTAGTCCAGGACTTAGCGCTTTAGAACCCCATGATTTAGATGGGAAGGAGGTGAGGATATTGGGCTTAAGAGCAGCAAAAGCTAAATTCATCGTCCAGGGATCATCTACCAAGTAAGAGTATTTTAGATGACCAATTCACGGACCCAAGATCAGACATTGTAAATCTCTGTCTTACACATATGCTCTTCGGAGAACATGTACTCACAGATACAACACTTCTTCAGTCTGACAGAGGAAGCTGTTGGAAAAACTACAACAAAGGGACACAGGTACGACATGTCACAACAGCCGGTGGTCTTCCTCAATATTCATGATGCATCTACTCAATTATTTATAAAATTTTCCAAATATTTTCAAGTCACATCTTGGCACTAAAATAATAAATGTCTAATGTTTAACTCTTGCACACGTCTCATCACATGGCTATTTGGCAAGTTTTACCTGCAGTCCTATGCAAAAATCATATGCGATCATGACAAATTTTACCAAATCTATCAACATCTGCAGTTTTCTTTAGAATTAAAACTTTAAGAATTACAATGTGCAACATCTTCAAAAGTATCCAGCAAAATCCTCCCAGATAAAGAATAAAACATTCTTCCTCCACAGTCATTTTCTATTTGCTCCGTACATGTAAAGTTTAATTACTCACCGTGTTTTTTTTTTTCTTTAAAGTTGTTGAAATTCCTTTTTGAGATCCATTTGTTTTCTTTTCTTTTGCATCCTCTTAAAATATCTTCTTGATTGATGGTCGTTGATTCAAGGTCTGGAGATTTGCAAAAGAAAAGATTGGAAAAATTCTAAAAAATAAAAATTGAGCAGCATGGAGAGATGGAAAAGGGGGTTTATACATGTTCTCCTTCTCTGTATCCTCATGTCTGGTCCATGGCTCTCTTCTCCCTTTGTGTGCGTTTGTGAATGATGCAGCTACCTCTGAGTCGCCTCTCCCTCCCACCCAGAACCGTAGCCTTTTCTTGACAACTGTTGAAACCCTCAGTGATAGAAAAATCATTCTATACAGTCCTCAGAAGAAATCCGCCACCCAGCGAAATACTCTTTCCACTGATTCTAGAGAATCTCCCTCCCACTGCTTGCACTCCCTCCATCCCACTATTTACTTTACATATCATTTGCCATCTCATCTTCTTTTTGTGTTCCCTTATTAGGCTGAAATCACTGGACATTCCTGAAAATAGTCTTCCATCATGCTTGTCACAGCTTTTATGTAGGCGCCTGATTAATCATTACATGTTCAACATTTAACAAGGTAAAGTGCTACAGATTACTGTAAGAAAACATGCTCAGGTTCAGAATATAGTATAAAATCACTTAAAGGGCTGGTCCGACATACAAAGTAATTTTCATACTAAATCCCTTTCTATTTAATGCCATAATCTAAACTATTTTCTAATATGCTTGAATTAAAAACTCGCTATCCTTCCCTAACTACACTATCTAACTTCTTTTCTTTTTTCTTTTCTTACTTCCTTTTTTGTTGACGCCTCCTTTGAGAATCACAGTGCATACTCGAATACTCAAATGAAGCGTCATCGAGGGGGGGGGAGAAGATGCGGTTTCCCTGAAACCCTGCCCCCTGATGCTGAATTGATGCTGTTTTGAAGGCAAAGGGTGGTCACATCAAATATTGATTTAATTTAGATTTCTCTTTTGTTCATTCACTTTGCAATTTTTTAATTGATAAAAATAAACTCTATTTTTTTAAAGCATGTTTAGTTTGCAGAATTTTTTCCATACCTGCATAAATCTTTTGCAAAGTACTGTATATGGTAAGAAAATCTGGTCATCTTATACTATTCATCTTAGGATATGCTGAGTAGTGATAATGAGTGAGCATGCTCATCACTCGCTGAAGCAACAGTATGCTCGGGATGCTCTTACTCGATGAGTATTTTTTTTAATGCTGGAGAAGGAGCTTGAGTCCCTAACCCGTATGCTTGCCACTTTTTAGACAGCTAACAAACATGTGGGTATTGCCTGCCAGTCACTGTAATCAGTACCGGCTTTAGGGGCAGGCAGACCATGTAGCTGCCTAGGGCCCCCGCTCTTCCAGGGGCCCCAGTCAGTGGTGTGCTGCTAATAACAGCACACCACGGGGCCGCTATGGGGCCTGTGAGTAAGGGGGACCTGGCGCGCCCCACCCACATCGCGCATTCAACTTATCGGCATCATAGATGCCGATTCAATTGAAAGCAGTGATGCAGAAGAGAGTGTCACGTGATGCTCCCTGTCCCATCACTCCCCCTCTCTCTCTGACTCAGCGTGTGTCAGCAGTGGAGCTGATGAGATGCTCTGCAGAAGCCAGATCAGCGGGGAGCGAGGAGGAAAGGTAAGTATTGTGTGTGTGCAATATAGTGTGTGTGTGTATGGCTGCACTATACTGTGTGTGTTTGTGTGTATGTGTGGCTGCACTATACCTATACTGTATGCGTGTGGGGCTGCATTATACTGTGAGTGGGGTGCTCCATTACACTGTGTGTGGGGAGACTGCACTATACTGTGTATGTGGAGGTCTGCATTATACTGTAAATGGGAGCTGCACTATACTGTGTATGGGGGCTGCACTATACTGTGTTTGTGGGGTTGCATTATACTGTAAGTGGGGGCTGCATTATACTGTGTGCGTGCATGGGGGGCTACATTATACTGTGTGTGGGGGCTAAATTATACTGTGTGTAGAGAGGATATATTATACTGTGTATGTGGGGGGCTGCACTATACTATGCGTGTTTGTGAGGGGTTGAATTATACTGTGTATGTAAGGGCTTTATTATACTGTGTGTGGGGCTGCATTATACACTGAGGGGGCTGCATTATGCTGAGGGGGTTGCTTTATGCTCTATGAGGGGACTACATTATACTTTATGAGGGGGCTACATTATACTGTGTGTGGGGCTGCATTATATTCTATGAGGGGGCTGCATTATACTCTATGAGGGGCTGAATTATATTCTATGAGGGGGGCTGTATTATACTCCATGAGGGGCTGCATTATACTCTATGAGGGGGCTGCATTATACTCTATGAGGGGCAGCATTATTCTCTATGAGGGGCTGCATTATACCCTGAGGGGGGCTGCATTATACTTTGAGTGGGCTGCATTATACTCTGAGGGGACTGCATTATACTCTGAAGGGGCTGAATTATTCTCTGAAGGGGCTGCATTATACTCTGAGGGGGCTGCATTATACTCTGAGGGGGGCTGCATTATACTCTGAGGGGACTGCAGTATACTCTGAGGGAGCTGCAGTATACGCTGAGTGGGCTGCATTATACTCTGAGAGGGTTGCAGAGTATGTGTGTGGTGCTGCATTGTACTCTATGAGGGGGGCTGCATTATACTCTAAAAGGAGGCTGCAGTATACATTATGAGGTTGGCCGCAGTATAATCTATGAGGGGGATGCATTATACTCTGAGGGGGGTTGCAGTAGCAGTATACTCTGAGAGGGGCTGCATTATACTCTATTAAGGACCATGGTCAGTGCATTATACCATATGTACAATATGGGACCTGCATTATATTGTATGGACTATATGGGACCTGCATTATACTGTATCGAGGACTATCTCTCCCCATCATTCTTCCTCAGCAGGAGTAAAGAGGCCGGGAAACAAGTGTTGAACAATTTCAATATTGTTGATCACTCGTTTAACAGCTGAACTAATCTCTTATAAATACAGAAATGTTTCTGTGTGATGCTGCACTATGTGAGCATTTGGGGCCCCACTTTAAACTTTTGCCCAGGGCCCCACTTTGTCTAAAACCGACCCTGACTGTAATGCCATAGCCATCTTGGTTGTAGCATTACTGTGTTTGGCTGGCCGCATAGCGTCATCAGTAGAGTTGAGCGATACTTTCCGATATCCTAAAGTATCGGAATCGGAATGGTATCGCCGATATCACTAAAATATCGGCGATACCCGATACCGATACCGGAAGTCCCATGTAAGTCTATGGGAACAAAATATCGCAACTAAAAAAAACCCATTCTTTCCTTGTAAACACTAAATATACACACATAGAATACATATATATATATATACATGTCATTGTGACATATATATATACATATATGTATAGTTTATACACTTCTACATAGTAAAATATCCTCTCATTCAATTGCCGGTAAAGCCGGCTTCAGTGAAAAGACAGAAGCACCCGACATGAAATGACACTTGGTGTACATAGGGTTAACCATGTCTTTTCATGTCGTTTGCTATCTGATTTGCACAAACAATTAAATCAGACTATGTGTGCAAAATTTCACACCTGTAGGGGTTAATTAAAGGTGTAAATTCGTTGTAAAAAAAACGGACTTTTTTTGCTACGAATTTACACCTTTAATTAACCCCTACAGGTGTGAAATTTTGCACACATAGTCTGATTTAATTGTTTGTGCAAATTAGGCTGGAGTCACACACAACCACAAAAAATCGGTCCGTTTTAGACGGTCGACAATCGGATCAAAATAAAAACATCACACATCCTTCTGGCATCCGATTTTCCTTCAAAGATGCGATTTAATCGCATGTGTGTGTACCTTGTAACATCCGATTTTCATCCGACTTGCGAGATTTTCTCGCAGGCTTGCAAAACTGACATATAATGGATCCAAAAGAATAGTATTTAAATGCCAAAAGAAAGAATAGATATATACACATAGAGCACATATAATATATATATATATATATATATATATATATATGTCATTGTGACATATATATATATACATATATTTATAGTTCTTACACTTCTACATACTGTTATAGCCGCTAATTCAATTGCCGGCTTCAGTGAAATCACAGAAGCCGACATAAAATGATACATTGTTTCCACACATTTAACCATGTAATTTCATGTATTTTTATATATGTTTGAAACATACAATTACATGAGTATATGTGTGCTAAATTTCAGACATGTAGGGGTTAATTAAAGGTGTAAATTCGTTAAAAAAAAATGCGTGGGCTCCCGCTGTATTTTCTCCACCAGACAGACAAAGCAAGCGAGTGGGGGCAGATAATAATAGCCTAGGGAGGGTACATTTTTTTTGTGCCCCCCCTGGCTACTAACATCTGCCCCCAGACACCCCAGAAAGGGCAAATCTATAATTAGATTCGCCCTTTCTGGCACTTTGCCCGTCTATTCCCATTGCCCTGTAGCGGTGGCGAATGGGTTAATAAGGGGTTAAAATGACCTTGCAATTGAAAGGTCACTTTAAGCCAGGTTAATAATTGATAGCTGTCAATTAGGCAACTATCAATTATTAATCCTATTGTATGAAAGAAAAATCAAACACACACACTTTAATAAAAAATAAGTTTAATTAAATAATCACACAGTTTTTGACCATATTTTATTTTCCTGCTAAAACCATTTCCTGTAATAAAAATAAAATAAAAAAGCAAAATTATACTTACCAATCCGATGTACAGTCAGGTCCCACGGTGTAATCCATCAGAAAGGGTTAACAGGTTAAAGGTCGCAGAGAGCTAATAATGCTGTCTCAGACCTGTATTCCCCTGAATGAATAAGTTCCTCTCCCAGCGAAAGTAGAGGAATAGATTCATGAATGGAGCTTAATTGATTTCTTGCCAATTTAACTGTAGTGACCTGACCTAAAGGGAAAGTGGACACAATCAATTAAGCTTCATTCATGAAACACATCCTCTCCTGTCGCCAGGAGAGGAACTTATTCATTCATGAGCTTTGAGCTGAGCATGCAGGATTACTTGCACTGCTTGGCTCAAAGCTAGTTAACCCTTTGTGAAGGATTACAGCGTGGGACGTGACAGATCGGCGGAATAGGTAAGAATAATGTTGTTTTATTTCTTTTTCTTTATTTTAGGAGATCAATGGCTTCGCACGGATTTAGTGTAAAATAAAATATGGTCAAAAAAATGTGTTTTTATTTCATTAAAATTATTTATTCTTAAAGTGTGTGTGTTTTTTTTATTTACTTCAATAGGATTAATAATTGATAGTTGTCTAATTGACAGCTATCAATCATTAACCTGCCTTAAGGTCACCTTTCAATTGCAAGGTGACAGTAAGGTGAGATTAACCCATTCGCCACCGCTACAGGGCAATGGGAATAGACGGGCAAAGTGCCAGAAAGGGCGAATCTAATTATAGATTTGCCCTTTCTGGGGTGTCTGGGGGCAGATGTTAGTAGCCAGGGGGGCACAAAAAAATGCACCTTCCCTAGGCTATTATTATCTGCCCCCACTCGCTTTGCTTTGTCTGTCTGGTGGAGAAAATACAGCGGGAGCCCACGCATTTTTTTTCAACGAAATTACACCTTTAATTAACCCCTACATGTCTGAAATTTTGCACAAATACACTCATGTAATTGTATGTTTCAAACATATATAAAAATACATGAAATTACATGGTTAAATGTGTGGAAACAATGTATCATTTCATGTCGGCTTCTGTGATTTCACAAAACCCGCAATTGAATTAGCGGCTATTACAGTATGTAGAAGTCTAGGAACTATAAATATATGTATATATACATGTCACAATGAAATGTATATATATATATATATGTGTTCTATGTGTATATATCTATTCTTTCTAGTCTTTATTAAAGCTGTCAGTGTGATTTTACAGTATAGCGGGGATGAATTGCCGGCTTTTCTAAAGGACACCGATGCGATTTCATCGCAAGTCACACAGTGTGGTCCGTTTGTAATCAGATTTTTCATCGCTCCCATAGACTTGCATTGGCGATTGTCGACCGACAATCGGTGACAATCGCAGCATGCTGCGATTGTACATGGACGTTTAAAACGGACCACAAATATCTGATACTGGGAGCTGCTCCATAGATTAACATAGGTCCGACTGCAATGCGATATTTCATCGCATTGCAGTCGTCCGATTTTGTCGCCAGTGTGACTCCGGCCTTAGATAGCAAAGGACATGAAAAGACATGGTTAACCCTATGTACACCAAGTGTCATTTCATGTCGGGTCACCCGACATGAAATGACACTTGGTGTACATAGGGTTAACCATGTCTTTTCATGTCCTTTGCTATCTAATTTGCACAAACAATTAAATCAGACTATGTGTGCAAAATTTCACACCTGTAGGGGTTAATTAAAGGTGTAAATTCGTTGTAAAAAAAACGGACTTTTTTGCTACGAATTTACACCTTTAATTAACCCCTACAGGTGTGAAATTTTGCACACATAGTCTGATTTAATTGTTTGTGCAAATTAGATAGCAAAGGACATGAAAAGACATGGTTAACCCTATGTACACCAAGTGTCATTTCATGTCGGGTTCTGCATTTTCACAAAAGCCGGCAATTGAATTAGCGGCTATTATACTATGTAGAAGTGTATGAACTACAAATATAAATATATATATATATGTGTCACAAATTCAATGACATGTATATATATATATGAGGTGTAAAATTGCTGAAAAAAATGCGTGGGCTCCCGCCCTATTTTCGCAACCAGACAGACAAAGCCAGTGAGTGGGGGCAGATAATAATAGCCCAGAGAGGACCATTATTTTTGCCCCCCCCGGCTACTAACATCTGCCCCCAGACACCCCAGGAAAGACAAATCTATAATTAGATTCGCCCTTTCTGGCACTTTGCCCGTCTATTCCCATTGCCCTGTAGCGGTGGCGAATGGGTTAATATGGGGTTAAAGCCACCTTGCTATTGAAAGGTGACCTTAAGCCAGGTTAATAATTGAGAGCTGTCAATTAGACAACTATCAATTATTAATCCTATTGCATGAAATAAAAATAAAACACACACACTTTAATTAAAAATCATTTTAATGAAATAAAGACACATGTTTTTGACCATCTTTTATTTTACTGCAAAAACCATTTCCTGTAATAAAAATAAAATAAAAAAGCAAAATTATTCTTACCTATCCCATGCACAGTCAGGTCCCACGGTGTAATCCTTCAGAAAGGGTTAATGTTTACTGCAGGGACCGCAGCTAATGCTGCAGCCTCACAGTAAACCCCAAATGATTGAGTTCCTCTCCTGCCTGACAGGAGAGTAAAGGCTGGGTGTCACATAACGATACACCAGCGATCCCGACAACGATATGCACTTGTCAGGATCGCTGGTGTATCGCTACATGATCGCTGCTGAGCTGCCAAACAGGCAGCTCAGGCAGCGATCTGGGACAGCGACACTGCGGGTAACATCGCTTAAGGGCCCGTCTCACATAGCGATATCGCTACCGAGATCGCTGCTGAGTCACTAGTTTTGTGACGCAGCAGCGAGCTCACCAGCGATATCGCTGTGTGTGACATTCAGCGACGATCAGCCCCCTGCCGGGTATCGCTGATCGTCGCAGAAATGTCAGGACCTTTTTTTGATCGCTGGTTTCCCTCTGACAGGCACGCATCGCTGCGTGTGACAGGCGGGAGACCAGCGATCCGCTGGTAACCAAGGTACACAGCGGGTTTCCAGGCACCGCGCAGCGCTTGGAAACCCGCTATGTACCTTGGATACCAGCTCCCTGCATCAGGGCGCTGGTATCCAAGGTACACAGCGGGTTTCTAGGCACAGCCCCGCGCCTGGAAACCCGCTGTGTACCTTGGTTACCAGCGGATCGCTGGTCTCCCGCCTGTCACACGCAGCGATGTGTGCCTGTCAGCGGGAAACCAGCGATCAAAGGTCCTGACATTTCAGCGACGATCAGCGATACCCGGCAGGGGGGCTGATCGTCGCTGAATGTCACACACAGCGATATCGCTGGTGAGCTCGCTGCTGCGTCACAAAACTAGTGACTCAGCAGCGATCTCGGTAGCGATATCGCTATGTGAGACGGGCCCTTAAGTGGAAAGCTTAATTGATTGCTTTCCACTTTCACTTCAGGTCAGCCAGGGACACAATCAGTGACGTCAGAGGGAACTGATTAACAAAAATAGGGGTTCCCTTCGAAAAAAAAATGGTGTGGGGTCCCCCCTATTTTTGTTAACCAGCCAGATGAAGCAGACCGCTGAGGCCTGGATTTTCAGGCTGTTAAGGAGCCAAGATCCATGGACCTTGCCAGCCTGATAATACCAGGCCACAGCAGTCTGCATATCTTGGCTGATTAACAAAAATAGGGGATCCCCTCGAAAAAAATTGGCGTGGGGTCCCCCCTATTTTTGTTAACCAGCCAGATGAAGCAGACCGCTGAGGCCTGGATTTTCAGGCTGTTAAGGAGCCAAGATCCATGGACCTTGCCAGCCTGATAATACCAGGCCACAGCAGTCTGCATATCTTGGCTGATTAACAAAAATAGGGGATCCCCTCGAAAAAAATTGGCGTGGGGTCCCCCCTATTTTTGTTAACCAGCCAGATGAAGCAGACCGCTGAGGCCTGGTTTTTCAGGCTGGTAAGGATCCAATATCCATGGACCTTGCAAGCCTGATAATACCAGGCCACAGCAGTCTGCTTAGCTTGGCTGGTTAACAAAAATAGGGGATCCCCTCGAAAAAAAAACGGCGTGGGGATCCCCCCTATTTTTGTTAACCAGCCAAGTAAAATGCAGACTGCTGCGGCCTGGTATTAAAAGACTGTCAAGGCCCATGGATTTTGGCCCTCAACAGCCTGATAATACCAGGCTACAGCAGCCCCACATTTGGCGCATCAAAAGATGTGCCAATTGTGGCACTTTACCCGGCTCTTCCCACTTGCCCTGTAGCGGTGGCAAGCGGGTAATAAGGGGTTAATGTCACTGTTGATTGCACGGTGACAATAAGCCCGGTTAATAATGGAGAGGCGTCAATAAGACACCGATCTATTATTAATCCCAAAGTTATTAAATGTATAAAAAAAAGACAGCAAGAAAAAAGTCTTTTAATGAAATAAAAGAGACAACACAGTTTTCATTTTTTTTATTGTACTCTCATTCCTGCGACGCCATCGATCTCCTGTAAAAAAAGAAAAAAAACAAACCAACAGTATACCACCTGTCCGACGCAGTCCATAACGACAGTCCCACGACGATCCAGCTCTGCTACATCGCAATGACAGGCAGAGCCTGTCATTGCAACGCAGCACAGCTGATTACCTGCTTCCCCGGCGGTGACGTCATCGGACTGACTGCTTTACGGCCGCGATTACCCAGCAGTCACTGCAGTTATCGCGAGAAACTGCATGTGACCGCCGGGGAAAGAAGATGGCGGCCATGAAGCAGTGCAGGACGTGACCGCCGGAGATCTTCTGCCAGGTAAGTGCCGCTGACTCCTGACAGACCCGACCGACGGACACTGACAGTGACAGTGACAATCCCGATTCCGGTATCCGATAAGACGAAAATATCGGAACTCGGAATCGGAATTCCGATACAGCCAATATCGGCCGATACCCGATATTTGCAGTATCGGAATGCTCAACACTAGTCATCAGATCTATATAAGACCTGTGACGCTATGCTCGGCACATTATACCCCGGACACAGACAGCGTAGGGAGAGGTGCTGGTGAGAGTGGAACAGAATTGTAGCTGCATGTTTAAGTACAAAATCAGCCCTTCTTAGGACTAATTATAACAAATAGTAATACTGCTGTTAGCAGTACTTAGGGAGGAGAGATGATCGAACCTTTCAAGATTCGGTTCGGATCGCCGAACGGTTCATCAAACACACCCGAACCTGATTGACTTCAAATGGAAGGCAAAACCAAACGCATAATCAACACTTTCAGGGGAGACAAAAAGCTGCCAAAACAGCTAAAATTAGTGGTAGACACCAGGAAAAGTGGCATCAATTGACCCATCAATTGGACTATAAATAAATAATTTAAAAAAAATTGACATGAGTTTCCCGATATATTTGATAACCAGTCAAACAAAACTGGCAGCTGTGGGCTGCAACCCTCAGCTGTCAGCGTTAGCAAGGCTGGTTATCAAGAATAGAGGGTTCCTCACCCTGTTTTTTAATTATTTAAATAAATAATTTTAAAAATGGCGTGGGAGGGCGTGCTACCGACACCGAGGATTGCGGGCCTTGGTTCAATCAAGGTTGCCCCCACCTTCTACAGCAGTTCCTGCACTTCCTCCTACTCCTCTCCCTTCATCACACAAATGTCAACATCAGTTGCAAGCTGGAAGCACTGCAGCACTGCCTTGGCCAAGCGGCAACAAGTTCTGCTGAAGATAATCTGCTTAGGTGACAAACTGCACACCATCGCGGAGTTGCTAATTGGTTTAACAAACCAGACTGATTTGTGTCTCTGGCCCCTGAACCTACAGCCAGGCATGGTCATGTGTGACAATGGTCGTAAGCTGGTGGCAGCTTTGAAGCTTGGCAACCTCGCACATGCACCATTCCTGGCCAAGGTGCTTAATTTAGTGATTCAGTGGTTTCTCATAACCTACCCAGATCTGAATGAGCTACTTGTCAAACTACGCCGTGTGTGTGCCCATTTTCGCAAATCTGCTATAGCTGTCTCCTCCCCGGCAGTGCTGCAGCAGCATTTGCAACTTTCAGCTCACTGACTGGTGTGCGATGTCACCGTGTGTTGGAACTCAACGTTACATATGTTGGCAAGGCTTTATGAGCAGCATACCAGCTGTTGAATACCAGCTAAACCATGCACATAAGCCTCCACACAAAAGAGCTGATGAGCAGGCATGGATGTCTGATATCTGTGTGGTTCTCCAAACCTTTGAGGACTCGACCAAGATGGTGAGCGGCGATGATGTCATAAAAAGCATCACCATCCCACTGCTCACAATTAAAGAGGAGGCTTTGCAGGCAGAGCAAGTTGAGATGGAGCAAGAAGCTATACTGGGTGATGCTACACAGTCAAGCCTCATCTCATTGTCTCAACGTGGATTGGGTGATAATGAGTAGGAGGAGAAAGAACAGGAGAAGGTTGCCTGTGCTACAGGCGATAGCACCAACACCACCGTCTGTTCAGCATGGATGGCCTAAGGATGAGGAGAGGGAGGATGATGAGGAGGATGACGAGGAGGACAACATGGACAGTCACCTTCTTGGTGAGGACAGGGAAGTCTTGGCTGTTGGCAGTCTGGCACACATGGCTGAGTTTATGTTCCGCTGCTGTACCCGTGACCCTCGTGTTGTACGCATTTTGGCCAACACTAATTACTGATTGGTCACCCTTCTAGACCTATGCTACAAGAAGAATGTTACATCTCTCCTTTCCGTGGTGGAGAGGTCTAATAAAATGTTGCAGAACTAGAAGGCCCTAGTTGAAGAATGATTAAAAAAAATTCCAACCTGACAACGCAGTGGCAGAGGTCCCAGTTCCTTGCACAACCAAGGAGTGGAGACAAGCGAGACACACACCAGATGCAGCAGAGGCAGGGGAACACTCTCAAATGTCTGGGACAATTTTCTCAGACCCTCCCAATGCCCAAGCCCTGTGCGCGGGGTACTCTGACAAGGAGGGAAAAGGTTTATACAGAACTCATGAATATGGAGGGCTACATGGCAAAAAGTTTGCTAGTCCTCTGGTGATAATTGTCTTCTAATAAAGCAATGATTTTATCAAGACTACAGAAAGCAGCCCAATAAGTGACACATCGCTGGAATCAGGGTCTCTGTCTCTACATCATGGTGCTCTCAGATTGGGTGGCAAAACATGGTGACAGATTCCCTTTAATATGAAGTGGTTTGAGAAATTAAATGTAAAAGTACAGGGTCGTTGGCCTGACATTGTGATCAAAGCACCCTATTTCTCTCCTAGGCTTTGAGATCTTTGAAGAGGAGACTTGCTGTAATGATGTAATGGTCAACAGATTTTTCTAGTGTCAGGCCAAGAGTCCTGTAAATTTACTAATGCACTATTACAGTCTAATTCCAGTATCCAACATTTTTCTGCTGCTGTAAGAGAGCCGCTCCCATCTGACGAGGGTCATTACAGGTTATTATGGAGGACATTTTCAGCTTCTGTAATGTTTTACTCTGCTGTTGTGCACATTGTGGTTCAAAGCACAGGCTTTCACTAGAAATAATGGGAAAACCACACAAGGCTGTCAATGCTTTCATTATTAATTATACTAGATCAATGGGACTTAAGTTTTGGACTCGTTGATACAACCATACTTTAGGCCCGAGTGCTGTACGTGAAAAAATGGACTTCACTCGGACCAATGTTATTCAGTAGGGTAGTGCAGATGAGAATTTATTACAATGACCGAATCTACGTCTTAAATAATCGTAGCATTTACTAGTTTCTTCCAAGAATTGGATACACTCACCCATTCAAGTCTGTGGGTGCATAAAAAACATATATAATTCAGAGCCACAGCATAGCATCACATTTTTATGGCTATATTGCAATTCTGTATTTTTTAGTCCCCTTAGGGGACTTGAACCTGCAATTGTCTGATATCCTATATTGTACTAAATACCACAATTTAAGTGGATTGCTGTATACAGCACAAATGAGTCTCACAGGAGTACCGTCATGACAGGTACTTAACCGTACTTCAACAGACCTCCAACTGTCACGGCAACCCATTGGCACCCCATGATCACATTGTAAGGGGGCGTGCAGAACGGTGCACCGTCCACTCCAGGGTCACTCAATATAAATGCCGCATTCAACAGGTTAACATCTGTGGGTGGAGATAAACTCCACTGGTGACTGTTAGATGCAGATGATGACTGAATAACACAGCCATCATCTGCCGGGAAAAATATGGGCTCAGCTCCTGAACCTGCATCAAAGAAGGAGACCCAACATATGCTGTATCAGTTCATCATATATCAGGAAGGGGTTAAAACTGTCCAGTCTAAATTTATGCTGTCTAAACATTAGAGTGGATACGTAAATTTGCTTGTACTACTCTGTGTAGCTTGATGCAAATTTTTATCTGTAAAATTGTATTGAAAATAAACTCTTGATTTACTAAACATTCATTATCAATTATCAATATCATTATTGTGCATGCTGAGTTATATTATATGGAGCAGTAACCATTATGTGATTAATAAAATGATATGCAATTTCTTCACCACCTCTGTGTTAACGTCAGAGTTTATTCCAGACCTGTAGAGCGTGAAACTGATTTCTATTGTCATTTTGTCTTGATATGTGCAGTGCCTAAAGTATATAACATGTCAGACAAATATTTTTAGTCTTTTGATATTATGGTTGTTCAGTATTTGTTAGGTGATGTACAATAAAATATCCTATGTGGCATCTGGGGCTTCCATCAACTGAATATTAATCTTTATTTGGAAGGAGAAGCTATTGATTGCTTCCTCAGGGGTTGTCCACAAGGTTTGTCTAAGGTTAACCCAAAAACTTATTTTCTTAGATGACTGGTAATGTTTTTAATATTTGTGTCTTGTAGATTTAAAAAAAAACAAAACTTAATATAATAAACATACATTGCACGCAAAAGCATAAAATATACCTGTTCATTTTAACTCCCTAAAGCACAGAGCTTCTGATTCTAAAAGGGTCAGACAAATCGCTTCCATTGGAGTTCTGAAATGAAGTATAGTCCACTTCTTGGTTTTCTCCATATAACACGAAGTATAGAGAGACTGTCAGATATTTCTATGAAAGGCTGAGATGGAAATAGCCATTTAAACACTTTCCGACATATATGATGCAGGTCAAACGTTGATGTATGAAGCGGACTCAGGAGTTGAGCCTGCACCATATCTGGCAACTATTTTATACAGTACATCATCTCTCTGTAGGAGATGGAGTTGAGCTCTAATCGTTCCTGTTGACTTTATCCTCCTTACCTCGACACGCCAGAGTGGTATGTCACTCTCCACAAGGAGAAACCTTACCCCTTAGACCCCAGTCCAGAGCCTCTCATCCAGCCAAATTAGATCTCTCCTACTTTGCACTGACGAGGACCAACAGTCCGAAACACCGTGTCTGCAAATGGAGATTCTGATTTGGCTTTTATCCTAAGTCATATTACAAGACTCGTTAAAGGGTTTGATTGTGACTTGTAGGATCGCTACTTCCAATAGGTGGCGCTATAGAGTACAAGTCCTCTTTTTTTGAAGAGGCAATTTGCATATCCTCTAACACAGGCATTTGTAAGAGGTGTGGACTGGACTGTCACGTTCCTACTCCTGAAGACACCAGTCACCTAATGTGTATTATGTCTTGTGTCATTGTATATATTGTGTCATGTGAATTGTGTTTTGACCTATGGTAATGTATAATGTGTAGGATGTGATAATGGAGGTTAGCCTAGCCCTAGGGTAAGACATAGGTTAGGACTTAGGACATAAGATAGGCAGGGAAAGATAGAAACTGTAATTAGATTGTGATGTTAGGTTAAAATTGTGTTAATGTACAGGACTAGCCCATAGTGTTAGTGGCTTAGTGTTAGGGAAAGAATGCCCTTCCAGTAGTTAGACAGATAGGGACAAGTTCAAGTAGAAGTAGGAGGTGTCTGTAAGCAGTGCTGCCGTTTTGGTTGAACTACAGCAGAGGAGAGTAAGGGACAAGGGAGCCATTGATCAGGTAGAGAGTCTTGTTGATTAAGACTGTGGCAATAGGCTAGGCTGTTGCAAGGTAGGGCGAAACATTGTGCATCACCGACCCAAAGGTGGACAACAGTGGAAGGAAACAATGTGTGTGAGAAAATGCTTTACTCTGTGAAAGACACGTTCATTACAGAATGGCAAACACTGGATGTTCGGGCCCCCATTCAAGTAAAAAGGTCTGAGTTCGGGTACTGTCCTGGTACCTTAACCCAAACTATTTTTAACTGTTCAGCCAAACCCGCCAAACCCGAACATCCAGGGGTCCACCCATCTCTATTTAGGATGTTTAAAAAACAAGGAATCCATCCATAGTAAGAAACCAGTCCACATAAAAGCTACTGACCAACGTGTTTCAGCAAAAACAATGCCCAACGGTAATACAGTATAATTCCACTGGACGTTCATGGGAACAAGTACTACGTGATGAACTTGACTCTTACCTGATATACTCATGGGGAGTAGTCATTAATACTGTGTCATTTTATCAATGTAAGGAAAACAGAGATAATACTGGTCTGAAGAGATTTCCTCCTCACTAACTGGCCAATGCAGAAGTAAAATACACTGAGTACTGTAACAATCTGAAAAGCCCAGATGACGACATATAATGAGATTTATTCTAGAAACAGTCATGTGGAATGCGAATGTAAAGTGCTGAAGAGCGGTAGTCATGATCAAGCTGCTGTCGCTCTGCCACTTTACAAGACAATTGTCTAGGTCCTGGCTGGGTGTTGATGGTAGTGTTGTGTGGGCCTTGCGCTCGTGCAGGCCACCTTTAGCCGATGATATTAACTGGCCAGGACCACGACTCCACAGATTAATGAAGGAGACTTCCGTGCTAACATGGGTTATAATAAGGAATAGTGAGTGCACAGTCGTAGGCACGTTTCATTCACAGCAAGAAGCCTTTTTACAGACATTGTTTCTTTCCACTGTAGTCTACTCCAGGATCGTTATAGCACACTTTTTCACCCTACTTCATCACAAGCCTAGCTTGTCGCCACAGTACAGCTCAGCGGCTCCACGTCAAATCACTATCGATGTCCTGGATCCATCACTCGGGATCCCCACTAGTCCCACAGTCTCAGTCCTCTTTAGGTCCGTAATCTTTGGCATTTATCAAGCTCAAGGTTTCCTGTGACTGTCTTTTCTGTCAATTCCTGTCTCCTTCTAGCTGTGGATCACCCTTTGGCAGCACTGCACACTTCTTGCTCTCCAACTTCTCACTCACTCTATTCAGGAGGTAATCTGCCTTCCCTGGCACTAATCCCTCCCACTGTGGGCTATTCCCAAACATTAACTGTGTACTAATTCTTCCTGTCTCTGCTAGCTACCTGTGGCTGGACAGATTACAGTGTCATACTAACAATGTAAAGCACCTCTATACACTAAGCCTATTACACTTATAATGCTTGTCCTATACTATCACATCCTGTACTATACATTGCTTACATTACTATTACATAGGGAAACATCGTACACTTCACATGAATATGTACACAAGCCGCAGGACATTATTCAGATTACACATTACATTATTCACATCACTCATGTCATCAAGCGGGAGCAGGGTAACATGTCCATCTCCTTACACGTGCACATTTTATTACATAGAGTAAATAGACATAAATAAGTGGTAACCTTAATATCAGACACATCTGTAAAATAATGGCATCTGAATGCTTCAACTACACAGATTTACGCTGGATAATATCATCTACGGGTTGAAAAAGTGTTTGACAAATTGTAACGGTGTATGAGGATGTTTACATTAGATTTGCCTGCATTTTCATTCCTTTAATATCTCAACTCATGATCTAACAGACACTTCCTAGTCCTATGATAAAAATCTAGTCTTATATATACACAAACTAAACCTTGATAACATGTATTTTTGCATGTATTTGGTTTCATTAAACAAAAAATCTCAGAAAAAAAGGTCTTCCTTTCCCCAATTCTTTAGCAGTAAATATGTAGTGTAATGAGCAAAAGTTTACAGGAGTCCGCATTGTGTGGACATTCAGGTCTTTGAAATGCAAACCCATAAACACCTTTATATTTTCTATCTGTTGCTGCATTTCCAACTGTCAAGCATTTTCATTAATCTGCAATTTAGGTGTTAAGTGCTCTGAGTGTGAAAGAGCACTTAAAGGGGTTTTCTCAAGTTATTAACTTAATTTAACCTCTTCACCCTTCACCACTGTCACTTTATAAGGTCATAACTCTAGAACGCTTCAACGGATCCCACTGATTCTGAGAATATTTTCTCGTGACATCTTGTACTTCATGGTAGTGGTAAAATTTCTTTGTTATGACTTGCGTTTATTTGTTAAAAAAATGGAAATTTGGCAAAAATTTAGAAAATTTCGTAATTTTTAAACTTTTAATTTTAATGCCCTTAAATCAGAGTCATATCGCACAAAATAGCTAATAAATAACATTTCCCACATGTCTACTTTACATCAGCACAATTTTGGAAACATAATTTTTGTTTGTTGGGAAGTTATAAGGGTTAAAAGTTGACCAACGATTTCTCATTTTTACAACAAAATTTGCAAAACCATTTTTTTTAGGGACCACCTCACATTTGAAGTGAATTTAAGGGTCAATATGACAGAAAATACCCAAAAGTGACACCATTATAAAAACTGCATCCTCAAGGTACTCAAAACCACATTCAAAAAGTTTATTAACCCTTCAGGTTCTTCACAGGAATTTTTAGAATGTGGAAGTAAAAAATAAACATTTACTTTTCTTTCACAAAAAATTTCCTTTAGACCTAATTTTTTGACTTTCGCAGGGTAGCAGTAGAAAATGGATGATACATTTTGTTGTGCAATTTCTCCTGAGCATACCGATACCCCATATGTGGGGGACTCTACTATTTGGGCACATGGCAGGGCTCTGAAGGAAGTAGCGCGATTTCACTGTGGCCGACAGCATTTTTATGCAATCCTAAAAAGACGGCCGCCGCCGGATACCAGGTCAGATGGCGTCCACAGTGTCCTCATCTACCTCATTATAGGGAATCTTCTGCGTGGGTTCTGTCTGAATCATGTATATCAGAGATTTACACGAAACCCCGATGTAAGCGCTCAGCGCAGAGCGCAGGATAAATATGCGCCGAGCCTTACTGCGATCTTTGGGACCCAGAATGAAAAAATCAACAGCATGTGAAGAATTGGTTTTATTTATTTTTTACCCTGTTCCTCGTGCGGTATAAGTGATTAGGTGACTTTATTGTTCTGGTCAGTGCGATTACTTCGATACCAGATTTATATTCGGGATTTTATGTTTGGCTGCTGTCGCACACTAAGGCTAAGTGCACACGTTCAGAATGTTTGCAGAATATTCCTGAGCAAAAACGGACTTTTTTTGCGGTAAAACGTGCGGTTTTGTGCAGCTTTTGCGCGTTTTTTTGCGCATTTTTGGTGCGTTTTTTTGCGCGGATTTGACGCGTTTTTACCGCGATTTTTCCCTGAACTTTCTAGGTCAATAATATAGCGGGAAAAACGCTAGAATTCCGCGAAATTAATGAACATGTTGCTAGATTTTCCGCCATGTGCACAAAAATTGCGGAATTCATTCTAAATGATAGGATGCTTAATTCATGCGTTTTTGACGCGTTTTTTTCCCGCAAAAAATGCGAAAAAAACGCAAATAATCCTGAACGTGTGCACTTAGCCTTAAAGGTTCTTTTTATTGCGAAAACTAGTTTTTGCATCACCATATTTTGAGAGCTATAATTTTTTCATATTTCAGCAGACAGAGTCATGTTATGGCTTGATTTTTGTGGGACGAGCTGACGTTTTTATTGGTACCATTTTAGGGCACATTACATTTTTTGATTGCTTTCTATTACAATTTTTGTTGGACAGAATGAACAAAAACCAGCAATTCAGGAATTGCTTTCTGTTTTTTTCATTTATACAGTTCCGCGTGTGGTGCAATTGATAAGACAGGTTTATTCTTCGAGTCAGTCCGATTACAACGATACCTCATTTATGTCTTTTTTTTATGTTTTGACGCTTTTATACAATAAAAACTATTTTATAGAAAAAATAATTAATTTTGCATCGATTTATTCTGAGAGCTATAACTTTTTTATTTTTCTGTTGATGGAGCTGTATGGTGGCTTGTTTTTTGCGGGACAAGATCACGTTTTCAGCAGTACCATTTTTATTTGCTTCCATCTTATTGATCGCGTTTCATTACACTTTTTGTGCAACTTATGATGATAAAGCATTGTTTTTTGCTTGTTTTTTATTTATTTTTCTTACAGTGTTCACTGAAGGGGTTAACTATTGAGATAGTTTTATAGATTGGGTCGTTAGGGACGCAGCGATACCAAATATGTGTACTTTTATAGTTTTTTATTTACATAAATAAATGTATTTATTGGAAAATATTTATTCTATTTTTTTTCCTTATTTAGGATTTTTTTTTTTAAATATTTTTACACATTCCATATATTTTTTTTTTTACTTTTTTACATTGTCCCACTATGTAATGTCAGATCGCTGATCTGACACTGCACTGCACTATATCAGATCAGCGATCTGACAGGCAGGTAAGAAGGCATGCCGGCGCCTGCTTGCAGCATTCGCTCACAAGCCACCTCCCTGCAGGACCCGGAAGGACCCTGCGGCCATCTTGGTGCTGTGGGTCTCCATGGAGACCATCAGGCCATCGTGATCGCATTGTAATGTCCCGATGGAAGCGCGTAGGGAGCCCCCTCCCTGTGCGATGCTTCTCTATGCCTCTGTCACTACTGACAGTGGCATCAGAGGGGTTAAACGCCCGTGAACGGTGCTAGCACCGATCGTGTGCATTGCTGCGGAGTGTCAGCTGTCACATACAGCTGACATCCGCACCTGATCGCTGCAGCACTCAGTGTAAGGTCGTATGATCGGTGCACTGTACTAGCACTGCTGTTCGTGGGAACGCACCTCCCGCAGAGCAGTATTAGTACAGCGCCTGTCGGGAAGAGGTTAATCAGTTACACACTATTAAAATAAGCAAGTTTGCAATTGACTTGCTTATTCATTCTGCTGTCATTCTCCTGCAAAGAGAGATTTTATCTTTCATAGTTTTTTCCTGGTTTCCATGGAACTTGGCCCCTAGTGACTTCCCAGATCATGGCTTAGAGGGCACAGTGTTACATTCCAGGAGAGGAGTTAATTTCTAAAATCCTAGTCAGCTCTCTGCAGCCCAACGGTGGTTTCTACGCAGCAGTTCTTTGCTTTCCATTTGTCTGAGCTCCTAATGCTAAGTTCACATGTCCAGTAATCATCTGTTGAAACAGATCCAGCAGCCATTCTAAGGCTACTTTCACACATCAGGCTTTTTGAATCAGGCGCGATCCGGCGTGTTTCTAAAAAAACGGATCCGGTACCGGATGCGTTTTTTTAGCATTGACTTACATTAGCGCCGGATCGCGCCTGATGTCACTGCGTTGCATCTGTTTTTGGCCGGATCCGTCGGAATTGTACATTCTGACGGCCGGACAAGACGGTTGCTGCAACGTTTTTTTTTTTTTCCGGAGCCGCCTGACAGTGCCTGAATCGGCACTTCAGGTGGCCGGAAACAATGCAAACCTATGGAGCCGGACCAGTCTTTTGAGAAATCCGTCAGAAAACTGATCCGGAATCCAAGGTCTCTCTCTCTCTCTCTCTCGTCCGGACATTCAAGCCTGCATTTTCAACATGGAAATTTTATATTTCCGGGTTGAAAAGGTCAGGACAGATCAGGCAAAAAACCTGATCAGGTGCATCAGTTTTTTTAAATCAGCGTCGGATCCGTCCTATCAGGCATAGGACGGATTATGCCTGATTCAAAAAAACTGATGTGTGAAAGTAGCCTTACACAGCTTTTGTTTGTCCGGCTTAAAAAACTAATTGCAGCTTTATCCATTTTTTAACATTGAAGTCTATGGAAAACGGATCCATTGACTAGCCATTCATTTTTCTCCCATTTGAAAAGGATCTGTATTTTGCTTATTGGAGGTGGAAAAATAAATATTTAACATATACTACTGGACATGTGAAATTTCAAGTAATCGTCCAGTAAGCAAAAAATGGATCCTTTTGAAATGGGAGGAAAACGATGGCTATTTGATGGATCAATTTTCCGTGGACTTCATTGTTAAAAAATGGATCCAGGTGAAATCAGTTTTTAAAAACGGACAAAAAAAGTTGGGTCTGCACAACTTTTCTGTCAACGGATTGCCACCTGATCCGTTCTAACTGATGGTGGTTACCCTATATCTAAACATAGCCTGAAATATTTATTTTTCCACCCACAGTTGGGAGTTGAGGTGGGGTGCAGTAGGGTCATCATTCTGTGTGTGTGGATGGTACTGTGGAGGAATCCGCTATCATACAGTGTTCAGGGGGCACTTTTTTTGGCATCAAACATTATAGGTGCAATGAAAGTGAAATCTAGGGCTTCAGTAGGAGGAAAATTACTTTATAAAGGCTGCAAAGTTGTGAGATATGCTCTTCTGTGACCCTGTCGAATATTATTATTTTTTTGGTTGGTGATGGTGGGGCCATTAGAACTTCTGCTATGGGGCCCTATGATTTCTATGTACGCCCCTGATTAATAATATAACTTTAATTACAAAAACCTTCAGTTTTACTTAAATTAGTTGATGCAAAAATAAATGCACCCCAAATCAAAAACTACTACATCTAGGGTGGTGTGTGACCTCCATGATTTTTTAAAGACAGCACCAACTGTTCTGTGCATGGAATGAACAAGAAGGCAAAATATTGACACATGTACTTTATTAATATATATAGATTTCATTTAGGTCTATGTACGGAGGTGAAAGGGTATTAACCCTTTAACCCCTCTCTGACATTAGACGTACTATCCCGTCCATAAAACCCGTGCCATTCTGACCATGGACGGGATAGTACGTCATAGGCGATTAGCTGCGCTCCCGGAGGAGCGCAGCTAATCGCCGCCGGGTGTCAGCTGATTATCACAGCTGACACCCGTGACTGTGTGTCAGGAGCGGTCACGGACCGCTCCCGGAACATTAACCCCTTGCACACCGCGATCAAACATGATCGCGGTGTACTGGGGGCACAGGGGAGGAGGGGAGGGTGGGGGCTCCCTGCGCGCCCCCCTGAGACCCTCAGAGCAGCGCGATGTGATCGCGCTGCTCTGAGGGCTTCCTCCCTCCCAGGACCCGTATCCAAGATGGCGCTGGGGTCCTGGAGGGAGGCGGCTTCCTCAGTGCCTGCCGAGAGCAGGCATGAGGAAGCGTCCTGCACTGCCTGTCACATCGCTGGTGTAACAGAGTGCTGTGCACACTGTCACACCAGCGATCTGATGAAATACAGTGATGTCCCACCCTGGGACAAAGTAAAAAAGTAAAAAAAAGTAAAAATAAACATGTGTAAAAAAAAATCCAAAATAAATAAAAAAAAAAAAAAAAAATATTCCCCAATAAATTCATTACTTATTGTAAATAAAAAAAATAAAACAATAAAAGTACACATATATGGTATCGCCACGTCCGTAACGACCCCCCTATAAAACTGTCCCACTAGTTAACCCCTTTTGTGAACCCCTTAAAAAAAAAAAAATAAAAACGAAGCAAAAAATCAGTGCTTTATCATCATACCGCTGAACAAAATGTGGAATAACACGCGATCAAAAAGACCGATATAAATAAACATGGTACCGCTGAAAACGTCATCTTGTCCCGCAAAAAACGAGCTGTCACACAGCATCATCAGCAAAAAAATAAAAAAGTTATAGCTCGCAGAATAAAGCGATGCAAAAATAATTATTTTTTATATAAAATTGTTTTTATTCTATAAAAGCGCCAAAACATAAAAAAATGATATAAATGAGGTATCGCCGTTATCGTACTGACCCGAAGAATAAAACTGCTTTATCGATTTTACCACACGCGGAACAATAAAAACGCCTCACCCAAAAGAAATTCATGAATTGCTGATTTTTGTTCATTCTAACCTCCCAAAAATCGAAATAAAAAGCGATCGAAAAATGTCACGTGCTCAAAAATGGTACCAATAAAAGCGTCACCTCGTCCTGCAAAAATTAAGACCTCACATGACTCTGTGGGCCAAAATATGCAAAAATTATAGCTCTCAAAATGTGGCGATGCAAAAAACTACTTTTTGCAATAAAAAGCGTCTTTTAGCGTGACAGCTGCCAATCATAAAAACCCGCTATAAATAGTAAATCAAACCCCCCTTTATCACCCCCTTAGTTAGGGAAAAATAATAAAATAAAAAAAATGTATTTATTTCCATTTTCCCATTAGGGTTAGGGTTAGGGTTTCGGCTAAAGTTAGGGTTAGGGTTGGCGCTAAAGTTAGGATTAGGGTTAGAGTTAGGATTAGGGTTAGGGTTGGGATTAGGGTTGGGACTAGGGTTAGGGGTGTGTTGGGGTTAGGGTTGGAGTTAGAATTGGGGGGTTTCCGCTGTTTAGGCACATCAGGGGCTCTCCAAATGTGACATGGCGTCTGATCTCCATTTCAGCCAATTCTGCGTTGAAAAAGTCAAACGGTGTTCCTTCACTTCTGAGCTCTGCCATGCGTCCAAACAGTAGTTTATCCCCACATATGGGGTATCAGCGTACTCTGGACCCCAAGAGTTATTGTGAAATTTGTCCTATTTCTTCTGTTACCCTTGGGAAAATAAAAAACTGGGGGCGAAAATATTATTTTTGTAAAAAAAATAAGATTTTTTTGTTTTTACGGCTGTACATTATAAACTTCTGTGAAGCACTTGGGCTTCATAGCGCTCACCACACATCTAAATAAGTTCCTTGTGGGGTCTATTTTCCAAAATGGGGTCACTTGTTGGGGATTTCCACTGTTTAGGCGCATCAGGGGCTCTCCAAATGCGACATGACGCCCCCAGACCATTCCATCAAAGTCTGCAATCCAAAACGTCACTACTTCCCTTTCCGAGCCCTGACATGCGCCCATACAGTAGTTTTCTCCCACATATTGGGTATCAGCGTACTCAGGACAAATTGGACAACAACTTTTGGGGTCCAATTTCTCCTGTTACCCTTGTGAAAATAAAATATTGGGGGCGAAAAAATCATTTTTGTAAAAAAAAAAAGGATTTTTTATTTTTACGGCTGTGCGTTATAAACTTCTGTGAAGCACTTCGGGGTTCAAAGTGCTCACCACACATCTAGATAAGTTCCTTGTGGGGTCTATTTTCCAAAATGGGGTCACTTGTTGGGGATTTCCACTGTTTAGGCGCATCAGGGGCTCTCCAAATGCGACATGACGCCCCCAGACCATTCCATCAAAGTCTGCAATCCAAAACGTCACTACTTCCCTTTCCGAGCCCTGACATGCGCCCATACAGTAGTTTTCTCCCACATATTGGGTATCAGCGTACTCAGGACAAATTGGACAACAACTTTTGGGGTCCAATTTCTCCTGTTACCCTTGTGAAAATAAAATATTGGGGGCGAAAAAATCATTTTTGTAAAAAAAAAAAAGGATTTTTTATTTTTACGGCTGTGCGTTATAAACTTCTGTGAAGCACTTCGGGGTTCAAAGTGCTCACCACACATCTAGATAAGTTCCTTGTGGGGTCTATTTTCCAAAATGGGGTCACTTGTGGGGGGTTTCCACTGTTTAGGCGCATCAGGGGCTCTCCAAATGCGACATGACGCCCCCAGACCATTCCATCAAAGTCTGCAATCCAAAGCGTCACTACTTCCCTTCCGAGCCCTGACGTGCACCCATACAGTAGTTTTCTCCTACATATTGGGTATCAGCGTACTCAGGACAAATTGGACAACAACTTTTGGGTTCCAATTTCTTCTGTTACCCTTGTGAAAATAAAATATTGGGGGCGAAAAAATCATTTTTGTAAAAAAAAAAAAGGATTTTTTATTTTAAGGCTGTACGTTATAAACTTTAGTGAAACACCTGGGGTTCAAAGTTCTCACCACACATCTAGATAAGTTCCTTGAGGGGTCTAGTTTCCAAAATGGTGTCATTTGTGGGGGGTTTCCACTGTTTAGGCAGATCAGGAGCTCTCCAAACACGACATGGCGTCCAGCCAATTCTGCGTTGAAAAAGTGAGACGGCGCTCCTTCCCTTCCAAACTCTGCCATGCACCCAAACAGTGGTATACCCCCACATATGGGGTATCAGTGTACTCAGGACAAATTGCACAATAACTTTTGGAGTCTTGTTACCCTTGGAAAAATAAAAATTCGGGTGAAAAGATCATTTTTGTGGAAAAAATATGATTTTTAAATTTTACGGCTCTACGTTATAAACTTGTGTGAAGCACTTGAGGGTTCAAATTGCTCACCAAAGATCTAGATAAGTTCCTTAGGGGGTCTAGTTTCCCAAATGGGGTCATTTGTGGGGGGTTTCCACTGTTTAGGCACATCAGGGGCTCTCCAAATGCAACATGGCATCCAATCTCAATTCCAGCCAATTTTGGTTGGAAAAAGTCAAATGGTGCTCCTTCCCTTCCGAGCTCTGCCGTGCGCCCAAACAGTGGTTCCCTCCCACATATGGGGCATCAGCGTACTCAGGACAAATTGGACAACAACTTATGTGGTCCAATTTCTCCTGATACCCTTGGGAAAATAAAAAATTAGTGACTAAAAGATAATTTTTGTGGGAAAAAAATAGGATTTTTTATTTTCATTCCCGGGCATTATAAACTTGTGTGAAGCACTTGGGGGTTCAAAGTGCTCACCAAAGATCTAGATAAGTTCCTTAGGGGGTCTAGTTTCCAAAATGGGGTCACTTGTGGGGGATTTCCACTGTTTAGGCTCATCTGGGGCACTGCAAACGGAACATGACCCCCATCAACGTCTGCATTCCAAAACGTTACTACTTCCTTTCCAAGCCCTGCCGTGCGCCCAAACAGTTTTCCACCCCCACATATGGGGTATCAGCGTACTCAGGACAAATTGGACAACAACTTTTGGGGTCCAATTTCCTTGGGAAAATTCAAAAATTTAGGACTAAAAAATCATTTTTGTGGAATTTTTTTTTTTTTTTTTCACACCCAGGCATTATAAACTTTTGTGAAACACTTGGGGGTTCAAAGTGCTCACAACAGATCTAGATAAGTACCTTAGGGGGTCTAGTTTCCAAAATGGTGTCACTTGTGGGGGGTTTCCACTGTTTAGGCGCATCAGAGGTTCTCCAAGCGCGACATGGCGTCCAATCTCAACTCCAGCCAATTTTAGTTTGAAAAAGTCAAACGGCGCTCCTTCCCTTACGAGCTCTGCCGTGTGCCCAAACAGTGGTTTTCCCCCACATATGGGGTATTGGCGTACTCAGGAGAAATTGCATAACAACCTTATCTGTCCATTTTCTCCTTTTACCCTTGTCAAAATAAAAAAAAAGTTTGTAAAAGATCATTTTTGTGGCTAAAAAGTTAAATATTCATTTTTTCCTTCCACGTTGCTTTAGTTCCTGTGAAGCACCTGAAGGGTTAATAAACTTCTTGAATGCGTTTGGAGTACCTTGAGGGGTGCAGTTTTTAGAATGGTGTCACTTTTGGGTATTTTCTGTCATGTAGACCCCTCAAAGTGACTTCAAATGTGAGGTGGTCCCTAAAAAAAATGGCTTTGTAAATTTTGTTGTAAAAATGAGAAATCGCTGGTCAACTTTTAACCCTTATAACTTCCTAACAAAAAAAATTTTGATTCCAAAATTGTGCTGATGTAAAGTAGACATGTGGGAAATGTTATTTCTTAACTATTTTGTGTTACATATTTCTCTGTTTTAAGGGAATAAAAATTCAAAGTTTGAAAATTGCTAAATTTTCAAAATTTTTGCCATATTTGCGTTTTTTTCAAAAATAAATGCAAGTTATATGGAAGAAATTTTACCACTAACGTGAAGTACAATATGTCACGAGAAAACATTCTCAGAATCGCGAAGATCCGTTGAAGCGTTCCGGAGTTATAACCTCATAAAGAGACAGTGGTCAGAATTGTAAAAATTGTCCCGGTCATTAACGTGCAAACCACCATTGGGGGTGAAGGGGTTAAGGTTTCATCCCCTTTAATTGTGTTCATCCGTGTAAATATATGCCTTGTATATTTTATATATATATATATATACAGTACAGACCAAAAGTTTGGACACACCTTCTCATTCAAAGATTTTTCTGTATTTTCATGACTATGAAAATTGTACATTCACACTGAAGGCATCAAAACTATGAATTAACACATGTGGCATTATACATTACACTTTACAAAAAAGTGTGAAACAACTGAAAATATGTCTTATATTCTAGGCTCTTCAAAGTAGCCACCTTTTGCTTTGATTACTGCTTTGCACGAAGAAAAGGTGAACGGATGGACTCTACATGCCTGCTTCCCACCGTGAAGCATGGAGGAGGTGGTGTGATGGTGTGGGGGTGCTTTGCTGGTGACACTGTTGGGGATTTATTCAAAATTTAAGGCATACTGAACCAGCATGGCTACCACAGCATCTTGCAGCGGCATGCTATTCCATCCGGTTTGTGTTTAGTTGGACCATCATTTATTTTTCAACAGGGCAATGACCCCAAACACACCTCCAGACTGTGTAATGGCTATTTGACCAAGAAGGAGAGTTATGGGGTGCTACACCAGATGACCTGGCCTCCACAGTCACCAGACCTGAACCCAATCGAGATGGTTTGGGGTGAGCTGGACCGCTCCCCGCTTCAAGTTTGAATAAATCCCCAACAGCATCACCAGCAAAGCACCCCCACACCATCACACCACCTCCTCCATGCTTCACGGTGGGAACCAGGCATGTAGAGTCTATCCATTCACCTTTTCTGCGTACAAAGCAGTAATCAAAGCAAAAGGTGCTACTTTGAAGAACCTAGAATATAAGACATATTTTCAGTTGTTTCACACTTTTTTGTAAAGTGTAATGTATAATTCCACATGTGTTAATTCATAGTTTTGATGCCTTCAGTGTGATTCTACAATTTTCATAGTCATGAAAATACAGAAAAATCTTTGAATGAGAAGGTATGTCCAAACTTTTGGTCTGTACTGTTTATATATATATGTAGGGGTTGAGTGATTGCTAGTTGGTTTATCCTAGGGGTTACTAGAAGAGGGCACTAGGAGAATAGTGTATATATTCATGGGTTAATTGTAGTTGCGAGTAGAGATGAGCAACTTTAGTCGAGTCGAGTTTCGGACCACCCGACTTTACCAAAAGGCCAGTAGGATGAAATTGGTCCGAATAGCGGCAAAAAAGTCAGAGTTCCGACCGAAACCCGACCCCAATGCAAGTCAATGGGGAATAAAAGTCGACAGTGAGTGGAGGACTGTCCTCCACTCACTGCCGCCTTTTATTCCCCATTGACTTGCATTGGGGTCGGTTTCAGTCGGAACTCTGACTTTTTCGCCGCTAGTCGGACCAATTTAGTCCGACACGCCTTTTGGTAAAGTCGGGTTTTCCGAAACCCGACTCGATCAAAGTCGCTCATCTCTAGTTGCGAGGGATCACTAAAGGGGGCACGTTAGAGATCCAGTTAGAATGTTAGAAAAAGAAGTCAAAACAGTTATGGGGTTTGGTCACCAGTGGGGGGCATTGAGCATATCCAGCCAAATAGGGACAATAGTTAGGGACTTGTTGCTAGGGAAAGATTGCCTCCAAGCGGGAATCTGTCAGGAAGGGTTCCTCATAGCGGATGTCAGTCGGGGGTGGACCTTGCTAGTGTGAGGACGTCCATGTTCCTGGGCCCTGAGCATAGGGTAGGAAGAAGAGGGGACCAACAACCCCTGAAGAAGCCGGTGAAGGATTCACTGTGGGAAACGTGAGCCCAAAGAGAGTGGGTTTACGTAGCAGTAGTCCAGTGGAAGAACCACTGTGGGAACGCTTAGCAGAAGAGGTCGTGATGAAGCGTAGTAGCGAGTGAGCCATCAGAAGTATCCGGGCAGGATAACCAGAGAGGGGTGGACAACCTAGTAGATGTGTCTTTCTTATGCTGGATTGAAGTGTCTCCAGGGTAAGCAGTTGAAGTGCCGTTTTCACCGGGTTCCTCGTCCTGTCAATACTTATTGTTCCATTCTGGTGTGGCAGAGAAGAAGAAGCAGATTTGTGAAGAATGTATTGCTGGTATCGTGTAAAAAGTGCTTATGGTGTCTTGGATGTGCTGTGTCCAGAGGAAAATAAAGCAGAATGTTTGACGTGATTCTGGACTCAGACTCTAATTGCTCTGTATGCTCCCTCACGGGAGGAGAACACCCTAGAACAATAGACACTACAGAGGTAAAACACCACACAGCTTCCAGTACATCGGCCCCGCGGCCGTCCCTTTACATCTATATACTATATATATTTATCCTAAACACCTCAATATATGTATATTGCATCACAGTGCCAATAGCTACATCACATTTTGTCTATGACCCCTTTTGTGACTTTTTTGTAATTTCTTTGGAATCTTATCAAATGCTTTTTCATGGTTTTTGGAATTCATTCATTGATACACTCTTTGTAAAATATTGCTACAATGACACATTATGTTATGTGACCTGCACTTTTAGAAACCTTTATGGTTGCCATCCCTCCTGCTACTGGCATCACAAAAAAAATAATAAAAAAAAAGATTGTGAGTTCTTTTATTTTCCTCCTTTGCCTCCTTTTTCCTATTGAGGTCCGTTAGTTGAAGATAAACATTAACATGATTGAAATGCTCTCCTGCAAATAGTATAATCTAATTATGTTTGTATAGCATCGCAAATAAATTAAACTTTTATTAAAGGAAAAAAAAAGTGTAAATGTATTATTCTTGCATAAAAAACATGAATAATGGTAAGAACAAGCTACAAAAAGCAATCAAATACTGCCTTGAATGCAAAATTACACTTTACGAAAAAAGTTTCATACTTCTAAAGCCATCTCCAAGGTAACATAATCATTATTCCAACATATTCAATGATATACTATGGGCTTTATTTGCATTGGGCCTAGCAAATTGTGAGCAAAACTTGAAAACATTGAAGACTGCTTTCCAAATTATCTGTCATTGATCTTGAAATAAAAAAAGAATAAAAATAAATTGTGAGTATGAGCTGAGTGTTTGTTGTCTGGTGTAGCAGATCTGTGTGTGTGTGATCTGATGTTATGTCTGGTGCCGTAGAGCTGACTTTGCTGTGTCTGGTACGTGTTATATTATGTCTGGTGCAGTAGAGCTGACTTTGCTGTGTCTGGTGCGTGTTATGTTATGTCTGGTGCAGTAGAGCTGACTTTGTAGTGTCTGGTACGTGTTATGTTATGTCTAGTGCAGTAGAGCTTGTTGGCATATGCAACAGATTAGGACTTATTATAAGTAAAAGGAGGACTTTATGCTGACCTGACAATAGATGGCGATGTTGTTTAACGTTGCCTTCTGTTTAATGTATTGTATAAGAAATAGTCTCACTTGTAGTTTCACTTTCGTTTTGTTCCTGTTTCCTGATGCAATGCTAAAATGACTGTGCATTCTCCCTTTTACCTCATGTTGTCACAAGTAAAAGCTTGTTATCCCATGCAGCCTGCTCTGTGAAGTTTTCTACTGCAAAGGTGTGGATTCAGAAGCTGTGCAACAGGTTATGGGCCCAGACACCTCAGATACAGCGTACACCAGAGAATCCAGACACCAGAGATCCCAAGCACAAAGAATACCAGATACCCAGGACACTGGAACTCTCAGCAAGACCCTGGTGAATGCTGAAGAATTCTTCAGTGCAAGTCTCTCCAAACAAGTAAGATAAGTTAAAAATGACAAGTAGCACAGAGCTAAAACTCACAGTAGCTAAACTGAATGATGAGAACTATCAGCTGTGGAAGTTCAAAGTAGAAATGTTATTGTCTAAAGATGATTTATGGGAAGTAATCACTACAGAAAGACCTGATCAGGATAATCAGACATGGGATAAGAAAAATAGACAAGCGAGAGCCACCATTAGCTTATTAGTGGATGATGCTCAATTAATACAAATAAGAAATAGCGAAAGGAATGTGGGAAGCATTAAGAAAGCTATATGATAGACCTAGCTTGAATCACAAATTATTTTTATTAAGAAAGCTTTACAGTATGAGACTAATTGCAGACAGTGACATACAGAAGCACATATTCTCAATGATGGAAGTGCTATCACAGCTAAGATCTATTGGTGAAGATATTAAGGAAAGTCATATAGCAGCTATATTGTTGTGCAGTGTACCAGATTTGTATACAGCTTTAATAAATGCACTAGAGACTGTTAGGGTTCGAGTTCCCGCTGCTGCACAAGGGGGGTCTCGAACCAGTCCGCTGCGGTCTCCCATTCATCTCCGGCCGCAGTGGAGCCTGCTCAGCAGAGACGTCGGTCCAAGCGTCTTGCCCACTCCACTACTGTGCAGTGACTTGCTGCTGCCTTTCCTGGATCTGCTATTATAGCCAGTGTTGGAGCAGACGTCTTTGGGACAAAGTCCTGCGTTTTCCCTTCTGAGCATGCCCAGAGTGAGATCTCTCATTGGAGATCAGGGGTCACATGCTCGGGTACTGCAGCGGCTCCTATTGGTCTGCCAGGAAGGCCCTGCGATTACTGATGTTCGGGAACAAGTTTCATTGGTCCTGGTTTCTGGCAAGTCCTGTAGCTGTTGCTATAAAAGGGTAGCATGGTGGGCCGCCATGCACTAATATCAACCATTGTATGCTATGCGCCAGTCTGGTCATGTGTGTGTGTGGTTAGGGACCCGGCTGAAATAAGCCACTAGAATACCGACTTAATCGGTGAGGAGTTTGGTGTGCTAGCTGGTCAGGGTCGGCGTCCTAGATGCCCTAGATTACCGGCATAACCGGTGAGGAGTTTTGATTGCCGTATTCAGGGTCTGGCGTTCAGACGCCATAGATTGCGGGTGACTCCCGCGAGGACATTAGCACATGATCACGCTTTATGTACGCTTAGCACTTAACTGTGTACCTGAGAGCCTGACAGGACACAGCACTTTTTCTCAGCGGCCCTGTGATGTAACAGGGTTTGCTTTCAACGCTAGACAGCGCCCTAGCGTGTTTTCTTTGCGACTCAGTTGTGTTTAGTGAGTTCGCACACATCGCCATATAGCGCTGGGCTCTCCTTCTAGCGGCTCTGTGGAGTAACAGAGTTCGCACTTATTGCCACAGCGTGTTATGGCGTTTATGTTGGCGACTCTGCGGGATAACAGAGTTTGCTTCTTACGCCATTTTACTAGCAGCAGGCTCCGCCTGCACGGTGGACCCCGGGCTGCGAACGCACCTCTCCACATCTTATATTTGGTGCGTTCCGCAGACCCTAACAGAGACAAGACCTGAAACAGACATTACATTAGAGTTTGTGAAGACCAGACTCATAGATGAATATCAGAGAAGAAAAGAACAAAGCAATGATTCTTCTACTGAAAAGGACAGTGAAAACGCTCTTAAAGCTACAGAATTTAAAAAACCCTATAATAAAGAGACAAGAGAATGCTTCAGATGTAAGAAAAAAGGTCATTTAAAGAAAGACTGTACCATATGGAAAGCAGAACAACAAAAATTACAACATAAAAAGCATACACAGAAAGTGAAAAACACAATATCCGATTAATAATTGGAATGGCACATTCAAAATACCGTATATACTCATGTATAAGCCGACCCGTGTATAAGCCAACCCCCTAATTTTGCCACAAAAAACTGGGAAAACTTATTGACTCGCGTATAAGCCGGGTGTATAAGTTGCCGTCCTGCTCTGTGCTCCCCATCCAGCTCTGTGCGCCCCCATTCTCCTCTGTGCTCCCTCCTCCTGCTCCATTATCCTGTCCTGCTCGTGCTTTCCATCCTCCCCGTCCTGCTCTGTGCCCCCCATCCAGCTCTGCACTCCCCCATTCTCCTCTGTGCCCACCCCCGTCCTGCTCCGTGCTCTCCGTCCTCCCCCCGTTCTGTTCCGTGCTCTCCGTTCTCCCCCCCATCCTGCTCCGTGCTCTCCATCCTCCCCCGTCCTGCTCCGTGCTCTCCGTCCTCCCCCGTTCTGTTCCGTGCTCTCCGTCCTCCCCCCATCCTGCTCCGTGCTCTCCGTTTTCCCCCCGTTCTGCTCCGTGCTCTCCGTCCTCCCCCCATCCTGCTCCATGCTCCTTGTCCTCCTCCATGCTCCCCCATCCTCCTCCATCATACTCACCCTCCCCGTGCCATCGCTGAACGTCCCAGCCGGCAATCCTGCGTTCTCCCCGGCTTATTGCAGCTCTCCCCGGCTTCCTGCAGCTCTCCAGCGCTGAGCGATGACGTAATACCGCTCATTAAGGCCATGAATATGGAGGCCACGCCCATGGGAGTGGCGTCGCGTCCATATTACATGACCTTAATGAGCGGGTATTACGTCACCTCTCAGCGCTGGAGAGCTGCAGGAAGCCGGGGAGAGCTGCAGGAAGCCGGGGAGAACGCAGGATTGCAGGGACGTTCAGCGATGGCACGGGGAGGGTGAGTATGATGTCCCAGCCACCGGCTCCTGCCCCCGCATCCCCTCCCCCGCTGGTTTCTGCCCTATGACTCATGTATAAGCCGAGGGGGCATTTTCAGCACAAAAAAAGGTACTGAAAATCTCAGCTTATACATGAGTATATACGGTAACACAAGAAATCATCAATTGGTTGGTTTATTGATTCAGGAGCAACGAGACATATGACACGTGACAAGAATTTCTTTACTGATCTTGATTTAAATAAAAAGAAGCCATTTATCTTGCAGATGGAAGCAAAATAACCGCAGAAGGTATCGGACAAGGTATGCTAAATTGTTCAAACAAGTTCGGACAAGATTCAAAGATACTTGTACAGGATGTGTTGTATGTTCCAAAATTGGAAGGCGGATTATTATCTGTGTAACGTTTTACAGCAAAAGGACTTACAGTAAAATTCAAAGACAATGAGTGTGCAATTATTGCAGGAAACAATATGATAACCAAAGTCAAGGCAGATGAACAATTATATAATTTTGACAAACCAAAGGAACAGATGAAGGTATGTACACATGATCACAAAAACTGTATTCACATGTGGCATAGATGTCTATGACATAGACACCCGGACAGTATAAGGGAACTACAGAGAAAAGAATTGACAAAAGATTTAAAGATATCAGATTGCTCAATTACCATAAGATGTGAATTTTGTATAAAATCCAAAGCCACAAGGATATCTATTCCAAAAGAAAGTGAGATGAAAAGCGAAAGACCACTTGATTTGGTGCATACTGACGTATGTGGACCCATGAAAGTGACTACATCAGGAGGCAATAGATTCATGTTGACTTTTATAGACGACTACTCAAGATACACAGTGACATACTTAATTAAGAACAAAAGTGAAGTTTTCGATAAACTTGTAGACTATGTAACACGATCAAGTAACAAAATTTCAAAGGAAGCCAATTGTCATCAAAAGTGATAATGGAGGTGAATTTACAGGTCACAGAATAGAAGACTACTTAAGACAAAATGGAATAGAACATCAGAAAACTGTTCCATACACACCTGAACAAAATGGAGTAGCAGAAAGGAAAAACAGAACTCTAACAGAGATGATGAGATGTATGCTGACAGATTCTAAACTACCAGAGAAATATTGGGGTGAGGCAGCAATGACAGCTACATATCCACAGAACCGACTTTTTTTCCAGAAAACTGAAGAAAACTCCTTATGAACTGTGGCAAGATATGAAACCAAGTGTCAATCATTTAAAAGTTTTTGGATGTAAAGTTTTTATATTCATTCCAACAGAAAAACGTTCCAAAAATATGGAGAAGACTATGATGAAACATTTGCTCCAGTTGTCAAACACACTACAATAAGAACTTTACTTACAGTTGCAGCAATGGAAAAGATGGAACTAAGACATCTGGATGTAAAGACAGCTTCTTTGAATGGAGATTTAACAGAAGACATTTACATGGAACAACCTCCAGGATTCAAAGATTAAAGAAATCCAAACAAAGTTTGTAAACTACAGAAAAACATATATGATTTAAAACAAGCAGCTAAAGCGTGGAATGACAAAATCACGGAAGTACTAACAAATGAAAAATTTCAAAGAAGCAAAGCTGATCCATGCTTGTACACAAAAAGGATGAGTAATAGATGGATTTATGTACTCATATATGTAGACAACATTTTGATTTGTTTTAAACAAGAAAGGGATAAAGAAAACATTCTAAAAACCCTGAAACAACATTTTAAAATCAAAGACTTAGGAAATTTAAAACAGTACCTAGGAATACAGATAGAAAGAGAAGAAGACGGAAGTTTCCTACTGAATCAAAATCACATGATTCAAGACATAACAGAAAAATTTGGACTAAAGGATGCAAAAACAGTAAAGTCTCCAATGAAAACTAATTATCTCAAAGAGATGAACAGTGAAAAGAATGTGCTAACCAACAATGAAGAATACAGAACAGCAATAGGAAAACTACTGTATCTAGCGACTGTTACAAGACCAGACATCGCAGCAGCAGTAGGAATCCTGAGTAGAAAGGTATCAAAACCAAATAAAGCTGATTGGAATGCCGTGAAGAGAGTAATACGTTATTTGAAAGGAACTAGCAATGTTAAGCTGAAATTACCCACAGGTGATAATTGCATTTTAACAGGATATGTTGATGCAGATTGGGCTGGAGATCCAACTGACAGAAGATCTACCAGTGGACATATTTTTTTTCTCTCAGGTGGACCAATAAGTTGGACAAGTAAGAAACAGTCAATTGTGACACTATCTTCAACAGAAGCAGAATATGTTGCAGCAGCACATGCGAGTCAAGAAGTACTGTGGTTAAGACAATTGTTAACAGACCTAGGACAACCACAGTTGGAACCAACAAAACTAAAGAGGACAATCAAGGATGTCTTGTTCTTGCTCAGATGGAAAGAGTCAATCCAAGAACCAAGCATATTGATGTGAAATATCATTTCTTGAGAGATCATCAGGATCAAGGAGTCTTGAAGTTGGAGTATTGCCCTACTGAAGAAATGACAGCAGACATTTTCACGAAGGCGTTGAATGCTGATAAACATCAGAGACTAATAAAAAAGTTGGGTTTGAGTGAATAAGTCCCTATTGTTGAGAAAGGGTGTTGGCATATGCAACAGATTAGGACTTATTATAAGTAAAAGGAGGACTTTATGCTGACCTGACAATAGATGGCGATGTTGTGTAACGTTTTCCTTCTGTATTGTATAAGAAATAGTCTCACTTGTAGTTTCACTTTCATTTCGTTCCTGTTTCCTGATGCAATGCTGGAATGACTGTGCATTCTCCCTTTTACCTCATGTTGTTACAAGTAAAAGTTTGTTATCCTATGCAGCCTGCTCTGTTAAGTTTTCTACTGCAAAGGTGTGGATTCAGAAGCTGTGCAACAGAGCTGACTTTGCTGTAGCTGTTACAGCAGAGCTGACTGTGTTTTGTGTTATGTCTGGTGTAGTGGAGCCGACTGTGTACTGCCTATGGTGCAGCAGATGTGACTGTGTGTTATGTTCTGTCTGGTGCAGCAGAGCTGACTGTGTATTTAGATCTGTCACAGTATAGTATTCGTAGGTAGAGTGGCAGATTGAGCTGTGAGGAGGGAGAAAAAACACCGACAGAGTAGGAGAGAATTCAACTCGGATGAAAGTGTGAGATGGAATAAAGATGGTCATTTTACACATCATCTTTTTGCATTTTGTACCCATAGGGACATGGTTGCCATTTTTGGGCTGTGCATTTTGTCTATATAGTTTTCCACAGGCAGGTGTGAAACAGTCAGGTCTGGGTCCTGCTCTGCCCCCCGTCTATTTTGAGGCCTGCTGGCACATAGTGAGGTGAACTACAAAGGTTAGGGACCATCCCGATTGGGAGCACCTTTGCCGCGGTGGGATGACTTTTGCGCTCTTTTGATCAAAATGGTGTCAACTAAGTACAACATTTTATTTACATGTGCTATTACTATTTTTTTATTTACTTACTGTGGGGTATTCACTCATTACTTTTTAGTTAAAATTTTTATCTGTTAAGGGCCACAGTGTGAATGTGCACTTACACATTGCCCTTATAGCAACATTAGTGCTGGCACATTTCTTTGGTTTATGAACAAGCACTACATGGAAATGAAAATAAATAACAGTTTATAATATGTAGGCACTAAGTAACATCCATAATGGTATTTTTTTTTATTTATAGACATTTTTACCAAAATGTAAAACTCCTATAAACATGTTATTGCTTACCTTTTGCATTAACTCTACCATGATCTGCAGTAAATTTTCTTTATGGCATAATTCAGTCAGTTATGCCTAGCTATGTATGATTATTTTCTATTCTGAGCATGTTTTTCCTGGCGGCCAAGACTCTCATCTCTCATTTCAACTGTAACGCATTTGCAGCATTTACACTAGGTGATGTGGCCAATACTTGTATGATTATAATTTGTTAAGTAGGGATATCTTAAAGAGATTCCCATTTAGAGTTATACTTTTAGGGAATGTGTCTGAAATTTTTTTAATAATGAAATTTGAAACTTTATTTTTGATTTTCACAATATACAGTATATATATGCATATATATATATATATATAAATAATGTATATATACTGTATATATATATATATATATATATATTGTAACATTTCCAGGGGATATAGCTCTAGGATCGCTGTCTGGGTAGACAGAATGGCACGAAAACAGTTCATTCAGACAGCAGTTCTGGTGTAAAACTGGCCGCAACCAGCTTTATTAAAGTCCACAGCAAACAGATAAAAATAAAGCATAAACAGAAAACCTAGGCTTGTCTAGCCACTAATTACACATAGATCGATTTCCCTATTTATCCGGGTCCAGACCCTACCAGTCTGTGCCCAAAACAACACATATGATATATGTTACCAGTATGGAGTTTCACAGATACTCCTCCTTGTGTCTGAAGGCCCCTTCAGCGTCCAGACTTGAGAGAGATCCACTCCTATTCAGCCGCTATTCGCACGGATTCTCACTGAGACTACTCCTGTGTCCGGGGTACTTCCTGCACCCAGACTGAGATAGCTCAAACTCCTGGAGACGCTTCTTGTGCCAGGACACCTTCCTGTGTCCAGACTGAGCGTGCTCCCACTCCTGGAGACTGCTTCTTGTGCCGGGACACCTTCCTGTGTCCAGGCTAAGCTAGCTCCCACTCCTGGAGACTGCTTCTTGTGCCGGGACACCTTCCTGTGTCCAGGCTAAGCCAGCTCTCAGATTGTGTTCCAACACACCTACTTCTGGTCTCCTAATTAACACCTGAGTGATTTCAGGCCTGAGCTGCAAGTGTGTACTGAATGTAAGGTGTAGTGACCTTTCTCTACCACTAGGTCTACAAAGCCACACACCTCCCTTATACCAGTCAGTAAAGTAGCTAGGTGAAATATACACCCCATTCAATACACATACTCTCACTGTCTCACATATCCCCCCCTCTTCTCCAGACCGGAGGGCTGGTCATCCAGACCGGAGGGCTGGTTAACAATCCAACAGAGACAGTGAACTCTGAACCAGTCATGGCCCTCATCAGCTTCATCTTCACCACTGTCATTTGTATCTTCACCTGAGTCATAGCCAACATCAGCTTTCTCTTCATCTGAAGCATCCGTACTACCCTGTACCCTCCCAGGCCTATGCTCTCTGCGGGCCTCGGGTATCCTGCACGGTTTCATCTTGACCTTAGGGCCGGGCTCAGTTTCGATATAGTGCCTGGCCAGAGAAGTACGACCCGGCACATCAGAACACTTCTGCTGACTCTTCCTCAGAAACTCACGTACCTCCTGTTCCTGGTGCACTGACCATGTGTCACCAACTATCACAGAAGGTATAGGGGGTTTTTCACTTTTCTCCAGTTCCCCTTGAACCTTCTTTACTTCATTAAACTTCTCCAGAAGATGCTCATGGCTCTCATCACGCTCCTTCATCACAGTTTGGAGTTTTCTCCGAGAAGCAATCAATTCATCTTGTACCCGTTGAACGTCCTTCATGTCCTCAGCCCCTTCTTCAGGCTCTTCTGGTAGGACATGCTCAGAAGCCCCACCGTCAGTCTTACATTCTACTTCTTCATTCACATCATTATGGTCTCCAATATCTCCATTTATTCCAGCTTTCAAGTTCTCCTTGATAGCTGCATCTGTATACTCAGAACCCGCCGGATTCTTCTCTTCCACCACGTTCTGCATCCCATCTGAGCTCCCGTGTGTCTGCAGCGGCAACGGAGTGACACACCGCTTTTCCCATTTGTTGGGACGTGGCTCCGACGTAGACTCCATGAAAGTGCGCTTGAGCTCACCAATGCCAACCTGATGTCTCAAAATCTCATCTTGTGATTTATCCAGATCCTTGGTATCACTCGGGAACACCGCTGGGGCTCCGGGCGCCGAACTTCCAGCCTGAGCTTCACGAGTTGCAGCTACTGATGAGGCAACTGGTTTGGTGTCTACCACTTCTATGACTTTTTCCACCTCTGCAGCATCACCTTCAGAGTCCTTGGCATGATGCAGATCCACACCACACACTGACAACTTCTCATCTTCAACAGCATCCACTTGTGCTGTGTTCAGGTTCAGAGTCCTGCCTTTAAAGCTCAGCTCTCCTCCATTCACCTTAGTCTTCGCCAGGGAACCGGCCAACTGTAAAACATCTTCAGATGCCATCTTCTGTCTGGCTGTAAGGTCAGCATCAGCTTTCTTCTCAGGACTCTCAACCTCCTCTGCTACCATGCCTTCCTCATTTGCACTGGTTGCTTTATTGTCATCAGATGATTCACTATCACTCCCACTATCCCTGTCTGACCCCTTTTTCTCAGCCACATCCGGGTCACTTTCAGGGTTATACAATTCATTCTCATCTTCATCCTGCTCACTTTCAGGAGTATACAATTCATTCTCATTCACATCTTGATCTGGAACCTTAGTTAACATGTCATCCACAACATTAACTTCACCATCTGGTCCCTGGTTTCCCTCAGGTGGTTCCTCAAGTATGTGACTATGTGACAACCCCAGCACTATACTTCCATATAGCTCAGGTACTAGGAGCTGGCTCACGACCTCTCCCTGGACTTCAGTGTCCCTATACAACAGGTGAGTGTTTATGGCAACATGAGGAAACCTCTCCTCAGAGCCAGGCTCTTGGGAAACCTCATTTAGAATATTTATATTTTCCTGGGCCGTTTTAGAGAGGGGTCTCGCCACTGCTCCCTCTCAAAATTGTCACAGGACACAGGTAAGTAAGGGACACTCGGTTCCCGAGAACCACCATCCTCGTCTCCCAACATCACCTGCAAAGGAATTTCATCACTATCACAGTCATCATTATTATCAATATCATTATCATGATTATGATCAGTATCATCATCACTATCATGATCATCATCATTATCATTATCAGCATCAGCATCAGCATCATTATCATGGTCATCATCATTATCATGATCACCATCATCATTATCATTATCATCATCAGCACATAAGTTTAACGGCCCACTAGCATTGTGTTCCGCCCCTCGGGACTGCGCACCCTCAGTAGGAGCTTCATCACACTGTCCATCAGAAACATTTCTCCCCCAGAGACCCTTAGATCGGGGAAAGTCATTACCCAATATGACGGGGTGCACCAGGTTCTTCACTACCCCCACTTCATATGAAACCTCCCCGAGTTTGGGGACCAAGTCCACGGCAGTCTCTGGGTAGACTTTGGTGTCTCCATGGATGCACACCATACTCAGGTGCTTATCAGGGATGAAGTCCCTATCAATCAGGCTGTCACATACGGAAGTCACTGGACTCTCTGAGTCCAAGAGGGCCTGTGCTGGGCAGTCATTTACAACCACCGGGGACCCCTGTGGTCCAGTCTCTTCGGCTGAGGTGGACACACACACAGGCTCTCTGCGCAGGGAGAGAGGGATCCGCCAACATCACAACACATAGGCTCCCCCTCTATTGGACAGTTGGCTGCAATTTCACGACATCTCCAACACTGTCCATCACACTCTCCCACCCATATGTCCCCTCGGGCCTGAACCCGCTTATCAGCATACCCCATGTCCCCAACAGCTGGAACGCTCTTACCGCGAGAGTTCAGCGTCCGGGAACTCTGAAGTGACGACCTCTCAGACGGCTGGTCACAGAGACAGTCTTTGCTGGCGAAGGCCTTCTCCATCAGGCTGACCAGACGATTGGCGTCCTCAGGAGGACATGCTCGGGTGTAGCGGTTCACTATCATCTTTTCAACTCCATAATCAGGTTTGCTTACTGCAGACTCCCAACTGCATCTCCAGTCATGAACTCCCCTGGCACGGGCTGTCACCGTAACACCCAGCCGGGTAAGAATCTCCTCTTTCAGCTTGGCATAGTCTTGGCTGTCCTGCTCGCTCAGGTCAGCATAGGCCCTTTGGGGCTCTCCAATCAGATAGGGTGCGACCATCATGGCCCATTCAGATAGGGGCAGATTCTCCTTCTCTGCCAGTCTCTCAAACCTAGTGAGATATACCTCCACATCGTCACGAGGTGTCATTTTTTTCAAGGACCGTCTTACGCCTTCTTTACAGCGGACAACGCAGGTGCCTTCACAACATTACTTCGGGACGCGGCACCGAAATCCTTTTTTTGTGCTGCCATCCGCTCAACAAATAACCGGTTATTCTCTGCTGCTGCTGCAGGAATTGCTGCTGGGCCTGCTGCATGCGCTGCTGGTGCTGCAGGCGCTGCTGCTCCATGCTCTGCTGCATGCTTCGCTGGGCCTGCACCAGGTACTCAACAAGCTCCTCCATACTGCCGGACTCATCTGTCTCAATCACAGCAGTCTTATGTTGCATATTAACTTGCGCCATTTGTTTAAACAGCGCCTCCATGCTGCCATCCATGCTGTCAGACTTCTCTGTCTTAACAACGGCAGTCTTCACTCAAGACATACACACTCTACAGTCTTTTCCATAGAAAAATTCAGCTCTGCTGTGCAGACACTTTTTTTTTTTCTTTGCAAAGTCTATTAGGGCTACTGTCTCTTTAAGACTGCTCCAAACAGACGTTTCTCCTGACACACTTTTTTTTCTCTGCTGCTATTTCAACAGACTTCACCTTTATTGCTGTCTCTCGCCACTGTGCTGCATGCACACTCCAGCACTAACTGTATTAGCCACTGCGCTGCCCCAGCATTCTCCGCCAATTGTGACATTTCCAGGGGATATAGCTCTAGGATCGCTGTCTGGGTAGACAGAATGGCACGAAAACAGTTCATTCAGACAGCAGTTCTGGTGTAAAACTGGCCGCAACCAGCTTTATTAAAGTCCACAGCAAACAGATAAAAATAAAGCATAAACAGAAAACCTAGGCTTGTCTAGCCACTAATTACACGTAGATCGATTTCCCTATTTATCCGGGTCCAGACCCTACCAGTCTGTGCCCAAAACAACACATATGATATATGTTACCAGTATGGAGTTTCACAGATACTCCTCCTTGTGTCTGAAGGCCCCTTCAGCGTCCAGACTTGAGAGAGATCCACTCCTATTCAGCCGCTATTCGCACGGATTCTCACTGAGACTACTCCTGTGTCCGGGGTACTTCCTGCACCCAGACTGAGATAGCTCAAACTCCTGGAGACGCTTCTTGTGCCGGGACACCTTCCTGTGTCCAGACTGAGCGTGCTCCCACTCCTGGAGACTGCTTCTTGTGCCGGGACACCTTCCTGTGTCCAGGCTAAGCTAGCTCCCACTCCTGGAGACTGCTTCTTGTGCCGGGACACCTTCCTGTGTCCAGGCTAAGCCAGCTCTCAGATTGTGTTCCAACACACCTACTTCTGGTCTCCTAATTAACACCTGAGTGATTTCAGGCCTGAGCTGCAAGTGTGTACTGAATGTAAGGTGTAGTGACCTTTCTCTACCACTAGGTCTACAAAGCCACACACCTCCCTTATACCAGTCAGTAAAGTAGCTAGGTGAAATATACACCCCATTCAATACACATACTCTCACTGTCTCACAATATATATATATATATATATATATATATATACATATACACATTGGGTACGGAAAGTATTCAGACCCCTTTAAATTTTTCACTCTTTGTTTCATTGCAGCCAATGTGTTTAATTAAACTGATAGGACTTGATTTGTAAAGGCAATGTGTGCTTCTGGAGAATAATAGCGCAACAGAGTCTTAAGGGTATGCCACACTAAACAACATCGCTAATGGGATCGCTAAAAAAGTCACTATTTAGCGATCCCGTTAGCGATGTTGTTGTGTGCGGCATCTACCAGCGACGAGGCCCCTGCTGTGATCTCGTTCATCACAGCGATCGTTCCGGACCCTATTTTCGTCGCTGGCGCCCCGCTGGTAAGTATCTAATCGCTGAGTGTGGCACCTTTTTTAGCGATTTAGCGGTAGTACCGCTAAAGTCGTTAAGGAGATCGCTAACCGCGATAGCGTCCTAACGACATCGCTAAAATAGGTAGCTACTAGCGATATAGAAACAATCCCGCTAGCGATCTCATTAGTATGCGACGCTAACGAGATCGCTAGCGGGATTGTGTAGTGTGGCAGTACCTTTATTCAGGATAAAATGATTACTATGATCAGATTGTACTCACCAATTTGAGCCAAAAGATAAGCTTATAGAGATATCTGCTACTGCAGATCCACCAGTCCACTCGTAACCAACCAGAGATAAAAAAATGGGTAAATGTGGATTTAATCTGCGCTGCTGAATAATTCAGGATCCAGACCATGTAGCCATTAAATTGTGGATTTATTCTCAACGCGTTTCAAAGTACAAGACTTCTCCATCAGGAGCAACACAATTGCTTATCTTTGATTTGTAAAGGGACACACCTGTCTATATAAGACCTCACAGCTCACAGTGCATGTCAGACCAAATGAGAATCATGAGGTCAAAGGAATTGGCCAAGGAGCTCAGAGACAGAATTGTGGCAAGGCACAGATCTGGCCAAGGTTACAAAAGAATTTCTGCAGTACTTAAGGTTCCTAAGAGCACAGTGGCCTCCATAATCCTTAAATGGAAGAAGTTTGGGACCACCAGAAGCCTTCCTAGACCTGGTCGTCCAGTCAAACTAAGCAATCGTAGAAGAGCCTTGGTGAGAGTGGTAAAGAAGAATCCCAAGATCACTGTGGCTGAGCTCCACAGATGCAGAAGGGAAATGGGAGAAAGTTCCACAAAGTCAACTATCACTGCAGCCTTACCCCAGTCGGGCCTTTATGGCAGAGTGGCCCGACGGAAGCCTCTCCTCAGTGCCAGACATATGAAAGCCCGCATAGAATTTGCTAAAAAACACATGAAGGACTCCCAGACTATGAGAAATAAGATTCTCAGGCCTGATGAGACGAAGATAGAACTTTTTGGTGATAATTCTAAGTGGTATGTGTGGAGAAAACCAGGCACTGCTTATCACCTGCCCAGTTCAATCCCAACAGTGAAACATGGTGGTGGCAGCATCATGCTATGGGGGTGTTTTTCAGCTGCAGAGACAGGACGACTGGTTGCAATTGAAGGAAACATGAATGCGGCCAAGTACAGAAATATCCTGGATGAAAACCTCTTCTAGAGTGCTCTGGATCTCAGACTTGGCTGAAAGTTCACCTTCCAACAAGGCAATGACCCTAAGCACACAGCTAAAATAACAAAGGAGTGGCTTCAGAACAACTCTGTGACCATTCTTGACTGGCCCTGCCAGAGCCCAGACCATGGAAGACATTAGAAGAAAACCTCTCCTGCATCCTCACCATAAGGGCTCATACCCACTTGCAAGAAATACTGATGAGTGCAATCCGATAAAAAATCGGATTGCACTCAGACCAATGTTATTCAATATGTGACATCTCATTTGCGGGTTTTTTCTCAGCCGAAATCGGACTGAGAAAAAAATCACAGCATGCTGCGTATTGCTGCGATTCTCGGACAAGATTCGCCAATACAAGTCAATGGGTGCGAGAAAAAAATCGGACAGCACTCGCACCATGCGAGTGCTGTCCGATTTATACACATCGGTGTCCTTTGTAAAGCCGGCAATTTATGTCCGGCTACTGTAAAATCATACTGACAGCTCACAAACATTAGATATATACACCTTGAATACTGTACATAAATAAATATATACATGTCATTGAGACACACATATATATATATATATTTATATTTCATACAGAGGTAGATAGCAGAATAGCCGTTAATTCATTTGTCGGCTTCTGTAAAATCATTACAGAACCCGACATACAGTAAACCATTGCATATCCGTTATTTTTTATATGTCCCTCACTAATAATGTTAGTAGTGTCTGTGTGTAAAATTTTGGAGCTGTAGGTGTTAAATTAAAGGATTAATTCATGGAAAAAACTGGCGTGGGCTCCAGTGCAATTTTCTCTTCCAGAGAGGGCAAGCCAGTGACTGAGGGCAGAAATTAATAGCCTAGAGAGGGACCATTGTTTTTGGGCCCCCCTGGCTAAAAAAATGTGCCCCCAGCCACCCCAGAAAAGGCGCATCTGGAAGATGCACCTATTCCAGCACTTACCCTCTCTCTTCCCATTGCCCTGAGGCAGTGGCATATGGGGTAATAAGGGGTTAATGTCACCTTGCTAGGGGGTGCTACTAGGTACTAACCATGCAGGGTGCCCAAAATTTTGCATTGACCTATTTTCCTTTTCATAATTTTTTAAATGTTAAAGATGAAATATATATATATTATATAGTTATTTTTTGCCTAAAATACAAAGGAAATGTGTTACCTTGAACTTTAGCCCTTTTAGAGATCATTTCATCATCAACTTGCTTAACTGTTCGCAATAACAATAATTTTGACCGAGTGCCCAAATGTTTATATCTCACTTTATATATAAACACACACAAGTGTGTGTATATATGCTGTATATATATATTTATATACATTTTCTTCTTTTTTTTTTTTTTTCCTTTTGATTTGTTGATTTGTTGAAAACATGAAGAATTATATTTTATTTTCCACAGTTAGACACTAGGAGCAGCAGCACACATTTACCTAGAAAGGCAATAAGGTCGATTTTGAATTTTAGGATTGCTACTGCCAGTAGGCAGCACTATAGCATCTTTCCCCTTCTATCCTTTTTCATGCAAAGGTAGGCAGCAACAGATTCCAATGCATACATGTTAGTCCTGAACACCTAAACACTATCAAATCACAATACCACGAAGCCATAAAAAATAATTTAAACGGCACAAAGAGTGTATGAAAAAATAGTAACAATTTTATTAACAACCAGATAATAGTATAAAATTCACATAAATATATGCAGATGGATGCCTCAAAGCAAACTAGGTAATCGCATGCAGACAGGTTGGTCACAAAAAATACCACAATAAATACAAATAAATGCTATATGGTATCTAAAAAAAACAGCAAAACCAGAGTAAGTTCAAACTAAAATAGTCTAACATTAAATAGTAGTGGACCTGAGAATATAGTCATATCTCAATATTAGCAATAGTGCCTGAGGGCTAAAAGCTGCCAGTAATAGTCCAACTATTTAGCTGTAAAAACATGAGCCCATGAAAAGTGCACAAAAAACAATCATGAATACCTGTGATAAGTGACCGCGTTGCTGCGACCCAACCCGACGCGCGTTTCACCTGTTCTTCACGCCCCGTAAGAAGAACAGGCGAAACGCGCGTCGGGGTGGGTCGCAGCAGCAGCGCGGTCACAGAATCAAGCTCCACCCCCAAAAGTGACATTTGTTTCTAGGGTGGGACTGGTCTCTGTTTTTCCTGCTCACCTGGTTATTTTCTTACAATGCGTACTGACTGTGCGTTCTCTTGCCGGCTTGACACTTCTCAACAGAGCCTGTGAGGGAGCGCACTGTCACTGTGCATTGAAAAGGATATCTCATATTGACAAGGGAGCTAGTACTGGACATATGTCAGAATTGACAAAAGATGGGATGGGATTCTCAAACAAAATGTCATCAAAGCAGAAGTAGGTAAAAAAAGAAAGAAAGCAGTTATAGATTAGAGAGGTAATGATAGGGACATTTTAATTATTTTAGAAAAACGGTTAGAGTATTAAGATAAATAGATAATTAGAATTGAAATTAATATTAGGTTCGTACCACCAGTGAACGAGTAAGGGGTGCTCACTAAAATAAAATGTGGTGCCAGGAGAAAAAAATAATCAACAGATATGAGTATGGAGAACTCCTGCACTCAAATGACCCAAGACAAAAAAATTCAAAAATTAAGTCTTTAATACAGGAAATGATTCAAATATGGTAGCAGGTTCAATGTGATGACAGACGTAACAAAAAATGAACAACGTTTCGGCTAATAGCGCCTTTATCAAGTATAGTCTGTTTTCTGCAAAATATAAAATAAAGAGTATAAGAAACCAATACAAAAGAAATCAATACATAATGAAATTAAATAGAACCACATTAGTGGGAACCCAATCTCCATAAAGAAACTGTATAAAATAAAGATATAGGGAAAAAACAAGCATACATAGATATACAACAATATAATATACAGTGATACAACAACTGAGTATTAGTATAGAATTTTATCAAAAGATAGCACTGGGCCAGGGGATATCCAAGAAATGGGGACAAATTAGTATCCATGACATATGGGAAAGAGGATATATTAGATCCCATTTCTGAGGAGATAGGAGACCAAAAAAGGGAGCCACAGGAAAGATACGATTATATATATATATATATATATAATATATATAAGAGAAGGTATATGGAAGTATCTTAGGGAGCATATAAGAGGATGTATATGGAGGTAAAGACAGGTACATTACTATTGCTGATATGACCAGTCACAGGAGCGGAGAGTAGTTGAATCCTATATGAGAAAAGCCCATAGTGAGTATAAAAGCACTGAGGTGAAAAATAAAAGTACATGAAACTAAGTGCAAAGAAATAAGAAGATCGACCATTACCTTATAAGAGTGCTGACATATAAGGACAAAGAATCGCAGGCAAGGAACCGTGCAAAGGAACGTCCGGTGTCAGAGAGAGTGATCCGCGTGTGCAGGGACCAGAACACCATGGAGGATTCTTATATATGCGTGCGTGAATTAAAGAGAGAGTTCCGGGTTCAAAGGTGAGTAAATGGGGCAGAGATGCGCATGCGCAGTGCGGGAAAAGCCGAAAGGAGCCGAGAAACCGAAGGAGGAAGGACAGGAGAAATGAGAACAGAGAAGAATGCCACGGCGCCTGCGCGCCGCGCTCCGAGCTGGGTGAACATAAAGACTGAATAAAACAGAAGTGCGCATGCCCAGGAAGATGTAGCAAGGATTCACTGCTGCTCCGTGGCTCCCTGTGAAAAAAGAGTATAAGGAAAAACAATTAATTAATAATGACACAATAGTGAAAAAGGGGGGGAAGACAACATATAGCTGGCTCAAAACGTATGCAGCAATGATAATGAACAAATCAAAAGGAACATACACATATATATATATATATATATATACACACAGGTGTGGAAGCCAAATGAGCAAACCATCATAAATGATAAGGCCTGACACCACATGGAACAACAGAGAACGGGTCTAACATAGGCGACTAGGCATATATATAAAAACCTGCATTAACCCATAGGCAAAATAGTACCAGTAGAACTTCAAGAGTAGTCATAATCCTTGTTGAGACCAAAGGGGGCCAGAGTCTGAAGGGTGTGAATCCAGAATGATTCACGTTCCTTAAGAAGTTTCACCCTATCCCCACCTCGTCTGGAGGGAGGAACATGATCAATGATCTGAAATTTGAGCTGAGAAATGTTATGATGGTGTTGAAGAAAATGCGCCGGAATAGGAAGACAGGTGCGTCCGCACCTAATAGTCGACTTATGTTGCGAAATTCGATCGCGTACATGTTGTGTGGTTTCGCCGACATACCCTAACCCACAAGGGCACTTAATAAAGTAGACAACAAACGACGAGTTACAAGTAAAAAATTCATTAATGGGGAATCTACGTCCTGACCGAGGATGGGAGAACGAATCTCCTTTAATAACATGAGAACATTGTAGACAGCCCAGGCAGGGAAAAGTACCCTTACGTTGTGTAGAAATGACCCTTTGAATCTGATCCTTCTTTAGAGACCCTATGTCGGCCCTCACTAAATAATTTTTTATATTAGAGCTCCTTTTATTGCAAATCATAGGAACATTGCTGAATTCAGGGACGTTAGGATAGGAGTCCCGAAGGATTCCCCAATGTCTAAAAAGGCACTTATTGATCCGGAAATTAAATGGGTGGTAAGTCCTCACAAACGGTATCCTGGTGTTAGTAGGTGGTTTGTCTTGTCTATCACGTGAACCCCGTGTGGCAGCTGAAGAAGTAGGAGGATACCCCTATTGGAAAATTTGGCTTTGCATTTCCTTGTGTCTATGACTGCACAGGGCGGGATCAGATACGATCCTGTCAATACGGCAATGTTGGGATATTGGTAGCGAATTCCTGGTGTGCAAGGGATGGCAACTGGAATACAACAGTAAACTGTTTTTGTCCGTCGGTTTGATATAAATGTCGGTCTCAATAATACCATTCTCCTTAATGGTAATTAGGGTATCCAGAAAGTTGATCGTTTTAGGGTTATACTGGATTGAAAATGTCAATCCAGGCACACATGAGTTGAGATCATTGTAGAAACTAAGTAAATTGTCTACTCCCCCTGTCCAAACAAGGAAAACGTCGTCGATATAACGCTTCCAATAGATAACATGAGAGGTGAACAGAGTATGTGGATATACATAAGAGTTTTCAAAGTCATCCATGAATATATTTGCATAAGGCGGTGCCATATTAGACCCCATCGCGGTGCCCCTCAATTGAATATAGAACTGGTCACCAAATAGGAAGAAGTTTCTGGTCAAAATTAAGTTAAGTAAGTCATTACAAAATTGTATTTGGTCAGTGGTCAGCGCTGTATGAGCCCGGAGGAATTTATGGACTGACTCCATGCCATCATTATGACGAATGCTGGTATATAAGCTATTTATATCCATAGTAACCAATAAAGAGTTGGTTGGTAACTGGCCCAGATCCTTAAGGGAAAGAAGAAAATGCGTGGTGTCCTTTAGAAAGAACCTTATTTTAGGAACTAATGGAGACAAAATTTTTTCAATAGTAATAGCCAAGGGTGATAGAATGGAATTGGTCGAGGCGACAATCGGTCTGCCAGGAGGTCTGAGAAGATTCTTGTGAATCTTTGGCAACGTGTAAAATACCGGGACCACCGGATGTGAGTTCACTAGAAAGTCACCAAGTTTACTATCAATAGTACCTAAGTGTATGTATCGGTCAATCAGTGTTCTAATGTCTCGGGCTATATCAAAAGAGGGATTGTTAGCTATAGGTAAGTAGGTATCGGAATCTGATAACTGTGTCATGATTTCCTCTAGATAATATGAACGATCTAGGACAACTATAGAACCCCCTTTGTCCGCTGGCTTTATTACGAGGTTTTTGTTAGACTTAAGAGTGGCTAAGGATCTATATTCTTCAGTAGTTAAATTGTTCTTGATTCTCATGTCACCTTTCTTGATGGTATCAAGGACTACTTTCATATCATTTTTGACCAAACCAATAAATGTCTCAATAGGGTGATATATACGTGGAGGCTGAAAAGAACTAGGGATTCTAAGATCCAACGAGCGTAATGAAAATTGAGAACCCAATGTGGTATTACTTATGGAATCTCCTATGGGGAGAGTTGAAAAATGTGCCTTAAGTCTCAGAGTCCGGAAAAAACGAGATAATTCCTGTTCTAATAAAAAGGTGTTGAAACGGGGAACAGGGCAGAATGTCAGTCCTTTCTGTAACAATGAAACCTCGGCCGGGGAGAGACATTGTGATGAAATGTTGTAAACGATGTTTGAGGTCTCCATACCTGTGACCGAGTCGTCATCTTGTGCTGGTCCATGTGGCTGTCCCCGCTGCCGGAGGCGACCCCGCCCCCGCCTCGTTTTCCTCTGTGAAGTCGAGTATGACGTTGACCTAAAAAAGAGGAACCTGTGGGACCAAAATCGCTGTCCGAGCTGGTAGAAGCGGAACTGTAGCCGCGTCGCTGAAATCGTCGAGGTCTGAAGGAGCTGGTACTGTGCCATCGATAGACTTGGTTGTTTCTATAGTCCTCGGTGTCCCTTAAGAATTTACCTCTTTTTTTACCTTCAAGATTAACACGAAATTCTGAAATGGACTTGTCCAACCTCTCTTTTAGCTTTTTAAAGTCCTCAAGCGAAGATGTGTTGATAAGTTGTTGTTCAGTTGTTGAAATGCCTTTTTTCAACTCGGAGATTTCTTTCTGCAGGAAATCAATAGTGAGAACCATTAAGTCCATAGAGCATTTATTGAGTACAGCTTCGAACTTGGAACAAAATTCTGGGTTGTCATGAAACAATGTAGGTCTAAGAGAAACCCTAAGGCCTCTGGGGATCCGTTGAACCCGGTGATACTCGGCCAAAGTAATACAATGCAACTCAAGTGCCGTAAACTTCCGTAGATCCTTTTCCAGGTCCTTACTCCTTAATTCCTCTGCTGGAGTATGTAAAAAAGTCCCTGGCGTAGTGATCCGTGAAATAATCGAGGAAACCTCATCCTGATTGAATGATAAGGTATTAAAAGACATGAAAATCAAAAAAAGGAGCTACACCCAAAAATGGTACACACTAGTAAACGAGTAAGGGGTGCTCACTAAAATAAAATGTGGTGCCAGGAGAAAAAAATAATCAACAGATATGAGTATGGAGAACTCCTGCACTCAAATGACCCAAGACAAAAAAATTCAAAAATTAAGTCTTTAATACAGGAAATGATTCAAATATGGTAGCAGGTTCAATGTGATGACAGACGTAACAAAAAATGAACAACGTTTCGGCTAATAGCGCCTTTATCAAGTATAGTCTGTTTTCTGCAAAATATAAAATAAAGAGTATAAGAAACCAATACAAAAGAAATCAATACATAATGAAATTAAATAGAACCACATTCGTACCACCCCTAAAAGGCTAGAGATAGGGGATAGAACAAAATTGGTAAATAGAAAAATGTAAACAATTAGAAGTTCAAAGTTCAAGCTTTTATTACATCAACGTTTTGCTCAAATTATAATACATGTGCTTGGGAATAATGAGTTTGTAAGATGTCTTACAGACAAACGAGTGTTGTGGGTGTGCATGTGCGACATAATTTCTGCATCTGTTACCACCATTGTCCATTCTGTCCAATCACTCACTTTGACTCTTTCAATCACAAGGCCAGACCAGTTCTTAAAAACAATCTCCATTTTATGCACGGCCAAACTGGTGAACAGGGGATAACAGGTTATTCATTCTCCTGCGCTAGCTCTTGACTATCCTGCCTCATCGTAAGTTTGTGAGAAGTGACTAGCATCACATTGAGTAGTGACTAGTATCACATACACTCCTTGTGTGTGGAACCACAAGTCCCAGCAATGCTCCATTGCAAATAGCTATAGCATAACTTCCTCAACAGTAAATCACAAATCTCAGCAGTAGCTACTCATTTATTGATGTAGCAGGTCTGTAGTCATATCAGGTTCCAGGGGCTGTAGGATCCAGGTGCCTTGTGACTCAAGGAATCAATAGCATTATTGTTCTCTGTGGTAAACTAGGTGAGGTTGGGCATCTCCTGGTAACCTGGCTGGTCTATAGTTGTGGTGTAGCTTCAGGGTTATGTTCTCCCCTCACACAATGAGTGACTGAGCCATTAGCACTTACTCTTTGCCTCTATCCTCTGCTCTTCAGGATCAGACGCTCTGCAGGCTCTAATGGAGGATCACACACATCTCTCTCTGCACAGTTAGCCCCCCTTATTCTCCAACCAGTCATATATAGTTGAAATGGAAGTGTATTACTCTAGGAACCTCAGTGGCTTGGCCCATCGGTCATATGAAGGCATCATGAGGGGCCTAGTAACCCGTTTGGGATGAGAGTGTAATACAGGGACCCCTCATCAACCTCTAGCTCTTGACATTCATGCTCAGTTCCTATGACAGTCTCTTCTTCACTTGGTAATTCTGTGATCCCTAAACTCTCCCCCCGACTGGTGACGGCATGGGCTTGATTATAAACTACACTTTTCTAGAGAATCTTTAGCTGACTAGTCTGTACAGTCTTGCAGAGCATGGCTACCTATCAATCTGTAGTATAGCCTACATTCTTCACTGAAATCACTCTTAGTACTTTCAGGAATGACTACAGGACTAGTCAATTGTCCATGCCAAAGACTCCTACGGGGAGATCTGTTGGCTGGACGTGCTCCATTGCTTCGGCTGCTGCAACCAGATGTTCTGTCCTATAGCCAGCAAATGCTGCTGATGACAGGTCTTAACACTTCCACCTTCTGTCTCAGGCTTCACTCTTTAGACCTGGTTATCAGGCAACTTATCTACCACCACATAAGGTTCTGCACGCCATGAGTCAGCAAGCTTTCCAGGAAGGCACAACTGATGGATGAGGGCTCAATCTCCTGGCTGCAAAACTTGGTCTTGGATTCTGGAATCATAATGAGCTTTGCTTTGCCTCCCTGATCAACCAGAAGCCTTATCAGATAATCTGCAGGCCTCTTCAATGCTCCCTTCAGATTTTACACATACTTCAGATTATTCTTTTCTGATGAATGATTAAGGCATACTCCCCTGTGTAGGGGGAGTACACCGTTGATACATTTTTTGTACATTTGTAGGCATGGATTAATTTACTTATGTGTCAGCTCCAATGCCCTTTCTATTTTGTACCCAAGAAGCCGAACATGTTAAGGAGGGCATGGTTGAACCTCTCAGGTTGGGGATCACCTTGAAGATGGAACAGTGTGGTTCTGGACTTCTTCATCCCACAGAATTCACACAACTCCTTAATTAGCCAACTCTCAAAGTCTCTTCCTTGGTCAGGATGAATGCGTGCTGGCAGCCCATAATGTACAAAGAATTTCTCCCACAATGTTTTACCCTCGGTTCTTTGGCACTGTAAACTTTAATATATATTGTGAAATGATCAGTGACAACTAGCATGTTGCTGACATTTCCTTCATCAGGCTCAATTGAAAGCAAGTTGATGCACACTAGATCAAATGTGCCATTGTAAGCAGGTTGCAAGAAGCAGTGACGCAAGGAAGGGTATATGATTCCAAAAAACATACTGATAGGGAATCTAGATTGTGAGCCCCATCGGGGACAGCGACGATAATGTGTGCAAACTGTAAAGCGCTGCGGAATATGTTAGCGCTATATAAAAATAAAGATTATTATTATTATTTAATTAAAAGTAAAGGTACTCCTCGCAGGGAGACAAACAAACTGGGGCTACAAAAAAGAGAATGGTAAAATTATCAACAGATCACTCAGCAATCTTATCGTGTCCATGATTTCCTCAGCCACAAATGATCTGATGAGGGTTGTAGTCCCAGTAGCGGCTGACGTGATGTCCTCCAATAGGGATCCTCAGCTCACGGTCCAGCTTCTGGTGGCAATTTGCGGTCTCTGGTCTCACCCGTTGGGGCCCTAGTCCATAAACTCATGCAGCCAAATTTACAGGTGCTGCCAAAGTCCAGGTATCAAATGAGGTCTCTGGTCAGCAAGGGGACCGCAGCGCCGGGTCCTGTACGCTGCCAACGCCTTTACGCATGAGCGCGGCCCTCAATTTAACAGAGCCCACGGGCCTGCCTCTGCTCACAGTCCCAAGGCTGTGCTCGTGGGATATAAGGTACAGTCCACCGCGCGTTTACTCCCTGACAGCTGGAGCACGCTGCGCACGCACACCCTCTGCCTCTCTCTGCGGGAAACTTACTGAAGCTTTTGCTTTTGACACTGCCCTTCTCCCTGGGTCAATGGGTCCGTCCGTTCCCCTATTTCTTCACCCAGGCAACATGGGACGCAGCCTCAACAGTTCCCGACCGGCTTGTTACAGGTACCCGCAGCCCGGTCCTCCTCCTCACACCATCATTGGTGATATTGACAAGGGGGTGGACCGAGAAGGCAAAGTTTTCTTCAGGACACACCGCACACAAGATGTTCAGTAAATCTCAATGTTAGATTTCATTCTTGGCCAGTAAACTGATCTGCTATGAGACTAGTGGTCTTCTCAACACCAAGGTGCCCATGGTCATTATGCAGCACCCTCATGACCATTTTTAAAAAGAGAGTGGGAAGCACCAACTGTCTACGAACTTCTCTGTTTTGGCATTTGACTTCTATGAACAGCAATTCACTGTTTGCATCCAGGGAGAGTGTCAGGTCAGCAAGACAGACTCTTCTTTCTTCACTGCATTCCTCTCAGGCCTTCAGCCCCTTTGCACCTACCATCAAACAACCCCCACAGAAGGGTTTTTTTGTTGGGCCATTTCTACCAGAGTTTGAGTAAGTTGAGGCAGTGAACTGATATCCACCTTAGTCAGCTGACAGAAGAAAGGTGGAAGAGCTTTCTTTGGAACTCCAAAGAAGGTAGCACAGCCCCCTGATCTATCAGTCTTCCCTTGATGTTGATGACACATAGCCTTCACCTGTGGGGCCGGAATCTTAATCCAGGTTTCTTGTTCTTTGCTCTTGAACATCTTGCTGGCCAGGCGGGACAGAGCATCGACATAAATGTTGGTATCTTCCGGTCTTTACTTCAAGCTGACATTGTAAACAGCACAGAGAGCCATCGATGACCAGTAGACTCAAGATGCAGGATAAAGGAATGCAGTTTGTCATCTACGCATTTCAAAGTATAACAAACTTCTTCCTCAGGACAAACCATGATTTGTGGTTTGTCCTGAGGAAGAAATTTGTAATACTTTCGATGTGTGGTTTGTCCTGAGGAAGAAGTTTATTATACTTTGAATCGTCTAGACAACCACTTTTCTTTATCCTGGATCCTGATTCTTTCTCTAGAATATCCATTGGTATTCGTGGCAGCGCAGAAATAAAACCACTTTTTTTGTTTGCAATTGTATTGTCGACAGCTGTGCAGGTCTGCAGCAACCTTATCAAGTGCATTGTATGTTGTTGTTTCACAACCTGACCAGGGGAGCAACTCCCTGTACCCTAATATTCTAGTCACCCAGATAAGACACTATTGCCCCATTGTTTTCTTAGTTTCTTCACATTAATCCTTGACTGATGTAGCAGCTCTGTAGTCAAATATAGTTAAAGCTTAGGGTTGTATGATCAAGGCACCAGGTGACACAAAAAATGGAAGCCAGAATTCTTCTATGTGGTAAGCCAGGCAGGAGTGGGCATCTCCGGGTAACTTGGGCAGTTTTTAGTTGTGGTGCAGCTTCAGAGTTATCGCCTCCCCTCAAACACTGAGCAGCTGGACTTACTCTATGTCTCTGTCCTCTGCTCTCCAGAATCAGACCTCTCCCAGTCTGTAATGGAGGATCATACACATCTCTCTCTGCACAGCTGGCTCCCCCCTTCCTCTCCAACCTGCTCATTCTGTCACTTCTTCTGCTAATCCTCCTCTTCCGTGATGCAGAGAGGAGCAACGTCTTTTGGGAATTTTAGTCCAAGCAGTGCAGCAAGAGAAGCATTAATGTCTGCTGTTGTGAATTTTATGGGATCCCAACAGCTGTTGTCTCTATACACATACCTTCCAGGGCAGGTGTTACTCTTGTGAGCGGGGTCTGCTTGGTGACTGAGAATTAAGCACATATTATCTAATGGGTATATAGAATATTATGGGCTTTTGTGTAATTGTCATGTGTGCATTACCACGAAGATCGTCGCGGTTGCACATTTTGACTTCTCACAGCTGAGTTGCTGTTTCTTTGTGTTTGGCAGCTAGGGAGTTAATTCTGTCTGTGCTCGGTGCTGGGTGCAGTTTTCTCCCGGCTGCAGTTGATTATTTGTTGATTGGTTTCCTTTAAATTCCTGGTTGTCTGCTTTGGGAGTTGCCAGTGAAATCCTTCATGCAGACCACAGATAGGAATGAATCTGTATAGACTTAAGTTGAGAGCTCCTTAGCTGTTTTAAGCTCAACTTGCTTAGAGTTTATTCCCCAGACCATTTATGTTCCTTCGGTGTTTGAGTGTGTATGCAAGTGAGTGCTATCCTGTCTGTCTTATATGTCTAATCTGTGTATTTAGTTGAGATCAGCCCATATCCCTTTGGTGGTAATCAGGATCCTTCTTAGGACTGATTACAGGGTTCAGGGTCTGACAGGAGACAGGGTTAGGCTGGAGACTTGGACCTCTGAATCATTATCAGTACCTCCAAGGTAAGGGATTAGTTAGGACCCCAGTGCAGGGTCAGGTTAGACCCCGGTCCTCCTCTTTCCTGTTACAGCTCATCAAGTCCTCAAGATTAACCCTGAGTTCAACTATATCGTTTCTGCACATCTAGTCCTCAAGATTAACCCTAAGTTCTGCAGAGATTGTGTCAGGTAAATCTATTTTATACTTACATTCTGATGTTGCTAAACTATATGTTGTATAGAGTGTGGTTCCTGTATAAATAGTTTACTGACATTGTATTCATATCATTAGACAGCGTGACATTTTCACTGGCCATAAAAAATTATCTCTAGTTACCATGGATCCAGTAGCCCAGCTGGCTCTGCAGTTGCAGGGATTATCCATGGAGCTGACGGACATTAAGTCCAAAGTTTTGTCTCCCCTGGAGCAAACCAGAGTTGAACCTAAAGTAGCTCTTCCAGATAGGTTCACTGGTGGGCGAGACAAATTTTTTACCTTCCGGGAGGCATGTAAATTGTATTTTCGGCTTCGGCCGCGATCATCAGGGAGTGATGAGCAGAGAGTGGGAATTGTTATCTCACTTCTTCAAGGGGACCCTCAATCCTGGGCATTTTCCCTTCCTCCGGGATCCCCGGCTCTACAGTCTGTAGATCAATTTTTTACTGCTCTGGGATTGGTATATGATGACCCAGATCGGGTCTCTCTTGCTGAGACCAAATTACGTAAGTTACAGCAGGGAGATCGTCCGGCGGAGGAATTTGCTTCTGAGTTTCGTAGATGGGCCACAGATACTCAGTGGAATGACCCAGCTCTTAGGAGCCAGTTTTGTCATGGGCTTTCTGACAAATTAAAAGACGTTTTGGCTCAGTATGAGTCTCCTCCTTCTCTGGAGGCTGCTATGGCCCTAGCTATCCGTACTGATAGACGGCTTCGGGAGAGGGGTGAGGTAACTCCACTCCCTGTTGTTTCTCCACCTACTACTAAAGTCCCTTATGTTGAGGTTCCCCTTGTCGGTTCGGATGAGCCTATGCAGTTGGGAGGGACATCTTTTCGTAGTAGGGGATTGGCGGCACGCCGCAGGACTAGAAGGTGTTTTTTCTGCGGGAAAGAGGGACATTTTGTTGGAGAATGTCCATCCCGTGTCTTGTTAAGTAAAAAGTCGCCGGAAAACTGCTAATCCCAGGTTGTGTGGTGGACGACAACCTGGGAGTATGTATTTCATCCGCCGGTTCTTCTCAGTTCCTTGTACCAGTGGAGGTGGTGGTTGGTACTAGAGTGAAGAGATTGTCTGTTCTTCTGGATAGTGGTTCTGGGGCTAATCTGGTTGATGCTCAGTTTGCTCAGGCTCAAGGTATGCATCTGAGTGTATTGGTCAAACCGATCGCTATTTTCTCCATTGACGCCAGGCCTCTCGGCCAAGGTAGCTTTGTTCATGAGGTTCATAACATTGACCTTCGGATAGGGGCAATACATAGGGAACAATTATCTTGTTATGTGTTGGAGGGTCTACCTACTCCCATTGTGTTGGGACTTCCTTGGCTGGTTAAACATAACCCTGTGATTAATTGGCAGTCCAGAGAGATAAGCCAATGGGGTGAGTTTTGCAAAAGCAACTGCATGAACACAGTCATCAGTGCGGTCGTGCCTAGTACATTGCCTCCTTTTTTGGAGGATTTTGGGGATGTTTTCTCTGAGGAGGGGTGTCGGGAGTTGCCTCCTCATCACGTGTATGACTGCTCTATTAATCTACTTCCTGATGCTAAGTTGCCTAAAGCTAGGTTGTATAATCTTTCTGGTCCTGAAAGACAGGCTATGAAAGATTATATTTCTGAAAGTCTGGCCAAAGGGCATATTAGACCTTCATCTTCCCCTGTGGCCGCGGGGTTCTTCTTTGTGAAGAAAAAAGATGGAGGCCTACGCCCTTGCTTGGATTTCCGCGAACTTAATCGGATTACTGTTCGAGATCCGTATCCACTTCCTCTTATTCCTGATCTCTTCAATCAAATTGTTGGCGCCAAATGGTTCTCTA
>JARQOD010000009.1:40477704-40496891 GCA_033576555.1 Oophaga sylvatica | reverse complement strand
CACACCCTCGTACAAATACATGAATATTAGAAATTATTTGTGCCGATTTTTCTGAATCCTAATATTTCACTATTTGCTCATCACTAGTTCTAAATTCTAAAATATATGTATGTTGCCTATTTTTCTACATTATATAGTAATGACCCTCGCCCTGTACTAATGTCCCCCATCCTGGGCCACTTCCAGATAAATATGTCTCCCATCCTGGCATATATGTCTGTCATCCTGGGCCCATCCTCGTACAGATGTCGCTTATCCTGGATCCCATCCTGGTATATACGTCTCCCATCTTGGTATATATGTCACCCATCCTAGTATATATGTCTCCCATTCTGGGCTCATCCTGGTATATGTCTTCCATCCTGATATATATGTCCCCCATCCTGGTATATATGTCACATATCCAGGGCCGGCTCCAGGATTTTGAGGGCCCCGGGCGAAAGAGTCTCAGTGGGCCCCCCGCCCCACTTTAAGGCTATGTGCACTCGTTCAGGATTTTTTGTAGTTTTTTTTGCATTTTTGTGGCAGTTTTCCGCTGCAAAAACGCTTAAAAAACGCATGCATTAAGCATCCTATTGTTACAATGCATTCCGCAATTTTTGTGCACATGCTGCTTTTTTTTCCGCAAAAAAAAACCGCATCGCGGAAAAAAATGCAGCATGTTCATTCTTTTGCTGGAATCGTGGCGATTCCGCCGCCATAGGAATGCATTGAACCCCTTACTTTCCCCATGTGGCTATGCCCACCATGCGCAAAATGAGTGGTTCATGTGCGGTTGGTACCCAGGGTCTGGAGGAGAGGATACTCTTCTCCAGGCCCTGGGTACCATATCCATGTTACAATAATGAAAAAAAGTGATATTCTCACCTTTCGGCGACCCCCGCAGCCTTCCTGCCTCTCAGCGACGCTCCCGGCCAATCCCGTTCCCAGTAATGTCTTGCAGCAATGACCTGTGATGACGCAGCGCCTGGAAACCCGATGTGTACCTTGGTTACCGGCTCCCTGCATCAGGGCGCTGATATCCAAGGTACACTGCGGGTAACTAGCGATGTTTACCCGCAGTGTCCTTGTGCTGATCGCTGCCTGAGCTGCCTGTTTGGCAGCTCAGCAGCGATAATGTAGCGATACACCAGCGATCCTGATCGTTGTCGGGATCGCTGGTGTATCGCTATGTGAGACCCAGCCTTAACACATACCACGATTCATGATGCATGGATACAGCAGAGAGATATAGGTATAGTGCAATGCCAGATTTCACTTCCTACAGACTCACACAACCCAAGTTTTTTTTTTTTTCTGGCAGTTGCAGCTGTTATCAGATTCATCTTATTGAAGTGTCACTATGCACAAAGCTAGTAGTTTATCACTTGGGACTCAAGTAGTGAGAGTCACACTTCAATAAGATGAATCTGATAACAGCTGCAACTGCCAGAAAAGAAAAAAAAACTTGCCTGTTCTCACTGCAGAGCCGGCTCATTGCTTTCACAGCAGGGAGCCGGCTTTGTTATCAGCTCGTTCACGGAGTCTGTACTCACTGTCTAGTCACTGACACAGACCCTTCACTAGTGGAAGGAGCCTCAGCGAGCGCTGGAAATCTGTGCACTGCAGTGCCGGGACCTTCTCTCTCTCTCTGTCAAGCTGCCTGCACACGAAGCTTCTGTCCTCTGCCTGCCGCCCGCCTCTTCAAATCTCCGTCTCGTCACTTCCTCCCTGGCTGCAGCACCAGTGAGAAGAGACAAGGGGGGAGCTCTACTGCACTCCACCAAGCCTGTCCATCTGGATTCATATAAAAGCGCGTCTGCTGCTGTGAACATGAGTGGGCCCCCTCGTCTCGCCAGGGCCCCGGCACTTGCCCGGGTGTGCCAGGTGCTGACGCCGGCCCTGCACATATCCTTTCACATAAGTTTTCCATCCTAGTATGCACAGTCATGGCCAAACATGTTGACACCCTTGAAATTGTTTCAGAAAATTAAGTATTTCTCCCAGAATATTATTACAATTAAGCATGTTTGTTATACACATTTTTACAACACAAAAACACAGAGAAAAAGACAATTTTTTTTTTTTGAACAGTGAAACAAATCTCAAAATATTCAAATTTGCGTTAAACTGAGTTTCAGGAAATTCGACTGGAACTAGATTCCCTGCGGATCGGTTTGCTCATCTCTACTGGTATCATTAAAATTGGAAAACTGAACAGTTCTAGTGACTAACACTAGATGTCGCTAGAGTATTCATTAACCAGGATAAGATTTAATGTCATAAATTCCTGTAAGTTACTGCTGTAAAATGTAATAATAATAATAATAATCTTTATTTATATAGCGCCATCATATTCCGCAGCGCTTTACAGTTTAACAGTTTCAAAACACAAGTCATAAGTAACAACGTTAACAATACAATAATTAAAGCAAAATAAGCCGGCCCTGCTCGTGAGAGCTTACAATCTACAAAATGTAATGAAAAAGTGAAATGTTCATTCGTAAAAAATAAAAGCATAATAAAATATTATGTAGAAAAATATATGTAAAAAATAACTTTGCCTTGGAAAAACGTAACCTATCTTATGTTTTGGTGGGCCTCCTAAATATTTAGCAAATTTTGCAGTTTTTCTGCATCCGAGGGGTTTTTTTTACTTCTAGTTGCAAGAAGACAAAAAATATTAAGCCGAGCAAAAAGAGAGAGGGATTTCAGCTGCTAAAATTCCAAGTATTTAAAACAATGAATCTGAAAGGTGAAAAACGCATTGCGTGTCAAACACTCACCGCCGTTCTTTCGCAGCTCAGACAAAGAACATCGGTGAGCGTTTGAGACTCATTGCCTTGATTACCTTTTATATTCATTGTTTTAAATACTTGGAAAAAATCTTGGAATTTTAGGAGCTGGAATCTGTCTCTTTTTTTTGCTTGGACTTACACATGTGGTCATACGGTTTCCTTGCTTCTGCACGCCCAGAGCCGACTAGGTGAGCTGGTTTCAATGCTTCTACATAAAAAATAGTAGGGTCTGTTGCATTTTTCTTGCATTTTTTGCACAATTTTTACAAAACCTGAAGGATGGCCTCGTACCAGTAAAGTGAGTGAGATTCCTCAAGTCTCATGCACACGTTGCTTATTTTTGCCTTGCAGATTTGCAGCAGATTTAAATCTGTAACAAGTCAATTCTTTCAGAAATTTTGCTGCAGATTGTACCCATACTTTATGAGTGGGAAAAAATCTGCATCAAAAACACATGTAAAAAACGTGGTAAAAAGAAATTTCTGCTGTAAATACTTAACATACCCTTACACAGGCATTCAAGACTAGGACATTTTTTTTTTTTTCTGTCAAGGATACACAGCCGGTGGGGTGCATAGATACACCCATTGTTACCTTTTTGTCGGGTAATGCAACTCCGCTGCCTCTAATGATGATAGGGCAGCAGAGATGGTTAAGCTCTCCATGGGTAGAGCTGTGTCCCAGGGCAGTTAGGATGTTAAACGTGATGATGGTAATGATGGTGGTGGTTGTTGTGGTGCAGGGTGGGCAACGAGGGAATGACTCAGAGGACACAGCAGGGTGCAGTTTCCAATGCTTCACTCACAGTTCACTTGTGCGCAGATGCCCGTTTGGTGCCGTGTCCTCCAGGTGAGGGGTCCAGCAAACTCCCAGGTAGATTGGGCTGCACCTTTCCAGGACTCCCTTCAGTGTGTACCTCTCCATGGCCGTCTCACCGTGCTGGTTTCCACCCTCCTGCCCAGCACCTTCACAAACAGTGTCCCAAGCCAGCAGCCGTGGACCTTGTCGGGCGACGTCCTCTGAGTCCCCTGGCTCCTATATGGCTGCCTTTTCGGCTAAAATTGTGGATGTGGCTGGGGCACCTACAGCTGCCTCTGCCTCCGGCTTGCTAGCTGAGTCTTGTAGTCCTCCACTAGTCTTGGGGGCTGGCTCCCCACTGCAAACTGGTCCCTCCTCTTCTGGCTTTGGCACTTCCCGTGTCCTTAGGACCCCTTCTGTCCTCCCGGGAGCATCCTTCAGACTACCCTCACAATTCTCTCGCTGCAGCTTCTCTACTGCACTCCTCCATCTGGGGACAAGCTCCTCACAGCTTGAACTCCCCTTCTAGACTCTTTTCCCTGGTCTCACAGACCACTCCTCTGTTCTCTAAGCTCCTCCCCATTCTCTACCTTCCCCACCCACACCCCAACGCCCTTTCCTACCCACCCTGGGATGAGGCCATCCTCCCTAAGGGTACGCCCAGGTGCCCTGACTGAACTGGTGTGTGTTGGGTGTGAGTGTTAGAGCCCTGGGTAGTGCTCTCTCCTTACCTGAGAGTGGGATACTACATCTCTGGATGAGGTGCAGTACCTCTGTGGCAACTGGACCCTCAGGGGCACCACACATGGACTATATATACAGCTCTGGCAAAAATTAAGAGACCACTGCACAGTTTTATAAAAATCAGCTTCTCTACATGTCTGACAGCCATTCTATTCCAGTGTCACTTGAATTCCAACCAGAGTACACCTCATTCTACTTAATGTGCTTCTGATTAGGTGATCACCTGAACCAAATCTTATTTAACGAAGAAAAGTATAAAAACACTGCTGTGGTGTTCACAATCCTCTTGCAATAGCACAAGCTGGATGGCAAAACAAGTGCTAGTAATATACCAAAAATAATAGGAATGAAAAATAACTTTTAACCATGCCAAAGGAATTGAAAAGAAAAGTCTTGAGTAAGGAAAATAAGGGCTCAATTCTGGCTTTACTAGCAGAGGGATACAGTGAGCGTCATGTTACCTCCATCCTTAAAATTTCTAAGACAGCAGTCCATTACAACAAGGTCAAGCAGCAGACATTGGGGACAACAAAGTTACAGACCGGCAGAGAGCAAAAAGACTCTCCACTGACCGGGATGACCATCATCTCATTCGAATGTCACTCAACAACGACAGGGTGAGATCAAGTGACCTACAAGAGGAATGGCAAATGGCAGCTGGAGTGAAGTGCACGGCAAGAACAGTTTGTAACAGGCTCCTAGAGGCAGGGCTCAAATCATGTAAAGCTAGAAAAAGCCTTTCATCAATGAGAAGCAAAGGAGAGCCAGGCTAAAGTTTGCCAAAGACTATAAGAATTGGACCATAGAGGACTGGAGTATGGTAATCTTCTCTGATGAGTCTAATTTTCAGCTTTGCCCAACACCTGGTCATCTAATGGTTAGACGGAGACCTGGAGAGGCATACAAGCCACAGTGTCTTGCACCCACTGTGAAATTTGGTGGAGGATCAGTGATGATCTGGGGATGCTTTAGCAAGGCTGGAATTTGGCAGGTTACTCTGCAAAGGTTGTATGAATCAAGCCACATACAAGGTTATCCTGGAAAAACAGTTGATTCCTTCTGCTCAGGCAATGTTCCCCAACTCTGAGGACTGTTTTTTTCAGCAGGACAATGCGCTATGCCACACAGCTAGGTCAATCAATGTGTGGATGACCGGACCACCACATCAAATCCCTGTCATGGCTAGCCCAATCTCCAGACCTGAACCCCACTGAAAACCTCTGGAATGTAAGGAAAAGGAAGATGGATAGTCACAAGCCATCAAACAGAGAAGAACTGCTTAAATTTTTGTGCCAGGTGTGGCATAAGGTCACTCAAAGCAGTGTAAAAGACTGGTGGAAAGCATGCCAAGACGCATGAAAGCTTTGATTAAAAATCATGGTTATTCCACAAAATATTGATTTCTGAACTCTTCCTGAGTTAAAACATTAGTATTGTTGTTTCTAAATGATTATGAACTTGTTTTCTTAACATTATTTGAGGTCTGCAAGCACTGCATTTTTTAGTTATTTTGAAAATTTCTAATTTTCTGAAAATAAATACAAAATTTATTGCTTGGAAATTTGGAGACATGTTGTCAGTAGTTAATATAATAAAAAAGCAATTTACATTTTACTCAAAAATATAACTATAAAGAGAAAAATCAGACAAACTGAAAATTTTGCAGTGGTCTCTTAATTTTTGCCAGAGCTGTACTGCATATATAGATACCCCGGCACTTTGATAGAGAAAAATGGACAGAACCTCCTCAGCGAACTATTTCTTCTGAGTACTGACAGTTTCTGATTTTTATTAGCTCTTAAGTTACGCCCACACACCTCCACTAGATAACCTCATTTTGGGAGGCTTGTTGGAAGTGTTGGGTCTGTTAGAATTTTATGAGACCCCCCTACTTACAAGATATCTTTGCCTCTGAAGGTCCCGAGCATTATATATTGACGTCATATATTTTATCACGATTTTACCATTACATAGAAACCAGACATGACAGGTATAGCATCATAAAACAGATCGTTATTCAATTGGAAGGATTCTAGTGTCCCTACAGTGCTGTGCATGAATGTGTCACGTCCGACCCTTCGTTACGACAACGAAAATCTATATCTCATAAATATCAGATAGATAAAAACCCCAGTATTCGTATCTGTACCCCAGAGCCAAAAGATGCTTTGATGAGAACAAAAGTTTCCTCTGGGTAAACAGATCTCATTTTGGTATCTGGAGCCCAGAAAAGACCTTTCATGCTTAATTACCTGGACACTGCAGGGACTCCTAGCTTCAAAGGGTGTTTTAATTGTTAATGTTTAATGTCTTAACTAGTTTTCCTCACTTCTTAGGTCAAATTAATCCCAAATGTTCCATGTGTAATTCTACTTCAAAATGAGTTTGAGTGTCAGCTCTTCTACTTCTGGAGATGTCTTACGGATTTAAATTTTTCTATGACAGTTCTACAGTAAAACACTTAGGGGTTAGAGGCCATACAATATCATGAAATATCAGAGTTACTACTGCAAGATGGATTCTGACAGAACATAAAATAGATGTCCCCTTGGCCACTGGGGAATCTCTGAGACCATATTAAAAGGAATTTGTCAACAGGTTTCTGCTATGTAATCTGAAAGAAGCATGATGTAGAGGCATAAATGCTGATTCTAGCTATGTATCACTTACTGGACTGATTGCTGTAGTTTTGGTAGAATCCCTATTTTGTCTGTTGTAGATGTAGCAGAGCTAAGATTTCTGGGCTGTGTATAACTCCACCCAAATCCCTGATTGGAAGCTTCCAGTGTACACTGTGAATTGTCAGCAAGCTGGCAGTCAGAGGTAAGGGCAGGATAACACAGATCAGCCTGACTCATCTGCATGTGAGCTGTAGTCCTCTAGTGATAATATCCTGCTACTAAAACACTGATTGTATTGAAAATACAGCACACAGCCTAGGAAGTGACACATCCCTGGAATCAGGATCTCTTGCCCTATATTATGCTGCTCTCAGAATGAATAGCAAAAACCTGCTGACAGATTCCCTTTAAGGAGATGCAATTGGGTCAAATAGGCAGTTGCAGAATTAGTCATTAACTCTATAGAAACTATATCACAAAAATATCTTGAAGTACACTTCAAGACATAGGGAAGTACTAAACTTCTCTGCAGAAGGATCAAAACTCATCTGTTTTGCAGCAAATACAACATGTGATCACACAGGTATACATGTGTGTGTATGTGTGTGTGTATATATATTATAGAGGTTTGTACTCACTCAGCTGCAGGTGAGGTAGGCACAGGAAGCGGTATTACTTCAATGTCCAGGCAAGTATATTCAAAGTTCATAAACCGATCAGGATGGCAAACAAAACTGCAGCCTTTTCTGGCACAAAGTGAAAACATAAAGTAAAAAGTCCATGCAACACACACAGCAGGTCTGCCCGCTGATAGTGTCCGGTTCTTTAGGCCTTAGCACAGACCAACCCAAAGGCAATCCACATGCCCCTGGGGTTGAGATATGTGAGCGGTCATTCCCACCCATCTCTTATGACCGCTCATAAAACCCGTCCCTAGAATGGTCTTATAACTCTCTCAGCACTATATGTGCTGGAGCATGCTTCCGAGCTCACATCACTGCAACTAATAGCCGGATGACACATATCTCCTCTCAAAGACTCATCTGGCGGCCATCCTACAATATATATATATACAGTATATATATAACTTCCTTCTCACCCCCCACTGGGGGTGGTTTTGTTGTCCTTTCTCATTCTCGGGTCCTCTACCAGAGGTCAGGGAGTTTGAGGCTAAGTGCACACATTCAGGATTATTTGCGTTTTTTTTGCGTTTTTTCACAGGAAAAAATGCGTCAAAAATTGCATGAATTAAGCATCCTATCATTTAGAATGAATTCTGCAATTTTTGTGCACATGGTGCGTTTTTTTCCGTGAAAAAAACGCATCGAGGAAAAAGAAGCAACATGTTCATTAATTTCGTGGAATTCTAGCGATTTTCCCGCTATATTATTGACCTAGAAAGCTCAGGCAAAAATCGCGGTAAAAACGCGCAAAATCCGCGCAAAAAAACCGTGCGTTTTTACCTTGAAAAAAGTCCGGTTTTGCTCAGGAATATTCTGCAAACATTCCTGAACGTGTGCACTTAGCCTGAGGGTTCTGCGCAGGATCTTAGTTGTTCCGAGCATTGCACTTTTCTGGACAGCGAGTTCAGATGTGGCTCCTGGGATCTGTTGCAGCCATTCTTCCAACTTAGGGGTCACTGCTCCAAGTGCTCCTATCACCACTGGAATCACTGCTGCCTTCACCTTCCACATCTTCTCCAGGTTCTCCTTTGAGGTCCTGGTATTTCTCCAGCTTCTCATATTCCTTCTTTCTGATGTTGCCATCACTTGGCACTGCCACATCTATTATCATTGCTGTATTCTGATCATTGTCTACTATCACAATGTCTGGTTGGTTAGCCAACACCTGCTTATCTGTCTGGATCTTGAAGTCCCACAGGATTTTAGCCCTTTCATTCTCCACCATTTTTTCTGGGGTCTCCCACCTGGACTTAGGGGGACTTAGCCCATATGCTGTGCAGATGTTCCTGTATACAGTTCCCGCTACTTGGTTGTGGCGTTCAGTATGCGCTGTTCCTTCTTGCATTTTGCATCCTGCCACTATGTGTTGGACGGTTTCTGAGGTTTCTTTGCATAGTCTGCACCTTGGGTCTTGTCTTGTGTGGTAGATTCCTGCTTCTATGGATCTGGTACTTTGCTCTTGTACCGCTATGATTAGTGCCTCTGTGCTGTTTCGGAGTCCAGCTTTCTCCAGCCATTGGTAGGATTTCTCCATGTCAGCCACCTCCATTATCTGTTGATGGTATATCCTATGCAGCGGCTTGTCTTGCCATGGCACTTCATGTTCCTTTTCTTCCTTCCAGACCTGTTGTTGTTGCTGCCTTAGGCTTTCTCTCAGCATTACAGAAGCAGACATCCAACAGCGGGTCAAGAACATGAAGAGCTGGATATATATATATTTATATATAATATATATATATACATATATATATTACACCAACAAATAAAATTGATAAATTGCAATTAGTTTGTAAATACTTAGTGTTCAAGCTATTACAGAATGGCATCCATTCCCCCTATAGTCTTGAAGCCAGAAATTTCTAATATCTTGAACTATTCCCGAATTCTGTTCGATAAGTGTCCTGGATAAGATCTGCATTCTTTCTACGCTTCTGCTGCCAATTTTTAAAACCTGGTCCACTGGAGACGAGATAATGAATCAGCTAACTTGTTTTTATTTCCATCTTACAAATATCAGAAATTCAATTTTCATACAACAATGTGCCAAACGCCTCAATAACTTCACTAACTTTGAAAATAAGGTATTGATCGCAAACACTACTCATTTACGATGACTTTTTGTCAAATTCTTCTATTCTGAAAACATTTTACATAAATTTCTATAGCAATGACAATTGGAGAAAACTCCAATAAAACAATAATCTTTGCTAAATTATTCGAAATCCAGGTTTAATGCCAACAATCATAAGACCACTCGCCATTGCAATAATCTCTGTAACCTGCAGAACCTGCAGCATCAGTAAACAGGAATGATTCTGCTGCTAAAAAATCATGTTAAATTTACTTTGAAATTTATGTCAGATACCTAAATCCTCTTTCAATGGTCGAGTTAATCTTATATGAGGAAAGAGGCACTTTGAACCCTTTGTTGCTAAATACAACCTTCTTGAAAAGACCTTACCAATAGGGATTATTCTAGATGTGAAGATGAAAAGACCAAGTAACGACTGCAACTCTTATAAAATCATATTTTCTGTACTAACACGAGATTAATAGAAGAGATTAGTAAGGATATGATCTTTTCCAGTTTATCTAAGGAAAGATGGAATTCAATGATTAGAATGTCAATTATAATGTCGAAAAGTAAAACTGATAACAAACAAGGCATCATTGTTTTCTCTTCAAGAGGAATATTAAAAAAAATCAATCTCACCAAAATACCTTAAGTTTCATAACAGTCATCAAAACCTGAAAAGCCAATTAGTAAAAAGAAATTATTTAAAAACTGTAGCATTAATCCATTTAACATTTCTCTAGCTACTCCCCACTGAATGAAGGTGGTACAAGATTCCAAAAAAAAAAAACAAGACAAAGAGAAGACCTTAAGCAAAAATCTATAAAAATATACATTATCAAACTGAAATCCAAGTGAGATAAATCCTATAGGATTAGCTGGGTAATCTAAAAGGTGACATTTTTTGCAAGTGATGATCCATTTCTAGAATTCCTGAGCAATGGTAATGCATGGTCAAAAGATGCATAATTGACTGATGGAAAAGATTTTGTCAGCTTCATCCCTTGGAGAATTTCCCAGTTTATGGTAAGTGACGAATTGGCCAGAAAGAATTAGATTCTTTCTTAGATTATATACCATAATGGGAATAGCCAAATTTCACAGATAAAGAAGAACTTAAAGGGCCAGATATTCTATCTAAATCTAACTCTTTTAATAACTTATTCCTAACAATAACTTTAAATAATGCAACTTATTTGAATCCTCTACCCAAGAAGTCCAGAACTAGAAAAACTTATTTGAAACCATGAAAAATCGAATGAGTTTTCGCCTTCTCTCCCTTTCTCCCTTGGTATGGCACCATTTTTGTTAATTTCTCTGTCATCGATGCTTTTTGAAGGCTGTTCTTTAATTGGAGTTTACTTGACTGGTTTGAATATTTTTAAAAGAAACCTGGACATCAGGTGTGATTCTCCACAAAAGGAACGTTCTTGCTTATGTTGACAATTATTCAACCATTTAATCTGCGATTCATTGTGTGCGAAAATACTTCTTTTCTAACACATTTGCAGGCTTATTGGTTTAAGCTGAATGTTCCCCTGAAGCAGCATAGAATTTAACAACAATCCGGGTCATTAGATAATTTGGTAGATCGGCTTACTCAGCTGCTCAAAGAAGTAGTCAGAGAACACTTTCCATTTAGGTTTTCAACTGGTTTATTAAAAACGTACTGCATAAACCAGTGCAAAATTAGATATACATAAAAATAATAGCAGAATCTAGATGAACTCTGGGAGGCATGTAAGACTGCATTCTCTGCTATTCCTGATGACTTCATTAATAAATTGTATGAATCATTGTTGAACCGCATGGATGCAGTCCTTCAAGCTCATGGAAGTCACACAAAATATTAAATATGACTCTAATAGCACCACAACTTCATTCACCAATGTTATGCAACATATATTTGTATTTTAAGTTAATTATTTGTTTGAATATCACATTACTTTCTGTGGGCAACAAAACTTTTGTCTTGCGAAAATCTGACCATTTGTCTCCATTAAATGATCAATATTTCTGCATTGATGCCAATTTATTTTCTTAACCTAAACCACATTTTGGAGGGTTTCAGCTTTCAAAGGATTAATTTATACAACCAATGGATGAATTTACCGTCAGGTTATAAGCTTTTATTTACATCACATGGATAAGCAACATAACTTCTGTCAGGGTGTGTATATATGAGGGGCTGTTGTGGCGACCATACTATATAATGGAGGGCTGTGGTGGATTTCATACTGCATCGCCTGCTGCATCGCCCCACCCCTGCCACCGCCAGCTTCCCACAACAGCAACCCTGCCTCCTGTGACCACGCTTCACCGCAATCGCCCCCCAGGAAGGCTACATTTGGATTATAAGACGCACCACCATTTTCATTCCAAATTTGAGGGAAAAAAGTGTGTTTTATAATCCAAAAAATATGGTAGTCTCCTTGACTGTCCTTGGGTTTGACATTTAAAATATAGGATGTCAGGGATGAATATCACAATTTGTCCCTTGTATTGTGTAAATGGTCTCTAAACAATGAATGATTCTATATCTAACTTTAAAAACACACTCTTTGTTGAGCCTCATCCCTAAAATACATCACTTTTTTTTCTTTTTTACTTTTGCTGGTATTGTTTGAGGGAGAAAAGGGTAACAATTCTACTGGAAGTGGAAAGTAGGGGACCTATTTCTTTAGTCTCTGACCCATTCCTTTACTTGGGGACTGAGGGTTCATCGAGGGGGTACCATCATCTTCATCTGCCTAGTTCACCAAAACACCTTGTCCCGGCCCTTTCCCTTAAAGAGTACTTTTCCTTTAATGACAAGTTTTGTTTTTACCCTCAGTGGGGGTAGATATCGCCATTTAACTATTCCACTCAGGCAGTACAAGATTATTTGCACCTCTGTAATTATTTATCATTTACTGCAGTTATTTTTCATACTTTCAGCATTTTATATCACTACTATAATGCATTATGTGAAGCATCATACTCTTACCTCTTTTAATGCCAGAGCATTTCAACGTTTTATACAAAAGCTACTTCTGTGAGATATTTTTGGTGACTTGCATTACAAAAATGATTTCTTTCTCTGTGAGGGAACTGTGGGGAGCATTTTATGCCTTGCATTTTCTTTGATTTAATGTTATTTTTTAAGAAATTTAGAATGACAGCTAAAATACAGCATAAGCCAAAATGGGATAAAAATGAGGCAACATAACAGCAAATACAAGTTTTACGTCAGACACAACAATTTATGCCATGACTGAAAAGCAATATGCACAAAGACTAAAGTGAGAGGCGACATAAACTACCAGATATGAGAGAATAGCTTACAATATAGTTCCTTTTGTCCACATTATGGACTCTTGGGGCCAATACATCAGGTACATATTAATGCAAAGTTGGCTGGAATAATATGCAACAAATTCATTAAGGAGGTAGTCTGGGATTTTAACATTGATGGCTTATCCTTAGGATAGGTTATCAATGTCTGATTGATGGGGGTGCAACACCTGGTGCCCCGGCTGATCAGCTGTTGTCTAGTTGTTGGTGGTCGCCGAAACTGCTCAGTTATGGAGCTGCACACCTCAGCCCCGTCTATTGTATAGTGGCCATAGCCGGGTACTGCAAATGTACCACCTATTCAAATCAATAGGGAGTGAATGTGCAGTACCCGACCATGGCCACTATTCTGTTGATGGATCTATGCAGTTCAGTAACTGAGCAGTTCCCGAGACGGACACCGGGAACAGCTGTTCAGTGGGAGAGCCAGCATCACTACTCGGTGCACCCAGGTAAATGACAGGCGCCCTGGACAAATGGGGGGCCCCTCACCATTGGGGACACCAGCAAGCTATGGGTTGAAAGCAATAACACTCCCTCTCCAATCATTCCCTCTTTGCGTCTGGGCTGTGTGATGGCTCAGTGCAGAGGGCGCAATGGCATCACTACAGGGTGTCCTCTGTGCTCAGCAGTTTCGAGGGTCAAAAGATGCTGAAGAGACCAGAACAAGGAGAGGTGAGTTTATGATTATTTTTTATGAATGTAGCATTATATGGGGCCCGTTATAGTGTAAGGAGCAATATATGGGGCCCATTACACTGTATGGAGTAATACTGTATATAGGGCCCATTATACTGTATGGAGCAATAAACAGTGGTGTGTAAAAGTGTTTATCCCTTTCTGATTTCGTATTCCCACTCATCTTTGCAGAATTGTGATGAGTTAGCCACATTGGAGGGTTTCTGAGCATGAATCGCCTTTTTAAGGTCATGCCATAACATGTCAATCAGATTAATTTCAAGCCATTGATAGGTCACGCCAAAGTCTTAATTTTGTTTTTCTTAAGCCATTCAGAGGTGGACTTGCTGGTGTGGATCATTGTCCTGCTGCATAACTCAAGGATGCTTCAGTTTGAGGTCATGAAAATTCTCCTTCAGGATTTTTTAGAGGACAGCAGAATTCATGGTTCCATTTACCACAACAAGTCTTTCAGTTGCTAAAGCAGCAAAACAGCCCTGGACCATAACACTGCCACCACATTACCACCATAATTTACTGTTGGTACGATGTTCCTTTTCTGAAATGCTTTGTTACTTCTACGCCAGATAAAAAGGTACATACACCTTCCAAAAAGTTCAACTTTTGTCTCTTCTGTTCATAGAGTATTCTTGCAAAAGTCTTGGGGATCATCAAGATGCTTTATGGCAAAACTGAGATGTTGTTTCTTATTTGTTCCAAAATTTCTTGGGATCGCAGCTTTTGAGGATCTTTTGATTTATTTCACTTTGTCAGCAGGTCCTATTTAAGTGATTTCTTGACAGAGAACAGGTGTGGCAGTAATCAGACCTTGGTGTAGTTAGGGAATTTGAACTCAGCTTCCCAAAGATGTGATAGACCACAGTAAATATATGTTTTAAGGGGAAAATCACTTTTTCCCACAGAACCCTGTAGGTTTGGATCTCTTTTTCCCTTAATAGTAAAGACCTTCATTTAATATTTGCATTTGTGATTAATTGTGTTATCTCTGTCTAATATTTAAACTTGTTTTGTGATCTGAAACATTAAGTGTGACAAACATGCAAAAGAATAGGAAATTAGGAAGAGGGCAAACACTTTTTCACAGCACCGTATGGGGCCCGATATACTGTATGTTTCACTATGTGGGGATCATTATACTGAAAAGAGCAATATACGTTGCCCATAATACTGTATGAAGAACTATGTGGTGCCGATAATACTGTATGGAAAACTATGTAGGGCCCATAATAATGTATGGAAGACTACGTGGTGCCCGTAATACTGTATAGAAGACTATACTGTCTGGTCTAAAATGAAAAGTTTGCAATCACTCTGTGTGACTGCAAACATTTGAATCCCCGTGCCCACGCAAACCTGCAGCCGGCCCTGGTCGCACCCCCATCAATCAGACATTGATGACCTATCCTAAGGCGAGGACCATCAATGTTAAAGTCCCAGACAACCCGTTTACATGGTATGCACCTGTTGAGTAACATATTGTAGCAGTGTTCCTAAACCTATAGCTCACAAGCTCTAGGAAAAGTACAGTTTCCATCATATCATGACAGTCGAAGAGACTCACAATAGACATCTTCCCTGATAGGAGTCGTTATTTTTCTTTTTACTTAGCTCAGACCATCCATGATAAAATGTTGTGCACAATTTATTTCCCAGTCCATTGTAACAAAGTTAGCAAGGCCGAAAAAAAGACATTTGTCCATCCAGGTTCAGATTAAATCCCCAGATCTATTCCCTTCTAAAGAACCTAATAACTGTAAGATACAATATTGTTATGCTCCAGGAAGACATCCAGGCCTCTCTTGAACCCCTCAACTGAGTTTGCCATCACCAACTCATTGCTTCAGTTTAATTCCCTCATTAGCAACACAAATAAAGTCAGACCATAGACAATGACTGAAAAATAAATCTAGACTCAAAGTTAGGTTAGACCACATAATAAAACATAATTAGACTCTAAATTAAAAATATATCACTAAAGTTATTTTATATTCTATCCTATCACACTAACTCCACCCCTAGACTGATGATAATTTCAATAAGTTATCATTTGGGGCTCGTTCATTTCTCATACAAGTTCTATTGTTGTTGATCACGGAAAGCACTCATGTCTATGGGGTACTTCACATGTGCGATTTTTTTCTTTAGACCAAGTGGTCCGTTCAAAAGTATTGAAACATGTCCAATATTCTTCAGATTCTGTTAGATCAAACTCATCAATGCAAATTTATGGTTAGTGAAAAACTTGGACAGCATCTGTTTTTCATAGATTATTTGATAGGAGAAGCTTGAGGAACCTTCATGAGTTTTTTTATTTTTCATCCGAGAAAACCTGATGAAATTTCTGATGATAAAACTGAAACTGACCAAACTCTGATGACACTGATCAAAACACTGATGAACCTCGGACCGTTTTTTGCACACAAGAAAAATAACTGTCTGAATGAGCCCTTAGACCTCTTCCAATACCCCAAGGTGTTTATATCAGAATTCTGAAGTAGGACACCTTTGAATTGTGTAAGATTTTTGCGCCATTTGGAGTTCTGTAAAAATGTTGTTACTTTTGGCTCTTTTACGCCAGTCCGCGCTAATGTCAAAGTACAAAGCATGTCCAGTAGATCCATCAAAGCCAGAAATGTACTACAGACGCTAAGAGAAACATTTCTGGTGAAAGTGCACACCAGTTGTAAGTTTCACCTAATTCATTAAGTGGTGTGTTTCCTCTTCATGATTTGAGGCACATTTTACTCCAGCTGTCCCTTCTTTAATTAACTGGACCCATGGTCTCCAATTGAATTTGAAAGAGGGTTGTCTTCTATTTTAGTATCATAAATGGGGCCTAATGCAGGGTCTTCTGATAATCTGATGGGCCAGTCTGACCTTGGACTGCATGAGCTAGAAGAACTCCATCACGCAAATTTGTAGTGAAAGTCACTACATTACATGAATTACATGAATTTGTTACCATCTTTTCAGTTAGCCATTAAAAGGTATCAACCACTGAGGACTCTCAAGTCTAATATTTTTCTAGTGAAAGTCATTATTTTAAAATGGAAGGTCATTGAGTGACATCCCAGGTTTTGATGCAGCATAGTCATTACTAAGCCATTAGGAACCAATCTTTCAGTAAATAAAATGGAATAAAATTGCTAGCCATAATGGTGAATAGGTTGCGTATTGTACGTATTGCATACGCTATTTTTTAGCAGTCAAATTATTCAGGTTCTGTGACTGCTTTATTCTGGAATGTGTGGGAGTATTAACAATAGGCAAAAGGAATAGAAGGATTTCTATTGATATGGTGGCTCTGAATGTATTTCAGCTATTTGAATGGTAAAAAAATCCCTCCCAGAAACATCCTGTAGACGCATATTCCGAACACCTGCATTTCATCAAGCTAATTAGCTGCAGAATTATGCACGAGAATACCTTTTGATTTCTCAGTAGGAGATAGTTAGGAATCGTTAAGTAAAAAGTGTTGTGTGCCGCTTCCTGATAATTACACCTTTTAACGTTAGTACTGCAAGTTACGTAAATGGAAATATCATGTTGTATAACATGACAGACTCTCTGTGGGCCCCCTGTGGGTCCTTATATTATTTATGAAAACTTGAACAAGAAACTAATGAAAGAATTGTAAATGTTCTGTCTTGTCCCTATCTTGACCTGCCTAGTGATGTTTGTTTCTGCCACTGGGTGCCACTGTATTCAATTTGCAGGCGGTGCTGACGTTAAAGGAGGCGGAAGAGCTAATATCACTGGGCAGGTACGGTCCCGCTAGGAATACTAATATGTCTGGGATTTGAGTTGCCAATCGTCAAGGGACATTGGTGTGTTGTGTTTGTGATGTCCAGCTGCTAAGCAGGTGTAATAATCTCCCTGCCTTGGCCCATGGTGCTGCACCACACTCTATTTAAACTCCTAGCAGTCTGCTGGGCGATGACAGTTATTGTATTAGGTTTCCCTATGCTATGGTTGTGTGTTTGTAGCAATGTGTTCCTGATTCTGACCTAGTTTTTGAAGCTAACTTAATCTTTATCGGCTACTACCTTTGATTCTGATAATGGTTAATTTGTCTCTGCTTTAACTGCTTACGTTACCTGACCCTGGCTATTTTCTTGATAACTGTTTTGTCCCCTGATTCTATCCGTAGTTCTTTCCCTACAGTTACTGAGCCAGCTATTTGACTACTATTGCCTCAGACTCATGCCTTTGCGCAGGAGCTACTCTGTGGCCACAACCCAGCAGTCCTCAGAGTAAGTCCAGATTCCAAAATAGGAGTTAAAGGGTGAAAGCCAAGGCTCCTCTTCTGTTAGCTGGAGCCATTTTACCATGTGCGTGCTGCCCCTTTAAGAACAGGGGAGCGCGCGCACAGACACAATGGACACACTCGAGAATGCAGATTTATATTAAGGCCACATACAAAAAAAAACCCGGAAGAGAACAGTTCACAGCTATACAAAACCTCCAAAAAGCTTAATCTTACTCTACGACAATCAGATAAAAGGGAAAGTGTAATTGTATTAGATATTTTGCTTTATTTACATACGACTTTTCAGATTTTAAATATTATCAATATTTATAAGTTGTTACGATCAGATCCTACTATGTAATTTAAAGTCACTTGGGTCTACTTGGTCCATAAAAAATATTTTCCCTCCCTGTTGCGTCCTATTATATGAGACAATGAAAACCAGAGCCAATGGTTGTTCGAGCATTTGCAGACTTTCGTGATGAGAGTTTCTGATTACCTTAGGGACACATCTTCAGTTCTGGGAGAAATTCAATAGCGGAATAAGGTCTTATCCACATAACAATATCACATATTCTGGAGCAGGGTAGCATTTCACTACTGACCACGGAGGGGTCATGTCTTGCTTCTCATTCTATCTGTTGGAGAGGGTGATGTGTCCTCCTAGAGGGGTCATTTAGCAGGGACAATTAGCGCTCCGAAAGGCATTTGGGATTTTAAATGTAAGTACAAAATTTCCATATGGCATGATTGACAAGAATGATGTACTTTATATCTCTTGATTTCTATTTATTGGTTTATTATAATTTGCTATATTATTTCTTTTTTGATGTAATATACAGTACAGACCAAAAGTTTGGACACACCTTCTCATTCAAATATTTTTCTGACTATGAAAATTGTAGAATCACACTGAAGGCATCAAACTATGAATTAACATATGTGGAATTATACATTACACTTTACAAAAAAGTGTGAAACAACTGAAAATACGTCTTATATTCTAGGTTCTTCAAAGTAGCCACCTTTTGCTTTGATTACTGCTTTGCACGCAGAAAAGGTGAACGGATGGACTCTACATGCCTGGTTCCCACCGTGAAGCATGGAGGAGGTGGTGTGATGTGTGGGAGTTCTTTGCTGGTGACACTGTTGGGATTTATTCAAAATTGAAGCGGTGAGTGGTCCAGCTCACCCCAAACCATCTCGATT
>JARQOD010000009.1:40435486-40477604 GCA_033576555.1 Oophaga sylvatica | reverse complement strand
TTGTTCGCTAGGCACATCTTCCGTCTACACGGCATGCCGGACAAAATTGTCAGTGACCGAGGTCCCCAGTTTGCGTCTCGGTTCTGGAGAGAGCTTTGTCGTCTACTCAGTATTGAGTTAAATCTCTCTTCAGCGTATCATCCTGAGACGAATGGGTTGGTAGAGAGGGCCAACCAGACCTTGGTCACCTATCTACGACATTTTGTCTCTGCCAGGCAGGATGACTGGGCATCCTTGCTACCATGGGCTGAGTTTGCATTAAACAATGCTGTGGCTGACTCCACCGGACAGACTCCTTTCCTTCTGAACTACGGTCAGCATCCGCGGGTTCCGGTGCCCATGCCCGTGTCTTCCGCCGACTCCAGGGTGGCAGACTGGGCTGTGGAGGCACGGGACATTTGGGACCGTACCCAGGATGCCATTCAGGCGTCCAAGGAGAGGATGAGGTCCTCTGCCGACGCACATCGGCGCCCCGCTCCAACATTTGCTCCTGGGGACTTGGTGTGGCTCTCCGCCCGTAACATCAGGCTGCGAGTTGAGTCCACTAAGTTGGCACCCCGCTACCTGGGTCCTTTCAAGGTCATCGAGCAGGTTAACCCTGTGGTATATCGTTTGGCTCTTCCACCACGCCTGGGTATCTCCGACACCTTTCATGTATCCCTCCTGAAACCCGTGCTCATGTCCCGGTTTTCTGAGTCATCTGCCGGGACATCGGGTTCATCTACGGATGACCATGAGGTGAACGCCATCGTAGGGTGTAAGGTGGTACGGGGCAAAAAGGTTTATTTGGTGGACTATGGGCCTGAGGATAGGTCTTGGGAGCCTGCCGAGCATATTCACGCTCCGCAGCTCATCGCTGTCTTTGAGTGCAGCGAGGCACAAAGAAGGGGCGGCCCTAGGAGGGGGGGTAATGTTAGGGTTCGATTTCCCGCTGCTGCACAAGGGGAGTCTCAAACCTGTCCCGCTGCGGTCTCCCATTCATCTCCGGCTGCAGTGGAGCCTGCTCAGCAGAGACGTCGGTCCAGGCGTCTTGCCCACTCTCTACTGTGCAGTGACTTGCTGCTGCCTTTCCTGGATCTGCTATTATAGCCAGTGCTGGAGCAGTCGTCTTTGAGACAAAGTCCTGCGTTTTCCCATCTGAGCATGCCCAGAGTGAGATCTCTCATTGGAGATCAGGGGTCACATGTTCAGGTGCTGCAGCGGCTCCTATTGGTCCGCCAGGAAGGTCATGTAGCTACGTTTGTTTGTAACAGCTTCTCATTGGTCCTTGTTCCTGGAAGGTCCTGTAGCTGTTGCTATAAAAGGGTAGCATGGCTGGGCCGCCATGCGCTAATATCAATCATTGTATGCTATGCGCCAGTGTGGTCAAGTGTATGTGTGGATAGGGACCCGGCTGAAATAAGCCACTAGTATACCGACTTAATCGGTGAGGAGTTTGGTATGGTAGCTGGTCAGGGTCGGTGTCCTAGATGCCCTAGATTACCGGCATAACCGGTGAGGAGTTTTGATTGCCGTATTCAGGGTCTGGCGTTCAGACGCCATAGATTGTGGGTGACTCCCGCGAGGACATTAGCACATGATCACGCTTTATGAACGCGTAGCACTTAACTGTGTACCTGAGAGCCTGACAGGACACAGTACTTTTTCTCAGTGGCCCTGTGACGTAACAGGGTTCGCTTTCAACGCTAGACAGCGCCCTAGCGGGTTTTCTTTGCCACTCAGTTGTGTCTAGTGAGTGCGCACACATCGCCATATAGCGCTGCGGCTCTCCTTCTAGCGGCTCTGTGGAGTAACAGAGTTCGCACTTATTGCCACAGCGCATTACGGCGTTTATGTTGGCGACTCTGCGGGATAACAGAGTTTTCTTCTCGCGCCATTTCTACTAGCAGCAGGCTCCGCTTGCAGGTGGACCCAGGGCTGCGAACGCACCTCTCTACTTTATATATTTGGTGCGTTCTGCAGACCCTTAACAACGAGAGCATTCTGCAGGCCCCCAGCTGCCATTGTAATCCAACTGTCCCCTGCAATCACTTTGCGGGATGTCGATTAGAGCAATGAATGTGTACAGCAGTGATCACAGTATGTAAATGTTGCTCTCAGTAATTGACAGCAGAATTTATATAAACAGCAACGATCAAGGCTAGCGGCGATCGTTGCTGTCACAAGCAGATGCCGGCTGTGTGTCACAGTCAGCATCTGCCCCGTATGGAACAGGCTCAGCCTCCGAGCCCGCTCCATACCTGCGCACCCTGTCTGTGGCATACAGTTATGTCAGGGTGTGCAAAGACTTATTGTCTACATTGGTTTAGGCCAATTTGTACCTGCACACAGAGCACTCTGTGAGTGACACCAAAGAGGAGTGCTTTGTGAGTAGCACCAACAAGAAGTACACTGTGAGTGACACCAGTGAGTAGCGCTCTATGAATGAGGAACGCTCTGAGTGACACAATAATAAGAAGCACTCTGTGAGTGATAGCAACAAAGAGACACCAAAAAAGGAGTGCTTTTTGAACAACATCAACAAAAAGTACTCTGTGAGTGATACTAACGAGGAACACTGTGAGTGACACCTATGAGAAGCGCTCTGTGAGTGACACCAATTTCGATTTTTTTATATACAGCCTTTTCAGTTAAGCACTTGCGCTTTATATTTGGCTTTAAAATACTATGTGTTTATGGAAAAATAGCTTTAAGACATGGAATTGTGGGTAGGTTAAGCCTGGACAGTGCAATATTGAATATTTTGCCCTAATATGAAGGCTCTATACAGGATGCACTCATTCAATTTTTTGTAAGCAAGCCACTATTGCTCTATCTGCTGGAATTTTTAGCATTATTTTAATATGATTCAATAAAATAATTTCATTTTAAGATTTATATTGTTGCAATGTTTAAGACTTTTCCCTAAAAAACAATTATTTATTTGGGGATGTGTTTTGATATAATGGTCTTAAACTAACCTTAACTTCCTGCCTGTGGCACTATAGAGTACAAGTCCTCTTTTTTTGAAGAGGCAATTTGCATGCCTAAGAGATAGTAACTAGAGATGAGCGAATTTGTTCAGATTTTGGCCTTGAATCTGATTTTAACATATTCGGGCCATATTCGAACACTATTCGTGCCGAATGTATGTCTTATGATCGGTTCCGAACATATTTGCTAATTTTTGCTCCCATTGACTCTAATGACGCTCGGATGTGTTCGACTAATATTGCAAAAACAGAATTCGAGTCCGATCATATTCGGAACTGAATCCAAACAAATTTCCTCATCTCTAATAGTAACTTAGAGTGTCCATTACCCACTTAATGACTAAACACTCCTCCACTGTGGAATAGTTTTTCTTGCAGGAAGACAGCGTACGACTTGGGTACATTATCGGGTGCTCTTCCCTGTTCATCTCCTGAGACCAGATTGCTCGCAGGCCAATATTGATGTGTCAGTCTGGACCACAAACTCTCTGGAGAAGTGCCACCAAGTCTGGCTGTTTACACAGAGCTAGCTTTAGTTCCTGAAAGGCCGTCTCAGCTTCTGAAGACAGCCTAGTCATAACCAATTTTGTTCCTTTAAGAAGGTCCATCAGAATGGTTGCTTTGTGGTGAAGTTAGGGATAAACCAGCGGTAGTAGCCCAAGATTCTTAGGAACACTCTGATCTACTTCTTTGAGAATCTGACCAAATCTGGATCATGTCAACTTTATTTGAGGCTTGATTTTGCACCTTCCTACGACAAAGCCGAACTATTTGGCTTCCTCCATTCCCATGGCATAGTTCTTCAAGTTGTCGGAAACCCCCCCTTTCTTAGAGCAGCAAGTATCACCTGGACTTTGCTCAGATGACTTATCCAATCATGGCTGAAGATCACAATGTCATCAAGGTAGGCCACGGCGTACTTCTTGTGGGGAACTAGGATCCAGCTCTTTGGAAGGTGGCCGGAGCTCCTTGTAACCCAAATGGCATCCTTGTGTACTGGAAACATCCATCTGGATGTTGAGAAAGCCATCTTCTCCTTGGTGTCTTTGGATAGAGGATACCCTTTCGTGAGGTCAAGGGCGGTAATGTACCATGCTAACCCAGCCTTTCAGTCAGTTCATCAACACGGGCATTGGATACGTATGTTAGGGTTCGAGTTCCCGCTGCTGCACAAGGGGAGTCTCGAACCAGCCCCGCTGCGGTCTCCCATTCATCTCCGGCCGCAGTGGAGCCTGCTCTGCAGAGACGTCGGTCCAAGCGTCTTGCCCACTCCAGTACTGTGCAGTGACTTGCTGCTGCCTTTCCTGGATCTGCTATTATAGCCAGTGCTGGAGCAGACGTCTTTGGGACAAAGTCCTGCGTTTTCCCTTCTGAGCATGCCCAGAGTGAGATCTCTCATTGGAGATCAGGGGTCACATGCTCAGGTACTGCAGCAGCTCCTATTGGTCTGCCAGGAAGGTCCTGTGACTACTGTTGTTCTGGAACAAGCTTCATTGGTCATTGTTTCTGGCAGGTCCTGTAGCTGTTACTATAAAAGGGTAGCATGGCTGGGCCGCCATGCGCTAATATCAACCATTGTATGCTATGCGCCAGTGTGGTCATGTGTGTGTGTGGTTAGGGACCCGGCTGAAATAAGCCACTAGAATACCGACTTAATCGGTGAGGAGTTTGGTGTGCTAGCTGGTCAGGGTCGGCGTCCTAGATGCCCTAGATTACCGGCATAACCGGTGAGGAGTTTTGATTGCCGTATTCAGGGTCTGGCGTTCAGACGCCATAGATTGCAGGTGACTCCCGCGAGGACATTAGCACATGATCACGCTTTATGTACGCTTAGCACTTAACTGTGTACCTGAGAGCCTGACAGGACACAGCACTTTTTCTCAGCGGCCCTGTGACGTAACAGGGTTCGCTTTCAACGCTAGACAGCGCCCTAGCGTGTTTTCTTTGCGACTCAGTTGTGTTTAGTGAGTTCGCACACATCGCCATATAGCGCTGCGGCTCTCCTTCTAGCGGCTCTGTGGAGTAACAGAGTTCGCACTTATTGCCACAGCGCGTTACGGCGTTTATGTTGGCGACTCTGCGGGATAACAGAGTTTGCTTCTTACGCCATTTTACTAGCAGCAGGCTCCGCCTGCACGGTGGACCCCGGGCTGCGAACGCACCTCTCCACATCTTATATTTGGTGCGTTCCGCAGACCCTAACATAATATTAGCGCCAGGGTCTGGCTAGTAAAATGGCGGATGAACAGCGTTTACAGCTGTACATCCAGCAGCTGGAGGGTAGGTTGGCGGCTCTTGAGCGCACAACCTCAGCTGTGGATGTTACCGCAGTCGCTGTTCAGGCTGCTAGCGTAGCTGCAGCCAGTTTGTCCTCTGCCACCTCTGTCCCTACATTGTCCCACCTCCCGCTTCCAGACAAGTTTGCTGGTGACAGCAAGCAATGTCGGGGATTCGTGAGTCAGTGCTCCATACACCTTGAGCTTCTGGCTGCACGTTTACCCACGGATCGGGCACAAGTGGGCTTTGTGATAGCTCTTCTGTCGGGCAGAGCGTTGGAGTGGGCAACGCCTCTGTGGGAGCGCGAGACCGTGTGGTGCGGAGTTCTTCTCGTTTTCTGGAGGCTCTGAAAAAGTTTTTCTAGGACCTCAGATCACCCACGATACGGCGCTCAAACTGCTGGCAAGTACCCAGGGTTCGGCTTTGGTCAGCCAGTTTGCTGTCCAATTTCGGACTCTGGCCTCGGAATTAGAGTGGCCAGATAAAGTCCTCATTCCCGTGTTCTGGAGAGGACTGGTGGGTCATGTGAAAGACGCCTTGGCTACCAGAGAGATTCCTGCCACACTGGAGAAGCTTATCGCTATTTCCACCCGCGTCGACCTCCGTTTCCACGAGCGGAGGCTGGAACGTGCCCAGTGTAGGCAAGGGTTCGGTTGGCTCCAACCTTCACCACCCCTCTGGAGTCGCCCGTTCAGGCGCCCGACCTTCAGGAGGTTGCTCCTGCAGGATCTAAATCTCGGGTCACTCGTCCATCCCCAATTTGTTATATTTGCCAGCAGCAGGGACATTTTGCCAACCGATGTCCACAGCGGCTGAATAAACGGTCGCGCCCAGTAACCGTAGGAACAGGGTCACTGGACGCCATGAGTTTTGCCCCTAAAGTGCTCCTCAAGGGGATAATTACCCATGGTTCTACCACCCTACCCGTCAAGCTGTGTGTGGATTCTGGGGCAGAGGGGAATTTTATGTCATCCTCCTTTGCTTCTCGCCACACCATGCCTTTGGTGTTGCTGGCTGAACCAGTATCGGTACGGGTGTTGAAAGGAGCAATTCTGCCCTCACAAATCACCCATCAGTCTGTCCCACTCACCTTGTCTATGTCTCCTTCCCATCAGGAGAATATATCATTTTTTATCCTCCCTGAGGGTATAGATGAGGTTTTGTTGGGATTACCCTGGCTCCGCCACCACTCTCCCCATATTGAGTGGTCTTCAGGGAGAATTCTGGGTTGGGGTAATTTATGTAAAGGCAGATGCATTAGGGACAGCGTGCAGGTCAACACCACTGAGATACCCATAGACCTCTCTCCTCTTCCCAAGGTCTATTTGTCTTATGCCGACGTTTTCTCGAAGAAGGCTGCGGAGACTCTTCCGCCTCATCGCCCCTATGACTGTCCTATCGACCTCTTGCCTGGAGCTGAGCCTCCTAGTGGAAGGGTTTATCCCCTCTCTCTTCCTGAGACAGAGGCCATGTCCCAATATATTCAGGAGAACTTGGCAAGGGGATTCATTAGGAAGTCGGTGTCACCAGCAGGAGCGGGGTTCTTCTTTGTGCAGAAGAAGAACGGAGAATTACGTCCGTGCATTGATTATAGGGGTCTCAACGCTATCACCGTGAAAAATAAATATCCTTTGCCGCTAATCTCTGAGCTCTTTGACAGGCTTCGGGGAGCAAGGGTATTTACTAAGTTAGACCTGCGGGGTGCGTATAACCTGATTCGCATCCGTGAGGGGGACGAATGGAAGACGGCATTTAACACCAGGGATGGGCATTATGAATATCTGGTAATGCCCTTTGGGCTCTGTAACGCCCCAGCTGTCTTCCAAGACTTTGTGAATGACATCTTCCGGGATATGTTGACCACCTCGGTGGTAGTCTATCTGGATGACATTCTCATCTTTTCTCCAGATATGGCCTCCCACCGGAGAGATGTCTGCAAGGTCTTCGACCTCTTGCGAGCAAATTCCCTATATGCGAAGTTGGAGAAGTGCATGTTTGAGCAGGAGTCTCTACCTTTCCTGGGCTATATCATCTCCACCCAGGGATTGGCTATGGATCCTACCAAACTACAGGCTGTGATGGATTGGCAAGAACCCCACTCCCTGAAGGCTGTGCAGCGCTTTATGGGGTTCATTAACTACTATCGCCAATTCATTCCCCACTTCTCTACTTTGGTAGCTCCCTTGGTAGCCCTCACCAAGAAGGGAACTAATCCCAAGTTGTGGTCAGAGGAGGTCACAAAGGCGTTCTCCTCCATCAAGTCGCATTTCGCCAGTGCTCCCATCTTACATCGCCCCGATGTCGATAAATCGTTTATCTTAGAGGTGGATGCCTCTTCTGTTGGTGCTGGAGCAGTCCTCTTTCAAAAGGATGCCCAGGGTCGGAAGCATCCCTGCTTCTTCTTTTCTAAGACCTTTACACCAGCAGAGAGGAATTATTCCATCGGGGACAGGGAGTTACTGGCTATGAAGTTGGCCTTCTCCGAGTGGAGACATCTTCTGGAGGGGGCTCTCTTCCCCTTCCAAGTATTCACGGACCACAAGAGCTTGGTGTATTTGCAGACAGCCCAGCGGCTAAATTCCCGTCAGGCCAGATGGTCCTTGTTTTTCTCCCGGTTCCATTTCACCCTCCATTTCCTCTCCGGTGAGAAGAACATTCGCGCAGACGCTCTATCCCGCTCCGTGGTGTCCTCTGAGGAGGTGGAGGAGGAGCCTCGGCTTATTGTCCCCACAGAAAGCCTAAGAACGGTGGCTCCGGTTTCGCTTGAGTCTGTGCCTCCGGGCAAGACTTTAGTGCCCATCAATTTGCGACCGGAAGTACTCTCTTGGGCACATTTGTCCAGGGTGGGTGGACATTTTGGGACAAAAAGGACTTCTGAGTTGCTGGCGAGAACATACTGGTGGCCGCAGATGGCCCGTGACGTCAGGGAATACGTTCAGGCGTGCGTCTCCTGCGCCAAGAATAAGTCCCCTCGACAACGGCCAGCTGGGTTACTTTTCCCTTTACCGGTGGCAGACAGGCCTTGGGAGATAGTCGGGATGGATTTTGTGGTGGGCTTACTCAAGTCTCGGGCGCACCATCATCTGGGTGATAACCGACCACTTCTCCAAAATGGTGCACTTAGTGCCGTTACCACGGTTACCGTCTGCACGGGCCTTGGCAGCATTATTCATTAGGCATATTTTCCGCCTTCACGGTATGCCAGACAAAATTGTCAGTGATCGAGGTCCCCAGATTGCGTCTCGGTTCTGGAGAGAGCTGTGTCGTTTACTCAGCATTGAGTTGAATCTCTCCTCTGCATACCATCCCGAGACGAATGGGTTGGTAGAGAGGGCCAACCAGACCTTGGTCACATACTTGCGACATTTTGTCTCTGCCAGGCAGGATGACTGGGATCCTTGCTACCGTGGGCTGAGTTTGCTCTAAATAATGCTGTGGCTGACTCCACCGGACAGACCCCATTCCTCCTGAACTACGGTCAGCATCCGCGGGTACCAGTGCCCATGCCCGTGTCTTCCGCTGATTCCAGGGTGGCAGACTGGGCTGTGGAGGCACGGGACATTTGGGACCGCACACAGGATGCCATTCAGGCCTCCAAAGAGAGGATGAGGTCTTCGGCCGATGCCCATCGGCGCCCCGCTCCTACATTTGCTCCGGGTGACCTAGTGTGGCTTTCTGCCCGAAACATCAGGCTACGTGTAGAGTCCACCAAGTTGGCACCTTGCTTTTTGGGCCCCTTTAAAGTTCTTGAGCAGGTGAACCCGGTGGTTTACCGCCTAGCCCTTCCGCCTCGCCTTGGTATCACTGACACCTTTCACGTGTCCCTCCTGAAACCCGTGGCCATTTCCCGGTTTTCCGAGTCATCTGCCGGGACGTCGGGTTCATCTACCGACAATCATGAGGTGAACGCCATTGTTGGGTACAAGGTGGTACGAGGCAAAAAATTTTATTTGGTGGATTGGAGGGGTTATGGGCCTGAGGATAGGTCCTGGGAGCCTGCCGAGCATGTTCACGCTACGCAGCTCATCGCTGCCTTTGAGCGCAGCGAGGCCCAAAGAAGGGGGGCCCTAGGAGGGGGGGTAATGTTAGGGTTTGAGTTCCCGCTGCTGCACAAGGGGAGTCTCGAACCAGCCCCGCTGCGGTCTCCCATTCATCTCCGGCCGCAGTGGAGCCTGCTCTGCAGAGACGTCGGTCCAAGCGTCTTGCCCACTCCAGTACTGTGCAGTGACTTGCTGCTGCCTTTCCTGGATCTGCTATTATAGCCAGTGCTGGAGCAGACGTCTTTGGGACAAAGTCCTGCGTTTTCCCTTCTGAGCATGCCCAGAGTGAGATCTCTCATTGGAGATCAGGGGTCACATGCTCAGGTACTGCAGCAGCTCCTATTGGTCTGCCAGGAAGGTCCTGTGACTACTGTTGTTCTGGAACAAGCTTCATTGGTCCTTGTTTCTGGCAGGTCCTGTAGCTGTTACTATAAAAGGGTAGCATGGCTGGGCCGCCATGCGCTAATATCAACCATTGTATGCTATGCGCCAGTGTGGTCATGTGTGTGTGTGGTTAGGGACCCGGCTGAAATAAGCCACTAGAATACCGACTTAATCGGTGAGGAGTTTGGTGTGCTAGCTGGTCAGGGTCGGCGTCCTAGATGCCCTAGATTACCGGCATAACCGGTGAGGAGTTTTGATTGCCGTATTCAGGGTCTGGCGTTCAGACGCCATAGATTGCGGGTGACTCCCGCGAGGACATTAGCACATGATCACGCTTTATGTACGCTTAGCACTTAACTGTGTACCTGAGAGCCTGACAGGACACAGCACTTTTTCTCAGCGGCCCTGTGACGTAACAGGGTTCGCTTTCAATGCTAGACAGCGCCCTAGCGTGTTTTCTTTGCGACTCAGTTGTGTTTAGTGAGTTCGCACACATCGCCATATAGCGCTGCGGCTCTCCTTCTAGCGGCTCTGTGGAGTAACAGAGTTCGCACTTATTGCCACAGCGCGTTACGGCGTTTATGTTGGCGACTCTGCGGGATAACAGAGTTTGCTTCTTACGCCATTTTACTAGCAGCAGGCTCCGCCTGCACGGTGGACCCCGGGCTGCGAACGCACCTCTCCACATCTTATATTTGGTGCGTTCCGCAGACCCTAACAACGTATCGAACTTAGAGACCTCAATCAACTTCCTGTAATCATTGCAAAACCACCATTCTCCATCAAGTTGCGGCACTAAGACTATGGGATTGGATCAGCCACTCTTAAACACTTCAATGAGTCCTAGGTTCAGCATCAGCTTCACCTTTTTAGAGAGCACCTCTCGGCGGGCTTCAGGGATCCTATATGGCTTCAAGTTTACCTGAACAAAGAGACTCCGTGAGAACCTCATGCTCTATGACCAGAGTACAACTGGTAATTCCGAGAACAGGTCTCTGTTTCGATGTAGCAATTCTCGGCACTGCTACTTTTGGGCATGTGATAAAATCTTTGCCACCTTGACATCTTCTATGTTGGCTTTTAAATTCACAAGCAAACAAAGGGCTTCCATGGGTTCCCTGTCTTGTCACGGCTTGGGCAGGTTGACATGGTACACCTGGTAGGGCTTCCATCTCCCTGGTTTGTGGATTGCATAGATGACCTCGCCAATGTTTTCAACCACTTCATATGGGCCCTCCCACTTGACCAGAAATTTGCTCTCCACCATGGGTACCAGCACCAGGACCCTATCTATGGGGTTGAAGTGTCTCACCCTCGCTAACCTATTGTACATGCTCCACTGTGCCTCTGGAACTTTGGGGAGGTTCTCTTTCACAATGAGCATAACCTCTACAATCCTTTGTTGCATCTCAGTGACCTGTTCGATTACATTCCTGTAGTGTGTAGACTCTGCTTCCCAGGTCTCATGCGCAACATCCAGAAGTCCACGTGGGGTGTTGATGATACACCAATTCAAAAGGGGAGAAACCAGTAGAGGCCTGTGGGACTTCTCTGATGGAGAATAACAGGTATGGCAGTAGACTGTCCCAGTCTTGGCAGTCCTTCTCTAAGACCTTCTTAAGCGTGGCCTTCAAGGTTTTATTAAACATTTCCACCAGACCATCCATCTGTGGATGGTACATGGAGATACTGAGTTGTGTAATTTGCAGGGTTTTGCACAATTATCGCATCACCTTTGAACATGAAAGGATTTCCTTGGTCCTTTAGGATCAACTTAGGCAACCCTGTTTTGGAAAAGATATGGACCAACTCCTAAGCTATACACATCGGAGGAGTTTCGTAGTGATACAGCCTCCGGGTACAATGTAGCAGAGTCCAGGACCACAAGTATATATTGATACCCTCTGGAGGACTTGACCAGGGTGCCCATAAGATCCATGGCTATGCGATCAAATGGGACCTCAATGATGGGCACTGGTACTAAGGCACTACGGAAGAGAGCCACTGGGGAGGTCAACCAGCAGGTGGGGCAGGACCTACAATAATTCATGATTTCTCAGTGACAATCGGCCAGTAGAACCTCTGGAGGATCTGTTCCTGGATTTTGTCTACCCCAGATGACTACCTAACACATGAGTATGGGTCATGACTAACACCCTGAAGAGCACTGGCAGCAGCAACGGCTCTATCATCTCACTCCTCTACTTGATGACACGGAATAGTAACTCCACACTTATGGCAAAATATGAGTATCAGGTGTTGGCCCCTAGCTCTTGAGCAACACCATTAAGTACAGTCACATATTATCATGTGCCTCTTTAAGAATTAAGTTCCTGAGTTGGGCGGTTCCAAAGTTTCCCCTGGAAACCCCCAGTTCTAGGGCGTTAGGTAAGCCTGTCCGCTGCGGCCTGCAGCCAGGGTTCTTTAGGGGTGATCTGGCTGTTGTCCGAGCAACCAGGTGACTCCGCTTATCTTCAGAAGTCCCAGAATAAAGCAAAGTACCGCCCTATTATTATAGGATGTAATAGGCCATGGACGACTCCAACTTCATGAGTCTTTGTGCCACAATTTGTGTTTATGACCACACGAACTACAGGGTAATAATTAGCACCTCCATGGATACACCGGATGCCCACCACCTTCCCAGAAATTAACCGGTGAGGAAGTGTGGCCCTTCCTAGGGTTAGTTGGATGAGCAGGGCTGATATATCAAATAAGATTGAGTATATTGAAAAAGCTGATTGATAAAATTACCTTTATTAAGTCTATGTTAAAAACATGTAGTGAATCAAAAGTGAACGTGCTAAAAAACCAAACAAAAATGTGCAAAAAACAAAGGAACACAATTAAAACTGATAATGATATATAGGGACTATCCTGGAGTGTTAATTCCTCTTAATTGTTGCCAGTCTGTGGCTAGTTGCTCAATGGGTGAGCGTATAGAGGAGTACACTATTGCATAATTGCATAAATTCTCTGTGTGGCATCTAAAAATACCATGAGACGTGTTAGTAGTCCTTTTGTGTACAACTATATTGCTCTTATTTGTTGTAGAGGTAATATCTTAACATACAACAAGTTGTACTTATACTAAATGTGTATATTAATTATCAGAAGAAGATATGAATGCTCCTTAAACATACCGGAGCTAAATGGTAACAGTACACCTGTCATAACCTGTCCTCTCTGTAGCTTATTAACACACCCAAACTCGGAGCCTAGGAAAACATATATTGATCCATAAACAGACGGTCTCACTGTGGGTACTACGTTATAGTGATACTTATCTGTATCATCGTGCTACGGACTAGGTACTGATTTGTTCTGGGGAGACCAGCATAGATCATTTATTTGGGGTAGAGATCGCAGATCATAGCATAAATGATCTATGCTGGTCTCCCCCAGAACAAATCAGTACCTAGTCCGTAGCACGATGATACAGATAAGTATCACTATAACGTAGTACCCACAGTGAGACCGTCTGTTTATGGATCAATATATGTTTTCCTAGGCTCCGAGTTTGGGTGTGTTAATAAGCTACAGAGGACAGGTTATGACAGGTGTACTGTTACCATTTAGCTCCGGTATGTTTAAGGAGCATTCATATCTTCTTCTGATAATTAATATACACATTTAGTATAAGTACAACTTGTTGTATGTTAAGATATTACCTCTACAACAAATAAGAGCAATATAGTTGTACACAAAAGGACTACTAACACGTCTCATGGTATTTTTAGATGCCACACAGAGAATTTATGCAATTATGCAATAGTGTACTCCTCTATACGCTCACCCATTGAGCAACTAGCCACAGACTGGCAACAATTAAGAGGAATTAACACTCCAGGATAGTCCCTATATATCATTATCAGTTTTAATTGTGTTCCTTTGTTTTTTGCACATTTTTGTTTGGTTTTTTAGCACGTTCACTTTTGATTCACTACATGTTTTTAACATAGACTTAATAAAGGTAATTTTATCAATCAGCTTTTTCAATATACCCTTCCTAGGGTTACTAAACTCTCTGAATCCAATAGATCAGTTACTGACATCTGATTCACTGAAACTGGTCAGGCCTGCGGCTCCTAACTGGGTTGAAGGTCAGCACTGCCAGCTGGGTTTTTCAAAATCAGAGCAGCGCTGTCCTATACTGCAGTCCATTGGCTCGAGGATCGTGAGACAACGGGCGACTATGTGGGGTGTGAAACCTCCAACAGATGACAGTATAAGATGAATCCCTTAGTAATTACTCAGATGCCCCTGGGCCCTTGGAAGCCCACCAGATGAGGCTTTAGCCCCTTTCTACTGAGTATGAGCCCCCTTTTGGGAACCCCAGTATGGTGATGATAAGGCCTCTTGACTCCCCAAGGGACTCTCGATTGCTTGGTACCTTCCTACCAGTCCTATCAGGTCATCAGCACTCTGGGGATCTCACTTGGAAACCCAGCACTGAACTGACCTTAGTAAGGAGTGTATGAACCTGTCCATCACAACTCTGTCCACCATCTGCGCAGGGGAATAAGATTCAGTTTGGACTTTTGTACCAGGTGCTAAAGATCGAACATTTGGGACCAAAGAGGCTTATTACCATGGTAGCCTCACTGGTGTTCCCAATGTGCCCTGACAGAGTTACCCCCATATGCACCAAAATCTCAGTCTTTAGTTTGGTATATTCTTTGGCATCCTGCAAGGCCAAGTCAAAGAACGCCTTTTGTGGTTCCATGGTCAAAAATGGCACCAAAACTTCCTCCCACCGCTTGTCAATCTCTCACGGTCCACCACCCCTCAAACATGGTCAGGAATGCCTCAACATCATCACCTGGAGCCATCTTCTGTAACACCCCCATTATGAATTACTTGCCTGGTTGTCATCACTTCGGCTTGGGGGCAGTGAAACTTCCGTGACACGGATGTCCTCTAACAGAAGTGTCATCTGCTGCTGCTGTTGCTGCTGCAGCAGGAACTGCTGCATCAACAGTTTATTTATCTCATGCTGGGCTTGCTGATGCTGCATGTTGGACTGAATCAGCTGCTTGATTAGCTCCTCCATGGCTTCAGAGCGCCCTTGCATTGCTTCAGCTGCTGTAACTCAGGATATACAGCAATTAACTATGCTCCTTGGGAATCTTGCCTGCATTCTCCACCAACTGTAAAGTCTCTGCTCACTTGGCAGCGCTTGAAGTACACTTGGAAGCAATTTCTTAAATAATATCCAGGCAGTTTTATTCAGAGTTCATAAGCCGTAAAGTAGGTAAATCATAACGACCACTTAGGAAAACAAAAATAGTCCATGTATAATGGCACATACCCTCACCTTCTCACCTCCACTGTCAGTCATTGAATGAGACAACTGGTCTCTATTTTATCTGTGGCACCACACCCCGGGGTGGGGATATGTGAGCACCCAGTTCCATCCATCTCTCTATTTGGTCGTAAACCCAACCCTTGACAGGCCATATTAACTCTTTCAGTGCTATACATGCTGTAGCCTGCTTTCCTGGGCTTACATCATCAAGGCTATTAACCTTGATGACACATACCTCCTCCGAGGACCTGTCAGGTGGCCATCCTACAAAATGTGGAATCGTCTTCCAATAAAGATATCTTTGCTTCCTCAATTATGTTCCTGTGGGTAATTTGCTCCAAAAAGGTGTGAATGTTTTCCTGATGCCTATCCATGGTTTCCTGGATCACCTAATAAAAGTGACATTTTCGCCTTAAGAAAGAATATTCACTGACTACAGATGAGTGAATCGATCTGTAACAAATCAAATTTGTCATGAATTTCCTGAAAGAACTAAAGAATGGGAGCAGTGTCAGCATAAGGACAGGTGAGAGCCTAGGAAAATTGAGTACAATTTGTTTTATTATTTTTTAAACATCTACCCTCTGTTTATTTTGCTTAGGGGTCTGGAGAGGCTTTAGATTGTGATAAACGACAGTCGGGTCATTTCAGATTGATTTTATTCAGGACAAATAAAATCTGTTGGCTGAATTAAGTGAATCTGCCTAAAATTAATTTTGGGAGAATCACTAATCTCTATCACTAACTACAGGTCCTTCTCAAAAAATTTGCATATAATGCTAAATTTCATTATTTTCCATAATGTAATGATTACAATTAAACTTTCATATATTTTAGATTCATTACACACCAACTGAAATTTGTCAGGTCTTTTATTGTTTTAATACTGATGATTTTGGCATACAACTCCTGATAACCCAAAAATCCTGTCTCAAAAAATTAACATATTTCAACCATCCAATAAAATAAAAGTGTTTTTTAAAAACAAACAAAAAACCATCAAATAATAAAGTTCAGTTATGCATTCAATACTTGGTCGGGAATCCTTTTGCAGAAATGACTGCTTCAATGCGGCGTGGCATGGAGGCAATCAGCCTGTGACACTGCTGAGGTGTTATGGAGGCCCAGGATGCTTCGATAGCGGCCTTAAGCTCATCCAGAGTGTTGGGTCTTGCGTCTCTCAACTTTCTCTTCACAATATCCCACAGATTCTCTATGGGGTTCAGGTCAGGAGAATTGGCAGGCCAATTGAGCACAGTAATACCATGGTCAGTAAACCATTTACCAGTGGTTTTGGCACTGTGAGCAGGTGCCAGGTCGTGCTGAAAAATGAAATCTTCATCTCCATAAAGCATTTCAGCCGATGGAAGCATGAAGTGCTCCAAAATCTCCTGATAGCTAGCTGCATTGACCCTGCCCTTGATGAAACACAGTGGACCAACACCAGCAGCTGACATGGCACCCCACACCATCACTGACTGTGGGTACTTGACACTGGACTTCAGGCATTTTGGCATTTCCTTCTCCCCAGTCTTCCTCCAGACTCTGGCACCTTGATTTCCGAATGACATGCAAAATTTGCTTTCATCAGAAAAAAGTACTTGGGACCACTTAGCAACAGTCCAGTGCTGCTTCTCTGTAGCCCAGGTCAGGCGCTTCTGCCGCTGTTTATGGTTCAAAAGTGGCTTTACCTGGGGAATGCGGCACCTGTAGCCCATTTCCTGCACACGCCTGTGCACGGTGGCTCTGGATGTTTCTACACCAGACTCAGTCCACTGCTTCCTCAGGTCCCCCAAGGTCTGGAATCGGTCCTTCTCCACAATCTTCCTCAGGGTCCGGTCACCTCTTCTCGTTGTACAGCGCTTTCTGCCACATTGTTTCCTTCCAACAGACTTCCCATTGAGGTGCCTTGATACAGCACTCTGGGAACAGCCTATTTGTTGCGAAATTTCTTTCTGGGTCTTACCGTCTTGCTTGAGGGTGTCAATGATGGCCTTCTTGACATCAGTAAGGTCGCTAGTCTTACCCATGATGGGGGTTTTGAGTAATGAAGCAGGCAGGGAGTTTTTAAAAGCCTCAGGAATCTTTTGCATGTGTTTAGAGTTAATTAGTTGATTCAGAAGATTAGGGTAATAGGTCGTTTAGAGAACCTTTTCTTGATATGCTAATTTTTTGAGACAGGTTTTTTGGGTTATCAGGAGTTGTATGCCAAAATCATCAATATTAAAACAATAAAAGACCTGACAAATTTCAGTTGGTGTGTAATGAATCTAAAATATATGAAAGTTTAATTGTAATCATTACATTATGGAAAATAATGAAATTTAGCACTATATGCTAATTTTTTGAGAAGGACCTGTATAATAGATGCTCACCAGCCATGTATGTGCTGGACCCTTTTTCTACTTTTAGTTCTCTTACATATACCTCACTACTGTCTCTAATCCAGTGGGACAGTACTGTACATTGGGGTGGGAGCTGATCAGTGCTTCTTTGACCCCGGAAGTGCCGGAGTGCTCACATCTTCATTTGTATTTGCGTTTTAAAGTTAAAAATTAATTAATTAATTAAATTAATGCTAGCAATCTACAACCACCCCTACCCTACTTCAGCAAGGAGATTGAAATATCAAACACAAATATTTTTTTTAAGCTGTCATCACTTCTGCAAGCACCAGTCCTTTGGTGCCTATTGGCAAATACGGCCCTTACTATCAGACTATCAGGTAGTTGCCACATATATACCAACCAATTCAGTCCCGTTAAAGTTGGAACCTGAAGTTCTGCTTTAATTGAATCCAAATATAGTCTGTAACAGGGAAACTGTCCGCAAGGTGGTGCTGTCTGTTAAAGCAAAACAAGTGCATGACTACAATGCAAATGCTGGTACGAAACAAGGCACAAAGCAATTCAGGAAGCAATTCACAAAGAAGCTAAAATCCACCAGCTGATTAGTATTCTGCTTGCCGCATTGTTTTTGCATGTTCATAGTATAGAGAATAAGTCTAATTTAATTATTAAATATACAAAGACTGACGTGAGGTTTGTGTTTCCAGACAGGTTTATAACACCCATTTTCAAATATCCTATTATAGGATACTCGAGTATTCTATTAGGATACCTCATTGAAAACCTCCATTGGTTAACTGATGAACATTATAAATAACAGACACCTTATTGATTGCAATAGACACCATGTAATTCCTAGACTGGTGATGCTCGATAAGAAATAAAAATTGGCTGCCATGTTCTGTGACTCCAGATTGTGGCCCCCTTGCTTTCCTTGCACACGGCTGCTCTCCGATGTGGCAGCTTTAAAGGCATTGTCCAGTCCAAATGGATAAGTCTGCAGTCACTCAGTATGAGTGCAGACTTATGAATCCCCCCGGCACATTCACCAGTTTCTGAGCCGGGATCGATAGATATTTATGCGCTATACATACTCCTGGCCAGGGCCTGTCTAGTCGACGTGGCTTCACTTCATACACGTTGTATTGAGCGAGGCCATGCCCTGACTAGTGACGCGGCCGTCCAGTGAACACAGCCTCGCTCCACACAAGCGTATGGAAACAAGGCCGCTCCCACTAGCCCGGAGTATGTATAACATATACATACCCTCCCAAGAAATCATATATGGGTACCAGCCAATAGTGCTTCTGAATATACTGCTAGACTGATCTGTACATCTGTGTACAGTTCAGAAAAGAAAGAGTGATTTGTCCATTAGACGTGAACGAATGGTAGAAGGTGGTAGAAGGTGGATGTGCAGTCAAACACCGTAATGGGATCCAACGTTGAGAGTGCCCCGTCCATCGGCTCCTCTAAAAGACAAATGTTTGTGCTGCCTCAGCGACGTCACAACGAAACTACAGAGGTCAGTAGAGACCAAAAAGAGGTTCTAAGTGTTTCAGAAAGAAGCACTTTCCTTCATCACTAATATCATAAGTTTCCATATTTTCTTCTTTTATAGCAGTATGAGGCAGGAGATACCATATGTGAGTATGCCTCATGCACTGCCACATATTACTATGAAAGGAGGGACTCTGGAAACCTGTACTATCTCTGACGGAGGAAATCACTTCTTTCGGAAATGTGTACAACTTTGTTTGGCTCTCCTTTACCTCCTGTAGTTTCGCAGTGATGTCATGCAGTGAGGCAGCGCGAACACTAATTTTTGAGAGACGTCGCCGGTCGGGGCTCTCTAAATGCTGGATCTCATTATGGTGTTTGATGATTTGCCTACCCTCGACCAACTCTGAATAGTTTCCCAATGACTGATAGACCTAACATTCTCTCTTCTTCAGACTATGCGCAGGTGTACAGGTCAATCTAGTAGTATATCCATAAGAAAAATTAACTTATACTGTACTTTGGGCAGCATGGTGGCTCAGTGGTTAGCACTGCAAACTTGCCTTGGAGTCCTGGTTTCAAATCCCGCCAAGGACAGCATCTGCAATGAGTTTGCATGTACTCCCCGTGTTTCCATGCGTTTCTTTCGGGTTCTCCGGTTTCCTCCCACACTCCAAAGACATACTGATAGGGAATTTAGATTATGAGCCCCATTGGGGACGATGATGATAATGTCTGTAAAGCGCAGCAGAATATAAGCATAATAAATAAAGAATAAATATTACAAAGGGTTGGATTACCGGATACAATGTGTAGAGCGTGGGTTACACACTGAGGCTTTATAAACTTTTATAATATTGATATTACTTTTTGAGTGAGCAGATACATTCTTCTTGCCCTCTACGAAGTTAGAGAGCATGGACTCCTGTCATACACGTGGACTCATATCATTCAGTATTTTTTTTTTAGCGGAAGCACTAGTGATTTTATTTTTATTTTATGTAGGAAATAGTAGTGTGCTTCTCTGGCAGTAAAATAGAGTGCACGTTGAGCATGTGCACCCTCGCCTCATTCAAGACAGGGCTCTACACAGTTCAGTTCTTGGGTTAAATCTCAAAATGTTCAAAATCATGTGAAACCACGAATTTGAGGAAATTCGATTCAAAGTCGAGCCTCCACTAATTGATCCACTCATCTCCAGTTCCAATGACTGGAGACATAGTGATGAGTTTATTTTCAGAAGACGCTTACACTTATAAGAAATGTATTATGTCAGACAACTACTTTCTTAAAGATGATATCCGGGACTTTAGAAAAAAAAGGCACGTAGTTGCTAACAGAGGCAACTACCTGTCTGTTGTACTCAGCGCCGGTCATTGACCTCTCCTGCCAGACATTCAGCTGCTCCCTGTCAAACAGAGCAGCAGTTTCTCTTCCTGTTGACAGGGTGGGACTGCTGGTGTCATGATGATTGACAGCCTGCTCCAGCTGCCTAATTGGGGGCAGCCGTTTGATGGCCCAGCTCAACTACCCATCTCTACTGAAAACCCTTTCAGCTTTTTGAGAGTTGAGTGGAGGACATCATCTCTGAAAACAAGGTTCTACGACTACACCTCAACAGTTTGAGCCGCATTCTTAGAGGAGTCAATACCCTGAGACCACAGGGGCTCGTAGCCCCTAGCTTTGTCACTGAGGATGATTTAATTCTCCAGGGATTACACCGGAGTAATTCTTGTGAAGGGATGCAAGTCTACAATGCTGTAGTCATCCTATCAGATAAGAATTAGTGTACAGTGGGTACTGAAAGTATTCAGACCCCTTTACATTTTTCACTCTTTGTTTAATTGCAGCCATTTGGAAAATTCAAAACAGATCATTTTTTTTCTCATTAATGTACACTTTGCACCCCATCTTGACTGAAAAAAACAGAAAAGTAGAAATTTTTGCAAATTTATTTAAAAAGAAAAACTGAAATATCACATGGTCATAAGTATTCAGACCCTTTGCTCAGTATTGAGTAGAAGCACCTTTTGAGCTAATACAGCTCAAATGAGTCTTTGTGGGAATGATGCAACAAGTTTTTCACACCTGGATTTGGGGATCCGCTGCCATTCTTCCTTGCAGATCCTCTCCAGTTCCGTCAGCTAGGATGGTGAACATTGGTGTACAGTCATTTTCAGGTCTCTCCAGAGATGCTCAATTGGGTTTAGGTCAGGGCTCTGGCTGGGCCAGTCAAGAATGGTCACAGAGTTGTTCTGAAGCCACTCCTTTGTTATTTTAGCTGTGCGCTTAGGGTCATTGTCTTGTTGGAAGGTGAACCTTCTGCCAAGTCTGAGGTCCAGAGCACTCTGGAAAAGGTTTTCATCCAGGATTAGTGTTGAGCGATACTGCTCGATATCTAAAAATATCGGATCGGAATGGTATCGCCGATATCACTAAATATCGTCGATATCCGATTCCGCTACCGGAAGTCCCATGTAAGTCTATGGGAACCAAATATCGACATTAAAAAAAACCATTCTTGCCTTGTTGGTTAATTGTACATGAAGGAAAACAACAAAGACTAATGTAGAATGTATTGGGGGAGGTTGAGGAGACAATAAAGGCATACATGTTTAACCCAATGCATTGGAATAGCATTAATATTTTTTTTTTTGGAAATACGTTTGGATTGACTAACAAATTGACAATGTTGTTAACCTTTTTTCTATTTTGGCAAATATGTATGTTTCACAACTTCCATGCTCTTCACCTTTTTAACTTTTGCCAGTGTCACACTTTCTCCTTCATAATCTTCAGCAGCATCATCTTTCTCATCAAATTATTCTTCATCTTCACCTTCTTAATCTTCTTCTTAAACTTCTTGCTATTCATGTTTTTGTTTACATTACTCATATTGTTATTATTAAACTAATTAATCTTCTTCATATTCAAATTCTTCATCTTCTTCCTCTTCATCTTCTTCATCATATTCTTATTTGTGACAGAGATTCCTGTACTTGTAATCTGTAAAAGTATGAATTGTTCATCCTTCCGTTCTTGCTGTCACAAAAGATTTAAATTACAACAGTATTTGTCCGTGTTCAGTTTAGCCTGCAGCAGCAGGCATTTTCCAGGGGCACCACGAGGAGGAACGGACTCACCCCCATACACTGCTTAGTCTTCTTCTGCTTAGAATTTAGAGCATATATTTTGCTCTTCATTTTGGTCTTATACTTCATGTTCTTCTGCTTTTTGATCTTCTGCTTATTGTTCTTCTGTCTCTTGTTCTGTATCTTGTAGTTTGTCTTAACCTTCTTTGTCCTGTTGGTGATCTTCTTCTGGGTAATCTTTTATTTTTTCTTTGTGATGGTGTTCAGGCTGGTTGGCTTCACGCTCGTCGTCCTTGTTGTCGTCATCTTCTTCTGGGTGGTCTTTAAGGTCGTCTAATTTCCGAGAACCAGCTGACGTTACTGGAACCCTGACGGGTATCAGATGGAGCAAGAGACAATGGAAATAACGAGGACCAGCTGACTGTGCTGGAACCCGGAGGGGCAGCAGAAGGAAAAGAGGCAATGTCACAACCGAGTACCAGCTGACGTTACTGTGACACGGTTACTAAGCAGGAGGTACCTGTGCTCCAAAGCACTACCAAGGACCAGCAGACGTTGGTGGAACTCGGATACGGAGATGGAGGCACCTAGGCCAAAGGCACTGGGGAGAACCAGTTGACGGTACTGGACCCCGGACGGGTAGCAGAAGGAAAAGAGGCAATGTCACAACCGAGTACCAGCTGACGTTACTGTGACACGGTTACTAAGCAGGAGGTACCTGTGCTCCAAAGCACTACCAAGGACCAGCAGACGTTGGTGGAACTCGGATACGGAGATGGAGGCACATTAGGCCAAAGGCACTGGGGAGAACCAGTTGACGGTACTGGACCCCGGACGGGTAGCAGAACGCACCCATGAAAATGTAAGTTGACAGGACGCAAGCCGTCCGCAGTTACCGAATCACACAGTCCTACAGTGGGTGCTTGTCCTATTGTCACAATGGAAACAGCCTTTATTTACATATCCCACAGCACACATAGGAATCACCTAAACTGCAGGCACCATAGAGTCGGCTAACCCGAATGCAACACGACAGCACAACTTATTGGAGGATAATTGACGTTCACACTGCCAGGAAACAGCTGTCGTGCTGTAACCAGGCTGGCCAGGAGTCAGTACCCTGCCAATTACTTACGAGCAACAAATGGCGGTGTTGTAGCCCAGGGAGTAGAGTTCAGGTGGTAGAAAGATGAACATAACAGGAGACATGGAAAACGTTGCCAAACAGTTATTTAATCTGAAAACGGACAGGCAAATTCAGGTGAGATCCATGCCTTGTTCATTTTCAGAAAAGTAAGCCGGTCTACATTCTCTGAGGATAGTCGCATGCGATGGTCTGTTACTATACCACCTGCAGCACTAAAGACGCGCTCAGATAATACACTGGCAGCAGGGCAAGCCAGCACCTCCAATGCATACTGGCTAAGCTCTGGCCATGTATCCAACTTAGAGACCCAAAATTTGAAAGGGGAAGAGGCATCTGGGAGTACACTTAGAGGGAAAGCCAAGTAGTCTGTCACCATCTTACGGAAACGTTTCTTCCTGGTGACTGGAGCCGTCTCGGATGGTGTAGACCTTGCTGGCGCTGTCACAAAACTTTGCCACATTTGTAACATACAGCTCTTGCCCTGTGCAGAGGCGCTGCTTCTGCTCCCTCTTGTTGTAGAGGTGTCTACACTGCCTCGACGCACAGAGCTGCTTTGTAAAGCAGTAGCAGCAGCAGCAGCTCTCTCAGCTGGAATGTACAACAGTATGGATTGCACCAGTGTGTCTTGGTACTCCTGCATTTTACGGTCCCGGTTCACCGGTGTGATGAGGGTTTGTAAGTTGTCCCGGTAGCGAGGGTCTAGGAGGGTTTACACCCAATAATCTGACGTGGTGAGAATGTGGGCGATGCGGCGGTCGTTTCTCAGGCACTGAAGCATGAAATCAACCATGTGCTGCAGACTCCCAACTGGCCAACAAAGGCTATCCTCTGGAAGAGGCGTCATCTCTGCCTCCTCTGCATCACCCCACCCTCGCTCTACATACTGACTAGAGCGTTGTGTACCTCCCTCTGTAGGGATTTCTTCCTCCTCCATTGACTCCTCCTCCTCCTCATCCTCCTCACAAAGTGAGCCCTGCCAGCCCTTTGTGAGGAACCACGTTGCGATGACTGTCCTGAAGGTAATTGAATTTGTGACTCCTCATCCTCCACCTCTTCCAAAACCTCTTCCTTTAGTGCTTTCAGTGATTTCTGAAGCAGGCAGATAAGGGGGACAGTCATGCTGACTAGTGCATCATCTGCACTCGCCATCCGCGTTGAGACATCAAACGCACGCAAAACGTCGCAGATGTCCTTCATAGAGGCCCACTCAGTAGTGGTGAAGTGTGAACGGCGCAAATTGCGAGTTGATTGCGCCTGTTGCAGCTGATACTCCATTACTGCTGGCTGCTGCTCACACAACCGCTCCAACATATGTAACGTGGAATTCCACCTGGTGGGTACGTCACATATGATGCGATGTTCAGGAAGGCGAAATCTGACTTGCAGAGCTGCAATGCGCGATCTGGCCATGCTGGAACGTCGCAAGTGAGCGCACTCTAGGCGGACCTTGTGCAGCAGTGCATCAAGATCCGGATAGTCCCTCAAAAAACTCTGCACGACCAAGTTGAGCACATGTGCCAGACATGGTATGTGAGTGAGGTTGCCAAGGCCCAGAGCTGCCACCAGATTTCGGCCATTGTCACACACTACCAAGCCTGGCTGGAGATTAGCTGACAAAAACCACACGTCGCTCTCCTGCTTGATGGCATCCCAGAGCTCCTGCGCTGTGTGGCTTCGATTCCCCATGGAAATTAATTTCAGGACGGCCTGTTGACGTTTGGCCACGGCTGTGCTCATATCGGTCGCAACAGGTAAGCGTTCACGGGTCCATGTGGAGGTATACCGTGACGGCTCGTGCAGCGATGATTCTGAGGAACTGGAGTAGGAGGAGGAATCAATGTGTACAGACTGGATTCCTGCAATCCTTGGAGTTGGCAGAACACGTACAGCGCCACTGGCAAGATCTGTACCCGGCTCCACAACATTGACCCAATGGGCAGTGAGGGAAAGGTATCGTCCCTGGCCATGGGTACTGGTCCATGCATCGGTGGTCAGGTGGACCCTGCTACTGACGGCGTTTAGTAGCGCATGTTTAATGTTTCCCTCGACATGTTTTTGCAGAGCAGGGACGGCTTGCCTGCTGAAATAAAATTGGCTTGGCACATTATATTGTGGGACTGCCAATGCCATAAAGTTCCTGAAACTGTCAGTCTCCACCAGCCTGAATGACAGCATTTCAAGGGACAGGAGTTTTGCAATGCCAGCATTCAGAGCCTGTGCTCGTGGATGGTTTGCCGAGTATGGCCGTCTTTTATCCCATGCCTGTGGTACCGATGGCTGTTTTGTGGTCTGGGAGTGTGACGATGACTGTGAACTTGCTGCTGTGGGTGGAATAACAGTTTGTCTATGGACAACAGTGACCGAGGTTCTTCCATGGAGATCCTGTGAGGAAGCCGAACCAGGTGTGTGTGAGCTGGAGGTAGAGGCTCCAACACGACCTGAAGATGTAGGTGCTGCTGTAGGTTGGCCTACATCTCCAGTGTGTCTTTGTAACTCAGCTACGTGCTTTGTCCGTACATGTTTCCACATATTTGTGGTATTCAGGTTACTGATATTTTTACCTCTTTTAACTTTTTGCTTACACAGCTTGCATTGAACATAGCAAATATCATCTACAAGTCTGTCAAAAAAGGACCACGCAGTGCAAGTCATGGGAGCGCCAATTTTGACATTTCTAAGAGAACTGCTCCCAACAGGTGCCAAACTGGAGGCTACAGGCAAGCGAGTCTGCAGCCTACCTCTCCCTCCTCTTTGTACCGTTGGGACAATCTCTTCCTCAGAGCTGCTCCCACCACCTTCCTGTTGCTCACGCCATGTTGGGTCTAGGACTTCATCATCTCCACTACCCTCTTCCAACACCTGCTGCTGTTGGATGGTCTGGGCAGCACCATGCTCCACAAAACCTGGCACCTGAGTCTCATCATCATCATAAGATGCGTTCTGCGGTGTGCTGTCCATCGGCACTGGCTCACCCGCCTCTTCAGATTGAGAGAGACACAGCTGTTGCGCATCACTGCATACTCCCTCTTCTTCAAATTGCAGAATGCTGCTTGCCTGTGCCCGTGTTTGCGAGCCAACAGATTCTGAGAACAGAAGCAGAGACTCAGCTGGCTCCTGTACAGAACTCTCTGACTGCCTGGGCAATTTGACAGGCGGTGAACAGACAGATGGTTGCTCAACAGTGTTGTGTTCCTGAGAGGAGGTGGAAGGAATTGAAGTCGATGCATTGGCTGCCATCCAACCAACAACGGCTTCAATTTGTTCTTCCCGCAGCAGGGGGGCACGCCGAGCTCCTACCAAACTGCGCATAAAGGAACGCTCATGGGTAAAACTGGTGGATGCTGTGTCACTGAGGGCGGCAGCAGCCACAGAATCCCCACGTCCTCTCCCTGCTGAAACTCCACGGCCACGACCACGTGCCTTACTCCCTGCCTTCTTCATCTTGGTAGATTGATAAAGAAAGTCAGAAAAGTTATAAGGCCTAAGTGTGGTTATTACGCAGAGACTGAAGTGAACACTGAAACACAACTGTTCACAATCTGTGAAAGGCTACTCCTTTGTCTACTTCTATAGTGTTTGCAACCAATGTATTGAATACGGATGGAAGCGCGTCACACTAATAGATTATATTTATTTTAAATGGAATGGAGCAGAACCAATTGGAGATAAATGAAAAGGATGAGGCACTGAGACACGCTCAGCAGAGTACAAGCAGCAGTGCTTGAACAAGTAACTGGAGCGTGATGTGCACTCAAAAAATAAAAAACACAGACTGAAGTGAACACTGAAACACAACTGTTCACAATCTGTGAAAGGCTACTCCTTTGTCTACTTCTATAGTGTTTGAACCAATGTATTGGATACGGATGGAAGCGCGTCACACTAATAGATTATATTTATTTTAAATGGAATGGAGCAGAACCAATTGGAGAGAAATGAAAAGGATGAGGCACTGAGACACGCTCAGCAGAGTACAAGCAGCAGTGCTTGAACAAGTAACTGGAGCGTGATGTGCACTCAAAAAATAAAAAACACAGACTGAAGTGAACACTGAAACACAACTGTTCACAATCTGTGAAAGGCTACTCCTTTGTCTACTTCTATAGTGTTTGCAACCAATGTATTGGATACGGATGGAAGCGCGTCACACTAATAGATTATATTTATTTTAAATGGAATGGAGCAGAACCAATTGGAGAGAAATGAAAAGGATGAGGCACTGAGACACGCTCAGCAGAGTACAAGCAGCAGTGCTTGAACAAGTAACTGGAGCGTGATGTGCACTCAAAAAATAAAAAACACAGACTGAAGTGAACACTGAAACACAACTGTTCACAATCTGTGAAAGGCTACTCCTTTGTCTACTTCTATAGTGTTTGCAACCAATGTATTGGATACGGATGGAAGCGCGTCACACTAATAGATTATATTTATTTTAAATGGAATGGAGCAGAACCAATTGGAGAGAAATGAAAAGGATGAGGCACTGAGACACGCTCAGCAGAGTACAAGCAGCAGTGCTTGAACAAGTAACTGGAGCGTGATGTGCACTCAAAAAATAAAAAACACAGACTGAAGTGAACACTGAAACACAACTGTTCACAATCTGTGAAAGGCTACTCCTTTGTCTACTTCTATAGTGTTTGCAACCAATGTATTGGATACGGATGGAAGCGCGTCACACTAATAGATTATATTTATTTTAAATGGAATGGAGCAGAACCAATTGGAGAGAAATGAAAAGGATGAGGCACTGAGACACGCTCAGCAGAGTACAAGCAGCAGTGCTTGAACAAGTAACTGGAGCGTGATGTGCACTCAAAAAATAAAAAACACAGACTGAAGTGAACACTGAAACACAACTGTTCACAATCTGTGAAAGGCTACTCCTTTGTCTACTTCTATAGTGTTTGCAACTAATGTATTGGATACGGATGGAAGCGCGTCACACTAATAGTTAAATTGCATGGAGCAGCAAGAATTACACTGAAGAAAAAAAAAAGAGTCTGTGAGTGACACGTGCAGATGCCTACAGACAGCGTTGCATGCAGAGCAAACTGCAGCATCACCTGCACTCACACACACCTTGCAGAGCTGTTAAAACAACACTGCAGGCAAAAGGAAGCTTTACACAGCGGTTGTTGCTAGCCTGCCTACAGCACAGTACACAAAATCGCAATCTCTAACTGTCCCTCAGAGTCAGCACAGCAGCGTTCTGTCCCTTACTGAATTCACAGCACAGTGACGCTAAAATGGCGGCGGCGCCTTTTATAGTGCATTCTGACATCATTTCAGCATCCAATCACAGCCATGCCATTAGTTAACATGACCGCAGCAGTACAGGATGTGCCCACACTTCTTAGGATTCCTCATTGGCTGACTAAAATCACATTGCCTCTCAAAGAATTATGGGAACTTCCGATTCCGGTATACGATATATGGAAAATATCGGAACTAAGTATCGAAAGGCCGAAACAGCTAATATCGGCCGATACCCGATACTTGCGGTATCGTATCGCTCAACACTATCCAGGATATCTCTGTACTTGGCCACATTCATGTTTCCTTCAATGGCAACCAGTCATCCTGTTCCTGCAGCTGAAAAACATCCCCATAGCATGATACTTGCCATCACCATGTCTCACTGTTGGGATAGTATTGGGCAGGTGATGAGCAGTGCCTGGCTTTCTCCACACACATACAGCTTAGAATTATCACCAAAAAGTTCTATCTTCATCTCATCAGACCAGAGAATCTTTATTTCTCATAATCTGGGAGTCCTTCATGTGTTTTTTTTTTATCAAACTCTGTGGGTTTTCATATGTCTGGCCCTGAGGAGAGGCTTCTGTTTGGCCACTCTGCCATGAAGGCCGACTGGTGGAGGGCTGCAGTGACAGTTGACTTTCTGGAACTTTCTCCCATCTCCCTACTGCATCTGTGCAGCTCAACCACAGTGATCTTGGAGTCCTTCTTTACCTCTCTCACCAAGGCTCTTATCCCACCATTGCTCAGTTTGGCGGGACGACCATGTCTAGGAATGCTTCTGGTGGTCCCAAACTTCTTCCATTTAAGGATTATGGAGGCTTTTTTTTATTTTGCCTTATATACAAATCATTTTACAGGAATTAATGTTTCTTTACATTATTTTCCTTTAAAATCCATTTTATGTTTCGGAGAAGCGACCTGGGAGTCAGAAATGCAACCTGGCATCTTCTCCATGCTGTTCCCATTCCATCTGAGAACTTGTTCCATCTATGTCAGCAATTTTACTGCCCCCAGACCTCTTGGGAGGGTCCGCTGGAAAAATGCTAGTGTCCCATTAACTTCCATTATACTCGTTACTCGAGACGAGCACTTGAGCAGTACGACATGCTCGATATGAGTAATGAGCATTTTAGTGCTCGCTCATCACTAGCTCATATACAGTCATGGCCAAAAGTTTTGAGAATGACACAAATATTAATTTTTATAAAGTCTACTGCTTCACTTTTTCTAATGGCAATTTGCATATACTCCAGAATGTTATAAAGAGTGATCAGCTTAACAGCAATTACTTGCAAAGTCAATATTTGGCTAGAAAATGAACTTTATCCCCCAAAACACATTTCAACATCATTGCAGCCCTGCCTTAAAAGGACCAGTTAACCTCTTTTCAGTGATTGCTCCATTAACACAGGTGTGGGTGTTGATGAGGACATGGCTGGAGATCAATCTGTCATGATTAAGTAAGAATGAGACCACTGGACACTTTAAAAGGAGGCTGGTGCTTGGCATCATTGTTTCTCTTCTGTTAACCATGGTTATCTCTAAAGAAACACGTGCAGTCATCATTGCACGTGCAGTCATCATTGCAATGCACAAAAATGGCCTAACAGGGAAGAGTATCGCAGCTAAAAAGATTGCACCTCAGTCAACAATCTATCGCATCATTAAGAACTTCAAGGAGAGAGGTTCCATTGTTGCCAAAAGAATCCAGGATGCCCAAGAAAGACCAGCAAGCGCCAGGACCGTCTCTTAAAAGTGTTTCAGCTGCGGGATCGGGCTACTAGCAGTGCAGAGCTTGCTCAGGAATGGCAGCAGGCAGGTGTGAGTGTATCTGCACGAACTGTGAGGCGGAGACTCTTGGAGCAAGGCCTGGTCTCAAGGAGGGCAGCAAAGAAGCCACTTCTCTCCAGAAAAAACATCATGGACAGACTGATATTCTGCAAAAGGTACAGGCAGTGGACTGCTGAGGACTGGGGTAAAGTTATTTTCTCTGATGAATCCCCTTTTCGATTGTTTGGGACATCAGGAAAACGCCTCATTCGGAGAAGACAAGGTGAGCGCTACCACCAGTCTTGTCTCATGCCAACTGTTAAGCATCCTGAAACCATTCATGTGTGGGGTTGCTTCTCAGCCAAGGGAATCGGCTCTCTCACAGTCTTGCCTAAAAACACAGCCATGAATAAAGAATGGTACCAGAATGTCCTCCAAGAGCAACTTCTCCCAACCCTCCAAGAGCAGTTTGGCGATCAACAATGCCTTTTCCAGCATGATGGAGCACCTTGCCATAATGCAAAGGTGATAACTAAATGGCTCAGGGAACAAAACATAGAGATTTTGGGTCCATGGCCTGGAAACTCCCCAGATCTTAATCCCATTGAGAACTTGTGGTCAATCATCAAGAGACGGGTGGACAAACAAAAACCTAAAAATTCTGACAAAATGAAAGCATTGATTGTGCAAGAATGGACTGCTATCAGTCAGGATTTGGTCCAGAAGTTGATTGAGAGCATGCCAGGGAGAATTGCAGAGGTCCTGAAGAAGAAGGGTCAACACTGCAAATATTGACTTGCTGCATTAACTCATTCTAACTGTCAATATAAGCTTTTGTTACTCATATGTTTGCAATTATATTTCTGTCTGTGATAAAAACATCTGTCAAACACACATAAAAACCAGAGGGCAGCAGATCATGTGAAAATATAATATTTGTGTCATTCTCAAAACTTTTGGCCATGACTGTACACCTGTGTCTATTGTATACATTCTGCTAGGCAGATGAGATATCTCAATAGGATTTATTTATCCGAAATAAAAGATAATCCTATACCGATCTTAGCCTATGACACCACTACTGCTGCTTTCTGGTTCTGAATAAATGATCATTAGGACACAGTCAGACGGACTTATAAATTGGACCAAGATTGGACCGCAATGCTTGGACTAGTCGGCAGCCAGTCCTGACCAGACAGCTGGATAGAAAAACACAAAGCAAATATCTGAATAACAAAAACCATGACCATAATGGTGAACAAACAAGAAAACAGATGAACTAGTAGAAAATGGATTTCAAAATATGATTCACATAAAAAAAGAATTTGGCACAGAACCAAAAATAATAGCCTGAAAAAGAAAAACTAGACAAAAAAGGTGCAAATTCAGTAATGAATCAGCCCCACTGTCTTGTTAAATTCTTCAATATATTACCCTTCTTGGAGGGATATAAGTAACGAAATATCAGACATTTTGGATTATTGCATCTCATAAAAACATTTTCATTTTATTTAGATATATTGTACCATAAACATAACAATATATAATACTAGTAATGAAGATCCAACCGTTCCTCTTCATATAAATTGAAATTAAATATATTATTATTACAAATATTGTTATTATTCTGTTTTCCTATTACAAATATTTATATCATAAGTTCAATATGGCTATAAAATGGTTTTCTATTTTCTTAGTCAGGGTAATAAATATTACTTTGCAACTAAAAGTATTTATGGTCCAGTGTCAAGATGTATAAAGGGAGCTCTGTATTCTCTCCAGATGTGTAATGTTATCTTCACACTATAGACATGTGCTAAAAAAGGGTAATCTATCAACTAATAGAGCAAAGGAATTGCTGCTGAATGTAGTTAATGAGCGTAATGTACAGTAAAGACACAGATATTATTTCCTGTTTATATGAATACATAGTGTCCTGCATCAATTTTCTGACTTTGGTTGCATCTTATTAAACTGTTCTTTTGTATCATCATTAAAAGGTTAGATAAAAGACAGATAATAGATATATAATAGATAGATGATTGATTGATAGATAGATGTATAATAGATATATAGATAATAGATAGATAGAAAAGGCATTATGTATATCTTCTATTTATCAATCTATCGTCTACCTAATATCTATCTATCTATCTATCTATCTATCTATCTATCTATCTATCTACTATCTATCTATCTATCTATCTATCTATCTATCTATATATTATCTATCTATCTAATCTAATATCTATCATCTATCTATGTATATATTTATCTATTTGATAGATGATATGATATAATTAAATAGACAGATAATAGATATGGGATAGTAATAGATAATAGATATAGATATAGTAGATAGATAGATAGATAGATAGATAGATGGATATGAGATAAATAGGCAGGAATAGTACATAGATAAATAGAAATGGATGTAGCAGATCGATAAAAACATTTTTTTAAAATTAAAAAAATAAAATCATGCATTATTATAGCACTCATCCCTTAATAATTGCTAGGGGTCCAACTTTTGGGACTCTATTAATTAAAGAATGAAAGGGCCACAGTGATGATTGAATGAAGCCACGCTGCAGTAGGTGGAGAAGAACTTTCCCCTGCAACGGAAACACTCTGGAGGAAAGGCAGAGGTGAAGCTTCATTCTCAGGATCAGCGGGGGTCCCAGGGACTAGACCCTTAAGCGATCATTTAGCGATGGCATATTCTAGTGATGTGCCATTACTTACTGAGATAGAAATTAAGTCCCTATACACACGTAAATGAGACTGTCACATATTCTGTCTCAATGGACTTTAATGAAGTCAATGGGGTCAGTTAAGCGTCATTTGTGTCTATAATGTGATGAATTTTTGTTTTTCTGCTCCTTTGACAGAACAGAATAAGTGAATTCTTATCACAGATGTGAACACAGCCTAAAACAAATTTCTGTGATGCTAGGGCATCTATGAAATTAAGTAGACTGCCCCCAGAGGAGAGTGACGGAAGTTCAAATCCCTTTCAGTCTGGTCTATTTAATAAGAGCTCCAGTGACATCAGTTTCCCCGTCATGGACCTGTGCAGTTCTTGATATCATTAATTTATTTCACCAGTAATGGGTCATTTATCCTTGTTCACAGATGACTGAGTAGCATTTTAAATTTGGGGTTTATAATAATTCCCTCGTTCCAGTCTACCTGCTGCCTGTTCATACGTATGTTCCTGCTATTTCTTTGCATGTCAATGAAAGCAGTATTGGCTTAGCATTTCCCAGGTCATGAATAAATCTCATGAAAATACTATATACATATTGTTATATTCCAATCACTGATATATTTATTACATTGATGAATGTCTTCATTTTTTTTGTTCACTTTGAAGTCATACACCGGTTTGAATAAATACATCGAGCTCATAATGTACATTATTTGCAATAATATTTTAGTGTCTTGTACTGTGGGGTCCAGCAAGCGGAACTAAAGGAAAAATGTTGTTTTCTATTGTAAACATCCAATATTGTCCATTTTTGAAATTTTTCACGGAGGTAGCGGTGATCTCATTCAGGTCACCGCAATTCATCAGTCCGATCACAATGAGATGCCAATGGGAACCGCAGCTTCAGCGACCTACGATAACCTCAATGACGTCACCGTAGCTCACTGAAGCTGCACTCTGATGCTCAGCTCAGTGTCTCCTGAATGCCATTCTGAATGGTTGCATCATGCCACCATTCAGCAACACTTGATGTCGGTGGCCATAAAAAAGCTGACATCAACCCCAACCCTATTACCCCACTTGCCACCGCACCAGGGCAATTGTGAAGACAGAAGCTAAGTGCCAAATTTGGTGCATCTTATGGATAAGCCAATTCTGGGGCAGCTGAGGGCTGATGTTATTAGTCTGAAGGTGGGCCAATATCCATGACGGTGACTCACTAAGGTCATCATACTGCTCTCCCCAGTTGCTGGATGTCTTGCTGAGCTGTCTCTTGTAGCATTTCTAACACTGCTACATCCTCCTGCTGCTAGTAAAGGGTATGCCACACTAAACAACATCGCTAACGGGATCGCTAAAAAACGTCACTATTTAGCGATCCCGTTAGCGATGTTGTTGTGTGCGGCATCTACCAGCAACGTGGCCCCTGCTGAGATCCTGCTGTGATCTCGCTCGTCGTTCTCATCGTTCCGGACGCTATTTTTATCATCGGCGCCCCGCTGGTAAGTATATATCGCTGAGTGTAGCACCTTTTGTTAGCGATTTAGCGGTACTTTTGTACCGCTAAAGTCGTTAAGGAGATCGCTAACCGCGATAGCGTCCTTAACGACATCGCTAAGGGTATGCCACACTAAACAACATCGCTAACGGGATCGTTAAAAAAAGTCACTATTTAGTGATCCCGTTAGCGATGTTGTTGTGTGCGGCATCTACCAGCGACGTGGCCCCTGCTGAGATCCTGCTGTGATCTCGCTCGTCGTTCTCATCGTTCCGGACGCTATTTTTATCGTCGGCGCCCCGCTGGTAAGTATATATCGCTGAGTGTAGCACCTTTTGTTAGCGATTTAGCGGTACTTTGTACCGCTAAAGTCGTTAAGGAGATCGCTAACCGCGATAGCGTCCTTAACGACATCGCTAATTTAGGCTGCTACTAGCGATATAGAAACAATCCCGCTAGCGATCGCATTAGTATGCGTCGTTATCGTGATCGCTAGCGGGATTGTTTAGTGTGGCAGTACCTTAGGCTGCTACTAGCGATATAGAAACAATCCCGCTAGCGATCGCATTAGTATGCGTCGTTATCGTGATCGCTAGCGGGATTGTTTAGTGTGGCAGTACCTTAAGTCTTCACCTGGCTATAGGGAGGCCACTTCCTGCAGAAATTTAACCCCATTGTGTCCTGCAGAGGTGAGATTCTCTGACCTATCCCCAAGAAGCAGGGGTTTATTAGTCAGCTCCTCCCACCACTCATTGCCTGATTTAAGGTTCTAGTTCAGTCTCTGCCTAGATTTCTGTAAGGTGCCCTCTTGTATTGTATTGTCTCTCATGTTTTATGACCCGACTTGCCTTTATCCTGACCTCTCCACTTCTGACCTCGGCTGCATACATTGAACCCTTGCTGCCTGGCCGGACCCCAGATATTCTGACCATGTTTTTGCCTCTGTCCACCTGTACCTTGTACCCATGTCTTTAACCCTCCGGTCAGCTACTGCAGACCCGGAAACTTCCCTGAATTTTAACCCGTTGATTACCGGCGGCAAAGCCTATCCTCTCCTGAGAGGCTCTAGTGAATAGCTGGTAGTCACTTAGTTACACCTCTCCAGGGAAGGTCTAACCCATGGCGCAGTGGGTCCATACCAACCAGCATTACAGTTACATCAGACCATGGACCCCACTCACAAATCGAGACCCAAAGATCTCCAATTCTAATGTGCAATTACTGTAAGAGGAGAAGTGCTCTCAACAAGAGTGTCAGAACCAGATAATGCACTCCATCAGAATAATAGCAAACAAACTGAAGGGTCTGTCCATTGCAATGTCCTTCCTGCCTTCCGCCTCTACCATGTCTGGCCCACCCTCCTCAGGACTATCAGTCACCCTGAGGGAACTGCCTAGGGCCTCAGTTTCTGGTGGAAGTCCTAAGCTACAGCTTCCACTTCTTTTCCGCTATGATTGAGATTCCAAGGAGAACTGCGGATTCATTAATCAGTATCAGATCCATTTCACATTCCACAGTAATTTTTTTATTATTATTATAAAATTTATTTATATAGCGCCATTGATACCATGGTGCAGTACATGAGAAGGGGTTGCATACAAATTACAGATATCACAGTAAACAAACTAACAATCGCAGACTGATATAGGGGGAGAGAGGACACTGCCCTTTCGGACTTACATTCTAAAGGATGGTGGGGAAGGAGACAGTAGGTTGGGGGGTAGCAGCAGCTCCGGTGATGGTTAAGGCGGTAGCTCCAGTAGTGGTGAGGAGGCAGCGGGGATCATTGTAGGCTGTAGGCTTTCCTGAAGAGGTGTGCTTCAGGTTCCGTCTGAAGGATCCGAGTGTGGTTGATAGCCGAATGTAATGGGGCAAAGAATTCCAGAGGATGGGGAATATTCAGGAGAAGTCTTGGAGGCGTTGAGTGAGGAGCAAATAAGTGTGGAGGAGAGAAGGAGGTCTTGGGAGGATCAGAGATTACGTGAGGGAAGATTTCGGGAGATTAGTTCAGAGATATATGGAGGAGACAAGCTGTAGAAGGCCTTGTAGGTCAGTATTAGTCATTTGAATTGGATACGCTGAGGGAGTGGGAGCCAGTGAAGAGATTTGCAGAGGGAAGAAGCGGAGGAGTAGCGAGGACAGAGATGAATTAGTCGGGCAGCAGAGTTAAGGATGGACCGGAGAGGTGCGAGGGTGTTAGCAGGGAGGCCACAGAAAAGGATGTTGCAGTAGTCGAGACGGGAGATGATGAGGGCATGCAAAAGCATTTTAGTAGAGTGAGGGTTGAGGAAGGGACGGATTCTGGAAATATTTTTGAGCTGGAGGCGGCAGGCGGTGGAGAGAGCTTGGATGTGCGGTTTGAAGGATAGCGCAAAGTCAAGGGTTACTCCGAGGCAGCAGACCTCCGGTAAGGGGGAAAGCGTGATGTCGTCAATTGTTATAGATAGGTCAGGTAAGGAAGATCTGTGAGATGGGGGAAAGATGATCAGTTCAGATTTGTCCACATTCAGTTTGAGGAGACGGGAGGAGAAGAAGGAGGATATGGCTGATAGACACTCTGCGATTTTAGAGAGCAGAGAGGTGACATCTGGGCCAGAGAGGTAGATTTGAATATCATCGGCATAAAGGTGGTACTGGAATCCGTGGGACTTTATGAGTTGCCCCAGGCCAAGTGTATAGATTGAGAAGAGTAGGGGTCCTAGAACAGAGCCTTGGGGGACTCCAACAGAGAGAGGGTGGGATGAGGAGGTAGTGTGGGAGTGGGAGACGCTGAATGTTCAGTTGGAGTATTATGAGGAGATCCAGGATAGGACGAGGTCTTTGATGATAAAGGAAGAGAGGATCTGTAGTAGGAGGCAGTGGTCAACTGTGTTGAAGGCAGAGGACAGGTCTAGAAGGAGGAGTATAGAGTATTGTCCGTTTGTTTGGCTGTAAGTAGGTGGTTAGTAATTTTGGTCAGGGCTGTCTCAGTGGAGTGATGGGGGCGGAAACCAGATTGTAGATTGTTAAAGAGCAGGTTAGATGAGAGATGGGAGGAAAGTTCAGTGTGGACGTGCTGTTCCAGGAGTTTGGAAGCAAATGGGAGCAGCGATATTGGGCGATAGCTGGACATAGCGGTTGGGTCGAGGGTTGACTTTTTGAGGATAGGCGTGATTGTGGCATATTTGAAAGCAGAAGGGAAGGTACCGGAAGTTAGTGATAGGTTGAAGAGGTGGGTTAGTGATGGGATAAGAGTGGTGGCGAGGTTGAGGAGGAGGTGGGAGGGGATGGGGTCCAGTGCACAAGTGGTGAGGTGTGATTTGGAGAGAAGATGAGCAAGCTCCCCTTCCATGATGTTGGATAAGGAGGTTTTGGGGTTTGGGCAATGGTCAGGTATACAAAGGGGTTGTGGTGGTTGAATAATAAAGACTTGCAGTGTTTGGTCTATCTTGTTTTTGAAGTGCATGGCGAAGTCGTCAGCAGAGATTAGGGAAGTTGGAGGGGGCAGTGGTGGGTGGAGGAGGGAGTTAAAAGTATTGAACAACTGTTTGGGGTTGTGGGATAAGAAAGATACAAGGGATGCAAAGTAGGCCTGTTTAGCAGAGGTGAGAGCTGATTTGAATGCAAGTGTTGCTTGTGAGTGCAATGAAGTCGTCTTGTGAATGCGTTTTCTTCCAGCGCCGTTCAGCAATTCTGAATGCTTGCCGAAGTTTTTTAGTGGTGTTATTGTGCCAGGGTTGTCTATTGATTCATCGCACTCTGTTATGAATGACAGGGGCGACCGAGTCGATGGCTGATGCAAGAGTAGCATTGTAGAAACTATTGGTAGTGTCTGTGTCGTGGAGTGAAGATATGGAGGACAGTGGTAGGATAGAGTCAGAGAGTGTGTGAGTGTCTAGATGTGCAAGGTTTCTGTGGGGGTGCGCGTGTTGCTAGCCATGGGTGACAGGTGATGAGGACAGGGATGAGAAAGAGAGTAGATGGTTGTGAGATAGAGGGAGAGGGGAGGTTGTGAAGTTAGATAGTGAGCAGAGGCGGGTGAAGACCAGGTCTAATGTGTGTCCGTCTGTGTGGGTGGCTGAGGAGGACCACTGGGTAAATCCAAAGGATGAAGTAAGGGCCAGGAGTTTGGAAGCTGCCGACTGGTAGGTGTCAAAGGGGATGTTGAAGTCACCCATGATGATGGTATGAATGTCAGCAGAGAGAAAGTGAAGGAGCCATGTAGAGTCCATGAAGGCAGTGGTTGGGCCTGGAGGTCGGTATATGACAGCCACTTGGAGGTTGGAGGGAGAGTAGATGAGGACAGAGTGGACTTCAAAAAAGGGGAGGACAAGGGAGGGAAGAGGTGTGATTGGGTTGAAGGTGCAGTTGGAAGAAAGGAGAATGCCCACTCCTCCACCATGTCTGTTGCCAGGGCGAGGAGTGTGGGTGAAGTTCAAACTGCCATAGCATAGTGCAGCAGGGGAGGCGGTGTCGGAGTGTGTCAGCCATGTTTCACTGAGGCCAAGGAAGGAAAAATTTTGAGAGGTAAAGAGGTTGTAAATCACATGGAGTTTATCGCAGATGGAGCGGACATTCCAGAGTGATCCAGAGAGAGGGAGCTGAGTGGTGGGCGTCAAGGGCACGTATTTGAGGTTGGAAAGATTTCGGGTACTTATATTGGATTGGGAGCGACCAGACCAAGATAACATTTATGGTCTCTCTGCTGTCTGGACAAGCTCTGAGCTGGGCAAATCCCATTTGGAGAGGTGGTGGTCCAGAGAACCGTTATGTTCAGAGGTTCCTGGAGATGTTCTGAGCAGTATGCCCCTCCTGCTTCATCTTTTTTGTCTCTAAGGCAGAGCACAAAATATGTGTCACAGTATGCCTTACGCTTCCATACCTTGGCCATGGAGCTGGCTTGGAATGAAGAAGTGCTGGTGGTGACCTTCTGGCAGGGTCTGTCCGGTCAACGTCATCCATCAGGATCTGGTCCATCGGTTTCAGCTCCCAATACAACAGCTGGATCACCCCCTGAATATTGCCTCCATTGAGGGTTAGCTCCTGGCAGAGCTTATTTGATTCTTCATGCTGTCAGTCATGATGCTAATTGGAGTACTGCATTCAGAAAAAAAATTCTTCTATGTGTTCCCTAGATTAGAGAATTCTATTCTCCTGGTCTTCCTTGTCTGCGACCGGTCAGGTGCTTCACTGTGGACCATATTGTGCTTTCAACTGCCTCTGTTTTCTGTGCCTTCAAATATGGCTTCTCTGCCCATCTAGTATTGTGAGTTTGCAGATGTCTTCTGGAGAGAGGAAACAGAGGTCGTCACCCCACAGACTTTATGACTGTCCTGTTGAACTTTTACCTAGTACTTCACCACCCCAGGGCTGAGTGTATCCGCTATCTCTGCCTGAGATTTGGACCATGCTGAATCTATTCAAGGAAACTTGGCCAGAGATTCATTTGTAAATCCTCTTTTCCGACTGGTGCTAGCTTCTTCCCCATGACCAAAAAGGATGGTTCCTTACACCCCTGCATAGACTATCGAGATCTTAACAAAATCACTATAAAGAACAAATACCACCTGCCTTTGATTTCTGAACTATTTGACAGGATTCATGGAGCTAAGATTTTTACCAAATTGGAACTGCGGGATGCTTACAACTTGGTTTGGATCTGTAAGGCCAATGAATAAAAGACGGCTTTTAATACCCGTGATGGTCACTACAAGTATCTCATCATGCACTTTGGATTGTGCAACATGCCCACTGTATTTCAGGGATTCGTCAAAGACATCTTCCGGGATATCCGTAATGTTTCTGTGGTATTTGTACAACATCCTGATTTTCTATTCTGATCTATCTACCATAAAGAGAGGTCCGTCAGGTTCTGCAGCATCTACAGGAGAACAATCTGTTTGCCAAATTATTCAAATGTATCTTCGAAAGACGCTTCTTGCCTTTCCTTGGTTACATTGTTTCCAATTAGGGTCTCAAGATGAATCTGGAAAAGGATTCTGCTGTTCTCTCCTCTCCTCGTCCACAAGGTTTATGCGCCATACAGCGGCTCATGGGATTCACAAATTTCTATAGACAATTTATCCCGCATGTCTCATCCCTCATGGCACCCATCAACACCTTAACCAAGAAGGGGGCTAATGCCAGAGTCGGCCGTGTCGGCCTTCCAGGAGTTGAAAGAGATCTTTGAGAGAGCTCGAGTTCTGCACCATCCTGATCTCAATAAGCAGTTTTTCTTGGAGATAGATACTTCTTTCTTCCATGCTGAGGCAATACATCTGCAAAGAACTTCTTCAAGGAAACCTGTCTCTTGCGTTTTTTTCTCCAAAATGTTTTTACTGGCTAAGCAAAACCATACCATTGGGTAACGTGAGCTTCTTGTCATTAGGATGGTGCTCTAGGAATGGTGACATCTACTGGAGGGTGCCAGCATTCTAGTATTAATATATTAATCCTCTTCAAGTCAGGTGGGGAATTTTTTTTTGCTTGTTTTAACTTTGAATTACACTTCTGTTCTGCGGACAAGAATGTCAAAGCAGATGCTCTGTCCCAATTCTTTGATGTAACCCATTCTGTAGAGACGCCTCAGCAGATCATTGATCAGGCCAAGAATATTGAAGCAGTCTCAGTCTTTTTAAAGGATGTTCCGCCAAGCAAAACTTTTGTCCCTACTAATAAGAGGAGGGGAATTCTGTACTGGGTTCAAGAATCATAGGTGAATGCAGCGTGGACAGGTTCTGGCAAGGCTGTTACAAAAGCATAATTTATAAATCACGAGAAAATACCTGGAAAGGAGTTGTCTATTAATTTACAAAATCCCCCCTGATGTCACAACTCAGCTGTCGGGTGACCTGAGACCAGAGGCTCCTTCCCTGTCCCTAACACTAGGGGGTGCCCTAGCTCACCCTATTTCCTGGGATACTTCTGAATGTGAAGATGCCAGGTCCACCACCCTGATTTAATATCCTGAATCAGACCTCCGTCTGTTCCCTTCCCCCACCAAGGGAAGAGTGGAGCTGCTGTGCACCAACCCGACAAACAAGGCAACACGAACAAGGGTAACTGAAAATACAAGGCATACAAATATTCACTCACATATTTGCACCGGGAAGTGGAGGACGGGGAAAAAACAAAGTATGAGGAGGGAAGGGAATTATCACACTTATAAACCCATGCAACAGTAGCAGATAACTTCTTCAAACTCCTCATGTAGCCACCAAAACATCTCTCCTCCAAGCCATGCAGCATAAGCTAGCTCTGACGATGTGTTTCAATCAAGACCCAGAATATATAGGGAATAGGAGTGGCTAACTGATCTCAGCTCAGAGCTCAAACTCCCCGAGCTCCCAACATGGCCGATTAACCCCAGTTCTGCCAAAATAAATTAACACCATTTAAAAAGAAGGTGAAGTGTTTCTTTTCAGAGCAGGAGTAGGAACAATCAGACACTGCTGCCTTCTGGCTCCTCTCTGTTGCAGTAACCCTGTGACACCTGAGTTAGTGAATGGTATAAAATAATTATTTCCTTATCTTTGGAGTTCCATTCTGATTTGGTATAATTGCTTCACAGATTATGTCTATTAGTCACCTGATTGCTGCACATGTTTTGTCAGCACCAAACCAAAAATATGAAAAACGTATAAAATATAAAACAATATTATGTATAGATGGCCTTTAATAGTAGAATATTCTACAGTAAAGATCTTAGTGATGTTCACTGTGCCACAGTTATAAGATGCCACTTTCAAAAATGCCAGCATATACCTTACACATTTTGTTTTTCTAGGGTTGCTTTCTGGTTCATTTAGGTCTGGTCATCTGATTTCCC
>JARQOD010000009.1:40413796-40435386 GCA_033576555.1 Oophaga sylvatica | reverse complement strand
GGGAACCACCTGCAAAGAAGATGCTGAGTCTGTATAAGAATTCTGTATAAGAATCTTCAAGAAGACTATCTCTGTTAATATTATCCACAATATTTTTCACTTTCATCAATGTCCAATTTGGATAAACCCTCTCTTTAAGGCCGGGATTAGACATGCGAGAAACACGGACGAGTCTCGCATGTGAATTCCTGGCACTGCCGCCTGCACTCGGGAGCGGAGTGAGTGGCTGCATAGAAATACGTCCCTGTTTCTCGCATGTGTGATCCCGGCCTAAGTCTCAATAAGGTTGCCTCTGCTTCCACATGATAAGTTGAAATAAAACTGCAATTTCTCTTTCGTCTGATTAATTCCCCCAATGGAATATTATTAATAACATGTTTGGGACACAAATGCGCTTCTACAATGGTGTTACTATCCGTGGGCTTTCTATAAGAGGAAATAAAAATTTTATTCGTAACAGTATTCACGGACAAGGTGATGTCAAGATAATTGACTGATATCTTGGAAAAAGTAATGTGAAGGATAAATTAAAATCATATTCGACAAAATCAGTAATCTCCAAAGTATCACCCTTCCAAATGAAGATCAGGTCGTCTATATAATGGCCAAAAAAATGAATATTGTGTAGAAAAGGATTACTATCAGTAAATATATTTTCCCTTCCCCATGACAGCACCAACATGAGAGTATGGTATCCGCCCCAGGAACAGGAAACCTGCAGCAGAGATAAAAGAAGGGGGGCGGTACCTCTCCCTCAGTTTTGGTTTCCTGTTCCTGCAGGTGGATGCCTGTAGCATATGGAATACCTGTAGGGGGATCTCCCCCTGGATGGCCGGTCCAGGACCGAGGTCTGTGGGGGGGCATCGCAGCTGAGCGCGGTGGCGCGCGCTCTTCATCCTGGCACATAGGGGCTGCCTGGCCGCGTCTCGCCCCCCGATGGACTCCCCGGCAGTCGCTCCAGGCAGGAGGCAGAGCCAGGGGAGGCGTGTCCACACGACGCTGGCACCGACTGAGTGGAGTGACTTCCGGTCGCACTGGAAGTGACGCTACACGCCGGGAGAAGCGGTGTGCTAGACACTTCCGGGAGGAAGCCGCTCCAGAGACGCGCACACCGCTCTCCCCCTGAAGCCCCCCTCATATATATAAACTGCCTGAGGGCAGGAAAATGGCGGCGACAGCTCCCAGGGTGAAGATGGACCCCGCAGATGAGGAGCGCGTGCCAGAGGAGGAAGGCCAGCAGACCGCTGTGGTACCAGGGTGCCGGTGGGTGAGTGCCTTTGTAAGGCAAAGAATAAAGATAATGATGGCCTCTATCCTGTTCCCCTCTCCCTAGGGTAGGAAAGCCATGGCCAAACAAAAAAACAAAGCATGTGCTTTGTGCAAGAAAGTGCTTCCCAGAGAGTACGACAAGCGACTGTGTCGCTCATGTGTGCAGAAAACGGTGGCAGAGGAATCACCGTCCCTGTTACAAAATATTAAAGCCATCATCCGTCAGGAGGTAAAAACAACAGTAAAACAGGAGTTAAAACAGCACACTCCAGTCAGTTCGGGGCCCACCCCTCCTCCCCCCCTCCTACGGGACAAAGTGATGTAGAGTCGGATGGCGAACCAACAGAGTTAAGGCCCTCTGGAAGCTCAGACCGGGATTCTTCGGATGAGGAATATGGCCACCCTTATTTTTTATCCGAGGACATCGGAAAATTATTGAAATTGGTCAGATCTACCATGGGGGTTGAGACGCCAAGAGAACACCTTTCAGTACAGGACTCTATGTTCAGTAATCTAGAGGGAAAAAAACGTAAAGTTTTTCCCTTCCATGATAATCTTCTAAACTTGATTAAAAGAGAGTGGAAGAAACCCAATAAAAAGATGTCGATTCCACAAGCATTAAAACGGAAATATCCTTTTGATGAGGAAATTTGTGGAGAATGGGAAAAGGCGCCTAAACTGGACGCCGTCATTGCTAGCACATCCAAAGGAATAGCGTTACCATTCGAGGATATGGGTGCCTTAAAAGACCCCCTTGATAAAAAAGCGGATGCCTTTCTAAAATCAGCCTGGGAAGCGTCGGCCTGGTCAATTAAGCCTGGGGTAGCCGCCACTTGCATCGCTCGGGCCATGGTCAAGTGGTTGGAAGAACTCAATGAACAAATAAGAAATAAGTGCTCAAGAGAGAATCTATTGGACGCAATACCGTCATTACAAAAAGCGGCAGGGTTCTTGGCAGATGCGGCGGTGGATTCCGTGCGGGGTGCCGCCCGTGCATGTGCTCTCTCTACAGTCATGGACAAAAGTTTTGAGAATGACACAAATATTAATTTTTACAAATTCTACTGCTTCACTTTTTCTAATGGCAATTTGCATATACTCCAGAATGTTATAAAGAGTGATCAGCTTAACAGCAATTACTTGCAAAGTCAATATTTGGCTAGAAAATGAACTTTATCCCCCAAAACACATTTCAACATCATTGCAGCCCTGCCTTAAAAGGACCAGCTAACCTCTTTTCAGTGATTGCTCCATTAACACAGGTTGGGTGTTGATGAGGACATGGCTGGAGATCAATCTGTCATGATTAAGTAAGAATGACACCACTGGACACTTTAAAAGGAGGCTGGTGCTTGGCATCATTGTTTCTCTTCTGTTAACCATGGTTATCTCTAAAGAAACACGTGCAGTCATCATTGCAATGCACAAAAATGGCCTAACAGGGAAGAGTATCGCAGCTAGAAAGATTGCACCTCAGTCAACAATCTATCGCATCATCAAGAACTTCAAAGAGAGAGGTTCCATTGTTGCCAAAAAGGCTCCAGGGCACCCAAGAAAGACCAGCAAGCGCCAGGACCGTCTCTTAAAAGTGTTTCAGCTGCGGGATCGGGCTACCAGCAGTGCAGAGCTTGCTCAGGAATGGCAGCAGGCAGGTGTGAGTGCATCTGCACGCACTGTGAGGCGGAGACTCTTGGAGCAAGGCCTGGTCTCAAGGAGGGCAGCAAAGAAGCCACTTCTCTCCAGAAAAAACATCATGGACAGACTGATAGTCTGCAAAAGGTACAGGCAGTGGACTGCTGAGGACTGGGGTAAAGTTATTTTCTCTGTTGAATCCCCTTTTCGATTGTTTGGGACATCAGGAAAACGCCTCATTCGAAAAAGACAAGGTGAGCGCTACCACCAGTCTTGTCTCATGCCAACTGTTAAGCATCCTGAAACCATTCATGTGTGGGGTTGCTTCTCAGCCAAGGGAATCGGCTCTCTCACAGTCTTGCCTAAAAACACAGCCATGAATAAAGAATGGTACCAGAATGTCCTCCAAGAGCAACTTCTCCCAACCCTCCAAGAGCAGTCTGGCGATCAACAATGCCTTTTCCAGCATGATGGAGCACCTTGCCATAAAGCAAAGGTGATAACTAAATGGCTCAGGGAACAAAACATAGAGATTTTGGGTCCATGGCCTGGAAACTCCTCAGATCTTAATCCCATTGAGAACTTGTGGTCAATCATCAAGAGACGGGTGGACAAACAAAAACCTAACAATTCTGACAAAATGAAAGCATTGATTGTGCAAGAATTGACTGCTATCAGTCAGGATTTGGTCCAGAAGTTGATTGAGAGCATGCCAGGGAGAATTGCAGAGGTCCTGAAGAAGAAGGGTCAACACTGCAAATATTGACTTGCTGCATTAACTCATTCTAACTGTCAATATAAGCTTTTGTTACTCATATGTTTGCAATTATTATATTTCTGTCTGTGATAAAAACATCTGTCAAACACACATAAAAACCAGAGGGCAGCAGATCATGTGAAAATATAATATTTGTGTCATTCTCAAAACTTTTGGCCATGACTGTAATTCAGGTCGCAGAGCACTGTGGTTGAAGAATTGGGCGGCAGATTTCCAATCAAAGGTAAAACTCTGCGCAATTCCCTGTGAGGGGCAATACCTGTTTGGGAAAACACTGGATGAGATATTGGAAAAAGCGTCGGATAAGAAAAAACGATTTCCGCCACCGCCTGCATCAAAACGCCTTTGGAGTGATGCTCGCTCGCCCTTTCATGGAGCAAGGAATAGAGGGGGCAGAAGTCGGCCAGATGATAGGTCTATGCGGGGCAGACCTTGGGGAGAGAGGAAGGAGAAAGGATTCCTCTTCAGTAAAGGTCCTCCCAGATCGGATACAAAATGTCAATGACGCCAAGACTCCGGTGGGAGGAAGACTGCGCAAATTTGTACATCAGTGGTCAGCATTGCCCTCCTCACGGTGGGTAACCAATCTGTTATCCGAAGGCCTACGGTTAAGTTTCCTCAGCCTCCCGCCGCAGCGAATAAAGATAACTCAAGTCGCCTAAAAGAACCAAGCCACGATGGAGAAAGAAGTCACTCTCCTCATGTTGAAGAAAGTGTTAGTGAAAGTACCAAGTCACCAAGTAGGAGAAGGGTTCTACAGTATCCTGTTCCTTACTCCAAAACCAGACGGCTCACTAAGAGTAATATTCAACTTGAAAGCACTGACCCAGTACTTTTCTGAGAAAAGAAGACATATTACTGGTACCTTACTTGGACGACTTCCTCGTGATAGCAAATACCGGAAGAGAATGTAGGAAAGCAGTAACAAGGGTACTGGAAGTCTTAACCAGCTTAGGCTGGGTAATAAACGAGAAAAAATCAAGGCTAATCCCAGCCCAAAAACAAGAATTTTTGGGAATACTGTTAGACTCCTGCAAACAGCAATGTGTTCTCCCAGACAGAAAAATATGCTCCATTCAGCACAAGATACGACAGTTGAGACCGAGCCGTGCCATAACAATCCGACAAGCAATGTCCCTGTTAGGTACATTAATGGCAACAATGCCGGCGGTCCAGTGGGCACAAAGCCACACAAGAGATCTGCAGTGGCAAATCTTGACCGAGCAGGCAAAAGACCCGGCAAGCTTGAATCGACGGTTTACCCTAACGACACAGGTCCACAGTTCATTGGAATGGTGGCTACAACCCGAAAACCTAAAAAGAGCAGTACCCTGGTCAATTCACAACCAGGTGGTATTAACCATGGATGCAAGTCCGTTAGGATGGGGAGCACATCTAACGGGGCAGCTTGTACAGGGCCAATGGGAACCCTCAATGAGGGAAACATCCTCCAATTTGAAAGAGCTAACAGAGGTGAAGAGGGCACTTCATCATGTGGAAGAAGAGGTACGAGGAAGACATGTTACATCTTGGTGATGGTTGTGTGATTCACAAAGAATAAAAAAAGAGCATGTATAAATTTATATATAAAGAAGGTAGATGTCATAACTATGGTAGCATATGTATATATATAACGACTAATTTGGCGGTTACCTTGCATACTCTGAAACAAACTGAGGGAGAGGTACCGCCCCCCTTCTTTTATCTCTGCTGCAGGTTTCCTGTTCCTGGGGGCGGATACCATACTCTCATGTCGGTGCTGTCATGGCTCTGGAAAATCAAATTACCGGTAAGTAATTATCATTTTTCTCCTCCCATACTACCACCGTTATATTTGCCATAGAGGAGGAACATCTGCCTCCCATACTAACTCCCTGTTTCTGTATAAAAAAAAACATTTTCAAAAGAAAAATAATTATGAGAAAGAAGAAATGAAACAGATTCCATGATGAAAAATTTAATCTCTTCCTTATATGTATGGTATTTGTCTAAAAAGTATGACAAACTTGGAAGAATAACAGAATGAGGTATAGAAGGGTAGAGACCAATAACATCACATAATACCCAGCTATATTGTGGGGACCTGTTGTGAATGGGTTTGAGATGAGTTCTGAGCAGAGGCTCCCTCTGGTGGTTACAAGCGGTGCTAGTGAGGATTGTGAGGACTGGGAATCAGGTGTTACTGACTGGTCTTATATAAGGGAGTCATTTTCCCATCAGGGTTGCCAGTGATCAATTGTTCTGGTCTGAATCCTTCATTCCAGTTTCCCTTGTAGCCTGCTGTGTCGTGTCTGCATCTCCTGCTTACAGATAAGACTTTTGCTTCTTTTGTGTTTTTGCTGTGTTTTTGCATTTTGTCCTGCACTTCTTTGGGGGCCTTCAGGGTCCCCTCCGGGGCTTCTGCCCTCTCAGTTTAGTTCAGCCACTGAGTTTTGTTCTTTTGCTTTTTCCAGTTTTTTCAGTGGCTGCTGTTTTTATTTTGTTACACCAGAGAACTAATTTAGGTGGTAGAGGTCGTGTGATCTCAGGTGATTTTGAAATTAGTAGAGTTGGTGCTTTTCAGGGTTTTCTGAGATTGCAGTAAGTACCCTTCCTGTCCTTTTCTATTTAGATAGTTTGGGCCCCAGCGTTTGCTCATACTATTTTCTTTCTGTGTCAGTATTTCCTCTTGTCTAACCGCCATTACATGTTTGGGGGCTTTCTGTTATCTTTGGGGTTCTGCTCCGGGCAGATAGCTTTCCTATTTCTATCTTTAGGTGTAGTTAGTTTCTCAGGCTGTGACGAGGCGTCTAGGACCAACGTAGGAACGCTCCACGGCTGCCTCTAGTTGTGGTGGTTAGTCAGGGTACTGCAATCTCATAGATTCCAACTGCTCTGGTGTATTGCCTTTTTTACCTGCACTCCTCAGCTACCGAAACATAACAGTATCACCGGCCAAAAAAAAAAATTGAAAATTGTATGGTACTCACAGAAGGAAAAAAAATATTGTGAAAGAAAAAAGGTTGTCAGAGTTGTCAGAGATATTTTTCTGTTTGTTGCATTTTTTTTTCCTCTGTATCTCTGGGTGCTGGGGAGGATCTTTTCTCCCAATGGAGTTTGCACAGTTGTCTGGCCGTGTGGATCAGCTTGCCACTGAGGTTCAGAGTATTGCTGCATATCTTGCTAGGTTGCCTGTTGTGGAACCTAGGATCCCCATGCCAGATTTGTTTTTAGGGGATCGAGCTAAGTTTCAGAATTTCAAAAATAATTGTAAATTGTTTTTTGCCTTAAAATCTAAGTCCTCAGGAAACGCAGCGCAGCAGGTTCAAATTATCATCTCTCTCCTGCGCGGCGATCCTCAGGATTGGGCTTTTTCCCTGATACCTGGGGATCCTGTTTTGAGTGATGTTGATGCGTTTTTTCAGGCTTTGGGGTTATTGTACGATGAGCCTAATGTCACTGATCAAGCTGAAAAAACCTTGTTGGCATTAAATCAGGGGCTTGATGACGCTGAGTTATACTGTCAGAGATTCCGTAGGTGGGCAATCCTGACCAAATGGAATGACGAGCTTTGGCGGCCCTTTTCCGGAAGGGTCTGTCAGATAATGTAAAGGATGTTATGGTGGGATTCCCTGTCCCCTCTGGTCTCAATGATTCTATGTCATTAGCGATTCAAATTGACAGACGTTTGCGTGAGCGGAGAAGTATGCGTGGAATGGTGTTGCCTTGTGAACCAGCTTCTGAACCCATGCAGTGTGATAGAGTGGTGTCTGGGGCACAGCGTCATGAGTTTCGAAAGCGCAATGGGTTATGTTTCTACTGTGGTGATGCTTCTCATGCTATTTCAGTCTGCCCTAAGCGGGGAAGACGTTTTGCACGCTCAGTTGTCTTGGGTAGTGTTCAGACTAAGTTTTTATTAACTGTCACTCTGATATGCTCTCTGTCCTCATTTTCTGCTCAGGCTTTCGTTGATTCTGGAGCAGCTATTAACCTGATGGATTATGATTTTGCTAAATGTTGTGGGTTTCCCTTGATACCCCTACAGAAGTCTATTCCCCTACTGGGGATCGATTCTACCCCTTTGGCTGAGAATAAACCCCAGTTTTCTACTCAGGTGATAATGAGGGTTGAACCTGATCACCAGGAGTGCTGCAAATTTTTGGTTCTGTATAATCTGCATGACATTATCATGCTGGGTTTCCCTTGGTTACAGTCTCATAATCCTGTTTTGGATTGGAAATCTGTGTCTGTAACCAGTTGGGGCTGCCAATGTGTTAATACCAACACTCCTGTTTTTTCTGCCTCCCCCCAGGCTCAGGATGTTCCTGACTTTTTGTTTGATTTTTCTGATGTGTTTAGCGAAAGTAAATCTGCATCCTTGCCTCCCCATAGGAGCTATGACTGCGCTATTGAATTAGTGCCGGGTAGTAAATTCCCTAAAGGTCGCCTTTTTAACTTGTCTGTACCTGAACATGACACTATGCGGTCTTATATCAAGGAATCATTGGAGAAGGGTCATATCAGACCATCCTCTTCACCCTTAGGTGCCGGTTTTTTCTTTGTGGCCAAAAAAGATGGTTCATTAAGGCCGTGTATTGATTATCGTCTCTTGAACAATATTACTGTGAAATATCAATACCCGTTACCCTTGATTTCTGACCTGTTTTCCAGGGTGAAAATCGCTACTTGGTTTACCAAGCTTGACCTCAGGGGGCGTATAACCTTATTCGCATTAAGCACGGGATGAATGGAAGACGGCATTCAATACCCCTGAAGGGCATTTTGAGTACCTAGTGATGCCCTTTGGGCTCACTAATGCTCCTTCCGTCTTCCAGTCCTTCATGAATGACATTTTCAGGGATTTTGTGGACAAATTTCTGATTGTTTATTTGGATGATATCTTGATTTTTTCTAATGACTGGGACTCTCATGTGAAACATGTTCGAACTGTATTCCAGATTTTGAGAGAGAATGCTCTGTATGTGAAGGGATCAAAGTGTCTTTTTGGCGTACAGAGGATCTCATTTCTGGGATTCATTTTGTCCCCATCTGTTATTGAAATGGACCCGGTCAAGGTTCAGGCCATCTGTGATTGGGTCCAACCTACTTCATTAAAGGCTCTTCAGAGATTTTTGGGTTTTGCCAATTTTTATCGTAAATTTATTGGTAATTTCTCGGTTATTGTTAAACCATTAACTGATTTGACCAGAAAGGGTTCTGATGAGGTGAATTGGCCTCCTGAGGCAGTCTCTGCATTTCAGGAACTTAAGCAGAGATTCACTTCTGCTCCTGTTCTAACGGCAGCCTGATGTTTCTCTGCCATTTCAGGTGGAGGTTGATGCCTCTGAAATTGGGGCAGGTGCCGTTTTGTCCCAAAAAGATCCAGAGACCTCTAAAAGTAACCCTTGTGCCTTTTTCTCTCGAAAATTTTCTCCTACTGAACGTAATTATGACGTGGGTAATCGGGAGTTATTGGCCATGAAGTGGGCTTTTGAAGAGTGGAGACATTGGCTGGAGGGAGCCAAACATCAGGTGGTGGTCCTTACGGACCATAAGAATCTGGTCTATCTGGAATCTGCCAAGCGACTCAATCCTAGACAGGCCAGGTGGGCCTTGTTTTTCACACGTTTTAATTTTGTGGTTTCCTTTCTTCCTGGCACTAAGAATGTTAAGGCGGATGCCCTCTCGAGGAGTTTCCTTGCGGACTCTCCTGAGTTATCTGATCCTTCTGTTATTTTGAAAGAGGGTGTAGTTCTTTCCGCCATCTCGCCCAATTTGAGACTTGCTCTGGAGGGGTGTCAGGAGGATAGGCCCGAGCGCTGCCCTGTTGGAAAATTGTTTGTCCCGGACCAATGGAAAAAGAGTGTGATGTCTGAGATTCATTGTTCCGCATTGGCTGGGCATCCCGGAATTTTTGGTACCAGAGACTTGGTTAGCCGGTCCTTTTGGTGGCCTACCTTGTCTCGTGATGTCAGGGAATTTGTGCAGTCCTGCGGGACTTGCTCTCGCTCCAAGCCTTGCTCTCGCTCTAGTGGTTTGTTGATGCCATTGCCTGTGCCCAAGAGACCATGGACCCATATCTCTATGGATTTCATTTCCGATCTTCCTGTTTCTCAGAGAATGACCACCATCTGGGTAATTTGTGATAGGTTTTCCAAAATGATACATCTTGTGCCATTACCTAAGTTGCCTTCCTCCTCTGAATTGGTGCCGTTGTTCCTTCAGCATGTGGTTCGTTTACACGGCATTCCTGAGAACATTGTGTCTGACAGAGGAGTCCAGTTTGTTTCCAGATTTTGGAGGACCTTTTGTTCTAAACTGGGTGTTCAATTGTCTTTCTCCTCGGCATTTCATCCTCAGACCAATGGTCAAACTGAGAGAACAAACCAGACATTGGAGACTTATCTAAGATGCTTTGTGTCTGCTGATCAGGATGACTGGGTCTCTTTTTTGCCTTTGGCTGAGTTTGCTCTTAATAATAGGGCTAGCTCTGCCACTTTGATGTCTCCGTTTTTCTGTAATTCTGGGTTTCACCCTCGATTTTCTTCAGGACAGACGGAGGCTTCTGTCTGTCCAGGTGTTGACTCTGTTGTGGAGCGTATGCAACAGATTTGGGACCAGGTAGTGGAGAGGTTGTCCCTCTCTCAGGAGAAGGCCCAGCGGTTTGCTAACCGGCATAGGACTGATGGTCCTCGGTTTAAAGTGGGGACTTGGTCTGGTTGTCCTCAAAGAATATTCCTATGAGAGTAGCATCTCCTAAATTTAAGCCTAGGTTCATTGGACCTTATAAGATCATGGAGATTATTAATCCTGTTTCTTTTCGTTTGCTTCTTCCAGGGACATTTAAGATCCATAACGTGTTCCACAAGTCCTTGTTGAAGAGATTTGTTGAGCCAGTGGTTCCTGCTGCTGTGCCTCCTGACCCTGTTTTGGTTGAGGGCAATCTGGAGTATGGGTTGAGAAAATATTGGATTCTCGTTTTTCTAGACGGAAACTCCAGTATTTGGTTAAATGGAGAGGTTATGGTCAGGAAGACAATTTTTGGGTGTTTGCTTCGGACATCCATGCTAGGAGACTTATCCGTGCGTATCATAGAACTCATCCTGACCGACCTGGTTGCTCAAATGAGGGTTCGGTGACCCCTCCTCAAGGGGGGTACTGTTGTGAATGGGTTTGAGATGAGTTCTGAGCAGAGGCTCCCTCTGGTGGTTGCAAGCGGTGCTAGTGAGGATTGTGAGGACTGGGAATCAGGTGTTACTGACTGGTCTTATATAAGGGAGTCATTTTCCCATCAGGGTTGCCGGTGATCAATTGTTCTGATCTGAATCCTTCATTCCAGTTTCCCTTGTAGCCTGCTGTGTCGTGTCTGCATCTCCTGCTTACAGATAAGACTTTTGCTTCTTTTGTGTTTTTGCTGTGTTTTTGCATTTTGTCCTGCACTTCTTTGGGGCCTTCAGGGTCCCCTCCGGGGGCTTCTGCCCTCTCAGTTTAGTTCAGCCACTGAGTTTTGTTCTTTTGCTTTTTCCAGTTTTTTCAGTGGCTGCTGTTTTTATTTTGTTACACCAGAGAACTAATTTAGGTGGTAGAGGTCGTGTGATCTCAGGTGATTTTGAAATTAGTAGAGTTGGTGCTTTTCAGGGTTTTCTGGGATTGCAGTAAGTACCCTTCCTATCCTTTTCTATTTAGATAGTTTGGGCCCCAGCGTTTGCTCATACTATTTTCTTTCTGTGTCAGTATTTCCTCTTGTCTAACCGCCATTACATGTTTGGGGGCTTTCTGTTATCTTTGGGGTTCTGCTCCGGGGCAGATAGCTTTCCTATTTCTATCTTTAGGTGTAGTTAGTTTCTCAGGCTGTGACGAGGCGTCTAGGACCAACGTAGGAACGCTCCACGGCTGCCTCTAGTTGTGGTGGTTAGTCAGGGTACTGCAATCTCATAGATTCCAACTGCTCTGGTGTATTGCCTTTTTTACCTGCACTCCTCAGCTACCGAAACATAACAGGGACCATTGAAAGCCATCTAATGACGAGATAATCATTTTAGTGTCTCTAATATAACCTGGTAGGTTGATCACTTTTTCCTCCATATCTTAAGGATAGGTCATCAATTATAAAGTAAAAAGAAGGTGCGAACAACATAATGCAGTAAAGGATGTTAAATATACCCAGTATGGAAATTAGAAACATGCATATTGTAAACAGACATATAAAGATCAGCTGTACATAATACAGAAAACCACCACGAGAAAAACAGCCTCACGGTCAAGATAAAATGTATAATCTTTATTAACACAATTTATAAAATATTACAGGGACAATGGCAGGGGAAAGAGAATTGTAGCAGAAAATAGCATACATGCACATAAATCAGAGATCAAATGTATACCTGCTGATAAATCTCACATAAAGAAGGACAACTGTCCATATAATGTAAATCGAGGGTGAAACCCATATACACTCATATAGTCAATCCACATCAAAATATATACACAGAATCCCCATATAATTTATCAGGTAAGTACCAGGGAATGACTCAGAAATATATATAATATTTTTTTTTGTACAGAATGATGTGAATGGCTGCTGAGTAGCAGATGGAATAATGCAGTACTAGATAAAATCACAAATAGCATCCAGGGACGCCCCCTGAGGAAGGAGCCTGTGAGCGACTCCGAAAGCGCGTCGGGTTCGGGGTTCCTGACGATCCTATGTTCCTGCTGCTTTAGGTAAATCGCTCTATGTGGCTGCTAAGATGGATGCTATTTGTGATTTTATCTAGTACTGCATTATTCCATCTGCTACTCAGCAGCCTTTCACATCATTCTGTACAAAAAAAAATATATATATATTTCTGAGTCATTCCCTGGTACTTACCTGATAAATTATATGGGGATTCTGTGTATATATTTTGATGTGGATTGACTATATGAGTGTATATGGGTTTCACCCTCGATTTACATTATATGGACAGCTGTCCTTCTTTATGTGAGATTTATCAGCAGGTATACATTTGATCTCTGATTTCTGTGCATGTATGCTATTTTCTGCTACAATTCTCTTTCCCCTGCCATTGTCCCTGTAATATTTTATAAATTGTGCTAATAAAGATTATACATTTTATCTTGACCGTGAGGCTGTTTTTCTCGTGGTGGTTTTCATCAATTATAAAGCAGTGGGCAACCTCGTTAACTGTGAGAATCCATGAGACAGCTCACTAATGTTGTCTGATAGAAGAAATTGTAGCTCTTTTCACTGTTGTTCCTGAGATCCTTTTGTTGATATATGACCATAGACCAGGGTTCCCCAACTCCAGTCCTCAAGGCCCACCAACAGGTCATGTTTTCAGGATTTCCTTAGTATTGCCCAGGTGATAATTGCATCACCTGTGCAATACAAAGGTAATCTTGAAAACATGACCTGTTGGTGGGCCTTGAGGACTGGAGTTGGGGAAAACTGCCATAGACCACACCAACGTTGACTGTCCTGAGAAACAAAGGGCCAAGAAAAGCCTAATGACGGAAAATTTTTAATGAAACCCAATTGCAAAACTTATTTTAGCTCCAAATATATGCATTGAAGTAAAAAAAATAAAAAAATATCCTCACAGGTGGACAACTCTTTTAAGTCATTATGTAACACCTCTATAATACGCAAAATCACATTATTCTTCCATTGCATGCCATTGTAGTCTAGAACTGAAATAGCCGACTCCCTTCTTTTAATCTCATTGACTTATAATGAGAGCAAATACTTATGAAATCTTGGCCCATGAATGAACCTCAAGGATATCAGTCATATAAAAGATCATGTACATTATCAGAGATTAACTTAGAGACTCTTTAAAATTAAAATTTTGTAAATTCTTCTTTTACTCTCTGTAAAAAGTAAATATAAACTGTGCTGTAACTAAGTTAAAAGCAAGAGTGCATTTAAATAACACAGGGTTCTTGTGTTATTAATTTTGTTGCCCTCCTTTGTACTTGCTCTAGTCTTAGGCATTGAGATCCTGCCACTGCACAGGGGGAATCTTGAGTCATGTCCCCTGCGGTCTCCCATTCTTCTTCAACCACAGCAGATCCTGCTCAGCAGAGACGTCAGTCCCAGCTCTTGCTCAGGCTAATGATATGTGTTTGGTTGCTGCTGCTACCCCAGGTTCAGCTATAACAATCAGCATTAGTCAGCGGCGAGCAGACGCTCCTGGGATTAAGTCTTGCTTTTCTTCATTTGAGCATGCCTGTGAGACAAAAGCTCATTGGTGGTCGGAGGTCATACGCTCAGGTCCTCAAGTAGTCCGGATTGGGCTATCAGCAAGGTCCTGGAAGGGTGCAGTTATAAAAAGAGTGCACGGCCGTGCAATAGTATAAACCATGTGGTGTGTGAGCGAGTGGATACACTACCACTCTGTGTATGCACGGGTGTTTGGGCCGAGAACCTGCCGCACTGTCGGCGTGTATGATCGTCTAGTTTTCTTTAGTCAGGCAGGTTTTTACTTGGTTTGACCTAGCGCCTGTCTCGGCCATGTGTACTGCTTAGCACGGGCTGTTTACAGGGCACAGTCAATCCACGTGCTCTGGCACACACCTTTTGGTACCGCTCTGCAGTCAGTGGAGCTTTTGCTCTTGCTTTGCACCAACTCGTGGTGCTCTTTAGTTAGCTGTATTTTGCTACCACTCAGCGCCAAGTAGTGTCATCGCCTGTGCGACACCGATCGCATTGTGGGTCCGGTCAGACACAAGTCCCCGCGTTCTAGGGTTGAGCTTAGAGACTTCACTCGCGCCATATCAGCTGTGTCCTGTAACATTTAACAGGGAACAGAGTTCTATTACTTTGTTGCGGCGGCTCTGTGAAGTAACAAAGTTCGCCGCTGTTCACACCCGGTGACATCTAACCCTGTGTTTTTGGCGTTCAACCGACATCTTGTTCCACCATTGCTTAGCAGCAGGTTCCATCTCTGCATGGTGGACCCCGGGTTGCGAATGCACCTTATCATTATTTTATATATTTCATACGGTGTGTTCCATCAACCTTAACTCTCTAGTTCCATTATATCCTTCCTGAGCACCAGTGCTCAAAACTGTACACAGTACTCCATGTGCAGTCTAACCAGGGATTTGTACAGAGGCAGTATAATGCTCTCATCATGTGTATCCAGACCTCTTTTAATGCACCCCATGATCCTCTTTGCCTTTGCAGTTGCTGCCTGGCACTGGCTACTCCAGGTAAGTTTATTTCAGTAAAGCCTACATGATAAATACTGTTTTCTGCAAGCCTTTCCTTGACAATGCCCCCTGTAACATGACTGTGTACAACATACATTTCTGATCTAAAATGAGCATTTCTACTTGCACTTACCAGCCTGCAGTCTAGGATGCTTTCTGTAAGCAACATGTTATACTGTAGTAATTAAACACTTGATCGGATACCTAGAATCAAAGGGAAATGACTGTGACAATATGATGTGCCAACACTTTAATGGTCCCTTCCTTCCATCTGTGCAGGAAACAAGTATGTGGTAGTGAATACTAATAAAGTACTTTAGCCACTGGCAGAAAATCACAAATTATGTGCCAAACATCTCATCGTCAACAACATACCTCTAGATATCCTGCTTATTCTATACCTAGAGTCATTCAGTAAGGTGCAGGCTGGGGGAAGGTGATTGTAGCACAATCCGTTCCTATAATAATCTATAATCTTCCTGTAACAATTTTGAGATTTAAACAAAGCTGCTCAAGGTTATAAGAAAACAGTGTTTGACAAGCAGTCTTGTGCAGTAAAATGTTTATTTTGTTGCTTCGTCTGATGCTGGCGATTGAGACGTCGCTTTACTTTCCGATTATTTTTTTGGTCTTTTTTTCACGTAGGATCATTCGTAATTTTTGTTCAATTAAAATACACAGAAATTGAATGGGTTCAGCAAACATAACATTCAGGGCAATGTCACAGTCCCGAGCGAAAACCTAACGGAGCAATGGAGGATTAGCAGATACAAGGCTTCAATCCTCTTATCGCTGCTCTGCAGGATTCAGGTGTATTCTCAGAAGCACACAGAAATGTATTGACTCAATCTGGCGGTTGATATTTCAGGCTGGTACATTCACTTTAGACTTTCCTGTTTATTGAATCAGCATTTTGGGAGTGAAATAAACACACAAATGTGCCGTGTTTATTATACGATTTTATTTTTTTATGTTACATTTGATTTTGATATGTTTAAATAGTCATTGTTGTGTCAACATTTTTTCCAAAAATTTTAAGTGCAAGCAAATATAATAAACTAATCAGAGAAATATGTTCTTTCTCCATTTTTGAACATTTCTTTCTCCTCTGGTCTCCTGATTTACTCGGAAAAAAGGGCTAAAAACCATCAGGCTCACGTCAACATGGACTCACAGCTCACTGATGAATCAGATAATAGCTCCCTATGGAAAGGGAAGAGGAGGAGTGGGAGAAGTACGGTAGGTAGGGTGTTGCTGCTTCTAAGTGTTTCATCTCACCTTAGAGCTGGAATTATAGCTACACTGCTCAGTACTACTATATCATGCCTTCCATGCTGTTACTTCTGCTTCTGTGTATGTGCTACAAAGAGACAAGAGATTTTACCTTGAATAGAAACAAAGTGAGCAAATACCCTGCAATAAGTGAATATATAATTAGCAATAGTGCATGTAAATAACAAAGGGTACTTAGAGCACTATTTTGATTATAAAAAAAAGTGTGAAAGCCATACCAACTCGACAAGGTGTACCCAATGCCGGATGGGCCTATCTTTACTATTAAATCTATGTGCCAGCAAGCCGCAATAGACAAGACAGAGCGGGACCCCAGGCCTGACTGTTTTGCATCTGTCCCTGAAAAGCTATATAGATTAAACACACAGCCCAAAAAGAGAAAGCCAAAAAGTACAACAAATCAAAAAGAAACATCAAAGAAATGAGCTGTAATACATGTTGGTAGAAATGCAATGTGTAGTTGCACATTCACACTGTGGCCATTAGGACGCATAGCCTAGAAAAAAACAAAATGAGCAAACACCCTGCAGAAGTAAATAAGTAAATAGTAATAGTATATGTAAGTAACATAGGGGACTTAGTTGCCACTGTTTTCATAAAAACGTATGGGGGTATTGGAGGGTAAGAGTACAATAAGATAGGCACTCAGGTAGTGTGTTGCTTCTTCTAGTAAGCGTTTCATCTCACCTTAGAGATGGATTCCTAGCTACACTGCTCAGTACTGCTATGTAATGTCTTCAATGTTGTTGCTGCTGCTTCTGAATATGTGCTACAGAGAAACAAGAAAGCAGAGATCACTCATGTCTATGTGTACTGTATATATGTACAAGAAGAAAAGGTAGCACACTGTAGCGCTATAGCTTGCAAACACGAAATATGAAAAATATGAAAAATGAATTACATCATTACCTTAGAAATATGAAAAATTGAGAAGTCTTAGCGCATAAGATGGCCAAATTATGTGAGCCTGATAGCCACGTCAAGGCTCTTCTCGTATATCAGGTCCCTAACTAATGCCTATCCTCGCTTTAGAAAAGTCTGTCTGCATGGGAACCTATGAATCCTCTTTTCAGACTAAAATCTACATCTCTGTGGAGGGGTGATGAACCTGCTGTAATTAAAAGGCCTGTGACCACCAGGTGGAGTGCTCAGGCAGAAGGTAAATGAATACATATCAAAAAACTGACCGGCACATCCAAACTTAGATTCAGTGTGAACAGGTGCTAAACCTAGAGTCACCAACTCATATACATACAAGCTATAGCGCTACAGTGTGCTACCTTTTCTTCTTGTATGTATATGAGTTGGTGACTCTAGGTTTAGCACCTGTTCACACTGAATCTAAGTTTGGATGTGCCGGTCAGTTTTTTGATATGTATTCATTTACCTTCTGCCTGAGCACTCCACCTGGTGGTCACAGGCCTTTTAATTACAGCAGGTTCATCACCCTCCACAGAGATGTAGATTTTAGTCTGAAAAGAGGATTCATAGGTTCCCATGCAGACAGACTTTTCTAAAGCGAGGATAGGCATTAGTTAGGGACCTGATATACGAGAAGAGCCTTGACGTGGCTATCAGGCTCACATAATTTGGCCATCTTATGCGCTAAGACTTCTCAATTTTTCATATTTCTAAGGTAATGATGTAATTCATTTTTTATATTTTTCATATTTCGTGTTTGCAAGCTATAGCGCTACAGTGTGCTACCTTTTCTTCTTGTATGTATATGAGTTGGTGACTCTAGGTTTAGCACCTGTTCACACTGAATCTAAGTTTGGATGTGCCGGTCAGTTTTTTTTTTTTTGATATATATACTGTATATATGTAGACGTCATGATAGCAGCTAGTTTTCACCCACTAACTCAGAGACAACTGAAAATTAGGAATAGTGCTTGCGTAGGAAAAATATGGTGAAAATGAAGAAAGAGAAGTATGGCAAACCTTCATAATTTTCACCAATGGGCAGCATGGTGGCTCAGTGGTTAGCACTGTATCCTTGCAGCGCTGAAGTCCTTGGTTCAAATCCCACCAAGGACAACATCTGCAAGAAGTCTGCATGTTCTCCCCATGTTTGCATGGGTTTCCTCCCACATTCCAAAGACATACTGATAGGGAATTTAGATTGTGAGCCCCATCGGGGACAGCGATGATAATGTGTGCAAACTGTAAAGCGCTGCGGAATATGTTAGCACTAGTGTTGAGCGATACGATAATGCAAATATCGGCTATCGGCCGATATTAGCTCTATCGGCCTTTCGATAATTCGTTTCGATATTTTCGTCTTATCGAATACCGGAATCGGATTTGTCACTGTCACTGTGAGTGTCCGTCGGTCGGGTCTGTCAGGAGTCAGCGGCACTTACCTGGCAGAAGATCTCCGGCGGTCACGTCCTGGACTGCTTGATGGCCGCCATTATCTTCTCCCTGGCGGTCACATGCAGTTTTTTCGCGATAACTGCAGTGACTGCATGGTAATCCCGGCCGTAAAGCAGTCAGTCCGATGACGTCACCGCCGGGGAAGCAGGTAATCAGCTGTGCTGCGCCGGGATGACAGGCTCTGCCTGTCATTCTGATGTAGCAGAGCTGGATCGTCGTGGGACACTCGTTACTATGGACTGCGTCGGTCAGGTGGTATACTTTTCTTTTTTTTTTTTTTTCATTTTTTTACAGGAGATCGATGGCGTCGCAGGATGAGACAGTAATAAAAGAAATGAAAACTGTGGTTTTTTTTTTTATTAAAATAAAAAACTTTTTTAGGAACATTCACCCGTCCGGGTACATAAACAAGTTAACTATTTACATACAGGGACCCTGTCCGGGTTATTTAGACTTCTTTGGCTGGCCTCTTCCAGGTACCACCTGGTACTCTTCTTGAGATTGCCAAACATCCGAGGCACCAAGGACCACCAGGACCTGATGACGTCGTGTGGCCTGTACAGTGACGTCGTGACCCGCTATCTGGGTCTGTGTGGCCACCTCTTTCATCTCCCTCCGGGTCTGGAGCCCTATGTCCCGGACTGTACGAACCCCAGGGTGCCTAACAGGCGCCGGGTACGGGCCAGCTATACTTATCATGTCCATAGCTGGGGCTGCTGAGGAGACCACTGAGGGAGGCTGGGGAGATTTACAGCGTGGGGTGGGCACTTTTGCAGAGGCCTGGATGTGGGAGGCTGAAGGCTTCGAGGGTCTCACAGGTTCCTGACACACTGGGGAGTAGGGGTCGCACCTGGTAACATTTAGGGCGTACCACCCATTGTAACCCCAGTGTCGGGTGTAAGTCACCAAGTCTCCTGGCAACAGGTCCCTCCCCGGGTGTCCTTCTGGGAGGTGAGCCTCCACGTCCCGCCGGGTCACAAAGACTTCTAAATAAAGTCCAGGCTCCTTGATGAAGCCCCAACCACCTTTCAATTTAAAGCTCCGTACTGCACCCTTACGCCGCGGCTCACTCAGGGTTCCTTTATCCTTTCTCATCCGGTCCTTATCTGCCCGGTCCTTCTCCAGGTGACGTTGGCGAAGTTTTAGGGTTTCTCGCTGCTCCCTTTGTCGCTCTGCTTCCCGCTCCCAACGTCTCCACTCTTCCTCCTGACGCCGGTTGTAATTCTCCTCCACCAGTTGCTCCATGTCTCCACCACTCCACTGCAGCTTACAGTATCCGGTTTGCGGCAGCTCTCCTGTCGCCCCCCAGTCCTGGCGGCGCTCCCCTGCGGAGGAAGCAGACGGCTCTAAATCAGATGACAGTCGGGGCTCCGGTACAGGCAGGTAGTGCTCTGGTGCCTGCGCGGCCTCCTCCATGAGGACGGGTGTCGCTTCTTCTGTCTCAGCGACGGGGGCAGACAGCGGGATCTGGGGTGCTGCTGACGGTGCTGCGGTTTTTGCAGGAACGGGTGCCTCCACTGCGACAACGTCAACCGGATCACATTGCAAGGACTCCTCTACTAGAACGGGTGCCTCACCTTCCGGTACAGACACTTCAGGTAAGAGGGATTGGCGCCGCTCCAAGTTTATTTTTAGGGCACGCCAGCTGGCTTCCATCCTGGCGACCTCCTCCCGGTGCCGGGCCAGGCCTTTAGGGTATCCGCCGCTTCTTGCAGCGTAGGAGGGTTTACAGGCCGGGTGCCCAACGGTGATTCTGTGGCGATCGGGTCGCTTCCGTGGGGGAGAGCTCTGACTGCTCCATCCCTTCCCACTTCTGCTCGTCGTGTCCATTAGCCATCTCTGCCAAGTCACATGTGTCATATCTGGAGAGGGCCCCTCTTTTGTAGGGAGGCGGGACCTTCGTGTTAGTTTCCGCCCACTGAGGAGGATGAGGAGGCGGAACTCCAGAGCTGTGGGGCACGATGTTACATTGCAGTACCATTTACAGTGGCGGGCCATCGTTTTCACGCCACTGAGTGAGTGACACCCACGAAGAGCACGCCCTTCTTCTTCACCAGTGCCTCGTCGTGACGCAGATATGGTGGAAAAATGGCAAATACATTCTCTGATGATTTTAGCAATTCTCAAGCACAAAACCAGTGCAATTCAGGCACACAGGACTCGCTTATAGCGAGCTACAGAATCCTGTTCGTGACGCCCAAGTTGAGTCGCACAGAGCCAGAGGTTTTCGGGGTACTCGGCACCGAGCCCGTCGACTTCTATGGGGTATGTCACGTCTTTACCCGGCAATTGAATTAGAGTCGATTTTACTATGTAGAAGTGTATAAACTATAAATATATGTATATATATGTCACAATGACATGTATATATATATATATATATGTATTCTATGTGTGTATATTTTGTGTTTACAACGAAAGAAAGGGTTTTTTTTGTTGCGATATTTTGTTCCCATAGACTTACATGGGACTTCCGTTATCGAAATCGGATATCGACGATATTTAGTGCTATCGGCGATACAATTTCGATACGATATTTTTAGATATCGAGCAATATCGCTCAACACTAGTTAGCACTATATAAAAAGAAAGATTATTTTTATTTATTATTTTCTTTTTCCATATGAAAAAAACACATAAATACAGATGGAGAAAATAATAATGCAGACCAAAAAACGGATAAAAATTAGATCCAGTACACAGATGAAATCTGATATGTTTATGCTTGTATGAGAAAAAAAATATCTGACGTGAATGAGGTCCTGTTTTTGGAGTTGATCACATGAGGCTGACATTCTGGCTTTTAGCGATATATCAACTAATTATTATATATATATATATATATATATATAATATATATATATATATATTTGATTGGTGGGGGTTTGGTCACTGGAACACTTACTGATTTCAAAAAGGGGATTTTACGCAGATCGACCAGTGTCACAATACGACCACTAATCAGTACATTTTTGCCAACTGGTGGTCATTTGAATGCCTTTTTTACACAGGCAGACAAAAGCAAATGATTGGCACTGAGTGATCG
>JARQOD010000009.1:40368384-40413696 GCA_033576555.1 Oophaga sylvatica | reverse complement strand
ATACCAGATTGTTCTGCATGCATAGGCTGCCATTGTTTCTGACAGTGCGAGTCCTGGTTACACAGGACAATATGCTGCGAGAATGATGAACTTTTATGCTGCATAAAAGATAATTTCACCCAATGAACGAGTGTTTTGCTCATGATGATCAGTAGCCTGTTTTCACGGCAAGATAATCGTGAAACAAGCGTTTTTAAAAATGCTCATTCATGATTAACTTGACATATAAAAGCCTGCGTGCATCGTGTAAAAGATACAGCAAGTTAATTTGAACGGACCAGGAAGTGATTTTTTTTTATGTGAATAAGTTTGAAAAGGTGTTAAATCATCTGTGAGAAAAAGATCACTGACATGTCACAAGAGCTGAATTCAGAGTCACACACATCACATGTCCATCATGTGGAGACACGGGACAAGTGTAGGCTGCTCTCATTGAGTAAGGAGCCTTGTACAGGGAGAAGGCATTTTTGTTTCAACCATCCCCTCTCAAGACTCACAGGGGGGACACCCTCTCCTTTCTCTTCTCCCAGTCCCTTTCTCCTTCTTCAGGCTTTACTCTCTCTTCCTCTTTTTTCTACTTCGTTATCAACTGGGTCAACGCCCAATCCAAGCAATGTGGTGTCCCTGTATTCAGTGTCTCCAGCACAGGGCACCTTGTCTATCCCAAGCACAGTACAAACATTGCCAGTCATTATATCAGGAGAAGAAAGTGCAGATCTCCCTACACAAAACGCTACATGTAGCCCCCAGACACAACAGCCCACAGCTAGGGCTTCACAGGGGGGTGGTATAGCTACAGGGCTGCTAGCATGGAACCATGACACTGATCCACCGCAGCCTCAGCAAGGAAGTGGGAAATCCCCATGCAGCAAGACAACTTTAAAGCCCAAATCTCACCCAGTGTATGCACCAAGTACACCATGTCACTTCTTATCTGATGAAGATGAAGATGCAATGTCACACATGCTGCCCAATACTAGGGAAGAAAACACACAAGCACCAATAGAGCAGGGACAGGTAGAGGCACCATCCTATGAGCCCTTCATCCCAAGCCAGGTGATCAGTATGCTGCCAGACCCAGGGATACACCCCATGCTATTTTGCCAAAAAATGCAGCAGATCCAGCGAACGTATACAGCAGCCTGGATTGATCTCTGGACCGAAATGGAAATAAAAGCAGGTGATGCATTCTGGTCAATTATGAGAGAGCACTTCAAGCTTCCAGCAGAGTTAGATGCGTATGCCTGGGAGACAGGACCAAAGCTAATTGAGCAACCCAGAGAATGGGCCAAAAGCAGACTGACAGGACAAACTCTCAGCCTACATGTCACGAGTCAAGACAAGACAGAGTCTGTGGAGAAGTTCCATGACAGAGTGATGCAAGTGTTTCAAGATTTGGGCTTCACTATTCATGATCAGATACACAGACAGATGTTGGCACAGGCCTTTGTGCATGGACTGAGAGAACCAATCAGAAAGCCACTGATAGTAGCTAGGCCTGAGTACAGGTCAATAGCAATGGACACCCTGCTCACAGTCGCAAAAGGGATAGAATCCCAGCCAGGAGTGCGCAAAACAGCTCCCCTGATGGTGGTCTCAGACCCAGATGGCCAACCACGTTTTAAAGACAAAAGAAATGTCAAGTGTTACAACTGTGGCAAGCTTGGCCATTACCGGAACTGCTGCAGAGAACCCCTACGACCCACCACTTTGTCTAGAGAAGCAAGCCAAGGAGAAAACAAAGAAAGCAGTGAAGAACCCCGTCCATAGGACAAGAGCACACCAAGTCCACAGGGAACTCCACCAGTGGGACCAATATCCTGAGAGTGGATGGCGTAGTCATATCTTTTCTTGTGGAACTCCGCAACCTCACCTACCTATCAGAATCTTCTGCTTCCTGCATGGGAATTGATGGTCAAGTCAGATATTTCCAGATTATGAAGCCCCTGAGCGTGTGGACTCAGCCAGAACACTCCATCATGTCCCAGTTTGTTGTGTCAAAAACCTGCACCCTCAACCTATTGGGAGTGGACCTACTGCAGAAGCTGAAAGCGACCAGAGTGTTCCAGGAAGATGGGACCATGACACTTTCTTCACCCCTGACCCAAGAAGAAACAGGAACCTCAAACAACCACACTGCAGACCTATCACAGGAGGTGCTGGACATAGTACCAGAAAAGCCACTCCATCACCCAGAGTCAAGATGTCTCTTACCAACTGAAGGTCTAAGTGAACTCGCCTAAGAAGACGGCCTGAGAACTTTGACATTGGCCAGGATATTTCAACTCAAGAAGGACCCTTCATGGAATGGCAACACCTCATCCAGCTCTAACGCCAGAGGTTCATCTTTTGCAAGCACCAGGAGGTGCCCCCTGCAATCATCCAGTTCACCCAGGCCCTAGACCGGAAAAAGGCCACTCAGCTCTTCAAACTTGTGCACAAATACTGACCTGAGACCGAGCTGGAGAAAAAGAAACTACTGATGGCCCGTGCTGAGAAAAAAGCAGCCGTTTAAGGAGACGTCCCAACAAGAAGACCCCCTGTGACCAGAGCAGGTGCTAACACAGTGACTGTCTTGGTGGAGAACAAGAAAGCCAGCTGGTCGTCATCTCTCATGATGTGGATCCTAGTAGACGGCTTGTTTTCCCGCCAGCTCTGCACCAGCAGATGGGAGTCCCCTGCCGCATACTGAAGGACAAGGCCAAACTGGGCTGCCTCGCCCATCGGAATCAACCCCAGCTTTCCACAGTGAAGAAAAAGACTGTAAACCCCACTGAGTTCAGAATGGTGCAAGGCCTGGAGGCCACGAAAGAGGCTATGGTATTTGAAACCCCAACAGTGCTGAACCATCACGCTCTCAAGAGTCCCAGTCACCGCAACGGTATTCACGGTGATCAACCTGGCCAGTACCTTCTTCAGTGTTTCCCCTCCACCTGGAGGACTGCTTTCACGCACCAGTGCAGTGCATATGGACAGTGTTGTCTCAAGGTGCTCAAAACAAGCCCTTCAAGTTTCACCAAGACAATGTCCTCCATCCTCGTCAACTGGATTGCAGAATATGCAAGAGTCACTCTTCTACAACACGTGGATGACTTTCTCTTTTGTGTGGTTGACATCGACACCTGCACAGTCTATTCCTTGTCTCTCCTACTCTACCTGGAAGAACAGCAACGCAAGGTCTGGAAGAACAAAGTCCAGTGATGCCAGAAGCAAGTTACATCCCTGGGACACTGTATTGCCCACCAGACGAAACACATGTCAAAAGACTGGGAGACCACTAAGGAGAAGATGGCTCCCCCAACAACTCCAAGAATGCTGCAGGCCTTCCCTGGTCTAGTGTCATATTGCAGAACCTGGATCCCTGATGCCTCAGTCCTAATGCAGCCTCTGTGCGCTTGCATCAACGCAACCCCGCTCCTTCTATCAGACGCAGCCTTCAACCCATTCAGGAGATTGGAAGAACTCCACAGTCTCAGCGCCAATACCAGGCCTACCTGACTATGAAAAGTCTTTCCTTCTACCTGATGGAAGAAAGAAGGTCATGCTACTGGGGTCCTGGCACGGATTCACGGGGGAAAACAGAGACTTTTAGGCTGCCTCTCAGCCCGCTTGGATCCAGTTGCAAGAAGAGCACCCTCCTGTCTGATGGCAGTATCCGCAGCACACACCCTCCTGGACAAGGTTGCTGACATCACTCTTGGACAGCCACTGGAAACTCTCACTCCGCATGACATCTTGGCAATCTTCAATCAAGCTCAACCAACAGTAATCTCCCCACTGCCAGGCATCTTTGTGGCGCCTCTATTGCCTTTGTCTCATAATGTCACCGTCTCCAGACCTACAGTCCTCAGCCCGGCCACTCTACTCCCACTCCCAAGGGGGGATACTTGGATGGCTCCAGAAGAAGTTTCAACACAGGAAGTGTAGTGACCAGCAATCAAGAAATCCTGTGGTCCAGAAGTCTGTCACCTAGCCTGTCAGCCCAGGAAGCAGAATTGATAGCGCTGACGAAGGCCTGCCAGATGGCAGAAGGCAAGACTGCAAACATCTACACGGACTACAGGTACTCGCATGGCATAGCACACGACTTTAGACCCATCTGGGCTACAAGGGACTTCATCACAGCAAACGGGACAACCGTGAAGCATCATGGAGCCTTCAGGGACCTACTGGGTATACTCCAACTTCCAAAATGGTGGCAATTTGAAAAATCAAAGTGCATGGAAAACTGAGAACAGAAGAGGCATGCGGCAATAACATGGCGGACATGGCAGCCAAAGAAGCAGCCAAAGGAAGACAACATGGAGAAGTGGGAGAGGTCGTAGAGCCGGACGGCTACTACATAACGACTGAAGACAAGAAACCTGACAAAAAGACGTCCTGGGATCTGCTCAAGAAGTTGCAAGACCAAGCTCAAAAAAGGAGAAGAAGAGCTGAATGCGAAAAAAAAGCAACACGTGAAGAAGGAAGGCTATCAATAATAGACTTCAAACTCTGCCTACCACAAAGTATGCACCCTATGGTGGTCCAATGGGTACATGGACCCACATCCACATATCAAAGACACAGATGAATGATCTGATTGGTGCTTACTGGTTCGCTTCAGGGATCTCCACCCTAACAGCCAAATTCACCAGCAGCTGTCTGACCTGCGGCAAATGCAAGCCTGGACGTATGGAAGAAAGACCCCCTCACCTCATCTGGAAAGACCACTCTACCAGCTTCAAAGGATCCAGATAGACCACATCCAGATATCGCCAAGTGAAGGATTCAAATACGCCATTGTGGTCAAAAGAAGTATTTTCAAGATGAACAGAAGCCTTCCAGGTCAGCAAAGACTACTGCAACGAAGCTACTTTCGGAAAATAGTGTGCAGATACGGGGTTCCAGAAATGATAGAAAGTGATCAGGTGTCATGTGTGCATTGCCACGAAGATCGTCGCGGTTGCACATTTTGACTTCTCACAGCTGATCTGCTGTTTCTTTGTGTTTGGCAGCTAGGGAGTTAATTCTGTCTGTGCTCGGTGCTGGGACTGGGTGCAGTTTCTCCCGGCTGCAATTGATTATTTGTTGATTGGTTTCCTTTAAATTCCTGGTTGTCTGCTTGGGGAGTTGCCAGTGAAACCTTCATGCAGACCACAGATAGAAATGAATCTGTATAGACTTTAGTTGTGAGCTCCTTAGTTGTTCTAAGCTCAACTTGCTTAGAGTTTATTTCCCAGACCATTTATGTTCCTTTGGTGTTTGAGTGTGTATGCAAGCGAGTGTTATCCTGTCTGTCTTATATGTCTAATCTGTGTATTTAGCTGAGATCAGCCCATATCCCTTTGGTGGTAGTCAGGATCCTTCTTAGGACTGATTACAGGGTTCAGGGTCTGATAGGAGACAGGGTTAGGTTGGAGACTTGGACCTCTGAACCATTATCAGTACCTCCAAGGTGAGGGATTAGTTAGGACCCCAGTTTAGGGTCAGGTTAGATTCCGGTCCACCTCTTTCCTGTTTCAGCTCATCAAGTCCTCAAGATTAACCCTGAGTTCAGCAGATATCGTGTCAGGTAAATCTATTCTATACTTACATGCTGATGTTGCTATACTAGTTGTTGTATAGAGTGTTGTTCCTGTATTAATAGTTTACTGACATTGTATACATATCATTAGACAGTGTGACATTTTCACTGGCCATAAAAATTATCTCCAGTTACCATGGATCCAGTAGCCCAGCTGGCTCTGCAGTTGCAGGGATTATCCATGGAGCTGACGGACATTAAGTCCAAAGTTTTGTCTCCCCTGGAGCAAACCAGAGTTGAACCTAAAGTAGCTCTCCCGGACAGGTTCACTGGTGGGCGAGACAAATTTTTCACCTTCCGGGAGGCATGTAAATTGTATTTTCGGCTTCGGCCTCGATCATCAGGGAGTGATGAGCAGAGAGTGGAATTGTTATCTCACTTCTGCAAGGGGACCCTCAATCCTGGGCATTTTCCCTTCCTCCGGGATCCCCGGCTCTACTGTCTGTAGATCAATTTTTTACTGCCCTGGGATTGGTATATGATGACCCAGATCGGGTCTCTCTTGCTGAGACAAAATTACGTAAGATACAGCAGGGAGATCGTCCGGCAGAGGAATTTGCTTCTGAGTTTCGTAGATGGGCCACAGATACTCAGTGGAATGACCCAGCTCTTAGGAGCCAGTTTTGTCATGGGCTTTCTGATAAATTAAGACGTTTTGGCTCAGTATGAGTCTCCTCATTCACTGGAGGCTGCTATGGCCTTAGCTATCCGTACTGATAGACGGCTTCGGGAGAGGGGTGAGGTAACCCCACTCCCTGTTGTTTCTCCACCTACCACTAAAGTTCCTTATGTTGAGGTTCCCCTTGTCTGTTCGGATGAGCCTATGCAGTTGGGAGGGACATAATTTCGTAGGAGGGGATTGGCGGTACGCCGCAGGACTAGAAGATGTTTTTTCTGCGGGAAAGAGGGACATTTTGTTGGAGAATGTCCATCCCGTGCCTTGTTGAGCCAAAAGTCGCCGGAAAACTGTTAATCCCAGGTTGTGTGGTGGACGACAACCTGGGAGTATGTATTTCATCCGCCAGTTCTTCTCAGTTCCTTGTACCAGTGGAGGTGGTAGTTGGTACGAGAGTGGAGAGATTGTCTGTTCTTCTTGATAGTGGTTCCGGGGCTAATCTGGTTGACGCTCAGTTTGCTCAGGCTCAAGGTATGCATCTGAGTGTATTGGTCAAACCGATCCCTATATTCTCCATTGACGCCAGGCCTCTCGGCCAAGGTAGCTTTGTTCATGAGGTTCATAACATTGACCTTCGGGTAGGGGCAATACATAGGGAACAATTATCTTGTTATGTGTTGGAGGGTCTACCTACTCCCATTGTGTTGGGACTTCCTTTGTTGGTTAAACATAACCCTGTGATTAATTGGCAGTCCAGAGAAATAAGCCAATGGGGTGAGTTTTGCAAAAGCAACTGCATGAACACAGTCATCAGTGCGGTCGTGCCTAGTACATTGCCTCCTTTTTTGGAGGATTTTGGGGATGTTTTCTCTGAGGAGGGGTGTCAGGAGTTGCCTCCTCATCGCGTGTATGACTGCTCTATTAATCTCCTTCCTGATGCTAAGTTGCCTAAAGCTAGGTTGTATAATCTTTCTGGTCCTGAGAGGCAGGCTATGAAAGATTATATTTCTGAAAGTCTGGCCAAAGGGCATATTAGACCTTCATCTTCCCCAGTAGCCGCGGGGTTCTTCTTTGTGAAGAAGAAAGATGGAGGCCTACGCCCTTGCTTGGATTTCCGCGAACTTAATCGGATTACTGTTCGAGATCCGTATCCACTCCCTCTTATTCCTGATCTCTTCAATCAAATTGTTGGCGCCAAATGGTTCTCTAAATTGGATCTCAGGGGGGCGTATAATCTGATTAGGATAAAAGAGGGGATGAGTGGAAAACGGCGTTTAACACACCGGAGGGACATTATGAGAACCTTGTCATGCCTTTTGGTCTGACTACTGCACCAGCAGTATTCCAACATTTTGTTAATGACATTTTTCGTCACCTTGTTGGGCTGTTTGTGGTTGTATATTTGGACGACATTTTAATTTACTCGCCAGATCTTGTGTCTCATCAGGAGCATGTGAGACAGGTGTTGCAGATCTTGTGAGACAATAAACTATACGCCAAACTGGAGAAGTGTGTATTTGCCGTACAGGAACTTCAGTTTTTGGGTTTTTTGGTGTCAGCCTCCGGTTTCCGTATGGACCCTGAAAAGGTGAGAGCAGTGCTTGAATGGGATCAGCCAGGGGATCTTAAGGCTCTGCAGCGTTTTTTTGGGGTTTGCTAACTACTACCGGAAATTTATTTGTAATTTCTCATCTGTCGTCAAACCTCTCACTGACATGACAAGAAAAGGGACGGATTTTTCTAAATGGTCGGACAAAGCTTGCCAAGCCTTTTCCTCTTTGAAGAAATGTTTTGCTTCGGCACCCGTTCTCATCCAACCAGATGCATCTCAGCCGTTCATTGTGGAGGTGGATGCGTCTGACGTAGGGGTGGGTGCTATATTGTCCCAGGGTCCGTCCCCTGGTAAATGGCATCCGTGCGCTTTCTTTTCTAAGAAATTGTCGTCAGCCGAAAGGAATTATGATATCGGCAATAGGGAACTTTTGGCCATTAAGTTAGCTTTTGAAGAATGGCGTCACTTTTTGGAGGGGGCAGTCCACCCGGTTACCGTTATTACTGATCACAAGAACCTGTTGTATTTGGAATCCGCTAAGCGTCTGAATTCCAGACAAGCTCGATGGTCGTTGTTTTTTACCAGGTTTAATTTTGTCGTCACTTATCGCCCGGGGTCTAAGAATGTAAAGGCTGATGCCTTGTCTCGCAGTTTCCCAGGGGCCGGGAAAACGGATGACCCGAGTCCTATCCTTCAGGAGGGGGTGGTAGTGTCGGCTGTATTTTCTGAGCTTGAGGAGGAGGTGTTAGAGGCTCAGGGGGACGCCCCTGCAGGACCTCCAGGGAGACTGTTTGTCCCAAATCTGTTGAGACAAAAGGTTATTGAGGCACATCATAATTCTGCTCTAGCAGGACATCCAGGGAGTAAGGCTACTTTAGATCTCCTTTCTCGCCGGTTTTGGTGGCCTAATGCTAATAAAGATGTTATAACTTTTGTCGCGTCATGTGGGGTGTGTGCTCGCTCTAAAACCCCTCATACCCGTCCGTCTGGGACCCTTTTACCCTTGAAACTTCCGGAGCGTCCATGGACTCATTTATCTATGGACTTCATTACGGACCTTCCTCCGTCGTCAGGGAATACTGTCATACTGGTGGTTGTTGACAGGTTCAGTAAGATGGCACATTTCGTTGCTCTTCCTGCACTCCCTAATGCTAAAACTCTGGCGCAGGTGTTCATTAGGGAGATCGTTAGACTTCATGGGTTGCCTTCTGATGTGGTGTCAGATAGGGGGTCTCAGTTTGTGTCCAAATTTTGGAGGGCATTTTGTTTACGTCGGGGGATGCAATTGTCATTTTCCTCGGCTTTTCATCCCCAGACCAATGGTCAGACAGAGCGTCTGAATCAGAGCTTAGAGACATATCTCCGGTGTTTTGTTTCAGAGAACCAAGAGGACTGGTCTTCTTTCTTGCCTCTGGCAGAGTTCGCTCTTAACAACAGGCGGAGCGAGTCCACTGGTAAGTCCCCGTTTTTTGGGGCATATGGTTTCCATCCCCAGTTTTGTACTTTCAATGGGGGGGGCCCTTCTGGGGTTCCTGAGGAGGAGCGTTTCTCGTCGTCACTTGCTTCTGTGTGGAGAGGTGTATTGAATAATCTGAGTGTGATGGGGAACCGTTACAAACGTATGGCTGATAGGAGGAGAGTTTCTGGTCCAGATCTGAATGTGAACGATCTGGTATGGTCGTCTACCAGGAATATAAAACTTAAGGTGCCCTCCTGGAAACTGGGTCCCAGATTCATCGGGCCGTACAGGATCAGTTCCATAATTAATCCTGTGGCATTTCGTCTGGACCTCCCTCCTACGTTTAAAATTCATAATGTGTTCCACAAGTCATTACTTAAAAGGTATGTGGCACCAGTCATACCGTCACCTCTACCTCCTCCTCCTGTGTTGGTCAATGGTAACTTGGAATTTCAAGTATCAAAGATCATTGACTCACGTCTGAATCGCCGGTCCCTTCAGTACTTGGTGCATTGGAAGGGGTATGGTCCAGAGGAGAGGACGTGGGTCCCTGCGTCTGATGTTAACGCAGATCGTTTGGTTCGGACCTTCCACAGAACTCACCCGGGCAGGCCTGGCCCTGAGGTTCCGGAGGCCCCTCGTAGAAGGGGGGGTACTGTCATGTGTGCATTGCCACGAAGATCGTCGCGGTTGCACATTTTGACTTCTCGCAGCTGATCTGCTGTTTCTTTGTGTTTGGCAGCTAGGGAGTTAATTCTGTCTGTGCTCGGTGCTGGGACTGGGTGCAGTTTCTCCCGGCTGCAATTGATTATTTGTTGATTGGTTTCCTTTAAATTCCTGGTTGTCTGCTTAGGGAGTTGCCAGTGAAACCTTCATGCAGACCACAGATAGGAATGAATCTGTATAGACTTTAGTTGTGAGCTCCTTAGTTGTTCTAAGCTCAACTTGCTTAGAGTTTATTTCCCAGACCATTTATGTTCCTTTGGTGTTTGAGTGTGTATGCAAGCGAGTGTTATCCTGTCTGTCTTATATGTCTAATCTGTGTATTTAGCTGAGATCAGCCCATATCCCTTTGGTGGTAGTCAGGATCCTTCTTAGGACTGATTACAGGGTTCAGGGTCTGATAGGAGACAGGGTTAGGTTGGAGACTTGGACCTCTGAACCATTATCAGTACCTCCAAGGTGAGGGATTAGTTAGGACCCCAGTTTAGGGTCAGGTTAGATCCCGGTCCACCTCTTTCCTGTTTCAGCTCATCAAGTCCTCAAGATTAACCCTGAGTTCAGCAGATATCGTGTCAGGTAAATTGTCATGTGTGCATCACCACGAAGATCGTCGCGGTTGCACATTCTGACTTCTCACAGCTGAGTTGCTGTTTCTTTGTGTTTGGCAGTTAGGGAGTTAATTCTGTCTGTGCTCAGTTCTGGGACTGGGTGCAGTTTCTCCCGGCTGCAATTAATTATTTGTTGATTGGTTTCCTTTAAATCTCTGGTTGTCTGTGTTGGGAGTTGCCAGTGAAATTCTTCATGCAGACCACAGATAGGATTGTATCTGTATAGACTTAAGTTAAAGAGCTCCTTAGTTGTTTTAAGCTCACCTTGCTTAGAGTTTAATATCCCAGATCATTTATGTTCCTTCTGTGTTTGAGTGTGTATGCAAGTCTGTGTTTTCTCCAGTCTGTCTTATATGTCTAATCTGTGTATTTAGCAGAGATCAGCCCATATCCCTTTGGTGGTAATCAGTATCCTTCTTAGGACTGATTACAGGGTTCAGGGACTGATAGGAGACAGGGTTAGGCTGGAGACTTGGACCTCTGAACCATTATCAGTACCTCCAAGGTGAGGGATTAGTTAGGACCCCAGTTTAGGGTCAGGTTAGACCCCCGGTCCTCCTCTTTCCTGTGACAGTGTATCAAGTCCTCAAGATTAACCCTGAGTTCAACGGATATCGTGTCAGGTAAATCTATTCTATATTTACATGCTGATGTTGCTAATCTATATGTTGTATAGAGTGTTGTTCTTTTAAGAATAGTTTACTGACATCGTACACATATCATAAGACCGCGTGACATTTTCACTGGCCCATAAAATTATTCCCAGTTGCCATGGATCCAGTAGCCCAGCTGGCTCTGCAGTTGCAGGGATTATCCATGGAGCTGACGGACATTAAGTCCAAAGTTTTGTCTCCCTCGGAGCAAACCAGATTTGAACCTAAAGTAGCTCTCCCGGACAGGTTCACTGGTGGGCGAGACAAATTTTTTACCTTCAGGGAAGCATGTAAATTGTATTTTCGGCTTCGGCCTCGATCATCAGGGAGTGAAGAGCAGAGAGTGGGAATTGTTATCTCGCTCCTACAAGGGGACCCTCAATCCTGGGCCTTCTCCCTTCCTCCGGGATCCCCGGCTCTACAGTCAGTAGATCGATTTTTTACTGCCCTGGGTTTGGTATATGATGACCCAGATCGGGTCTCTCTTGCTGAGACAAAATTACGTAAGATACAGCAGGGAGATCGTCCGGCGGAGGAATTTGCTTCTGAGTTCCGTAGATGGGCCACAGATACTCAGTGGAATGACCCAGCTCTTAGAAGCCAGTTTTGTCATGGGCTTTCTGACAAATTAAAGGATGTTTTGGCTCAGTATGATTCTCCTCCATCACTGGAGGCTGCTATGGCCCTAGCTATCCGTACTGATAGACGGCTCCGGGAGAGGTGCGAGGTAACTCCGCCCCCTGTTGTTACTCCACCTACTACTAAAGTCCCTTATGTTGAGGTTCCCCTTGTCTGTTCGGAGGAGCCTATGCAGTTGGGAGGGACATCATTTCGTAGGAGGGGATTGGCGGTACGCCGCAGGACTAGAAGGTGTTTCTTCTGCGGGAAAGAGGGACATTTTGTTGGGGATGTCCATCCCGTGCCTTGTTGAGCAAAAAGTCGCCGGAAAACTGTTAATCCCAGGTTGTGTGGTGGACGACAACCTGGGAGTATGTATTTCGTCCGCTAGTTCTTCTCAGTTCCTTGTACCAGTGGAGGTGGTGGTTGGTACGAGAGTGGAGAGATTTTCTGTTCTTCTTGATAGTGGGTCCGGGGCTAATCTGGTTGACGCTCAGTTTGCTCAGGCTCAAGGTATGCATCTGAGTGTATTGGTCAAACCGATCCCTATATTCTCCATTGACGCCAGGCCTCTCGGCCAAGGTAGCTTTGTTCATGAGGTTCATAACATTGACCTTCGGGTAGGGGCAATACATAGGGAACTATTATCTTGTTATGTGTTGGAGGGTCTACCTACTCCTATTGTGTTGGGACTTCCTTGGTTGGTTAAACATAACCCTGTGATTAATTGGCAGTCCAGAGATATAAGCCAATGGGGGGAGATTTGCAAAAGTAACTGCATGAACACAGTCATCAGTGCGGTCGTGCCTAGTACTTTGCCTCCTTTTTTGGAGGACTTTGGGGATGTGTTCTCTGAGGAGGGTGTCAGGAGTTGCCTCCTCATCGCGTGTATGACTGCTCTATTAATTTACTTCCTGATGCTAAGTTACCTAAAGCTAGGTTATATAACCTTTCTGGTCCTGAGAGGCAGGCTATGAAAGATTATATTTCGGAAAGTCTGGCCAAAGGGCATATTAGACCTTCATCTTCCCCAGTGGCCGCGGGGTTCTTCTTTGTGAAGAAAAAAGATGGAGGCCTACGCCCTTGCTTGGATTTCCGCGAACTTAATCGGATTACTGTTCGAGATCCGTATCCACTCCCTCTGATTCCTGATCTCTTCAATCAAATTGTTGGCGCCAAATGGTTCTCTAAATTGGATCTCAGGGGGGCGTATAATCTGATTAGGATAAAAGAGGGGGATGAGTGGAAAACGGCGTTTAACACGCCGGAGGGACATTATGAGAACCTTGTCATGCCTTTTGGTCTGACTACTGCACCAGCAGTATTCCAACATTTTGTTAATGACATTTTTCGTCATCTGGTGGGGCTGTTTGTGGTCGTATATTTGGATGACATTTTAATTTACTCACCAGATCTTGTGTCTCACCAGGAGCATGTGAGACAGGTGTTGCAGATCTTGCGAGACAATAAACTATACGCCAAACTGGAGAAGTGTGTATTCGCCGTACAGGAACTTCAGTTTTTGGGTTTCTTGGTGTCAGCCTCCGCTTTCCGCATGGACCCTGAAAAGGTGAGAGCAGTGCTTGAATGGGATCAGCCAGAGGATCTTAAGGCTCTGCAGCGTTTTCTGGGGTTTGCTAACTAATACCGGAAATTTATTTGTAATTTCTCATCTGTTGTCAAACCTCTCACTGACATGACAAGAAAAGGGACGGATTTTTCTAAATGGTCGGACAAAGCTTGCCAAGCTTTTTCCTCTTTGAAAAAATGTTTTGCTTCGGCACCCGTTCTCATCCAACCAGATGCATCACAGCCGTTCGTTGTGGAGGTGGACGCGTCTGACGTAGGGGTGGGTGCAATATTGTCCCAGGGTCCGTCCCCTGGTAAATGGCATCCGTGCGCTTTCTTTTCTAAAAAATTGTCGTCCGCCGAAAGGAATTATGATATCGGCAATAGGGAACTTTTGGCCATTAAGTTGGCTTTTGAAGAATGGCGTCACTTTTTGGAGGGGGCAGTCCACCCGGTCACCGTCATTACTGATCACAAGAACCTGCTGTATTTGGAATCTGCTAAGCGTCTGAATTCCAGACAAGCTCGATGGTCGTTGTTTTTTACCAGGTTTAATTTTGTTGTCACTTATCGCCCTGGATCTAAGAATGTTAAGGCGGATGCCTTGTCTCGCAGTTTCCCAGGGGCCGGGAAAATGGATGACCCGATTCCCATCCTTCAGGAGGGGTGGTAGTGTCGGCTGTATGTTCTGAGCTTGAGGAGGAGGTGTTAGAGGCTCAGGGGGACGCCCCTGCAGGACCTCCAGGGAGACTGTTTGTCCCAAATCAGTTGAGACAAAAGGTTATTGAGGCACATCATAATTCTGCTTTAGCAGGACATCCAGGGAGTAAGGCTACTTTAGATCTCCTTTCTCGCCGGTTTTGGTGGCCTAACGTTAATAAAGATGTTTTAACTTTTGTCGCGTCCTGTGGGGTTTGTGCTCGCTCTAAGACCCCTCATACCCGTCCGTCTGGGACCCTCTTACCCTTGAAACTTCCGGAGCGTCCATGGACTCATTTGTCTATGGACTTCATCACGGACCTTCCTCAGTCGTCAGGGAAGACTGTCATACTGGTGGTTGTTGACAGGTTCAGTAAGATGGCACATTTCATTGCTCTTCCTGCCCTCCCTAATGCTAAAACTCTGGCGCAGGTGTTCATTGGGGAGGTTGTGAGACTTCATGGGTTGCCTTCTGATGTGGTGTCAGATAGGGGGTCTCAGTTTGTGTCCAAGTTTTGGAGGGCATTTTGTTTACGTCGGGGGATGCAATTGTCATTTTCCTCGGCTTTTCATCCGCAGACCAATGGTCAGACAGAGCGTCTGAATCAAAGCCTAGAGACTTATCTTCGGTGTTTTGTCTCAGAGAACCAGGAGGACTGGTCTTCTTTCTTGCCTCTGGCAGAGTTCGCTCTTAACAACAGGCAGAGCGAGTCCACTGGTAAGTCCCCGTTTTTTGGGGCATATGGTTTTCATCCCCAGTTTTGTACATTCAATGGGGGGGCCCTTCTGGGGTTCCTGAGGAGGAGCGTTTCTCGTCGTCACTTGCTTCAGTGTGGAGAGGTGTATTGAATAATCTGAGTGCTATGGGGAACCGTTATAAACGTATGGCTGATAGGAGGAGAGTTTCTGGTCCAGATCTTAATGTGAACAATCTGGTATGGTTGTCTACCAGGAATATAAAACTTAAAGTTCCCTCCTGGAAGCTGGGCCCCAGATTCATCGGGCCGTACAGGATCAGTTCCATAATTAATCCTGTGGCATTTCGTCTGGACCTCCCTCCTACGTTTAAAATCCACAATGTGTTCCACAAGTCATTACTTAAGAGGTACGTGGCACCAGTCATACCATCACCTCTACCTCTACAAGGAAAAAAAAAAGAAGGAAGCCAGCGCAGCACGTAATTAGCATGGAATAATTTAAGTGCATCTGCACATAATTCTAACTGTTTTTTAAAATTGAGACATTTAGCAAATAATTGATCAATTCTTTGAGCTACCCCGCCACGACAAGGCATTCTCATATGGGCAGTACCTACTCTAAGTTTATCATATCACTGTGCCATAGCGGCCTCCTGAATAATTAAAAGCATAACTGCAAAAAACTGTAAAGCAGGACTGCATACACTGCAAGCGGTACCTTAAGCATAACTGAATCACCCCCGGGTGCCAGTCAGACAGATGCAGGTAAAAGGCCGACCAGGTCCAAAAATGGACATGTCAGATCTGACCTCCACATCCGCCAAACCAGCAACCACAGATAAAGAGTGAGACAGGCACAGGCACAGGTGCACAATTATATATAGCCTGGGGCAGGGCAGGGCTGCTGTATATGTGTATAGCAGCCTAAGTCAATTATAAGAAAGAAAAAAAAAACAGATAAAATAGCATGCATAACACAGCGCGCACGGCAACCAGTGGTGGTTAGCCACTTACCAATACAAGGAAAAAAAAGAAGGAAGCCAGCGCAGCACGTAATTAGCATGGAATAATTTAAGTGCATCTGCACATAATTCTAACTGTTTTTTAAAATTGAGACATTTAGCAAATAATTGATCAATTCTTTGAGCTACCCCGCCACGACAAGGCATTCTCATATGGGGCAGTACCTACTCTAAGTTTATCATATCACTGTGCCATAGCGGCCTCCTGAATAATTAAAAGCATAACTGCAAAAAACTGTAAAGCAGGACTGCATACACTGCAAGCGGTACCTTAAGCATAACTGAATCACCCCCGGGTGCCAGTCAGACAGATGCAGGTAAAAGGCCGACCAGGTCCAAAAATGGACATGTCAGATCTGACCTCCACATCCGCCAAACCAGCAACCACAGATAAAGAGTGAGACAGGCACAGGCACAGGTGCACAATTATATATAGCCTGGGGCAGGGCAGGGCTGCTGTATATGTGTATAGCAGCCTAAGTCAATTATAAGAAAGAAAAAAAAACAGATAAAATAGCATGCATAACACAGCGCGCACGGCAACCAGTGGTGGTTAGCCACTTACCAATACAAGGAAAAAAAAGAAGGAAGCCAGCGCAGCACGTAATTAGCATGGAATAATTTAAGTGCATCTGCACATAATTCTAACTGTTTTTTAAAATTGAGACATTTAGCAAATAATTGATCAATTCTTTGAGCTACCCCGCCACGACAAGGCATTCTCATATGGGGCAGTACCTACTCTAAGTTTATCATATCACTGTGCCATAGCGGCCTCCTGAATAATTAAAAGCATAACTGCAAAAAACTGTAAAGCAGGACTGCATACACTGCAAGCGGTACCTTAAGCATAACTGAATCACCCCCGGGTGCCAGTCAGACAGATGCAGGTAAAAGGCCGACCAGGTCCAAAAATGGACATGTCAGATCTGACCTCCACATCCGCCAAACCAGCAACCACAGATAAAGAGTGAGACAGGCACAGGCACAGGTGCACAATTATATATAGCCTGGGGCAGGGCAGGGCTGCTGTATATGTGTATAGCAGCCTAAGTCAATTATAAGAAAGAAAAAAAAACAGATAAAATAGCATGCATAACACAGCGCGCACGGCAACCAGTGGTGGTTAGCCACTTACCAATACAAGGAAAAAAAAAGAAGGAAGCCAGCGCAGCACGTAATTAGCATGGAATAATTTAAGTGCATCTGCACATAATTCTAACTGTTTTTTAAAATTGAGACATTTAGCAAATAATTGATCAATTCTTTGAGCTACCCCGCCACGACAAGGCATTCTCATATGGGGCAGTACCTACTCTAAGTTTATCATATCACTGTGCCATAGCGGCCTCCTGAATAATTAAAAGCATAACTGCAAAAAACTGTAAAGCAGGACTGCATACACTGCAAGCGGTACCTTAAGCATAACTGAATCACCCCCGGGTGCCAGTCAGACAGATGCAGGTAAAAGGCCGACCAGGTCCAAAAATGGACATGTCAGATCTGACCTCCACATCCGCCAAACCAGCAACCACAGATAAAGAGTGAGACAGGCACAGGCACAGGTGCACAATTATATATAGCCTGGGGCAGGGCAGGGCTGCTGTATATGTGTATAGCAGCCTAAGTCTATCTTTATCTGTGGTTGCTGGTTTGGCGGATGTGGAGGTCAGATCTGACATGTCCATTCTTGGACCTGGTCGGCCTTTTACCTGCATCTGTCTGACTGGCACCCGGGGGTGATTCAGTTATGCTTAAGGTACCGCTTGCAGTGTATGCAGTCCTGCTTTACAGTTTTTTGCAGTTATGCTTTTAATTATTCAGGAGGCCGCTATGGCACAGTGATATGATAAACTTAGAGTAGGTACTGCCCCATATGAGAATGCCTTGTCGTGGCGGGGTAGCTCAAAGAATTGATCAATTATTTGCTAAATGTCTCAATTTTAAAAAACAGTTAGAATTATGTGCAGATGCACTTAAATTATTCCATGCTAATTACGTGCTGCGCTGGCTTCCTTCTTTTTTTTTTCCTTGTATTGGTAAGTGGCTAACCACCACTGGTTGCCGTGCGCGCTGTGTTATGCATGCTATTTTATCTGTTTTTTTTTTCTTTCTTATAATTGACTTAGGCTGCTATACACATATACAGCAGCCCTGCCCTGCCCCAGGCTATATATAATTGTGCACCTGTGCCTGTGCCTGTCTCACTCTTTATCTGTGGTTGCTGGTTTGGCGGATGTGGAGGTCAGATCTGACATGTCCATTCTTGGACCTGGTCGGCCTTTTACCTGCATCTGTCTGACTGGCACCCGGGGGTGATTCAGTTATGCTTAAGGTACCGCTTGCAGTGTATGCAGTCCTGCTTTACAGTTTTTTGCAGTTATGCTTTTAATTATTCAGGAGGCCGCTATGGCACAGTGATATGATAAACTTAGAGTAGGTACTGCCCCATATGAGAATGCCTTGTCGTGGCGGGGTAGCTCAAAGAATTGATCAATTATTTGCTAAATGTCTCAATTTTAAAAAACAGTTAGAATTATGTGCAGATGCACTTAAATTATTCCATGCTAATTACGTGCTGCGCTGGCTTCCTTCTTTTTTTTTCCTTGTATTGGTAAGTGGCTAACCACCACTGGTTGCCGTGCGCGCTGTGTTATGCATGCTATTTTATCTGTTTTTTTTCTTTCTTATAATTGACTTAGGCTGCTATACACATATACAGCAGCCCTGCCCTGCCCCAGGCTATATATAATTGTGCACCTGTGCCTGTGCCTGTCTCACTCTTTATCTGTGGTTGCTGGTTTGGCGGATGTGGAGGTCAGATCTGACATGTCCATTCTTGGACCTGGTCGGCCTTTTACCTGCATCTGTCTGACTGGCACCCGGGGGTGATTCAGTTATGCTTAAGGTACCGCTTGCAGTGTATGCAGTCCTGCTTTACAGTTTTTTGCAGTTATGCTTTTAATTATTCAGGAGGCCGCTATGGCACAGTGATATGATAAACTTAGAGTAGGTACTGCCCCATATGAGAATGCCTTGTCGTGGCGGGGTAGCTCAAAGAATTGATCAATTATTTGCTAAATGTCTCAATTTTAAAAAACAGTTAGAATTATGTGCAGATGCACTTAAATTATTCCATGCTAATTACGTGCTGCGCTGGCTTCCTTCTTTTTTTTTCCTTGTATTGGTAAGTGGCTAACCACCACTGGTTGCCGTGCGCGCTGTGTTATGCATGCTATTTTATCTGGTTTTTTTCTTTCTTATAATTGACTTAGGCTGCTATACACATATACAGCAGCCCTGCCCTGCCCCAGGCTATATATAATTGTGCACCTGTGCCTGTGCCTGTCTCACTCTTTATCTGTGGTTGCTGGTTTGGCGGATGTGGAGGTCAGATCTGACATGTCCATTCTTGGACCTGGTCGGCCTTTTACCTGCATCTGTCTGACTGGCACCCGGGGGTGATTCAGTTATGCTTAAGGTACCGCTTGCAGTGTATGCAGTCCTGCTTTACAGTTTTTTGCAGTTATGCTTTTAATTATTCAGGAGGCCGCTATGGCACAGTGATATGATAAACTTAGAGTAGGTACTGACCCATATGAGAATGCCTTGTCGTGGCGGGGTAGCTCAAAGAATTGATCAATTATTTGCTAAATGTCTCAATTTTAAAAAACAGTTAGAATTATGTGCAGATGCACTTAAATTATTCCATGCTAATTACGTGCTGCGCTGGCTTCCTTCTTTTTTTTTCCTTGTATTGGTAAGTGGCTAACCACCACTGGTTGCCGTGCGCGCTGTGTTATGCATGCTATTTTATCTGTTTTTTTTCTTTCTTATAATTGACTTAGGCTGCTATACACATATACAGCAGCCCTGCCCTGCCCCAGGCTATATATAATTGTGCACCTGTGCCTGTGCCTGTCTCACTCTTTATCTGTGGTTGCTGGTTTGGCGGATGTGGAGGTCAGATCTGACATGTCCATTCTTGGACCTGGTCGGCCTTTTACCTGCATCTGTCTGACTGGCACCCGGGGGTGATTCAGTTATGCTTAAGGTACCGCTTGCAGTGTATGCAGTCCTGCTTTACAGTTTTTTGCAGTTATGCTTTTAATTATTCAGGAGGCCGCTATGGCACAGTGATATGATAAACTTAGAGTAGGTACTGCCCCATATGAGAATGCCTTGTCGTGGCGGGGTAGCTCAAAGAATTGATCAATTATTTGCTAAATGTCTCAATTTTAAAAAACAGTTAGAATTATGTGCAGATGCACTTAAATTATTCCATGCTAATTACGTGCTGCGCTGGCTTCCTTCTTTTTTTTTCCTTGTATTGGTAAGTGGCTAACCACCACTGGTTGCCGTGCGCGCTGTGTTATGCATGCTATTTTATCTGTTTTTTTTTTTTTTTTCTTTCTTATAATTGACTTAGGCTGCTATACACATATACAGCAGCCCTGCCCTGCCCCAGGCTATATATAATTGTGCACCTGTGCCTGTGCCTGTCTCACTCTTTATCTGTGGTTGCTGGTTTGGCGGATGTGGAGGTCAGATCTGACATGTCCATTCTTGGACCTGGTCGGCCTTTTACCTGCATCTGTCTGACTGGCACCCGGGGGTGATTCAGTTATGCTTAAGGTACCGCTTGCAGTGTATGCAGTCCTGCTTTACAGTTTTTTGCAGTTATGCTTTTAATTATTCAGGAGGCCGCTATGGCACAGTGATATGATAAACTTAGAGTAGGTACTGCCCCATATGAGAATGCCTTGTCGTGGCGGGGTAGCTCAAAGAATTGATCAATTATTTGCTAAATGTCTCAATTTTAAAAAACAGTTAGAATTATGTGCAGATGCACTTAAATTATTCCATGCTAATTACGTGCTGCGCTGGCTTCCTTCTTTTTTTTTCCTTGTATTGGTAAGTGGCTAACCACCACTGGTTGCCGTGCGCGCTGTGTTATGCATGCTATTTTATCTGTTTTTTTTTTTTCTTTCTTATAATTGACTTAGGCTGCTATACACAATATACAGCAGCCCTGCCCTGCCCCAGGCTATATATAATTGTGCACCTTTGCCTGTGCCTGTCTCACTCTTTATCTGTGGTTGCTGGTTTGGCGGATGTGGAGGTCAGATCTGACATGTCCATTCTTGGACCTGGTCGGCCTTTTACCTGCATCTGTCTGACTGGCACCCGGGGGTGATTCAGTTATGCTTAAGGTACCGCTTGCAGTGTATGCAGTCCTGCTTTACAGTTTTTTGCAGTTATGCTTTTAATTATTCAGGAGGCCGCTATGGCACAGTGATATGATAAACTTAGAGTAGGTACTGCCCCATATGAGAATGCCTTGTCGTGGCGGGGTAGCTCAAAGAATTGATCAATTATTTGCTAAATGTCTCAATTTTAAAAAACAGTTAGAATTATGTGCAGATGCACTTAAATTATTCCATGCTAATTACGTGCTGCGCTGGCTTCCTTCTTTTTTTTTCCTTGTATTGGTAAGTGGCTAACCACCACTGGTTGCCGTGCGCGCTGTGTTATGCATGCTATTTTATCTGTTTTTTTTTTTTTTTCTTTCTTATAATTGACTTAGGCTGCTATACACATATACAGCAGCCCTGCCCTGCCCCAGGCTATATATAATTGTGCACCTGTGCCTGTGCCTGTCTCACTCTTTATCTGTGGTTGCTGGTTTGGCGGATGTGGAGGTCAGATCTGACATGTCCATTCTTGGACCTGGTCGGCCTTTTACCTGCATCTGTCTGACTGGCACCCGGGGGTGATTCAGTTATGCTTAAGGTACCGCTTGCAGTGTATGCAGTCCTGCTTTACAGTTTTTTGCAGTTATGCTTTTAATTATTCAGGAGGCCGCTATGGCACAGTGATATGATAAACTTAGAGTAGGTACTGCCCCATATGAGAATGCCTTGTCGTGGCGGGGTAGCTCAAAGAATTGATCAATTATTTGCTAAATGTCTCAATTTTAAAAAACAGTTAGAATTATGTGCAGATGCACTTAAATTATTCCATGCTAATTACGTGCTGCGCTGGCTTCCTTCTTTTTTTTTCCTTGTATTGGTAAGTGGCTAACCACCACTGGTTGCCGTGCGCGCTGTGTTATGCATGCTATTTTATCTGTTTTTTTTTTCTTTCTTATAATTGACTTAGGCTGCTATACACATATACAGCAGCCCTGCCCTGCCCCAGGCTATATATAATTGTGCACCTGTGCCTGTGCCTGTCTCACTCTTTATCTGTGGTTGCTGGTTTGGCGGATGTGGAGGTCAGATCTGACATGTCCATTCTTGGACCTGGTCGGCCTTTTACCTGCATCTGTCTGACTGGCACCCGGGGGTGATTCAGTTATGCTTAAGGTACCGCTTGCAGTGTATGCAGTCCTGCTTTACAGTTTTTTGCAGTTATGCTTTTAATTATTCAGGAGGCCGCTATGGCACAGTGATATGATAAACTTAGAGTAGGTACTGCCCCATATGAGAATGCCTTGTCGTGGCGGGGTAGCTCAAAGAATTGATCAATTATTTGCTAAATGTCTCAATTTTAAAAAACAGTTAGAATTATGTGCAGATGCACTTAAATTATTCCATGCTAATTACGTGCTGCGCTGGCTTCCTTCTTTTTTTTTCCTTGTATTGGTAAGTGGCTAACCACCACTGGTTGCCGTGCGCGCTGTGTTATGCATGCTATTTTATCTGTTTTTTTTTTCTTTCTTATAATTGACTTAGGCTGCTATACACATATACAGCAGCCCTGCCCTGCCCCAGGCTATATATAATTGTGCACCTTTGCCTGTGCCTGTCTCACTCTTTATCTGTGGTTGCTGGTTTGGCGGATGTGGAGGTCAGATCTGACATGTCCATTCTTGGACCTGGTCGGCCTTTTACCTGCATCTGTCTGACTGGCACCCGGGGGTGATTCAGTTATGCTTAAGGTACCGCTTGCAGTGTATGCAGTCCTGCTTTACAGTTTTTTGCAGTTATGCTTTTAATTATTCAGGAGGCCGCTATGGCACAGTGATATGATAAACTTAGAGTAGGTACTGCCCATATGAGAATGCCTTGTCGTGGCGGGGTAGCTCAAAGAATTGATCAATTATTTGCTAAATGTCTCAATTTTAAAAAACAGTTAGAATTATGTGCAGATGCACTTAAATTATTCCATGCTAATTACGTGCTGCGCTGGCTTCCTTCTTTTTTTTTCCTTGTATTGGTAAGTGGCTAACCACCACTGGTTGCCGTGCGCGCTGTGTTATGCATGCTATTTTATCTGTTTTTTTTTTTTTTTCTTTCTTATAATTGACTTAGGCTGCTATACACATATACAGCAGCCCTGCCCTGCCCCAGGCTATATATAATTGTGCACCTGTGCCTGTGCCTGTCTCACTCTTTATCTGTGGTTGCTGGTTTGGCGGATGTGGAGGTCAGATCTGACATGTCCATTCTTGGACCTGGTCGGCCTTTTACCTGCACCTGTCTGACTGGCACCCGGGGGTGATTCAGTTATGCTTAAGGTACCGCTTGCAGTGTATGCAGTCCTGCTTTACAGTTTTTTGCAGTTATGCTTTTAATTATTCAGGAGGCCGCTATGGCACAGTGATATGATAAACTTAGAGTAGGTACTGCCCCATATGAGAATGCCTTGTCGTGGCGGGGTAGCTCAAAGAATTGATCAATTATTTGCTAAATGTCTCAATTTTAAAAAACAGTTAGAATTATGTGCAGATGCACTTAAATTATTCCATGCTAATTACGTGCTGCGCTGGCTTCCTTCTTTTTTTTTCCTTGTATTGGTAAGTGGCTAACCACCACTGGTTGCCGTGCGCGCTGTGTTATGCATGCTATTTTATCTGTTTTTTTTTTTTTTCTTTCTTATAATTGACTTAGGCTGCTATACACATATACAGCAGCCCTGCCCTGCCCCAGGCTATATATAATTGTGCACCTGTGCCTGTGCCTGTCTCACTCTTTATCTGTGGTTGCTGGTTTGGCGGATGTGGAGGTCAGATCTGACATGTCCATTCTTGGACCTGGTCGGCCTTTTACCTGCACCTGTCTGACTGGCACCCGGGGGTGATTCAGTTATGCTTAAGGTACCGCTTGCAGTGTATGCAGTCCTGCTTTACAGTTTTTTGCAGTTATGCTTTTAATTATTCAGGAGGCCGCTATGGCACAGTGATATGATAAACTTAGAGTAGGTACTGCCCCATATGAGAATGCCTTGTCGTGGCGGGGTAGCTCAAAGAATTGATCAATTATTTGCTAAATGTCTCAATTTTAAAAAACAGTTAGAATTATGTGCAGATGCACTTAAATTATTCCATGCTAATTACGTGCTGCGCTGGCTTCCTTCTTTTTTTTTCCTTGTATTGGTAAGTGGCTAACCACCACTGGTTGCCGTGCGCGCTGTGTTATGCATGCTATTTTATCTGTTTTTTTTTTCTTTCTTATAATTGACTTAGGCTGCTATACACATATACAGCAGCCCTGCCCTGCCCCAGGCTATATATAATTGTGCACCTGTGCCTGTGCCTGTCTCACTCTTTATCTGTGGTTGCTGGTTTGGCGGATGTGGAGGTCAGATCTGACATGTCCATTCTTGGACCTGGTCGGCCTTTTACCTGCATCTGTCTGACTGGCACCCGGGGGTGATTCAGTTATGCTTAAGGTACCGCTTGCAGTGTATGCAGTCCTGCTTTACAGTTTTTTGCAGTTATGCTTTTAATTATTCAGGAGGCCGCTATGGCACAGTGATATGATAAACTTAGAGTAGGTACTGCCCCATATGAGAATGCCTTGTCGTGGCGGGGTAGCTCAAAGAATTGATCAATTATTTGCTAAATGTCTCAATTTTAAAAAACAGTTAGAATTATGTGCAGATGCACTTAAATTATTCCATGCTAATTACGTGCTGCGCTGGCTTCCTTCTTTTTTTTTTTTTTTTTTTTTTTCATCACCTCTACCTCCTCCTCCAGTGGTGGTCAATGGTAACTTGAAGTTTCAAGTGTCAAAGATCATTGACTCACGTCTGAATCGCCGGTCCCTTCAGTACTTGGTGCATTGGAAGGGGTATGGTCCAGAGGAGAGGACGTGGGTTCCTGCGTCTGACATTAACGCAGATCGTTTGGTGCGGACCTTCCACAGAACTCACCCGGGCAAACCTGGCCCTGAGGGTCCGGAGGCCCCTCGTAGAAGGGGGGGTACTGTCATGTGTGCATCACCACGAAGATCGTCGCGGTTGCACATTCTGACTTCTCACAGCTGAGTTGCTGTTTCTTTGTGTTTGGCAGTTAGGGAGTTAATTCTGTCTGTGCTCAGTTCTGGGACTGGGTGCAGTTTCTCCCGGCTGCAATTAATTATTTGTTGATTGGTTTCCTTTAAATCTCTGGTTGTCTGTGTTGGGAGTTGCCAGTGAAATTCTTCATGCAGACCACAGATAGGATTGTATCTGTATAGACTTAAGTTAAAGAGCTCCTTAGTTGTTTTAAGCTCACCTTGCTTAGAGTTTAATATCCCAGATCATTTATGTTCCTTCTGTGTTTGAGTGTGTATGCAAGTCTGTGTTTTCTCCAGTCTGTCTTATATGTCTAATCTGTGTATTTAGCAGAGATCAGCCCATATCCCTTTGGTGGTAATCAGTATCCTTCTTAGGACTGATTACAGGGTTCAGGGACTGATAGGAGACAGGGTTAGGCTGGAGACTTGGACGTCTGAACCATTATCAGTACCTCCAAGGTGAGGGATTAGTTAGGACCCCAGTTTAGGGTCAGGTTAGACCCCCGGTCCTCCTCTTTCCTGTGACAGTGTATCAAGTCCTCAAGATTAACCCTGAGTTCAACGGATATCGTGTCAGGTAAATCTATTCTATATTTACATGCTGATGTTGCTAATCTATATGTTGTATAGAGTGTTGTTCTTTTAAGAATAGTTTACTGACATCGTACACATATCATAAGACCGCGTGACATAAATCTATTCTATACTTACATGCTGATGTTGCTATACTAGTTGTTGTATAGAGTGTTGTTCCTGTATTAATAGTTTACTGACATTGTATACATATCATTAGACAGCGTGACATCAGGGACCCGCATTCACAGCAAATCTGACACACAAGACCCGATTAGCAGTAGGGTCAGATTTAGGCCTACACACTCCTTACCACCCCCAGAGCAGCAGGAAGGTAGAAAAACTGAACGAAACACTTAAGAATAGAATGCTGAAAAATTGCCCAAGAGACACGCAAACCATGGCATGACACACTCCTAATTGCACTGTTTAGCGTAAGGCACACTCCCAGAGACCCAGAAAAGCTGTTTCGTGCCTGCATCTTCTGCTAACAGATAAGACATTTTCTTCTTTTAGTTTTTTGGTGCCTGCATTTTGTCCTGCACTTCTGTGGGGGTCTGCCAGGTCCCCTTCGGGGGCTTATGCTCCTCTCAGTTTAGTTCAGCCACTGTTTGTTCATTTGCCTTTTCCGGTTTTTTTCAGTGGTTGCTGTTTAGTTTTTGTTACACCAGAGAACTAATTTAGGTGGTAGAGGTCGTGTGATCTCAGGTGTTTTTGTAATTAGTAGAGTTGGTACTTTTCAGGGTTTTTTGGGGTTGCAGTAAGTGCCTTTCCTATCCTTTTCTATTTAGGAAGTTTGGGCCCCAACGTTTGCTCATACTATTTCCTGTCTGTGTCTGTATTTCCTCTTGTCTAACCGCCATTACATGTTTGGGGGCTTCCTATGTTCTTTGGGGATCTGCTCCGGGGCAGATAGTTTTCCTTTTTCTATCTTTAGGTGTAGTTAGCTTCTCAGGCTGTGACGAGGCGTCTAGGACCAACGTAGGAACGCTCCACGGCTGCCTTTAGTTGTGGTGGTTAGTCAGGGTACTGCAATCCCATAGATTCCAACCTCTCTGGTGTATTGCCTTTTTTGCCTGCTCTCATCAGCTACCAAATCATAACACTTATGTAATTGAATTGGTCAAAAACTAATGTCCATTCTCGAGTTTTTCTCCTCACTGCCAGATTTGATGATCCTGTCCAAGAGCCCCAGATGACACCAACCTCTGTGTAACTAGAGGGAAAGCCTGTTTGGATCTACGTACCGCATTGCAAGGAAGCTCCCGTACCAGGAGAGACACCTAAGCCATGAAGGATATCGTAGATGCTCTGACTGACCAGACAGATGACGTACTTGATGAGTTCAAGGCCAGAGACCAAGTTAAAGCAGGATTTGAGTCACTATTGCCACTAGTAACTATAAACAAAAATGTTGATTGGATAAATTACATCTATTATAACCAGCAGAGATTTGTTAACTTCACCATAGATGCTGTAAAAGGTTTGGCAGCATAGTTAGGCCCCACTTCCATTATGGCATTCCAGAATAGAATGGCTTTGGATATGATTCTAGCTGAGAAAGGAGGTGTTTGCAAAATGATCAAAGACACCTGTTGCACCTACATCCCAGACAACACTGGCCCAAATGGTAAAGCCACAATGGCAATACAGAAACTTACTGAGTTATCAGAGGAACTGAAACAGAACTCAGGTGTCACTGACCCATGGGATCGATACTTTGGGTGGATGAGTGGGTGGCAGAAAATGTTGGCACAGGTTGGGACAGCCATTATGGGGGTTCTCATTTTTGCATTAATTACTGGTTGCTGTGTTATTCCTTGTATCCGCAGGATAATGGAAAAAACTGTTCAGGAGACAACCAATTTGATCCCACTCACCATCTTGGACCTCGCACCAGTCCGGATGGAACTGCCTGGCTTGACCAGATCTCCGAACTACCTCCAGACTGAGAATACACATCCTTGATGAAACATCCTATCAACTATGAGATTATGATTGCAAACACATAAACCCCCGACAGGGACAGTCCTCCTGACCGCCCATTTGCGAAAAGTCTGTATTCGGTGGGGGAGACATGCGCTAGGCATATTCTCAACCCGCCGGCAGCACAAAAGAGTTGCAGCGCTTTGGGCCAGGAGCAGGTTTTTAGGGCAAGTGGTATTTAAGGGGGGACTGTCATGGAAATATATATGTATTCCATATATTCAAAGTATATTCACATATATGTATTCACAGTTCACAGTTAGATAGATCTCACTTGCTAAAAAACCCTGTGCTCACATATTTCTAGGCCAGCTATAATCAGTCGTTTTAAAGAAATCTGGCCTTCATAAGGCCTTCGTAAAGGAACAAATGCATGAAGTACAAAAAGTCCTATTAGATATCTGTTGTTTACATTATAGTTATTCAAGACAACTAGGTCAAGAGAATATAAACAATAATTCTGCAACTTCAGCTCTTTTAATCATGATTATCATAATTATCATATTTACACTAGAACAGCCAATAATCTAGCAGCTTTTAATTGTATGTTAATTGACTAACCAGCCCCTTTTTGTAAATGTATAAAACCTTGAATGAATAATAAATGTATGTCTTTTGATGAACTGTTATACTGACACTTGCGTTGTGGACAGTTTTCATTTCGTTCTGAGCGCTCAAAGAAGACATAATATAGAGATTTGGACATGGCAAGCAGCAAACACTGAAGGATATTTTTATCCTAATTAAATTTCCATATCAAAATAAATGAGTGTTGCGTATGCTTGACCATGGCTAATACTGAGTTTATAGTTATGCATTTACAGGAAGATCTTAAGACCCGTTTTCTATTGTGAACGAATTTCGACAATCATACATTTATCATCCCATCTTGTGGGCAGCACTGGTGTCTCAGTGGTTATAACTGCAGCCTTGCAGCACTGGGGTGTTGGGTTCAAATCCCACCAAAGACAACATCTGCAAGGAGTTTGTATGTTCTCCTCGTGTTTGCGTGGGTTTCCTCCGAGTTCTCCGATTTCCTCCCACACTTCAAAGACATACTGATTGGGAATCTAGATTTTGAGTCCCAAAGGGGACAGTAAATATAATGTATGTAAAGAGCTGTGGAAATAATGGCGCTATATAAGTGAGTAAAATAAATGATGGTGGTGGAATAACCACTTTAAGAAACTTTTTGGACACAATTTAAAATCGTAATTTGGCCTAAACCCACTGTACTCTCTACCCTACCACCCTACATTTTTTTTCTCCCCTCTTTATGTGGTCCGACATCTAAGTAATTAACCATCCCACACAAACCAAACCAAAAACAAACTAGGACAAAGAGCATCAGGTAACATTGTGAACCTTCAGCCAAAGCAGAGTCTGCATTTTTCTTCTTCCCAATAGCGCAGCTAAAGTAAAATCTCTGAGATGATAACAGAAATTTGCCATGTTGTCTAAAACATCAGAGCAATCTGTATTATTGGGATGTCCGCACACTGTATTTTATATCTTCACTGAAGCAAAGATTTTAAATCACAGGATAAAAATGTCACATATCAGGACTCAGTCAGATACGCTTGAAATTCCCTTAAAAGGATCAGTCCAAGGCACCCGAGTGTAAAAGCTACGTACTGCTGCTGCTCACTGAATTGGGGTCTGAGGGCACCGTTATACTCCTAAATTTGCAAACATCTACTAATATCAGTATAATTTATTCCTAGGAAGGCAATATATCCTGCAGCTTTGTGCAACTGTATTTTAATACATATAGAATACAAATAGAGCATTCCGTAAAAGAATTTAGGACTGAAACCTAAAAGTTAACTTTAAATTAATTCTATAAAAAGGAGTCCTCAAATAAAAAAATTACTTTAGATGTTATTTATATAGAGAGTTTTCTGTGTCGGCATGTCATCGATGCTATGTGTGAATGGGGGTGTACTGAATGCTCATTTCAATGTGTCTACTTTTGCATATAAAGAGAAAGGTGTTTTGCTACTGTAGCTACTCATCCAGATAAGAGGTAAATCTAAATAATGCAACTTATCTTGCTGGTTCCTGTATAGACTAGAGATCCTAACCTTGTAGTTCCTACTGGAACTATAAGCCTGGTTGTTCTCAGCTGCAGCTGTTTATCATTTACTCCCTCTATATATTCTGGCTCTGGGCATTTAGTCCTTGCTGGTGAAAGATTTGTCTTCCTGTGCTAAGCGCTAAAGCTGAGTAGTTGGAGTGGAGTTGTAGTCATAGTGAGTGACCTGTTGTTTGATATTGTACTTGAGACTTTATCTCCTGGTCCCTATTCCTATTTGGTTTATTCCTTCCTGTCCCTATCCTCCTCCCTATTGTTGATGAGGGCTTTTGGTATGTTGGAGGTTTTCTGTAATCCCTGTTTTATCTTTGTGTCTTGTTTATCTTACATTTCTGTCCCATACCCCATGGATGTGAGGGAGAGGACAGATCAGGGTTTAACATTAGCATACTAAGGTCGAAGACCCCGGCTTCTCTACCTTCAAGAGTATCCCTGGACAGGGATGGGTAGATTCCAAGTTCCAGAGACAGTTTGAGGCACGTCTCCCTTACTAAAGACCATCACAATGTGACAGCTGAAAGACAAGTTTGATCACATCCCCCAACAGTTGCCATGTTGGGAATAGAAGCACTGTGCAATCTCTGATGATGGCTGCACTAACAAGAAAGTAGAAATTTACAAAGGAGATGATCGGCCCTGAACCAGTAATACTTATATACAGTCATGGCTAAATAGTTAAAAAAAACAAAGAATTTCTCCCAGAACATTATTGCAATTACATGTTTTGTTATACATATGTTCATTTCCTTTGTGTGCATTGGAACAACACAAAAACACAGTGGGAAAAAAGGCAAATCAACTGGAATTCAAATATTGACCGATAGTTTGTGCTGACACTGATGAACCCTGAAGGATAGCTTGAATTTCCTTCGAACTTGATTGGGGCTGTTTATCCACCATCCGGACTATCCGGCATTGCAACCTTTCATCAATTTTTCTCTGCCGTCCACGTCCAGGAAGATTAGCTACAATGCCATGGGTTGTAAACTTCTTGATTATGTTGTGCACTGTGTAAAAAAAGAACATCAAGATCTCTAGAGATGGACTTGTAACCTTGAGATGATTGGTATTTTTCAACAATTTTTGTTCTCAAGTCCTCAGACAGTTCTCGTCTCCTCTTTCTGTTCTCGATGCTTAATGTGGCACATACAGACACTCTTCACTCTTCTTTTTAACTGGGGTTTCAGGTGTGATTTTCATATTGCCCACACCTGTTACTTGCCAAATGTGAGCTTGAATGAGCATCACATGCTTGAAACAAAGTTGTTTATCCACATTTTTGGAAAGGTGCCAACAATTTTGTCTAGCCCATTTTGGGGGGTTTGTGTGAAATTATGTCCAATTGCCTTTTTTCTCTGTATTTTTTGTTGTCCCAATACACACAAAGTAAATAAATGTGTATAGCAAAACAATAATTTTCTGGGAGAAATACTTTGTTTTTTGCAACAATTTCAAGGTTGCCAACACTTTCAGCCATGACTATTTGTAAGTGCCACAAAATTGTGTTTCCAACATATTTGTTAAAGGGGTTGTCCTCTTTCAGTTAATATTTGTACATGAGCACAGTTTGGCATTAAAAAAAAGCTCACCGTGCTGTTCTCACATTTCCCGTGCCAAGCGCTGAGTCTTTGCCTCTTCCCCCGGTGTCTACATTGCTGACGTTGCATGGGCAGCACAGAAGCCAATCAGTGGCTCAGCAGCTCTGGCAGTTTTGATAGAATGTCCCACTCAGATCAACTGATCTCACTAATTGGCTGCCATGCTGTCGATGGGACGCCGGCACCGCAGCCAATGGCAGACACCAGAAGCAGCGACGGAAGGTGAGTAGAGCGTGTTTTTCTTTTTTTTATTATGCCAAACTGCACTTAGGGCTAAATTTAACTGAAAGGGAATTATCCCTTTAAGAAAAAGATAAAATGGATAGCCCCTTTGAAGAAATCAAAATTAAACAGTCAAACAGTCCAGGGTGGAATGTGGTTTAAGGTTGGGATCGAGTATTCATAGAAATGACGACCTGCAGTTTAAATTTGCCGTTATATAGTTGTTAGCGATTTTTACTTTATTATTTCCTGTTTAACATTAAATCTTTATCCTTTTTCGTTCAGCAGATGTGGAAGATATTGTCCGTACATATTTTTTTTTTCACTGACAATATATAAGGTGAACCTTATTTAGGACAGGAATATATTTAACCACTTCCGTCATCAGCACAGGCAACAGCAATCAGGAGAAGCTTTAATCAAGGGAAATATGATTGCACAAATAAAATGGTTCTTGGCTATCAGCGCCGCATGTGAAGTGATTTCAGCTGAAGACACATTTTGAAGCTTTAATTATATTCAGCTTAGAATTGATCATTGCCGTTAGATGTTTCCTCTTAAATGTTTTTTTTTTGAGGAATTGGCAATGAAATGTTGGTAATATAAGTCAATTGTCGTACATGCTGGATTCCTAAAATGAGATGATGTTCATGATGCAAGAGACAGAAAACTCAAACAGAGTATAGATAAGAACCAATTCGGTCCAATTTGTTTAAAGGGAATCTGTCAGACGATTCACGCTGCCCAAACCGTTGACAGCATGAATCACTTGGGTGTGCGGTCAGGCATCACCCTCTGAAAGGCTCTACTCAACAATGTAAGAGGTGATCTTCTAAGTATATTTTTTTCTGAAACCTTAGAGCATTTCAGAGAAGATATACTTCGAAGATTGGGAACTTATGTCAGATACCAGATTAGTTTTGCATCACTCCGCTGACCAGCTCTTCCCAGGACTGCTAGAGGTGATTAACAAGTCTCTCCCCATGTACACACATCAATAACCTGCAGTGATCCTGGAAAGAGTGATCTTCTAAGTATAACCAAGTGCACAGCATCTTGGACTAGGCCACATGAGGCTTTATCTCAAAGGACTTAGGGAGGCCCTGGGTTGGAGAGATCGGCATTCCCTTAAAGCTTCAAGATGTCATTTCTGATTATTTAGGACTCAGCACAGTAAGGAAACTTCTACTTCAGTCTTAGGACGTACTGGTACCATTTTACATCTAAATATATATGTGCATATATAAATAGCCTTATATAGGTCTAGTTAGTTAGGAAAAAAGTCCTCTTTCTTAAGAGATATTTTGAAAACTGCTCAAGCAGTCTGAAATAGGATTTAATCTTCCACAATAAGCTTAACAAATCTAATGAAGAGGGACAGTAAACATTAAAAATGTGGGAAACCTTAATTTTTTCTGCCCCATTCTGTGAGTATATTGCCATATGGGATTTTTTTTAGAAACAAATCAAGAATTTTTGCTGATTCAACAATCTTTTTAAATAGCCAATAATGTGCTTGTTAGCACCAAGGGCCTAAGAGAACCAAGAGGAAGTTTTGAATCAGCAGAAAGTAAATATTTCTGGACTTGAATGACATTAGCAGCTTATGCAACTATAAATCTGGATCGCCCGCCAGGGCAGTGGGATACTCGGTACTGGGCCGGTGTGTTGTGAATGTGTTAGAAATGAATTCTGAGCAGAAGCTCCCTCTGGTGGTTACTAACAGTACTGAACTATTCAATGAAGATTGTGAAGATTGGCAATCAGGTGTTACAGACTGGTCTTATATAAGGGAGGTTCCCTCCTATCATGGTTGCTGGTGATCAATTGTTCTTGTCTCAACTTTGGTTCCTGGTTCACTTGGAAGCTTGCTGTGTCTTGCCTGCATCTTCTGCTAACAAATAAGATATTTTCTGCTTTTATTTTTGTGCTTGCTTTTTGCATTTTGTCCTGCACTTCTGTGGAGGTCAGCCGGGTCCCCCCCCGGGGCTTGTGCTCCTCTCAGTTTATCTGAGCCACTTTTATTTGTTCATTTGCCTTTTCCAGTTTTTCCAGTGGCTGCTGCTTAGTTTTGTTACACCAGAGAACTAATTTAGGTGGTAGAGGTCGTGTGATCTCAGGTGTTTTTGCAATTAGTGAGTTGGTATTTTTTTAGGGTTTTTTGGATTGCAGTAAGTGTCTTTCCTATCCTTTTCTTTCTTGGAAGATTGGGCCCCAATGTTTGCTCATACTATTTTCTGTCTGTGTCTGTATTTCCTCTTGTCTAACCGCCATTACATGTTTGGGGGCTTCCTATGTTCTTTGGGGATCTGCTCCGGGGCAGATAGCTTTCCTCTTTCTATCTTTAGGTGTAGTTAGCTTTTCAGGCTGTGACGAGGCGTCAAGGACCAACGTAGGTACGCTCTACGGCTGCCTTTAGTTGTGGTGGTTAGTCAGGGTACTGCAATCCAGTAGATTCCAACCTCTCTGGTGTATTGCCTTGTTTGCCTGCTCTCCTCAGCTACCAAATCATAACAGTATCACCGGCCCCAAACTGAAAATTATATGGTACTCACAGAAGGGAAAGATAGTGTAAAAAAAAAAAAAAGTCAGAGTTGTCAGAGATATTATTTTTTTTTTTCTTTCCCTCTTTTTCTCTGGGTGCTGAGGATTTTTTTTTTCTCTCAATGGAGTTTGCACAGTTGTCTGGCCGTGTGGATCAGCTTGCCACTGAAGTTCGGAGTATTGCTACCTATCTTGCAGGGTTGCCGGTTGTGGAACCTAGGATCCCCATGCCAGATTTGTTTTTAGGGGACCGAGCTAAATTTCTGAATTTCAAAAATAACTGTAAGTTGTTTTTTGCCTTAAAACCTAAGTCCTCAGGGAACGCAGCACAGCAGGTTCAAATTGTCATCTCTCTCCTGCGCGGCGATCCTCAGGATTGGGCTTTTTCCCTGATACCTGGGGATCCTATTTTGAGTAATGTTGATGCATTTTTTCTGGCTCTGGGGTTATTGTACGATGAACCTAATGTCACTGATCAAGCTGAAAAAGCCTTATTGGCATTAAATCAGGGGCTTGAGGACGCTGAATTGTACTGTCAGAGATTCCGAAGGTGGGCAGTCCTGACCAAATGGAATGATGATGCTTTGGCAGCCCTTTTTCGGAAGGGTCTGTCAGAGAATGTAAAAGATGTTATGGTGGGTTTCCCTGCTCCCTCTGGTCTCAATGATTCTATGTCATTGGCGATTCAAATTGACAGACGTTTGCGTGAGCGTAGAGGTATGAGTGGTATAGTGTTGCCTTGTGAACCAGCTTCTGAACCCATGCAGTGTGATAGAGTGGCTTCTGGGGCACAGCGTCATGTGTTGTGAATGTGTTGGAAATGAATTCTGAGCAGAAGCTCCCTCTGGTGGTTACAAATGGTACTGAACCATTCAATGAAGATTGCGAAGATTGGCGATCAGGAGTTACAGACTGGTCTTATATAAGGGAGGTTCCCTCTCATCAAGGTTGCCGGTGATCAATTGTTTTTGTCTCAACTGTGGTTCCTGGTTCACTTGGAAGCTTGCTGAATCTTGCCTCTTCTCCTGCTCTCAGATAAGATATTTTCTGTTTTATTTTTGTGCTTGCTTTTTGCATTGTTTCCTGCACTTTTGTGGAGGTCAGCCAGGTCCCCTCCGGGGACTTGTGCTCCTCTCAGTTTGTCTGAGCCACTGTTGTTTGTTCATTTGCCTTTTCCAGTTTTTCTTCAGTGGCTGCGGCTTAGTTTTGTTACACCAGAGAACTAATTTAGGTGGTAGAGGTCGTGTGATCTCAGGTGTTTTTGCAATTAGTAGAGTTGGTACTTTTTAGGATTTTTGGGATTGCAGTAAGTGTCCTTCCTATCCTTTTCTGTCTAGGAAGATTGGGCCCCAACGTTTGCTCATACTATTTTCTGTCTGTGTCTGTATTTCCTCTTGTCTAACCGCCATTACATGTTTGGGGGCTTCCTATGTTCTTTGGGGATCTGCTCCGGGGCAGATAGCTTTTCCTCTTTCTATCTTTAGGTGTAGTTAACCTCTCAGGCTGTGACGAGGCATCTAGGACCAACGTAGGTACGCTCCACGGCTGCCTTTAGTTGTGGTGGTTAGTCAGGGTACTGCAATACAGTAGATTCCAACCTCTCTGGTGTATTGCCGTTTTTGCTTGCTCTCCTCAGCTACCAAATCATAACAGTCATGAGTTTCGAAAACGCAATGGGTTATGTTTCTACTGTGGTGACGCCTCTCATGCTATTTCAGTCTGCCCTAAGGGGGAAGACGTTTTGCACGCTCAGTTGTCTTGGGTAGTGTTCAGACTAAATTTCTGTTGACTGTTACCCTGATTTGCTCCCTGTCCACATTTTCTGCTCAGGCTTTTGTTGATTCGGGAGCAGCTATTAACCTGATGGATTTTGATTTTGCTAAACGTTGTGGGTTTCCCTTGATACCCCTAGGAAGTCTATTCCCCTACTGGGGATTGATTCTACCCCTTTGGCTGAGAATAAACCCCAGTTCTCTACTCAGGTGATAATGAGGGTTGAACCTGATCATCAGGAGAGTTGCAAATTTTTGGTGCTGTATAATCTGCATGACATTATTGTACTAGGTTTCCCTTGGTTACAGTCTGATAATCCTGTTTTGGATTGGAAATCTGTGTCTGTAACCAGTTGGGGCTGCCAATGTGTTAATGCCAACACTCCTGTTTTTTCTGTCTCTCCCCAGGCTCAGGATGTTCCTGACTTTTTGACTGATTTTTCTGATGTGTTTAGCAAAAGTAAATCTGCATCCTTGCCCCCCGATAGGAGCTATGACTGCGCTATTGAATTAGTGCCTGGTAGTAAATTCCCTAAAGGTCGCCTTTTTAACTTGTCTGTACCTGAACATGACGCTATGCGGTCTTATATCAAGGAGTCATTGGAGAAGGGTCATATTAGACCATCCTCTTCACCCTTGGGTGCCGGTTTTTTCTTTGTGGCCAAAAAGGATGGTTCATTAAGGCCGTGTATTGATTATCGTCTCTTGAACAATATCACTGTGAAATATCAATATCCGTTACCCTTGATTTCTGACCTGTTTTCCAGGATGAAAAGTGCTACTTGGTTTACCAAGCTTGACCTCAGGGGGCGTATAACCTTATTCGCATTAAGCACGGGGATGAATGGAAGACAGCATTTAATACCCCAGAGGGGCATTTTGAGTACCTAGTGATGCCCTTTGGGCTCACTAATGCTCCTTCCGTCTTCCAGTCCTTCATGAATGACATTTTCAGGGATTTGTGGATAAATTTCTGATTGTTTATTTGGATGATATCTTGATTTTTTCCAATGACTGGGACTCTCATGTGAAACATGTTTGGACTGTGTTCCAGATTTTGAGAGAGAATGCTCTGTATGTGAAGGGATCAAAGTGTATTTTTGGCGTACAGAGGATCTCATTTCTGGGATTCATTTTGTCCCCATCTGTTATTGAAATGGACCCGGTCAAGGTTCAGGCCATCTGTGATTGGGTCCAACCTACTTCATTAAAGGCTCTTCAGAGATTCTTGGGTTTTACCAATTTTTATCGTAAATTTATTGGTAATTTCTCTGTTATTGTTAAACCATTGACTAATTTGACCAAGAAGGGTTCTGATGTGGTAAATTGGCCTCCTGAGGCAGTCTCTGCGTTTCAGGAACTTAAGCAGAGATTCACTTCTGCTCCTGTTCTACGGCAGCCTGATGTTTCTCTGCCATTTCAGGTGGAGGTTGATGCCTCTGAAATTGGGGCAGGTGCCGTTTTGTCCAAAGAGATCCAGAGACCTCTAAAAGTAACCCTTGTGCCTTTTTCTCTCGAAAATTTTCTCCAACTGAACGTAATTATGACGTGGGTAATCGGAAGTTATTGGCCATGAAGTGGGCTTTTGAAGAGTGGAGACATTGGCTGGAGGGAGCCAAACATCAGGTGGTGGTCCTCACAGACCATAAGAATCTGGTTTATCTGGAATCAGCCAAGCGACTTAATCCTAGACAGGCCAGGTGGGCCTTGTTTTTCACACGTTTTAATTTTGTGGTTTCCTTTCTTCCTGGCACTAAGAATGTTAAAGCGGATGCCCTTTCGAGGAGTTTCCTTGTGGACTCTCCTGAGTTATCTGATCCTGCTGTTATTTTGAAAGAGGGTGTAGTTCTTTCCGCCATCTCGCCCAATTTGAGACTGGCTCTGGAAGGGTGTCAGGAGGATAAACCCGAGCGCTGCCCTATTGGGAAATTGTTTGTCCCAGACCGGTGGAAAAAGAGTGTGATGTCTGAGATTCATTGTTCCGCGTTGGCCGGTCATCCCGGAATTTTTGGTACCAGAGACTTGGTTAATCGGTCCTTTTGGTGGCCTACTTTGTCTCGTGACGTCAGGGAATTTGTGCAGTCCTGCGGGACTTGCTCTCGCTTCAAGCCTTGCTCTCGCTCTAGTGGTTTGTTGATTCCATTGCCTGTGCCCAAGAGACCATGGACCCATATCTCTATGGATTTCATTTCTGACCTCCCTGTTTCTCAGAGAATGACCGTTATCTGGGTGATTTGTGATAGGTTTTCCAAAATGATACATCTTGTGCCATTACCTAAGTTGCCTTCCTCCTCCGAATTGGTGCCTTTGTTCCTTCAGCACGTGGTTCGGTTACATGGCATTCCTGAGAACATTGTGTCTGACAGAGGAGTCCAGTTTGTTTCCAGATTTTGGAGGACTTTTTGTTCTAAACTTGGTGTTCAATTGTCTTTCTCCTCGGCTTTTCATCCTCAGACCAATGGACAAACTGAGAGAACAAACCAGACATTGGAGACTTATCTGAGATGCTTTGTGTCTGCTGATCAAGATGACTGGGTCTCTTTTTTGCCTTTGGCTGAGTTTGCTCTTAATAATAGGGCTAGCTCTGCCACTTTGATGTCTCCATTTTTCTGCAATTTTGGGTTTCACCCTCGATTTTCTTCGGGACAGATGGAGGCTTCTGTCTGTCCGGATGTTGACTCTGTTGTGGAGCGTATGCAGCAGATTTGGGACCGGTAGTGGAGAGGTTGTCCCTCTCTCAGGAGAGGGCCCAGCGGTTTGCCAACCGGCATAGGACTGATGGTCCTCGGTTTGAAGCGGGGGCTTGGTCTGGTTGTCCTCAAGAAATATCCCTATGAGAGTTGCATCTCCTAAGTTTAAGCCTAGGTTCATTGGACCTTATAAGATCACGGAGATTCTTAATCCTGTTTCCTTTCGTTTACTTCTTCCAGGGACATTTAAGATCCATAACGTGTTCCACAAGTCCTTATTGAAGAGGTTTGTCGAGCCAGTGGTTCCTATGGCTGCGCCTCCTGACCCTGTTTTGGTTAAGGGAAATCTGGAGTATGTGGTTGAGAAAATATTGGATTCTCGTTTTTCTAGACGGACACTCCAGTATTTGGTTAAGTGGAGAGGTTATGGTCAGGAGGACAATTTTTGGGTGTTTGCTTCGGACATCCATGCTAGGAGACTGATCCATGCGTATCACAGAGCTCATCCTGACCGACCTGGTTGCCCAAATGAGGGTTCTGTGACCCCTCCTCAATGGGGGGGTACTGTTGTGAATGTGTTGGAAATGAATTCTGAGCAGAAGCTCCCTCTGGTGGTTACAAACGGTACTGAACCATTCAATGAAGATTGTGAAGATTGGCGTTCAGGAGTTACAGACTGGTCTTATATAAGGGAGGTTCCCTCCCATTAAGGTTGCCGGTGATCAATTGTTTTGTCTCAACTGTGGTTCCTGGTTCACTTGGAAGCTTGCTGAATCTTGCCTCTTCTCCTGCTCTCAGATAAGACATTTTCTGTTTTTATTTTTGTGCTTGCTTTTTACATTGTTTCCTGCACTTTTGTGGAGGTCAGCCAGGTCCCCTCCGGGGGCTTGTGCTCCTCTCAGTTTGTCTGAGCCACTGTTGTTTGTTCATTTGCCTTTTCCAGTTTTTCTTCAGTGGCTGCGGCTTAGTTTTGTTACACCAGAGAACTAATTTAGGTGGTAGAGGTCGTGTGATCTCAGGTGTTTTTGCAATCAGTAGAGTTGGTACTTTTTAGGGTTTTTTGGGATTGCAGTAAGTGTCCTTCCTATCCTTTTCTGTCTAGGAAGATTGGGCCCCAACGTTTGCTCATACTATTTTCTGTCTGTGTCTGTATTTCCTCTTGACTAACCGCCATTACATGTTTGGGGGCTTCCTATGTTCTTTGGGATCTGCTCCGGGGCAGATAGCTTTTCCTCTTTCTATCTTTAGGTGTAGTTAACCTCTCAGGCTGTGACGAGGCGTCTAGGACCAAAGTAGATATGCTCCACGGCTGCCTTTAGTTGTGGTGGTTAGTCAGGGTACTGCAATCCAGTAGATTCCAACCTCTCTGGTGTATTGCCGTTTTTGCTTGCTCTCCTCAGCTACCAAATCATAACAGTCATGAGTTTCGAAAACGCAATGGGTTATGTTTCTACTGTGGTGACGCCTCTCATGCTATTTCAGTCTGCCCTAAGCGGGGAAGACGTTTTGCACGCTCAGTTGTCTTGGGTAGTGTTCAGACTAAATTTCTGTTGACTGTTACCCTGATTTGCTCCCTGTCCACATTTTCTGCTCAGGCTTTTGTTGATTCGGGAGCAGCTATTAACCTGATGGATTTTGATTTTGCTAAACGTTGTGGGTTTCCCTTGATACCTCTACGGAAGTCTATTCCCCTACTGGGGATTGATTCTACCCCTTTGGCTGAGAATAAACCCCAGTTCTCTACTCAGGTGATAATGAGGGTTCAACCTGATCATCAGGAGAGTTGCAAATTTTTGGTGCTGTATTATCTGCATGACATTATTGTACTAGGTTGCCATTGGTTACAGTCTCATAATCCTGTTTTGGATTGGAAATCTGTGTCTGTAACCAGTTGGGGCTGCCAATGTGTTAATGCCAACACTCCTGTTTTTTCTGTCTCTCCCCAGGCTCAGGATGTTCCTGACTTTTTGACTGATTTTTCTGATGTGTTTAGCGAAAGTAAATCTACATTCTTGCCCCCCCATAGGAGCTATGACTGCGCTATTGAATTAGTGCCTGGTAGTAAATTCCCTAAAGGTCGCCTTTTTAACTTGTCTGTACCTGAACATGACGCTATGCGGTCTTATATCAAGGAGTCATTGGAGAAGGGTCATATTAGACCATCCTCTTCACCCTTGGGTGCCGGTTTTTTCTTTGTGGCCAAAAAGGATGGTTCATTAAGGCCGTGTATTGATTATCGTCTCTTGAACAATATCACTGTGAAATATCAATATCCGTTACCCTTGATTTCTGACCTGTTTTCCAGGGTGAAAAGTGCTACTTGGTTTACCAAGCTTGACCTCAGGGGGGCGTATAACCTTATTCGCATTAAGCACGGGGATGAATGGAAGACGGCATTTAATACCCCAGAGGGGCATTTTGAGTACCTAGTGATGCCCTTTGGGCTCACTAATGCTCCTTCCGTCTTCCAGTCCTTCATGAATGACATTTTCAGGGATTTTGTGGATAAATTTCTGATTGTTTATTTAGATGATATCTTGATTTTTTCCAATGACTGGGACTCTCATGTGAACATGTTCGGACTGTGTTCCAGATTTTGAGAGAGAATGCTCTGTATGTGAAGGGATCAAAGTGTCTTTTTGGCGTACAGAGGATCTCATTTTGGGATTCATTTTGTCCCCATCTGTTATTGAAATGGACCCGGTCAAGGTTCAGGCCATCTGTGATTGGGTCCAACCTACTTCATTAAAGGCTCTTCAGAGATTCTTGGGTTTTGCCAATTTTTATCGTAAATTTATTGGTAATTTCTCTTTATTGTTAAACCATTGACTAATTTGACCAAGAAGGGTTCTGATGTGGTGAATTGGCCTCCTGAGGCAGTCTCTGCGTTTCAGGAACTTAAGCAGAGATTCACTTCTGCTCCTGTTCTACGGCAGCCTGATGTTTCTCTGCCATTTCAGGTGGAGGTTGATGCCTCTGAAATTGGGGCAGGTGCCGTTTTGTCCCAAAGAGATCCAGAGACCTCTAAAAGTAACCCTTGTGCCTTTTTCTCTCGAAAATTTTCTCCAACTGAACGTAATTATGACGTGGGTAATCGGAAGTTATTGGCCATGAAGTGGGCTTTTGAAGAGTGGAGACATTGGCTGGAGGGAGCCAAACATCAGGTGGTGGTCCTCACGGACCATAAGAATCTGGTTTATCTGGAATCAGCCAAGCGACTTAATTCTAGACAGGCCAGGTGGGCCTTGTTTTTCACACGTTTTAATTTTGTGGTTTCCTTTCTTCCTGGCACTAAGAATGTTAAAGCGGATGCCCTTTCGAGGAGTTTCCTTGTGGACTCTCCTGAGATATCTGATCCTGCTGTTATTTTGAAAGAGGGTGTAGTTCTTTCCGCCATCTCGCCCAATTTGAGACTGGCTCTGGAAGGGTGTCAGGAGGATAAACCCGAGCGCTGCCCTATTGGGAAATTGTTTGTCCCAGACCGGTGGAAAAAGAGTGTGATGTCTGAGATTCATTGTTCCGCGTTGGCGGTCATCCCGGAATTTTTGGTACCAGAGACTTGTTAGTCGGTCCTTTTGGTGGCCTACTTTGTCTCGTGACGTCAGGGAATTTGTGCAGTCCTGCGGGACTTGCTCTCGCTTCAAGCCTTGCTCTCGCTCTAGTGGTTTGTTGATGCCATTGCCTGTGCCCAAGAGACCATGGACCCATATCTCTATGGATTTCATTTCTGACCTCCCTGTTTCTCAGAGAATGACCGTTATCTGGGTGATTTGTGATAGGTTTTCCAAAATGATACATCTTGTGCCATTACCTAAGTTGCCTTCCTCCTCCGAATTGGTGCCTTTGTTCCTTCAGCACGTGGTTCGGTTACATGGCATTCCTGAGAACATTGTGTCTGACAGAGGAGTCCAGTTTGTTTCCAGATTTTGGAGGACTTTTTGTTCTAAACTTGGTGTTCAATTGTCTTTCTCCTCGGCTTTTCATCCTCAGATCAATGGACAAACTGAGAGAACAACCAGACATTGGAGACTTATCTGAGATGCTTTGTGTCTGCTGATCAGGATGACTGGGTCTCTTTTTTGCCTTTGGCTGACTTTGCGCTTAATAATAGGGCTAGCTCTGCCACTTTGATGTCTCCATTTTTCTGCAATTTTGGGTTTCACCCTCGATTTTCTTCGGGACAGACGTAGGCTTCTGTCTGTCCAGGTGTTGACTCTGTTGTGGAGCGTATGCAGCAGATTTGGGACCGGATAGTGGAGAGGTTGTCCTCTCTCAGGAGAGGGCCCAGCGGTTTGCCAACCGGCATAGGACTGATGGTCCTTGGTTTGAAGTGGGGGACTTGGTCTGGTTGTCCTCAAGAAATATCCCTATGAGAGTTGCATCTCCTAAGTTTAAGCCTAGGTTCATTGGACCTTATAAGATCAGGAGATTCTTAATCCTGTTTCCTTTCGTTTACTTCTTCCAGGGACATTTAAGATCCATAACGTGTTCCACAAGTCCTTATTGAAGAGGTTTGTCGAGCCAGTGGTTCCTATGGCTGCGCCTCCTGACCCTGTTTTGGTTGAGGGCAATCTGGAGTATGTGGTTGAGAAAATATTGGATTCTCGTTTTTCTAGACAGAAACTCCAGTATTTGGTTTAGTGGAGAGGTTATAGTCAGGAGGACAATTCTTGGGTGTTTGCTTCGGACATCCATGCTAGGAGACTGATCCGTGCGTATCACAGAGCTCATCCTGACTGACCTGGTTGGCCAAATGAGGGTTCGGTGACCCCTTCTCAAGGGGGGTACTGTTGTGAATGTGTTGGAAATGAATTCTGATCAGAAGCTCCCTCTGGTGGTTACTAACAGTACTGAACTATTCAGTGAAGATTGTGAAGATTGGCAATCAGGTGTTACAGACTGGTCTTATATAAGGGAGGTTCCCCCCCATCAGGGTTGCCGGTGATCAATTGTTCTTGTCTCAACTTTGGTTCCTGGTTCACTTGGAAGCTTGCTGTGTCTTGCCTGCATCTTCTGCTAACAGATAAGATATTTTCTGCTTTTATTTTTGTGCTTGCTTTTTGAATTTTGTCCTGCACTTCTGTGGAGGTCAGCCGGGTCCCCTCCGGGGGCTTGTGCTCCTCTCAGTTTATCTGAGCCACTATTATTTGTTCATTTGCCTTTTCCAGTTTTTCCAGTGGCTGCTGCTTAGTTTTGTTACACCAGAAAACTAATGTAGGTGGTAGAGGTCGTGTGATCTCAGGTGTTTTTGCAATTAGTGAGTTGGTATTTTTTTAGGGTTTTTTGGATTGCAGTAAGTGTCCTTCCTATCCTTTTCTTTCTAGGAAGATTGGGCCCCAACGTTTGCTCATACTATTTTCTGTCTGTGTCTGTATTTTCTCTTGTCTAACCGCCATTACATGTTTGGAGGCTTCCTATGTTCTTTGGGGATCTGCTCCGGGGCAGATAGTTTTCCTCTTTCTATCTTTAGGTGTAGTTAGCTTCTCAGGCTGTGACGAGGCGTCTAGGACCAACGTAGGTACGCTCCACGGCTTCCTTTAGTTGTGGTGGTTAGTCAGGGTACTGCAATCCAGTAGATTCCAACCTCTCTGGTGTATTGCCTTTTTTGCCTGCTCTCCTCAGCTACCAAATCATAACACCGGTGTATTAAAGGGATGTGTCACAGTGGCAGTGACCCGGTCCGTGGCCCTGGGCGTCCAATAAAAGGGGAATATTTACAGGGGATGATAGAGTTTGTAGTAAGGTATTCGTGACGCCACCTGTGGTATCTGGTCAGATGTGACCAGCGCTGCAGTGCAGAACCTCTGGGACAGATGGCAAGATGCAGCAGAGTTGGTAAAGCCTCCCACAGGTGAGGCTATGTTGTCCCAGGGCAGGGAGTTGTTGTAGAAAGAGTAATGGTGCTGGGAGATATAGCAGAGTGGAGTGTGTGATACAGGAAGAACTTGAGAGGACACAGTCAAATGCAGTTTCCAAAGCTTTACTCACAGTTCGAGTGCTAGCAGTACAGGAGCTCAGCAAACTCCCAGGTAGTTTGGGAAACACCTTTCCTGGACTCCTTTCTATAGATATGTGTTCCTTTCACTGGCCATCTCACTGTGCTGATTTCCTCGCCTTCTACCTTTCTAGCACCTTCACAAACAGTGTCCCAGAACAGTGGCTGTGAATCCTGTTGGATAACGTCTTCTCTCTGCATTTCCTTGATTCTAAATAGCTACCTCTCCGGCGAAGATGAATGTGGTTATTGACTGTGATCCCTAAAGTTATCACAGCAGTCAGCTTGCTAGCTGAGTCATAAAGTTCTCCACTAGGCTAAGGGGCCGAGTCCTCTCTGCGACCTGATCCTTCTGCAAACAGATTGGACCCCATGGATGGATCTCGCTCTCTCCCTGTCCCTAGGACCCCTTCTCTCCCTCCAGAAGCTTCTCTCTTTTTCTGCTTCTCTCTCCTTCCCTTTCCACGTCTGGGACCGAGCTCTTGCCATCTCAAGGCCCTCTCTGAGTCTGTCTCTAGACTCCTTTCCTCTGCAGCTCCTCCTGACAGGGAGCTGCTTCACCACACGTCTGTCTACTTCCATTTCCTCCTCACGACTCTCTAGACTCTGTTCCTTGCTTCCTAAAGCTTCACTCCCCCTCCTACTTACTAGCTCCACCCACCCATACACTCTTTACTACCCAGCCTGGGATGAGACCATCCTCCCGTAGGGTACGTCCAGGGTGCCCGGCTGCTATAGTCTGTGTTGGGTACAAGTGTTAGAGTCCTGGG
>JARQOD010000009.1:40266017-40368284 GCA_033576555.1 Oophaga sylvatica | reverse complement strand
TGCCTCCACTGAGATACTGGCACCGGTTCAGATTGCAAGGGCTGGGATGCCCGCACGGCCTTCTGTACTGGAACGGGTGCCTCCACTGAGATACTGGCAACCGGTTCAGATTGCAAGGGCTGGGATGCCCGCACGGCCTTCTGTACTGGAACGGGTGCCTCCACTGAGATACTGGCAACCGGTTCAGATTGCAAGGGCTGGGATGCCCGCACGGCCTTCTGTACTGGAACGGGTGCCTCACCTTCCGGTACAGACACTTCAGGGGGTAAGAGGGATTGGCGCCGCTCCAATTGTAGTTTTAGGGCCCGCCAGCTCGCTTCCATCCTGGCGACCTCCTCCCGATGCCGGGCCAGGTCTCTCAGGGTATCCTCCGCTTCTTCCAGCGTAGGAGGGTTTCCAGGCCGGGTGCCAAACGGTGGCTCCGTGGCGATCGGGTCGCTTCCGTGGGGGGAGAGCTCTGACTCCTCCATCCCTTCCCACTTTTGCTCACGTCCATTCGCCATCTCAGCAAAGTCACATGTGTCATTAGCATCAGGAGAGGCGACATCTTTTGTAGGGAGGCGGGACCTTCGCGTTCGTTTACGCCCACTGAGGAGGATGAGGAGGCGGAACTCCAGAGCTGTGGGGCACGATCTTACATTGCAGTAACATTTAGAGTGTGCGGACATCGTTTTCGCGCCATGGAGTGAGTGTACGCCCACGAGAGCACCCCCTTATTCTTCACCTGTGCCTCGTGGCGCAGGTATGACGGAAAAATGGCAAATACAGTCTATGATGATTTTTGCAATTCTCAAGCAAAAAAACAGTTCAATTAAGGCACACAGGACACATATATATGTCACAATGACATGTATATATATATATATATATATATGTATTCTAAGTGTGTATATTTTGTGTTTACAAGGAAAGAAAGTGTTTTTTTAGTTGCGATATTTTGTTCCCATAGACTTACATGGGACTTCCGGTATCGGAATCGGATATCGACGATATTTAGTGATATCGGCGATACCATTCCGATCCGATATTTTTAGATATCGAGCAGTATCGCTCAACACTACTCTCCTCCCATAATTGCTCAGTTTGACTGGACAGCCAGGTCTAGGAAGATTTCTGGTGGTCCAAAACTTCTTCCATTTAAGGATTATGGAGGCCACTGTGCTCTTAGAAACCTTGAGTACTGCGGAAATTCTTTTGTAACCTTGGCCAGATCTGTGCCTTGCCACAATTCTGTCTCTGAGCTCCTTGGCCAGTTCCTTTGACCTCATGATTCTCATTTGGTCTGAAATGCACTGTGAGCTGTGAAGTCTTATATAGACAGGTGTGTGCTTTTCCAAATCAAGTCCCATCAGTTTAATCAATCACAGCTGGACTCCAATGAAGGAGTAGAACCATCTCAAGGAGGATCACAAGGAAATGGATAGCATATGACTTAAATATGAGTGTCTGAGCAAAGGATCTGAATACTTATGACCATGTAATATTTAATGAGAAAAAAATGAACTTTTTTTAATTTAACAAATGGCTGCAATGAAACAAAAAGTGAAAAATGTAAAGGGGCATGAATACTTTCCGTACCCACTGTAGCCTTAGGGGGAAAAGAGAGAAGAGTAGAGTTAACAAGAGGAAAGAAAAAATAGAGAAAAGAGTAGAGAAGAGAAAAAAAGAGAACGAAAGAGGAAAAAATTTAAACATAAGTACATTAATCAATTAGATATAATTAGTCATTTGCACTGTCACCTAACATATATGATAATAATAGTGTAAAGTTGTAAATATTATCTTCCTAGAATTTGATACTAATCACTGCTGTTTTGAATGAAAGTTTTCCAACGTGGAGTCAAACATAATAAATCATGTTCTTGTTTAATTTCAATGATTTGAACATACCTTTCCTATTTCATTTGTCATATGTAGCATATTAAAGGATTGAACAGCAGGATACAGAATTTCTGGCAAAATTTAAAGAGCAGCATCTGACCTCCTTGACTTTTTCTTTAATCATCACCCTTCTAAGACTTCGGAACAGGCAGCTGCAATTTCAAGCCCGCCTCCGCACTTAGGTGGAAGAACTTCTAAAGCAAGCTCTCTTCTCGTGAAAAACACTAGCAGTACTAAAAAAAGAAAAAACGACAAGACATCAACCCAAGGTAAACCTCCCTGTTCAATAAGCACTGTACTCTGAACAAAGTGAAACACTGGGAATACAACTGACCATGCTGGGCTTATACAAAGCACTTTCCATGCCCCAGGTCACTCTAACTGTGATTGCAAAAGTGCACTTGTACAAAACATGAGCTTAGCTGGTCAAGTGTTTTTCTTTTTCAGAACGTTTTGGAAACAAAAATATTGCCTCTAATTTATTTGTCCATGCTTATAACAAGTGTCATGTTGAGTTCTTTATTTTTTTTTATAAAACTGAATGAGGAACACATGCTTCTCCAACAAAAATAAACATATGTTTACTGGAGAATTTGTTAAAACTAAACTAAATATGGAAAAAAAGAATAAGGATCACAGATTTTATATGGTTTTAAAACCCACTTAATCTTATAGTACAGGTGTATTGGTCCCCATTGGTCTATATTTTGACTTAAACATGTCTACTTGTGCCTGTTTTGCATCAAATAAGTTGTATATTGTAGGGCACCATGCAAATTGTTTTACTAGTACCCCTTCACCAATACCTGAAGTGAATCATGAAAACATGGAATAAACTTGAAGTATAGAACTCTTGGAACACTTGGCTTTAGTCGTAGTAACCTTGACATTCTTGTGGACCTTCATCCAGAGGAGATAAATATAATCACAAACATCCACAACAGTAAACACCTGGAATTTTACAAAGGGAAAAATCAAGTTCTAAAGTTGACTGTAAGTAAACTCAGATGTGATTGCTATGGGCAATGACTACTCATGGAAGAAGTTCTGGCTAATTTTCATGATGAGTATTGTCGTAGACCCATGAGGAACTCATTCAATGGGTATTTTCTCCTTTCTCGGTTATGGAAGTGATGGGTGAAACAACCTGTGAAGTTATATATCAATTGGAAGTACCAGTTCACAAAACATAGGAAACTAAAGAGACTAGAGATGAGCAAATTTGCTCGGATTCGGTTCCGAATACGATCGGATTTTAATTTTATTTTGCAATATTCGTCGGACGCAGCCGAACGTTATTAAAGTCAATGGGAGTAGAAATTTCCAAAAATGTTCAGAACGAACATAAGACATACATTCGGCACGAATAGTGTTCGAATATGGCCCGAATATGTCAAAATCAGATTGGGGCCCAAAATCCGAACAAATTCGCTCATCTCTATTTGAGACCCTTCAGTAGAGAACATTATAAAACTGATGAGACTTTTTTTGGGAAGGCTACTATACTACTTGTTTCTCATCAACGTTAGGCTATACTCCAACTTGACATTGAGCAAAGAGGTAAATTAGTAAGTTATACCAGAACATATTGACATAGGATATCTTGGGAGATCCTAATAATGAATGTTGAAAGACCACAGGAACACTGTGGAAATATCATTAAATCATTAGATATTTATAGTGCCCATTGGTATAGAAAGCAGTTTTCCATTAATGTACTTCTTTGTTCTGGATAAGGTTGTTGACTCTTTACAGATCTATTTTGGAGAAGTAATGAGCCCTTCTGATACGATCTAGCCTGTCCAAGAACAGTGGAAGAGAATATCTATTCTTTACTATGTTTTCATTGAGGCATTGCTAGGTCTTACAGATGCAGGCAAGATCGACTGATACATCAATAGAGATTTTCTTTAATGCAGATGGACATCACCTCAGACTTAAGCTAAACTCTGCTTCTGGATAAGTCATTACAAGAAAAGAGAGTACTAGGGCTGTCATAAAAAAGGAAAGAGATAGGTCCAAAGTTATATCTGTACTCTCATTTAGGACATGGTATTTTCCCTCTTCTTGGGATGCTGTAGGTAGATTCCAAGATAGGTGGGCTTCAGAATACTCATAGATTGGCTGCAGTAGCACTGTCAAAGTGAGGCATGATCAGTAAGGAACAAGAGTAGTACTACAACTACCAGTCATGGTTAACATAGTAACATAGTTAGCAAGGCCGAAAAAAGACATTTGTCTGTCCAGTTCAGCCTATATTCCGTCAGAATAAATCCCCAGATCTACGTCCTTCTAAAGAACTTAATAACTGTAAGATACAATATTGTTACGCTACAGGAAGACATCCAGGCCTCACTTGAACACCTCTACTGAGCTCGCCATCATCACCTCCTCAGGCAAGGAATTCCAGATTCTCACTGCCCTAAAAGTAAAGAATCCTCTTCTATGTTGGTGGAAAAACCTTCTCTCCTCCAGACGCAGAGAATGCCCCCTTGTGCCGTCACCTTCATGATATCCAAAGGTCAAGAATGGGCTTAAACAAAATTAAAGTGACGTACAAAGGAAATATATAAAATTAGGAATTACTTGGAACCATGTGCCTTTTCCTACCTTTAATCAGGCTACCAGGCAACCTGCTACACTATTTGCATATTTTCCTATACAAATTTTTCATCATACAGCTCATCGACAGCGGTCTCTTGGCCAAGAAATTGCCAAACTGCATCATGTGAGCACCGTGACGGAGGAATATGAAATGAAGTCTGTCTAGTCAATTGACTAGGCTATAATGGGTGCAAATGGGTATGCAAGAAACAAAGGAAAAAGGGGCTAATGGATCGAGAAATTGAAGTAAGGTCAAGTTTTGTGGAGGAAGGCTGATGATATGGGTTGTTTCACAGTCAACGGCATTGGATACTTGACCAGGATTGATGGTGGTCTCAATGATGAGCTATATGTGAGTATCCTACAAGACAAGTTATTTTGTACACTCGAGTACTATGTGTATGAAAAAGACGACATAGTGTTCAAGCAAGATAAAGAAATGGTTCAATGACGATGAAGTAGAGGTGCTAGATTGACCACCACAGTCCTCAAACCTCAACCCAATCAAACACTTGTGGGTAGAGATGAAGAAAAAGCTGTAAGCAAACCAAAGTGAAAAGACCAGTATGCACCAACTGTGGGAACGTGTAAAAAAGACCCGGGATCAGATATGGGTCAAAACATGCTTGCATCTAATTGACATGTCTAGAAGTATTTGGGCAATTTTGAAAACCAAAGATGGATGTACAAAATACTAACAAAATAATAAAATTAAAATTTAGATTTTTAGGAGAAAATCAGTGACATTGCAGTAAAATGACAAGAATGTGCATAACTAATCCTATGCAAAATAGTTGCAAGTCAAATTTATGTATGAGATAGCCAAGATGATTGTCTGTAAAAAGATGGTAGTCTCACGTAGTAGTGGATGGTGAGATATGGAGCCTGAAATTCAAAAGATCAAAGCATTATTACCCTTTTGCTTGTCAGTGTATATTGCAGTGGTCTGCCATGCATTGTGCCTTCTTTAAGTATACCTACCTGACTAGCATTTCTTGTTAAGTTCTTTTTGGCGTTGGTTAAGTAATCTGGGTTGAAAAGATTGTCAAAAATTAATTATGAAAAAAGAAAAGGTGTCAATGGGTGGTCACATGCCATAGCACTACAGAGTGCAACTTTATATGTTTTTTACCTTCATAGATATGGCTACCGTATATACTCGAGTATAAGCCGAGATTTTCAGCCCATTTCTTAGGGCTGAAAGTCCCCCTCTCGTCTAATACTCGAGTCATATACCAGGGGGTCGGCGGGGGAGGGGGCCGCAGCTGTCCTATATACTCACCCCCTCCTGGAGCGGTCTCTGCAGCCCCTGCTCTTCTCCCACGGTCTCCGGCGCCTGTGTTCAGCGGTCATGTGGTACCGCTGAAGTTAGGCATAGCTGCCGGAGACCGCAGGAGAAGAGCAGGGGCTGCAGAGACCACGCCAGGAGGGGGTGAGTATAAGCGATATCTATCTGTCCCCGGTCCACCGTTGCGCGCTACTGTGTCCTCGCGTCCTCTAGCTATGAATGTTCAGGTCAGAGGGCGTGATGACGTGGTTAGTGCGCGCCGCGCCCTCTGCCTGGGCATTCACTGCCGGAGGACCCGGAAGGCAGCGGTGCGCAGTGGTGGACCGGGGACAGGTGAATATTGCAGGTGCCGGGGCCTGAGACACCAGCACCTGTCCCCAATAGCGCGCCGGTGTCCCCGCCTGCTCAGGTCACAGGCACCTGGCCCCCAGCGACGAGAAGTGAGTATGTCTTTTTTTTTTTCATTTGCAGCGGCAGCATAAGGGACCTATACTATCATATGGGGGCACAATCTATGGAGCATCTTGTGGGGCATAATACATGGGGCACAATCTATGGAGCATCTTGTGGGGCATAATACATGGGGCACAATCTATGGAGCATCTTGTGGGGCATAACACATGGGGCAGCATATGGGGCATAATACATGGGCAGCATATGGGGCACAATCTATGGAACATCTTGTGGGGCATAATACATGGGGCAGCATATGGGGCATAATACATGGGCAGCATATGGGGCACAATTTATGGAGCATCATATGGGGGCATAATACATGGGGCAGCATATGGGGCACAATCTATGGAGCATCTTGTGGGGCATAATATATGGGGCAGCATATGGGGCACAATCTATGGAGCATCTTGTGGGGCATAATATATGGGACACAATCTATGGAGCATCTTGTGGGGCATAATACATGGGGCAGAATATGGGGCATAATATAATGAGCATCTTGTGAGGCATAACACATGGGGCAGCATATGGGGCATAATATATGGGGCATAATCTGTGGAGCAGCATATGGGGCTCCTGATTCAATATGGCTATTCAAAAACATTTAACCTACTTTAATTTTACTTTTGTTTGTATCTATTTTTATTTTTGAAATTTACCAGTAGCTGCCTCATTTTCCACCCTAGGCTTATACTCGAGTCGATAAGTTTTCCCAGTTTTTTGTGGCAAAATTAGGGGGGGGTCGGCTTATACTCGGGTCGGCTTATACTCGAGTATATACAGTACTCTTAGTTTGCATCGGTACACACCAGTTTTTCTGTTTGAAGTGACAGTTTTTTGTTATTTGTATATTGGCTCTGTGACCAAGCACTCCACACAAAAGTCTGTGGCGGTTTTAACTGCTGCAGGGACCTACCTATAAAGGCACTGTCACACTTAGCGATCGCACTAGCGATCGCAACAACGACATGACCTGGCGAGATCGCTAGTGCGATCGCTATGTGGTCGCTAGTTAGCTTCCAAACACATCTCATCAGCGATCTGTATAACGATCTCTGCGGTCGTTGGGAAAACCTAGTCCCACCTGCGACGCTGGTGAAGTCGTTCATAAAGGGTGTCACACTCAGCGATTCAGGCTCACCAGCGGGACACCAACGACCAAAAAACGGCTCAGAACGTTCATAAGCGATCAGCGACATCTCAGCGGTGGCCACATCGCTGCTACATGTCACACACAGCTAAGTCACTAACGAGATCGCTACTGTGTCATAAAATCGCTGACTCTTTAGCGATCTCGCTTAGTGTGACAGTACCTTAAATGCAGACTTTAACCTAGGAAAGGATCCACATTAGATAGGCTCCCAGCAACCAGAGATCGCCTTGTCTTGGCTGCTGGGCCCGCATGAATTGGCCATATCATGTGCTAAGCATCTCTATTTTTTCTTATTATCTAGAGCAATAATGCAATTCAAATTTCATATATTTCATGTTTACATGATATAGCGCCATAGAGTGCAACTTTATTTGTTTGAGAATGGCCAATTGTCATCAACAAAAAGGTGTGTGGCACAAAATTATCAGACATAACAGCATCCAACTAAGAAAAAAGGTCAGCCTCAAACAGCTAGATAAGATAACAATTGTTAAACAGTGTAGTAATCCAGACAAGCTAAATAAGAATCTAAAGTGATAATCAAGTAGAGAGCAAATCATAGGGATATCACTAAAACTAAACACACGTTGGTTCCAATCTATAATATTCAGAAATAACAAAAATTCAAATTCTGCAAATGACTGGAATTTCATGAGCATGGTTAAATCAATGCAGAATTAATGTTCCTTATTATGCTCTGCTGTCTCTCCAGACCATAATAAATGTAGAATGTAAAAAAATATATATATTCACCTGATCACACAAATATGCCTCCAGCCTTTTTTTTAACACCTCTTTATACAAGGCCATAACTTCTGGCACAACTAGGCTTCTGACATGCCTGCACCCCTGAAGAAGCTAACTCCCGTGGTGATATGTCTGGGGTCTTCTTTCATATATGATCCTTTTTTATGAGAAAATTTAGCTGATGTATATGGCACTTTATTGCACATATTTATTGCTTGTTTTCTTTTATATTTTCTTTTGCTACTGCAATATTTATTGCCTATAAATGTACATTGCACCTTTCTCCTTGACTGAATACTACCTGACATCACTTTAGGAGTATTGTTCATTCATACTTATCTCGGATATCCACCACATTTACATGGCTTTATTGGTTATCACGCCTGTTTTGGCAATTTCTGGTCTAGGAAATAGGTTCTGCCGCAATGGCGCAATTTTAAAAGTTTTTATTTGTTTTGTCTAGGCTTTTGTGTTTGTTACTAAACAAATATTTATATTGTTCAAATTTAGGAACTGAAGCCAATGGTTTGTACGTGCCTTTTCTCTCTTTTTTGAATACCCCTGCATGCTCGATCTATATCGCGCATTCAGTAACCTACTTGTCATTATGTTAGAAAATGTCTACAAGATACTATAAATCTTTCTGATACCTTGACCTGTATTACTGCCAGCCAAGCAACACCTCTAATACAATCCATGCATCAATAAAGGTTGTACATAACATTACCATTACGGGTGTTTTACATTGCTTTTCCTTGGCAATTAATAGAAATTCTTGCCTATTATTAGTCTTGTGTGAAAGCTATGCTCCACTTAATGAGGTCAATAAACTCATTAGCAGACAGTAGTAGCTAATAATTTTGCTAAAAATCAATGCATACATAAAAAATTGACATGAATCCACTAAATGTTACAATACTGAATGTAAATGACTCCAGTAAAAGGCTTCTTTGTCTGTGTCACTAGGTAAAATATTTTCTAATGACTACGCTGAAAAATATTCCGCTGTAACACTTAGACTTAGAATAAACATCGACTTAAGACAAGTCCACAAACTTAAAGTGGCTTATTCATTTTTATTTTACTTGCTTATATAGAGCCATTAATTTCCACAGTGCTCTAGAGACACCATCACCTCTGTCCACATTGGGGCTCACAATCTAAATTCCCTATCATTATGTCTTTGGAGTGTGGGAGGATACCCTGAGAACCCGGAGGAAACCCACGCAAACACGGGGAGAACATACAAACTCTTTGCAGATGTTGTCCTTAACCCCAATGCTGCCAAGCCACAGTTCTAGTGACCGAGCCACCGTGCTGCTAAGATGTGCACATTTCTGTAAGTCTTCTTTTAGCATGATTTTGTATTGTCAAATTAAAGACAAGGCTCTAATGGTGCTTTAATATAGAGTATATTGATACCTTTAGTGAACATATCCGCTTTGTGGTTCTTCTTTAATCACCATTTGAAGTTTTTTGCTTATTAGATTTCAGTGCACAGGGGCCGGACTGTGCACTGGGTCTCCTCCTCCCTGTCTGTGATTCCCTGGCCCCTCTGGTCTTTGAATGACAGGTCACTACCGAGATTTCATACAGAGGAGACAGGTCATTCACAAACCAGAGGCAGGCGGAGGGGCCTGGGAATCACAGACCGGGAGGAGAAGACCCAGTGCACAGTCCGGCCCCTGTGCACCGAAATCTAATTAGCAGAAAACTTCAAATTGTGATTAAAGAAGAACCACAAAGTGGATTTCTTCACCAAAGTTATTAATTTAATCTGTAATAGAGAGCCATTACAGCCATGTATTTACTTTACATTACAAAATTGTGCTGACAGGGTCTCTTTAAGGTATATATGAAGTATGAACACTTTGTAATTAACATACTCTATAATAGAGCATTATTTCTCTGAGCTAACAAGCATAGTTCCAATAGACGCATAAAGTCCCTCGGCTGACCTGGGAAAATGATTCCGCTCTATGCTCCTCAAGTCACTTCCAGTTATTTTCCTTAATCTGTTATTTTAGCTAACTCAAATTGTTTCCATTTTCCAGCCCCATAGGAAGCCTTTCAAACAAAACAATTGTTTTAACTAAAGCTAACAGATGCGCAAAAATTTCTGTTTTCAAAGGTGGTGTTCAAGCTGAGAAATCGAAGGCAGTTAGTTCGCTTTTCTGAAAGTGAAATTTTGATATACTCTAATTTCATACTGTGAATATATATTTTAGTGTATGTTTACAATAACATTAATGTGTGGTTAGAGATATATTGATCAGCTATGACATTAAAAGTGTATCCCTAGTTTCATAGTTATAAGGTTGAAAGTAGACATAAGTCCATAAAGTTCTAACTATAGCCTAACATGTTGATGCAGAATAAGGCAGCGACCCCATGAGCAGATGCTAATTGCCCAATCTTAGGGGTGAAATATTTTGCGGACTTCACAAACAGCAATCAGATGAGTTCCCTGGATCAATGACCCATCACAGAATCTAATGCCCATAACCTGTAATATTATCAGGTCAAACTTTCATTGCCTGGATAATAGCCTAACAAACAGCCCTTTGTATGCCCTATGATGTATGCAAACATTGAATATATGAAATTTAGACTGTATCTCTACTATACAGATCAAAATTATACAATGAAGACCCTTAGCGTACAAATTAGCCAATTCATCTGAGCTCATCAGCCACAACAAGGCTTAGCTTTCTGTGATGGGACCGGAAATCTAATATTTATCAAACAAGTCTCTCCCTGGCAAAAAGCCTACAAAGTTAATCCTGGGGGAGGAATGCTTCATAAATATTAGATTTAGGGTACCATCAAAGAAAGGTATGCCTTGTCATGGCTGGTGGGCTCACATGAAGTGGCTCATTGTGTGCGAAGCACCTTCATTGTATAAGTATATTCTATACTGCAGTAAGTAAAAGAAAGGTATGCCTTGTCATGGCTGGTGGGCTCACATGAAGTGGCTCATTGTGTGCTAAGCACCTTCATTGTATAAGTATATTCTATACTGCAGTAAGTAAAAGAAAGGTATGCCTTGTCATGGCTGGTGGGCTCACATGAAGTGGCTCATTGTGAGCTAAGTACCATCATTGTATAAGTATATTCTATATTGCAGTAATGCAGTCTAAATGTACTGTTTTGTAGCATAAGCAGGGAATCCAGCAGACATTTAAGGGTGATTTAGAACAGGGCAAGGATGTAATAGCTCAAAGAGTTCAGCAAAAGAGATAGCTTGAAAAACCCTAAAACATTGGTCAAATACTCCAGACAGTCATATGTTGTAAAATTGAAGCAGTGAATAAGATAAGTGTAGTAGTTCGTGACTTTTCTCGTAAGCAAAAACATGGATGGTTGTTCATCAATGTTTTGGATTCAAGTTTCATCACTATTTTGTCAGTGTGTCAGCTTTTACCATCAGTGTTTCATCAGTCATTTTTTTACTGATATCAAAAAGCAATAAACTGCAACACTTCTCTACTTCATTACAATGGTAATCATGGAGCGCACACACAGTGCACACTGAGGCCATCAGTATGCTGTACGTTATTTCTACAAATCGATAGAGTTGTATGTGTAATTTTGATAAAAGACTCAGAACGAAAATCAATATACTTCCTTGATTTTCTGTTAACCCCTCAATTCACACAAAAAAACAGCCCTATAGATTATAATGGGTATGTGTTCTGTCTGTGGTAAACTCAGATAAAACTTGTACTTGATTCATGGAATTCTGAATGAGGCCTAATACAGAGATTCGTTTGATAGGTGAGGAGAGATAGGAGAGGTGCCAGCAGCAGCAGCAGCACTAACCTCAGCGTGATTGATCAGTGATATGGTGTAGCTGGCATCTGTGCTGCTGTCTTGTTTGAATTACAATTCCCCTGTTTTGTTTTATTCATAATTCTCTAGAAAGCAGCAGCAAGGCTGCACAATATTTTTTACAGAAAAAAAGTGTGAAATCGGTGTCAAAGACTGTGTGGTTGCTTGTGAGAAGTGATGTGTGGCCCAGCTATGTAAGGCACACATAAAATCCAGGAGAATGCACAGGAAGGTAACCGTAAAAGCTTGTTATCCATGCACTTCACTCACCCTTTCAGACACACCCACCAGGGGTATAGGAGGTAGTGACACGTAGCAGAGCTCAGTCTGTTTCCTGTCTGAGAAGAGCTCAAGGCAGATAGTTTCCTGTCTGAGGACAGTGCAGTTCAGTCTCAGTCCAGTCTGGACTTGGAGGATACTGAGAGCTAGTCAGTGAGCTCTAGAAGAAAGCTGACATTACCATCGAAGCTACAAGTGCTTATGCTAAGAGCGAGAGCAGGGCGAAGGGCATAGTGGAGAAGACAGATAGAAAAGTGCTTCAGGTATTGGATTGCCTGCACTAAATCACCGGACACCGGAGTCCGAAGCGTTGCTAGTGTTTTAAGCATAGTAACAAGATAACCGGAGGCATCTGGACTACAGGTCGCAGAGAGCAGCCCTAAGTGTCGATACGTAATCGGAGTCAGGAGGAACAAGGACTTTTAGCAGGGCCCTGCATAGAAGGACTCTGTTCTCACCACTCAGAGGGCTCCACCACAATATTGGCCGGGCTTTGTAGCTATTGAGAAAGCTGGAGAGTTCAGAGTTAACTTCGCTTCACGCAAGTTTGGACTCACATACATTGGAAGTAAAGGAGGCCTCTAACCTGCTCAGCGGCTACCCGAGTGTGCATTCTCCACCCCGACCAGCTTCCCGGGATCTTCTTGAACCATCTACCAGTAAAAGGTATGAAAAGAAGCTGCATTGTGTGTGACTGAATTATTACCTTCACCCTGCATAATCACCATAGACTTCCAGGGACCAGTCTCACCTGTGGGAGACTTACCACCCAGCTGCCCCATAACATCCCCTGTGAAGATCCTTATAGCAGCGCTGGTCAATCTGATCAGACACCGCAGGTGGCGTCACGAACTACCTATCCTTATAATCCCCTGTAAATATCCCCCATTGCATGACCGCCAGGGCCACGGAACGAGTCCCGCTGCCAGTGACAACTCCCATGGAAATCAATGGGCTCGGCTCCGAGTACCCCATAGCCCTGGTATCCACACCTGTGGTGCGAGTCATCTTTTGGCGTCACGAACAGGATGCGAAACTTGCAATTGTGAGTCCTGTGTGCCTATATTGAACTGTTTGGTGAAAAAGACTGTTTGCTGTGTTTGGCGCCATAATACCGCCATCTTTACCGCAATATTCATGCCCTCAGGTGCTGGTGAAGAAGGGGGGCGTACCTGAAAGAGCGCGCTGTTGCCTGGACACGCCCCCAACTCTGACTCAGCCACAGATCCTGTGAAACAGGAAGTGAACGCTCTGACATCAGAGCGCCAGCGACAAAGGTCCTGTCTCCACCGCTGTGCCTGCGACGCTGCAGCCTGTGAAAGAGGTAGGCTCAGATTAACCAAGGGGGCATCAACATGTCACAGCAACCGGCAGACGGAGCGGCCCCCGCCGGTGGCCCCAATAGCCCACCGCTTGGCGTTGTAGTGCTGGATGGAGGTGCGGGTCCCTCACCTGGCCCGGTGGTCCCGCTCATGCCCCTAACGCTCCCATACATGCCTGGAGCGAAGTGGCTCCCCCAGTACAGCGGCGAGCCCGACACCCTACCAGGGTTTAAAAGGAAAATATGTAGTATTTTGGATATGTACTCAATGACTGAAAAGCAAAAAGCTGCTGTGGTAATAGGACAGTTAGCTGGTGCGGCTGAAAGAGAAGTAGAGACTTGGCCCACTGCAGACCAGGAGTCGGTACCTGTGATTCTCTTAAAGCTACAGGCCATCTTTGAGGACCGCACAGAAACGGATCTCCGGATGGCATTTTATCAGTGCTTCCAGAGACCGGGTGACAGTATTAGGGACTACGCCTGCCGACTACAGGGGGCCCTGCGAGCTCTTAAACAGGCTGACCCTACAATTCCCATTGATGAGAGTCAAATGTTGAAAGAGCAATTCGTGCGGGGACTGAGGTCTCCAACGGAAGGCAGGACTGTAAACTGGTGGTCCTTGGATCATCCAGATGCCACCTTTGATGCCCTAAAGGACATGGCAATAAAAGGACTGCGACCCCTGGAAAAGCCTGAGGTGGCAAATCAGTATCACCCGGGTGAAGCCACTCTTAAGCCGGCAGTACCCACCTTTTCCCCGCAGGTGGCAGAAGCTAAAACGCAGGTGGCGCCCCCTAGTGAGTTGGAATGTCTGCGCTCAGAAGTGCGCCAGCTGACTAGGAACTTGGCCACTGTAATGGATGCCCTGCAGCTGCGGAAAGAGGAAGGAGGAAAGATCCTACTAGCCGACTGTCCGGAGGATGTCCCTTGGATGAACCGGAGGAAATGGAGGACGTCGCCTCACCGGAGGAGGACCACGCCACCCCAAGGAGCGACTCCTGATCAACATCATCCTCGGCGGGAGATCATCTGCTACCGCTGCAATCAAAAAGGTCATATGGCTCAGCAATGTCCTTTAAACGAGCCGATCCTGGGTCAGAGGGCCAACACCCAGGAGTAGACTCATCAGGCCCCTTAGACTGGAACCGCAAGTTCGTGGGTGGACGGCCCTACCTGTCCATGATTCTGGACGGGATTGCAATCCCTGCACTGCTGGACACGGGATCTCAGGTGACCATCATACCTGACGTACTTTACAATAAATTTTGGTCCATGGACAGTCTCCAGCCCCCGAGCCCTGACTTGACAGTGTACGCCACCAATGGTCTCCCTGTTGAAGTAATTGGAGCCAAAAACGTGGACGTAAAAGTGGGCAGGGTGGAGCTGAAGGATCAGGGACTTTTAGTGGTAAAGACTGTAAATGAGGAGAATGCCTTAAATGTGATACTAGGTACTAACGTTATCAGTAACTGTCTGGTAGAAGTTGTGTTTTTGCTCCAACAGCTCGCTGAAATTGCCAGGCCAAAGCAGAAGGGAGTGATCCAGAGGGAGATCCGGGCCCTGATGTGCCAGCAGCAAGCGAAGCTTACAGATGGTGAAATCGGTAATGTACGGGTCACAGACTCGAACCCCATTGTAATACCCCCGATGAGCGAAATGTTAATATGGTGTAGAGCAGCCATGGGTCTGAGAGGACAGAACTACCAAGCAGTAGTAGAACCTCATCGCTCAGAACACAGACCTACACTCATGATTGCTAGAGGGGTAGTGGAAGTAATAAATGGGAGAGTACCAGTACGACTTCTCAACTGGGGGGACGATGAAGTAACTTTGCCACGTTATGCTACAGTTGCTAAATTACATGCCGTAGATAACAATTCTATCCTCACAACCGAGTCCTTAGCTTCCCGCCAACCAGCGGAGGATAATGATCCGGCAAAGCCGGTAGCGGACTGGTGTCAGCAGCTTCATATTGGGACAGACACCACTTCCGTTCACCAGAAACAGGGGGTACTACGGGTGGTACAAGAGTACGCACAAGTATTTAGCAAGCACCCACTTGACTTTGGGACAATTAAGGGAGTACAGCATCATATCCCTACAGGCAGCCATCCTCCCATCAAAGAGCGGTATAGGCCTATACCTCCAGCCCACTATCAGAAAGCTAAGGAAATGCTGCGTGACATGAAGCAAGCCGGGGTGATAAGGGATAGTTGTAGCCCCTGGGCAGCACCTCTAGTTCTAGTTAAGAAAAAGGATGGTAGCATGCGAATGTGTGTAGATTATAGGCAAGTAAATCGTATAACACATAAAGATGCATACCCATTACCACGCATAGAGGAATCCTTAGCTGCTCTGAAAACGGCTAACTACTTTTCTACCCTCGACCTTACTAGTGGGTACTGGCAAGTAGCTGTGGCTGAGGAGGATCGGGAGAAAACTGCTTTCACCACCCCAATGGGACTCTGCGAGTTTGACAGAATGCCGTTCGGCCTCAGCAGTGCCCCAGGAACATTCCAGAGAGTGATGGAGAGCTGCCTGGGACATCTCAACTTCGAAACTGTGCTGCTGTACCTGGACGACGTAATCGTGTACTCCAAGACATATGAAGATCATCTGAAGCACCTGGCAGAGGTATTCGAGTTACTGTCTAAGTATGGGATGAAACTGAAGCCCTCCAAATGCCATCTGCTCAAACGGAAGGTACAATACTTGGGACATATTGTCAGTTCCGAAGGAGTAGCGCCGGACCCCGAGAAGGTCACAGCCATCCAGAAATGGCCAGAGCCGAAGAATCTAAAGGAGGTGCGTCAGTTCCTGGGACTAACAGGTTACTACAGGAGGTTTGTAAAAGATTACACTAAGAAAGCGGCGCCTTTGCAGGACCTCCTGGTAGGACAACCTCTTAAGAGCAGAAACCCTCCATTCAATTGGGGAAAAGAACAAGTTGAGGCATTCAAAGAGATGAAAGAGATTCTGACAGGCGATGAAATCTTAGCCTACCCAGATTACAGCCAACCGTTCCTGCTATACACAGATGCCAGTAACGAAGGATTAGGAGCGGTCCTCAGTCAGAAGCAGAACGGCCAAGAAAAAGTCATCGCTAGGGTTGAGCATTCCGATACTGCAAATATCGGGTATCGGCCGATATTGGCTGTATCGGAATTCCGATTCCGAGTTCCGATATTTTCGTCTTATCGGATACCGGAATCGGGATTGTCACTGTCACTGTCAGTGTCCGTCGGTCGGGTCTGTCAGGAGTCAGCGGCACTTACCTGTCAGAAGATCTCCGGCGGTCACGTCCTGGACTGCTTGATGGCCGCAATCTTCTTTCCCCGGCGGTCACATGCAGTTTCTCGCGATAACTGCAGTGACTGCTGGGTAATCCCGGCCGTAAAGCAGTCAGTCCGATGACGTCACCGCCGGGGAAGCAGGTAATCAGCTGTGCTGCGTCACGATGACAGGCTCTGCCTGTCATTGCGATGTAGCAGAGTTGGATCGTCGTGGGACTGTCGTTATGGACTGCGTCGGACAGGTGGTATACTGTTGGTTTGTTTTTTTTCTTTTTTTACAGGAGATCGATGGCGTCGCAGGAATGAGAGTACAATAAAATTAATGAAAACTGTTGTCTCTTTTATTTCATTAAAATACTTTTTTCTTGCTTTGTCTTTTTTTTATGCATTTAATAACTTTGGGATTAATAATGGATCGGTGTCTTATTGACACCTCTCCATTATTAACCGGGCTTATTGTCACCGTGCAATCAACGGTGACATTAACCCCTTATTACCCCGCTTGCCACCGCTACAGGGCAAGTGGGAAGAGCCGGGTAAAGTGCCACAATTGGCACATCTTTTGATGCGCCAAATGTGGGGCTGCTGTAGCCTGGTATTATCAGGCTGTTGAGGGCCAAAATCCATGGGCCTTGACAGTCTTTTAATACCAGGCCGCAGCAGTCTGCATTTTACTTGGCTGGTTAACAAAAATAGGGGGGATCCCCACGCCGTTTTTTTTTCGAGGGGATCCCCTATTTTTGTTAACCAGCCAAGCTAAGCAGACTGCTGTGGCCTGGTATTATCAGGCTTGCAAGGTCCATGGATATTGGATCCTTACCAGCCTGAAAAACCAGGCCTCAGCGGTCTGCTTCATCTGGCTGGTTAAACAAAATAGGGGGGACCCCATGCCAATTTTTTTCAAGGGGATCCCCTATTTTTGTTAATCAGCCAAGATATGCAGACTGCTGTGGCCTGGTATTATCAGGCTGGCAAGGTCCATGGATCTTGGCTCCTTAACAGCCTGAAAATCCAGGCCTCAGCGGTCTGCTTCATCTGGCTGGTTAACAAAAATAGGGGGGACCCCACGCCAATTTTTTTCGAGGGGATCCCCTATTTTTGTTAATCAGCCAAGATATGCAGACTGCTGTGGCCTGGTATTATCAGGCTGGCAAGGTCCATGGATCTTGGCTCCTTAACAGCCTGAAAATCCAGGCCTCAGCGGTCTGCTTCATCTGGCTGGTTAACAAAAATAGGGGGGACCCCACGCCAATTTTTTTCGAGGGGATCCCCTATTTTTGTTAATCAACCAAGATATGCAGACTGCTGTGGCCTAGTATTATCAGGCTGGCAAGGTCCATGGATCTTGGCTCCTTAACAGCCTGAAAATCCAGGCCTCAGCGGTCTGCTTCATCTGGCTGGTTAACAAAAATAGGGGGGACCCCACGCCATTTTTTTTTCGAAGGGAACCCCTATTTTTGTTAATCAGTTCCCTCTGACGTCACTGATTGTGTCCCTGGCTGACCTGAAGTGAAAGTGGAAAGCAATCAATTAAGCTTTCCACTTAAGGGCCCGTCTCACATAGCGATATCGCTACCGAGATCGCTGCTGAGTCACTAGTTTTGTGACGCAGCAGCGAGCTCACCAGCGATATCGCTGTGTGTGACATTCAGCGACGATCAGCCCCCCTGCCGGGTATCGCTGATCGTCGCTGAAATGTCAGGACCTTTTTTTGATCGCTGGTTTCCCGCTGACAGGCACGCATCGCTGCGTGTGACAGGCGGGAGACCAGCGATCCGCTGGTAACCAAGGTACACAGCGGGTTTCCAGGCGCGGGGTTGTGCCTAGAAACCCGCTGTGTACCTTGGATACCAGCGCCCTGATGCAGGGAGCTGGTATCCAAGGTACACAGCGGGTTTCCAAGCACTGCGCGGTGCCTGGAAACCCGCTGTGTACCTTGGTTACCAGCGGATCGCTGATCTCCCGCCTGTCACACGCAGCGATGCGTGCCTGTCAGAGGGAAACCAGCGATCAAAAAAAGGTCCTGACATTTCTGCGACGATCAGCGATACCCGGCAGGGGGGCTGATCGTCGCTGAATGTCACACACAGCGATATCGCTGGTGAGCTCGCTGCTGCGTCACAAAACTTGTGACTCAGCAGCGATCTCGGTAGCGATATCGCTATGTGAGACGGGCCCTTAAGCGATGTTACCCGCAGTGTCGCTGTCCCAGATCGCTGCCTGAGCTGCCTGTTTGGCAGCTCAGCAGCGATCATGTAGCGATACACCAGCGATCCTGAACAGTGCATATCGTTGTCGGGATCGCTGGTGTATCGTTATGTGACACCCAGCCTTTACTCTCCTGTCAGGCAGGAGAGGAACTCATTCATTTGGGGTTTACTGTGAGGCTGCAGCATTAGCTGCGGTCCCTGCAGTAAACATTAACCCTTTCTGAAGGATTACACCGTGGGACCTGACTGTGCATGGGATAGGTAAGAATAATTTTGCTTTTTTATTTTATTTTTATTACAGGAAATGGTTTTTGCAGTAAAATAAAATATGGTCAAAAACATGTGTCTTTATTTCATTAAAATGATTTTTAATTAAAGTGTGTGTGTTTTATTTTTATTTCATGCAATAGGATTAATAATTGATAGTTGTCTAATTGACAGCTCTCAATTATTAACCTGGCTTAAGGTCACCTTTCAATAGCAAGGTGGCTTTAACCCCATATTAACCCATTCGCCACCGCTACAGGGCAATGGGAATAGACGGGCAAAGTGCCAGAAAGGGCGAATCTAATTATAGATTTGTCTTTCCTGGGGTGTCTGGGGGCAGATGTTAGTAGCCGGGGGGGGCAAAAATAATGGTCCCTCTCTGGGCTATTATTATCTGCCCCCACTCACTGGCTTTGTCTGTCTGGTTGCGAAAATAGGGCGGGAGCCCACGCATTTTTTTTCAGCAATTTTACACCTCATATATATATATACATGTCATTGAATTTGTGACACATATATATATATATTTATATTTGTAGTTCATACACTTCTACATAGTATAATAGCCGCTAATTCAATTGCCGGCTTTTGTGAAAATGCAGAACCCGACATGAAATGACACTTGGTGTACATAGGGTTAACCATGTCTTTTCATGTCCTTTGCTATCTAATTTGCACAAACAATTAAATCAGTCTATGTGTGCAAAATTTCACACCTGTAGGGGTTAATTAAAGGTGTAAATTCGTAGCAAAAAAGTCAGTTTTTTTTACAACGAATTTACACCTTTAATTAACCCCTACAGGTGTGAAATTTTGCACACATAGACTGATTTAATTGTTTGTGCAAATCAGATAGCAAACGACATGAAAAGACATGGTTAACCCTATGTACACCAAGTGTCATTTCATGTCGGGTGACCCGACATGAAATGACACTTGGTGTACATAGGGTTAACCATGTCTTTTCATGTCCTTTGCTATCTAATTTGCACAAACAATTAAATCAGACTATGTGTGCAAAATTTCACACCTGTAGGGGTTAATTAAAGGTGTAAATTCGTAGCAAAAAAGTCCGTTTTTTTACAACGAATTTACACCTTTAATTAACCCCTACAGGTGTGAAATTTTGCACACATAGACTGATTTAATTGTTTGTGCAAATCAGATAGCAAACGACATGAAAAGACATGGTTAACCCTATGTACACCAAGTGTCATTTCATGTCGGGTGCTTCTGTCTTTTCACTGAAGCCGGCTTTACCCGGCAATTGAATCAGAGGATATTTTACTATGTAGAAGTGTATAAACTATACATATATGTATATATATGTCACAATGACATGTATATATATATATATGTATTCTATGTGTGTATATTTAGTGTTTACAAGGAAAGAATGGGGTTTTTTTAGTTGCGATATTTTGTTCCCATAGACTTACATGGGACTTCCGGTATCGGTATCGGGTATCGCCGATATTTTAGTGATATCGGCGATACCATTCCGATTCCGATACTTTAGGATATCGGAAAGTATCGCTCAACTCTAGTCATCGCATATGCCAGCAGAAAACTCAGGCCAACTGAGAGGAACCCGGAAAATTATAGCAGCTTCAAGCTGGAGTTCCTGGCGCTGGTCTGGGCCATTACCGAGAGATTTAAACATTACCTCGCCTCCAACAAGTTCACTGCATACACGGACAACAACCCCTTGACGCACCTTGAAACAGCCAAGCTGGGAGCCATGGAGCAACGTTGGATGGCTCGGCTGTCAAGTTATCAGTTTACCATCAAGTACAGGGCAGGCCGTAAAAATGCTAATGCGGACGCCTTGTCCAGAATGCCGCATGAATCCGACACGGAGGAAGAATCAGATGATCTGGAAGAAATCGAGCTACCTGCGTTCCATCGAAATGGGATGGTCCAAGAGCAACGAGTCTACAGAAAGCGGTGTGGTGAGATGTTGAACCCTTTACCTCATCACAGCTGGAAGGAGACTCAGGACAGCGATCCCGTGGTCAGCCGTGTCAAGGAGCTGATAAAACAGGAAGGTTCCTCCTTGGAGAAAGACGCACCCGTACCAGCGAAGCTCCTGTGGAATGAGAGAAGCCGGTTGTTCATATACCGAGAGAAGTTGTGCAGGAGATACGTCGACCCAAGGACCCATGAGATGGTTTGGCAGATAGTGGTCCCCAGAGCAGACATCCAAATGGTGCTGGAAGCGTACCACGATCAAGCAGGACACTTTGGCTGGAAAAAGTTGGAGACCCTGTTGAGGTGTCGGTTCTACTGGGTAGGGATGCGCAGCTCCATCGAGAAGTGGTGCCGGAACTGTGGACCCTGTGGCCTCAGACGAAAAGACTATAATAGTCAGAGAGCACCCCTGCAGCCTATCCGGACGACTCGTCCCCTGGAGATCGTGGCATTGGATCACGTCAAGTTGTCTCCAAGCAGATCGGGATACTCATATGCCCTGACCATGGTGGATCATTACTCCAAATTTCTGGTGGTCGCCCCTGTCAAGGATCTGACAGCAGAGACAGCAGCAAAGACCTTCCAAGCAAGTTTCTGCAGACCACACGGATATCCAGAGCAGGTACTGACTGATCGAGGTCCAGCCTTTGAAGCTGAATTGTTTCAGGAATTCTGTCAATTGTATGGATGTAAAAAGATCAGAACAACACCATACCACCCTCAGACCAATGGCCTTTGTGAAAAGATGAACCACATTGTCATCGATTTACTGAAATCTGTACCACTGGAAGAAAGAAATCGGTGGCCAGACTTGTTACCTGACCTGGTCGACTTGTACAACCACATACCAGTAAGTTCCACCAACTGCACTCCAGCCTACCTTATGAGAGCGAGACCAGGAAGACTGCCGATGGATTTGGAACTTGGTGTGGTAGAACCAGAGGCTGATGACAGTGCTGAAGATTGGGACACCACTCGACAAGAACAGTACAAGAGAGTACAAGCCTGCGTGGAAGACAGTCTCAATAGAGTAAGAGAAAAGCAAGAGATGAACTATAACAAAAATGCTCCCGCTACGCCTTTTATGCCTGGAGAAATGGTGCTCAAAAGGAAAAGAAGAACGCACAAATTGGATGATCAGTGGGAACAGGAGCCATATGTCGTGCAAAATTCCAATTTTGATAACAGAAAGGTCTGTACCATTAGCAAGGATGGAGGGAAAACGACGGCAACTGTGTCTAGAGATCATTTAAAGTTGTGTCCTGGCCCATTAAAGCTCCGTGAAGAAAACCCTGTTGTCCTTCAGAAAGAAAATGATGAAGCGGTCATACACACGGATTTGGGAGATTTACCTGCGGATTGGCCCAGACTGGGAGATGCTGTAATTATTCCTGTGCTGCAGTTTTATCAACCGCAAGAGGAGTCTCTACAACCAGTCATACCAATTGTGCCAGTTGAGCCAGTTCCAGAAGGACCTATTCCGGCAAACCCTCAACCATTGGAACCCCAAGAAGTGGACCCGCAAGAAGCAGCACCACAAGAAGTGGAATCCCCTGGTGAAGCTGGTGAAGCAGTACCGCCTCGTCCAGTCACTAGCATGCTTGCCAGGTCCCTAGAGAGGTGGAGTCGTATCTATAGTTTGCCGTTACGCAGAACAGAAAGGTTAGAGACTAATATACCTGACGCTACCCCACGTAGGTCAGAACGTATCACTAAAGGAAAACTACCTATTCGCTATCAGGAGTAGTCCTAGTAAATTAGTTAGCCAGACCCAGACAGGGTTTATTGCAACAGAAAAATGTATAAAGTTTGAAAAAGTTATTAATGTGATTTCTATCGATATATAAATATGTGTCTTTTTCTCAATGCAATGGACTGCGTGGCTGTGGACTGGGCTAGCCCAAAAACTTTCTTGTAAATAGTTACACTACGGTGCATTATCTTGGTTTTACACGAAACCATTACTATCGCCTCTGAAGAAAAACCCATATGGTGGGCCTAGAGTGAGGTCTGCAGTCAGAAGTCCTGCAGCCCACCCAGGACCTACGTGGGAGGTTTTTGGTGCGGGTCCTCCACAAGAATTTGTCTTGTATTTATGAGAATGTTTGATACTTTTGATACTTTTGTATTTTTCCTAATGTACAAATTGCAACGTTCAAGAGGTCTTACCTCCCGGAAGGGAAGTGTTAAAATGTTGTTGTTAATGCAAAACAAAAATGTTTTTCTTTTTCTCGTTTACAGCCCGGGAGTGCTGTGTTTAACCAAGGGGGGATGTGTGGCCCAGCTATGTAAGGCACACATAAAATCCAGGAGAATGCACAGGAAGGTAACCGTAAAAGCTTGTTATCCATGCACTTCACTCACCCTTTCAGACACACCCACCAGGGGTATAGGAGGTAGTGACACGTAGCAGAGCTCAGTCTGTTTCCTGTCTGAGAAGAGCTCAAGGCAGATAGTTTCCTGTCTGAGGACAGTGCAGTTCAGTCTCAGTCCAGTCTGGACTTGGAGGATACTGAGAGCTAGTCAGTGAGCTCTAGAAGAAAGCTGACATTACCATCGAAGCTACAAGTGCTTATGCTAAGAGCGAGAGCAGGGCGAAGGGCATAGTGGAGAAGACAGATAGAAAAGTGCTTCAGGTATTGGATTGCCTGCACTAAATCACCGGACACCGGAGTCCGAAGCGTTGCTAGTGTTTTAAGCATAGTAACAAGATAACCGGAGGCATCTGGACTACAGGTCGCAGAGAGCAGCCCTAAGTGTCGATACGTAATCGGAGTCAGGAGGAACAAGGACTTTTAGCAGGGCCCTGCATAGAAGGACTCTGTTCTCACCACTCAGAAGGCTCCACCACAATATTGGCCGGGCTTTGTAGCTATTGAGAAAGCTGGAGAGTTCAGAGTTAACTTCGCTTCACGCAAGTTTGGACTCACATACATTGGAAGTAAAGGAGGCCTCTAACCTGCTCAGCGGCTACCCGAGTGTGCATTCTCCACCCCGACCAGCTTCCCGGGATCTTCTTGAACCATCTACCAGTAAAGGTATGAAAAGAAGCTGCATTGTGTGTGACTGAATTATTACCTTCACCCTGCATAATCACCATAGACTTCCAGGGACCAGTCTCACCTGTGGGAGACTTACCACCCAGCTGCCCCATAACATCCCCTGTGAAGATCCTTATAGCAGCGCTGGTCAATCTGATCAGACACCGCAGGTGGCGTCACGAACTACCTATCCTTATAATCCCCTGTAAATATCCCCCATTGCATGACCGCCAGGGCCACGGAACGAGTCCCGCTGCCAGTGACAACTCCCATGGAAATCAATGGGCTCGGCTCCGAGTACCCCATAGCCCTGGTATCCACACCTGTGGTGCGAGTCATCGACAACACTGAGTTTTTGCAATTCTTGTGCAATCCTTTCTGCAAATGGGGTAATAATTGTTTTTTGAAAAATACAAAAGAAAATTTCTCAAATTCCAGACATTTAACTATGACATTCTACGCCATAAAGTGTCAACTTTTTTTTGCACTTTATTAATAGTCACATTTTACATCTGTACACACCACACCAATAGAGTAACAACCTATTGCAGGTGTTGGATTTTTGGACATGTATCTACTTAGCATTTTTTTTCATGTCATTTACCGTACATACTCGTGTATAAGCCTACCTGAGTATAAGCTAAGGCACCTAATTTTGCACAAAAAAAACGGTGAAAACGTATTGACTCGAGTATAAGCCAGGTGTGCATTGTCCCCTCTTCCCTTTCCTGGTATGCATGGTTTCTCATCCCCATCCTTGTATGCATGGCTCATTATCCTCATCCTTGTCTGCATGGCTCCTTATCCCCATCCTTGTCTGCATGGCTCCTTATTCCCATCCTTGTCTGCATGGCTCCTTATTCCCATCCTTGTCTTCATGGCTCCTTATTCCCATCCTTGTCTGCATGGTTCCTCATCCCTATCCTTGTACGTATGACACCCATGAGAAAAGCATAAAAAAATCCTACTTTCCTTTCCTGCGCGCCCTCACAGCATCTTGTTCTGGTGCCAGCAGCTCCTGTGGGTGGCGAATCATATGTCCCCGCTCATTAAGGTAATGAATATTCACCTCTCTCTACTCGGGAGTGGAGAGAGGTGAATATTCATTACATTAATGAGCGGGCACCCGTGATCGGCTGGCAGCAGGAGCTGCTGGAAGCCGGCGGCTGCGGCTGTAACTGTGTGCGCAATATAAAAAAAATGAATATTCATTGCCAGTGCTTTAGCTGCAGATGCCGACTCCTGCCTCCTGTGATCCGCTGCACCGCTGCTCCCCTTCCCCATCAACTTCTGTCACAGTGACTCGTGTATAAGCCGAGGGGGGCGTTTTCAGCACAAAAAAGTGCTGAAAAACTTGGCTTATATACAAGTATATATAGTAATTGGAAAGAAGATGAATTTTATTAAAATAATAGATTTTTTTTTCTTCTTAAATGCAGACATATAATTGTGCATGTCTGTTTTCCACATCTGTTTTGCAAGTCCAATTTGACAACCATATAGGCCACATCTATAATGTGGCCTGCTGCTATCACGGGGTTACAGCAACAGAGAAGAACCAGAAGACTGCAGCATCTGATTGCTCCTACTCCTGCATTGAAAAGAAGCACTTCACCTTCTTTTTAAATGGTGTTAATTTATTTTGGCAGTACAGGGGTTAATCAGCCATGTTGGCAGATCTGGGAGTCTAGGTTCTTCTCGGCTGAGCACGGTTAGCCATTCCTATCACCTATATAATCTGGGTCCTGACAGACACACATCATCAGAGCTAGCTTATGTTGCATGGCTGGGAGGATAGTTGTTTAGTGGTTATATCAGAAGGAGTCTGGAGGAGTTATCAGTGACGGTTGCTTTGGTTTACAAGTGTGAAAATTCCCTTTCCTTCTACTTTGGTTTTTCCCCATCCTCCTCTTCCCAATGCATTCATTTTTTACATGTGAGTTAATATGCCTGGTATTTTCAGTTGCCCTTGTTCGTGTTGCCTTGTTTGTCTGGTTGGTGTACTGCTGTGCACAGCTGCTCCCCTCTTCCTTGGGTGAGGGAAGGGTACAGACGGAAGGCCAATACAGGAGATAAATAAGGCAAGGTACGTGGCCCCGGCATCTTCACCTTCAGAAGTAACACAGGATATAGAGCGAGCTAGGGCGCCCCTAGCGGTAGGGACAGGGAAGGAGCCCCTGGTCCTGGGTCACCCAACAACTGAGTCATGACAGCTGCCATATCTTGCTTTTTGTACATGTATCTACCTTCATAGCATGTATTGCTACATCTTTTTTTGGAAGTATTGAAAAATTGAGGTTGAGAAGATTGTCAAAAGTTAATTACAGCATTGTGCAAAATATATGGTAAAGGAAAAATTGGTAATGAAAATTTACACAATAGTGTAAAAGAAAAACTCTTACCACGACTAAGAATGTGGAAGCGACTAGCAGCAGCAGTAACACCACCACCACTGGCACCAGCTGCCTGGTCAGGAGTACTATCAAATGCCAACCTCAGCGTATTAGTGAGGAAAAAGTATAGGGCATTATTGTCTATATGGCACATCAATTGTCCCAGTCAAAACAGGATGATCTTACCTCTGATAGTGACACTGTCAGTCTGATTTAGTGTCTTGTAGAAAACAGTCAGTTTAATGTTTAACAGTTTAACACATATTCTGGTTTGTTTAACATGTGTTTCTTTAAACCTTGTTTCCATGTCTTCCTTTATAGTTTTGCTGCCTTCTGTCTTTCTTAGATATGTCCACACGTTTGACCAATACTGTACATGAGGTGGTTCCAATGCGTTTGGATATTACACTGGTCATTTTGCATAGTATAGATGGGTTATATATGTGGATCTGATGGCCTCCAGGTTAAAAGCGAAGGTGCCCGAGTTTGTCGCTCGGTCCCAGGACCCAAAGGACATCGCCGTGGACGCCTTGTTTCTCTCATGGAACCAGTTTTGTCTCCCATACGTGTTTCCCCCATTACCACTGCTTCCGAAGGTCATCAGGAAAATCAGGTCAGAAGGGGTCCCAGTAATCCTGGTGGCCCCAGACTGGTCTCGTCGGGCATGGTAGCAGAACTAGTGCAACTAGTTGCCAAAGTTCCCTGGCGGCTACCGGATCGTCCGGACCTACTTTCCCAGGGGCCGATTTACCACCAGAACTCAGGGGCCCTGTGTTTGACGGCCTGGCCCTTGAGGCCTGGATCTTGACTCTAGTGGGTTTTTCCCGAAAGGTAGCTACTACAATGATTAGCGCCCGGAAACCCACCATAGCGAGGATCTATCACAGAACCTGGAAAGTCTTCTTTGCGTGGTGCAGAGATCACAGTCACCCTCCTCTCATTTTCTCTATCCCCAACATTTTGGAATTCCTCCAAGCTGGCCTGGACTCAGGTCTAGCATCAAGCTCCCTCAAAGGACAGATCTCAGCCTTATCCATCTTATTTCAGCGCAGGATTGTTTCCAACCTACAGGTAAAGACTTTCATTCAGGGGGTCTCCCACATGGTACCTCCCTATAGGGCTCCTCTGGATGCCTGGGACCTTAACTTGGTCCTAGGTGCTTTACAGGAACCCCCTTTTGAGCCACTGCAGGACGTTTAGTTAACCTACCTCTCACTAGTGCACCAAGTGGAAAGTGCCCTATATACATTGGATCTAGTGAGAGCTCTCAGGAGGTACGTCTCTCAGACGGCATCTTTTCGCCAGACAGACACGCTGTTCGTGCTCCCTGAGGGTCGCAGGAAGGGACTTGCCACTTCAAAGTCAACAATAGCCAGGTGGATTCACCTGGCTATTCAAGAATCTTACTGCATCAGGGGCACACCTGTTCCAGCAGCGATTAGGGCACACTCCACCCGGGCGGTGGGCGCATCTTAGGCTCTTCGGCACCAGGCATCAGCAGAACAGGTTTGCAAGCGGCAACCTGGTCTAGCCTACATACATTTTCGAAGCACTGCAATATCCATACTCAGACTTCAGCAGATGCAATTCTGGGCAGAAGGATTCTCCAGGCTGAGGTAACACACCTATAGACAGTTGGTACTTATGACTTAAATCTGTTAGATCAATTTTCCACCCAGGGACTGCTTTGGGACGTCCTACGGTCCTGTGTCTCCCAATGAGGCGAAGAAGAAATAGGGATTTTTGTGAGTAATCACTATAAAATCCTTTTCTCCGAGATGCTCATTGGGGGACACAGCACCCACCCTGTTAGCATGATGGCTCCTTTCTGTGTTTTTTTTGGTAGGTGGGCTTTCTTGACATGTTGTACCTGTATTAAGGTTAATTTATTTTGTTCTCCTACTGCTTTTGCACTGAACTGGTTCGCTTAGAGCCAGCTCGAGCATGTATACTGCGGAGGAGGAGCTAACTTTTTTGTATTCACTTAGTGTCAGCCTCCTAGCGGCAGTAGCACACACCCACGGTCCTGTGTCTCGCAATGAGCGTCTCAGAGAAAAGGATTTTACGGTGAGTACTCACAAAAATCCCTATTTTCCCATCTGATTGCAAATATCAAGGCATAATTTTATTCAGCATTCTATGACCTGCATGCTCATATATAGCTTAGGAGGCTTGATGCTACCAACAGATTCCCTTCAAAAGGTTTGTCTCATGAGGATATCCCATATATTTTATTAATGCATATATAATACACATCATAGGAGGGGTTCACATCCCCACTTTGTAAACCAGAATGCAATTTGCTGACAAAGAGGGTCTGTCCCTTTGGCTAACCTGGCTCATCCATGTAATACATGTCCATTTATTGCCTTACGTGGCTTTCTCCTAAATTTCTGAGGATTGCAGAAACTGGATCTGTACCAACCGGCTGGTTGCAACTCCTGTAAATTACAGTTAAAATTAAAAAATATTAAAAGCATAAAGAATGCATTAAAATCAAGAACACGCCTCTGAGTAACAATAAAATACCAAAAAAAAACAGAATCTTCAAGTGAAGAACTATTTCTATAAGAGGTAAACAGATTGTTTGAAATGCGAATTTGACGACTTTTCCCCAAGAATTTGAATGCGCGCAAGTCTCAGTACTGGAAAGGACAGAAAGAGACCACAAAAATAATACTTTTCATTTCAATGTGAATATTTAAGTGGAATCAAACCCTGTCGTGCATCCTACCAGTACTGTGCTCCATTGGGATCCACTGATCTCCTATGGACACCTACTTGATAAACTAGGATATGATGTCATAGCTGTTGGGCATTATAGGAAAACCCACCACAAAACCACACAAAATGACATTAGCTCACTCTGTTGCCTCATAACTGTGGGAAATGGTGAACGGAAACTTTTTTTGGGAGGAACTGCAAATAGAATCTCAAAATTTTCGAAATTACCTGAAACTGCAAATTTCAGGAAATTCAACTCAAACTCGATCTTCTACAAATTGATTTGCTCATTTCTAATTACTATAATTACCAGTGACCTAATATGGTTTTAAAAACCAAGTCAATGAACATAATTAATTCTATAGGTTGACAAGCCCTGGTGATGCCACAATTTATCGTTGCTTACTGCCCAATCTTTATAAAATCTAAAAGTCCAACTTTAAAATAAAGATACAAATTATATTTACTTAATTCAATTGTATTTTTTTTTGTACTTACATCTTCTCTGCACAAAGACATTTCACAGTACCTTTACTGTGGCCTTATTAATTAATGTTAATACATTCCCTGGAATTAATGAGCCGCAACTGGTTCACAGCAGGAAGAAGACTTAATGGTTCAGAACACATTGACCTAATGTAAGTTGTTATTTTCAACATGTTACTTTAAAAAAAAAAAATCCTACAGCAATGTAGAAATTTTAAGTATTGAAATCTGTACGATATTTGATTTTATCAGTAATAGTGATAGACACGGCTTCGCTGTTTTTAGATGTTGTAGAGAATAGTGATAAGTGATAAGTTCCTTTTTTATTCTTAATTAATTGAAATGCCGCAGCCCAAAACTTATAAGTCTTCTGAAGGCTTCTTGTCATGCTCCACTTATCAGAATTATCAGATGAACTCTGCGTGAACCAATTAAATGCAGCACATCAGGACTGATGTTAACAAATAACTGGCTGGTAAATCATTCCGGAAACGAAGAGAATCGGTCAAATCTACACATATCAAAATGGCATTTACTGCCTTGTGCATTTAAGAGTTCCCACATAACCTAGAAAGTATCAGGTTTGATTTTTTTTAAAAGAATTCTGGCTGCCTTGTGGTGGACGCTGGACAGATGTTGGTGAGCGACATCTTTAGCTGTGCCCAGGGCCGGACTGGCCTTCTGGCAATTCTGGCAAATGCCAGAAGGGCCGGTCTAGTACATTGTTAACAGAATTGGTGTTCTCATGATACCTGGCTGTGCCTGTCTGCTATACTGCCCTGATATCAAATCACAGGTACCAGCACAGCCCCCGACTACCTCTACTTTCATGTTGCCACTCAGGAAAGCGGTTGTCAACATGACCGCTTGCAGATTCATGTTGGTAGGTCTAGGCCATTAGCATAGATATAGCTATTTAGCAGAGATTAGTGTTGAGCGATACTTTCCGATATCCCTAAGTATCGGAATCGGAATGGTATCGCCGATACCATTAAAATATCGGCGATACCCGATACCGATACCGGAAATCCCATGTAAGTCTATGGGAACAAAATATCAGAACTAAAAAAACCCTGTTCTTTCCTTGTAAACACTAAATATACACACATAGAATACATATATATATACATGTCATTGTGACATATATATATATACATATATGTATAGTTTATACACTTCTACATAGTAAAATATCCTCTGATTCAATTGCCGGGTAAAGCCGGCTTCAGTGAAAAGACAGAAGCACCCGACATGAAATGACACTTGGTGTACATAGGGTTAACCATGTCTTTTCATGTCATTTGCTATCTGATTTGCACAAACAATTAAATCAGTCTATGTTTGCAAAATTTCACACCTGTAGGGGTTAATTAAAGGTGTAAATTCGTTGTAAAAAAAACGGACTTTTTTGCTACGAATTTACACCTTTAATTAACCCCTACAGGTGTGAAATTTTGCACACATAGACTGATTTAATTGTTTGTGCAAATCAGATAGCAAAGGACATGGTTAACCCTATGTACACCAAGTGTCATTTCATGTCGGGTTCTGCATTTTCACAAAAGCCGGCAATTGAATTAGCGGCTATTATACTATGTAGAAGTGTATGAACTATAAATATATATATATATATGTGTCACAAACTCAATGACATGTATATATATATATGAGGTGTAAAATTGCTGAAAAAAAATGCGTGGGCTCCCGCCCTATTTTTGCAACCAGACAGACAAAGCCAGTGAGTGGGGGCAGATAATAATAGCCCAGAGAGGGACCATTATTTTTGCCCCCCCCCGGCTACTAACATCTGCCCCCAGACACCCCAGAAAGGGCAAATCTCTAATTAGATTTGCCCTTTCTGGCACTTTGCCCGTCTATTCCCATTGCCCTGTAGCGGTGGCGAATAGGTTAATAAGGGGTTAAAATGACCTTGCAATTGAAAGGTCACTTTAAGCCAGGTTAATAATTGAGAGCTGTCAATTAGACAACTATCAATTATTAATCCTATTGTATGAAAGAAAAATCAAACACACACACTTTAATAAAAAAGAAGTTTAATGAAATAATCACACAGTTTTTGACCATATTTTATTTACCTGCTAAAACCATTTCCTGTAATAAAAATAAAATAATAAAGCAAAATTATTCTTACCAATCCGATGCACAGTCAGGTCCCACGGTGTAATCCTTCAGAAAGGGTTAATGTTTACTGCAGGGACCGCAGCTAATGCTGCAGCCTCACAGTAAACCCCCAAATGAATGAGCTCCTCTCCTGGCTGACAGGAGAGGAAGTGGAAAGCTTAATTGATTGCTTTCCACTTTCACTTCAGGTCAGCCAGGGACACAATCAGTGACGTCAGAGGGAACTGGTTAACAAAAATAGGGGTTCCCTTCGAAAAAAAAATGGCGTGGGGTCCCCCCTATTTTTGTTAACCAGCCAGATGAAGCAGACCGCTGAGGCCTGGATTTTCAGGCTGTTAAGGAGCCAAGATCCATGGACCTTGCCAGCCTGATAATACCAGGCCACAGCAGTCTGCATATCTTGGCTGATTAAAAATAGGGGATCCCCTCGAAAAAAATTGGCATGGGGTCCCCCCTATTTTTGTTAACCAGCCAGATGAAGCAGACCGCTGAGGCCTGGTTTTTCAGGCTGGTAAGGATCCAATATCCATGGACCTTGCAAGCCTGATAATACCAGGCCACAGCAGTCTGCTTAGCTTGGCTGGTTAACAAAAATAGGGAATCCCCTCGAAAAAAAAACGGCGTGGGGATCCCCCCTATTTTTGTTAACCAGCCAAGTAAAATGCAGACTGCTGCGGCCTGGTATTAAAAGACTGTCAAGGCCCATGGATTTTGGCCCTCAACAGCCTGATAATACCAGGCTACAGCAGCCCCACATTTGGCGCATCAAAAGATGTGCCAATTGTGGCACTTTACCCGGCTCTTCCCACTTGCCCTGTAGCGGTGGCAAGCGGGGTAATAAGGGGTTATTGTCACCGTTGATTGCACGGTGACAATAAGCCCGGTTAATAATGGAGAGGTGTCAATAAGACACCGATCCATTATTAATCCCAAAGTTATTAAATGTTTAAAAAAAAGACAAAGCAAGAAAAAAGTCTTTTAATGAAATAAAAGAGACAACACAGTTTTCATTTTTTTTATTACTCTCTCATTCCTGCGACGCCATCGATCTCCTGTAAAAAAAGAAAAAAAACAAACCAACAGTATACCACCTGTCCGACGCAGTCCATAGTAACGATTGTCCCACGACGATCCAGCTCTGCTACATCGGAATGACAGGCAGAGCCTGACATCCCGGCGCAGCACAGCTGCTTACCAGCTTCCCCGGCGGTGACGTCATCGGACTGCTTTACGGCCGCGATTACCCAGCAGTCACTGCAGTTATCGCGAGAAACTGCATGTGACCGCCGGGGAGAAGAGGATGGCGGCCATTAAGCAGCCCGGGATGTGACCGCCGGAGATCTTCTGCCGGGTAAGTGCCGCTGACTCCTGACAGACCCGACCGACGGACACTGACAGTGACAGTGACATTCCGATTCCGGTATCCGATATGACGAAAATATCGGAACTCGGAATCGGAATTCCGATACAGCCAATATCGGCCGATACCCGATATTTGCAGTATCGTATCGCTCAACACTAGCAGAGATATTACATCCGAAGTAACTGACAAAACCATTGAAGTATTTTCTTATTATTATAACATTTTAGTTAATTACTAGATTATTGCTCAATTTGTTTACACATTTTGGTTTACATGTAAATTGTGTTAAATTCTAAAGCTGAACCATGAAGTCAATGCAGTGTATAAAATACATCACTCTGTGTCTAAAGCTGGCCATGGATGGTTGCTGGATGGTTGGTGAAACATCATTTATTAATCAATAGTAGGCAGAGTGAAGGAACTGCATACCTGAAGGCAAGTGGAGAGGCTTCAGCTGGGAGTTGTTAACATTATTTCATATTCAATGGTTACATCGCGGTAAGTACAGGATTATGTAAAATTTCAGTGGAAAAACTCTTCATCAGATGTATAGGCTATGTTCGCAACATATAGGTCAAGGGGATCCAGGGTGAAAGATGGGCTTCTGCCCAACAGGGACAACCAGGATCCAACTGTATCAAGGCATGTGGGTTTTCCCTGTTTGGGGAAAGCCTAACCTACATCCTGAATCCCCTTAACCAATATTTATTGATCATTGCCTTCAGTTAGTCTACTGTTGGTCTACAGGAGCTCAGTCGTTGTCTCCAGAGTAATAAACACCCATGTGAAGAAAACTCTAATTAGCTGGCTGTCTCACCTACCTCTTGATTACTAAATCATTCAATTTCCAGACTCTAAGCCCATTAACATTTATATATATGGCATTAAAGGGAATATGTCAGCAGATTTTACTATGTAATCTGAAAGCAGCACAAAATAGGGAAAAAGAGCCTGATTCCAATTATGTATCACTTTTTGGGCTGCTTGATGTAGTTTTCACAGAATCCCTGTTTACCTGTTGTTCATGTAACCAATCTAAGACTTTTAGACTGTGTATAACCCCACCCACACCTCTGATTGGTAGCTTCCTGTGTACACTGTACTGGCGGAATCACATAATTTAACTAGTCAGGCAGTGATAATCCCCTGCTGATAAAACACTGATTGTATTGAAACTACAACACACAGCCTAATAAGTGACACATCCCTGAAATCAAGGTCTCTTGCCCGATAATATGCTGCTCTCAAATTAAATAGAAAAAAATCTGCTGACAGATTCCTTTTAAAATTATATTAAAGTGAATAAATGCAGGTCCTATATAAGAACAGGCATTTTAAACTATTGCATTTTTCGTTGGGAATTTAAAAAAATATTTAGTCAACATAATTTTCTAACCTCCAAGAAGGGTAAAAAGCACAAATAAACCCTAATGGAATATAGAAGTACATGTCCAATGGATTTGTTTTTTAAGACTGTTTTCTATTTAGCATGTGCATCTTTTTCTAGGAATATGAATGGAACAAAAACATAAGAGCTGAAAAAAAACAGTAACTTCAAAACAACAGTAAAGATTATAAGAACAGGAAAGGCCTATAATATTGACCAGAGATTTGATCACAATATGACAAGCTTCCTTTTTGATCCAGAAGAGAATATACAAAATATATATTTATTTTGGATTCTTTTTTTTTACTCTTTTAGCAATCACATTTCACTGCATGTATTATTTAAGAAAAAATACAATACAATTCTGGCATTTAGCATAAACCCCTTAACGACCGCCGATACGCCTTTTAACTGCGGCAGTAAAGGGTACTTATGCCTCAGCGCCGCTTATTAACAGTGCTGAAAAATAAGTGTATAGTGCCCCCCATGGTCGGAATTTCTCTGGGGTCTTGGCTACCGGGGGATAGCTGAGACACCAGAGAACATGGTTTGGGTTGGTTTTTACCGACCCCAGTGTTGCGGTTGGAATAACGGCGACCGCAAAAAAAAAGTCCTATTTCCCAATTTAATTTATTTCTCCCCCAATCCCCCAAGTACCTCCGGAGTCCCTGCAACCTTCTGTGATGTCCCCCAGGCCGCCGGCATCTTCTTCCAGGAAGAAAATGGCGGGCGCATGCACAGTGCACCAGCCGAGATCTTCCGGCACCCTGCAACAATAGGAAATTTTTCCTATTGATTCATTTTGATCACTGTGATAGACCCTATCGCAGTGATCAAAATAAAAAAATAGTAAAAAATAGTAAATTAACTCCGCCTTTTTCACTCCCTTAGTTAGATAAAATAATAACATAGAAAAAGTGTTTATTTAATTTTTCCATTAGGGTTAGAGTTGGGCTAAAGTTAGGATTAGGGTTGGGCTAGGGTTAGGGTTGGGCTAAAGTTAGGGTTGGAGCTAGGGTTAGGTTTGGGCTAAAGTTAGAGTTTTGCTAAAGTTAGGTTTGGGCTAAAGTTAGGGTTAGGTAGGCTAGGGTTAGGGCTGTGGTTATGGTTGGGATTACGGTTAGGGATTAGAGTTAGGGGTGTGTTAGGGTTAGGTTTGTGGTTAGGGTTAAGGTTAGGATCGGGATTAGAGTTAGGAGTGTGTTGGGGTTAGGGTTGTGGTTAGGGTTATGGTTAGGGTTTGGATTAGGGTTAGGGGTGTGTTGGGGGTAGGGTTGGAGTTAGAATTGGTGGGTTCCACTGTTTAGGTACATCAGGGCGTCTCCAAACACAACATGGCGCCACAATTGATTCCAGCCAATTTTGCGTTAAAAAAATCAAGCGGTGCTCCCTCCCTTCTGAGCACTGCCATGCACTCAAACAGTGGCTTTCCCCCACATATGGGATATCGACGTACTCTGAATAAATTGCACAACAAATTTTGTGGTCCATTTTCTCCTGATACCCTTGTGAAAATAAAAATAAATTGGATCCAAAGTAAATTTTTTGTGAAAAAAAGTAAAATGTTCATTTTTTCCTTCCACATTGCCTTAGTTCTCGTGAAGCACCTGAAGGGTTAATAAACTTCTTGAATGTGGTTTTGTGCACCTTGAGAGGTGCAGTTTTTAGAATGATGTCATTTTTGGGTATTTTCTGTTATATTGACCCCCCCAAAGTCACTTCAAATGTGAGGTGGTCCTAAAAAAATGGTTTTGCAAATTTTGTTAGAAAAATGAGAAATTGCTGGTCAACTTTTGACCCTTATAACGTCCTAACGAAAAAAAAAATTATGTTTCCAAAATTGTGCTGATGTAAAGTTGACACGTGGGAAATGTTATTTTGTGTGACACCACTCTGATTTAAGGGTACAAAAATTAAAAGTTTAACCCCTCTCTGACATTAGACGTACTATCCCGTCCATAAAACCCGTGCCATTCTGACCATGGACGGGATAGTACGTCATAGGCGATTAGCTGCGCTCCCAGAGGGAGCGCAGCTAATCGCCGCCGGGTGTCAGCTGATTATCACAGCTGACACCCGTGACTGTGTGTCAGGAGCGGTCACGGACCGCTCCCGGCACATTAACCCCTTGCACACGCGGTGTACTGGGGGCACAGGGGAGGATCGCGCAGGGTGGGGGCTCCCTGCGCGCCCCCCTGAGACCCTCAGAGCAGCGCGATGTGATCGCGCTGCTCTGAGGGCTTCCTCCCTCCCAGGACCCGGATCCAAGATGGCGCTGGGGTCGTGGAGGGAGGCGGCTTCCTCAGTGCCTGCCGAGAGCAGGCATGAGGAAGCGTCCTGCACTGCCTGTCACATCGCTGGTGTGACAGAGTGCTGTGCACACTGTCACACCAGCGATCTGATGAAATACAGTGATGTCCCACCCTGGGACAAAGTAAAAAAGTAAAAAAAAGTTAAAATAAACATGTGTAAAAAAAAATCCAAAATAAATAAAAAAAAATAAAAATATTCCCCAATAAATTCATTACTTATTGTAAATAAAAAAAATAAAACAATAAAAGTACACATATATGGTATCGCCGCATCCGTAACGACCCCCCCTATAAAACTGTCCCACTAGTTAACCCCTTTTGTGAACCCCTTAAAAAAAAAAAAAAAAGCGAAGCAAAAAATCAGTGCTTTATCATCATACCGCTGAACAAAATGTGGAATAACACGCGATCAAAAAGACCGATATAAATAAACATGGTACCGCTGAAAACGTCATCTTGTCCGCAAAAAACGAGCTGTCAAACAGCATCATCAGCAAAAAAATAAAAAAGTTATAGCTCGCAGAATAAAGCGATGCAAAAATAATTATTTTTTATATAAAATTGTTTTTATTCTATAAAAGCGCCAAAACATAAAAAAATGATATAAATGAGGTATCGCCGTAATCGTACTGACCCGAAGAATAAAACTGCTTTATCGATTTTACCACACGCGGAACAATAAAAACGCCTCACCCAAAAGAAATTCATGAATTGCTGATTTTTGTTCATTCTAACCTCCCAAAAATCGAAATAAAAGCGATCAAAAAATGTCACGTGCTCAAAAATGGTACCAATAAAAGCGTCACCTCGTCCCGCAAAAATTAAGACCTCACATGACTCTGTGGGCCAAAATATGCAAAAATTATAGCTCTCAAAATGTGGCGATGCAAAAAACTACTTTTTGCAATAAAAAGCGTCTTTTAGCGTGACAGCTGCCAATCATAAAAACCCGCTATAAATAGTAAAACAAACCCCCTTTATCACCCTCTTAGTTAGGGAAAAATAATAAAATAAAAAAAATGTATTTATTTCCATTTTCCCATTAGGGTTAGGGTTAGGGTTTCGGCTAAAGTTAGGGTTAGGGTTGGCGCTAAAGTTAGGATTAGGGTTAGAGTTAGGATTAGGGTTAGGGTTGGGATTAGGGTTGGGACTAGGGTTAGGGGTGTGTTGGGGTTAGGGTTGGAGTTAGAATTGGGGGGTTTCCGCTGTTTAGGCACATCAGGGGCTCTAAAAATGTGACATGGCGTCTGATCTCCATTCCAGCCAATTCTGCGTTGAAAAAGTCAAACGGTGTTCCTTCACTTCTGAGCTCTGCCATGCGTCCAAACAGTAGTTTATCCCCACATATGGGGTATCAGCGTACTCTGGACCCCAAGAGTTATTGTGAAATTTGTCCTATTTCTTCTGTTACCCTTGGGAAAATAAAAAACTGGGGGCGAAAATATTATTTTTGTAAAAAAAATAAGATTTTTTTGTTTTTACGGCTGTACATTATAAACTTCTGTGAAGCACTTGGGGCTTCATAGCGCTCACCACACATCTAAATAAGTTCCTTGTGGGGTCTATTTTCCAAAATGGGGTCACTTGTTGGGGATTTCCACTGTTTAGGCGCATCAGGGGCTCTCCAAATGCGACATGACGCCCCCAGACCATTCCATCAAAGTCTGCAATCCAAAACGTCACTACTTCCCTTTCCGAGCCCTGACATGCGCCCATACAGTAGTTTTCTCCTACATATTGGGTATCAGCGTACTCAGGACAAATTGGACAACAACTTTTGGGGTCCAATTTCTCCTGTTACCCTTGTGAAAATAAAATATTGGGGGCGAAAAAATCATTTTTGTAAAAAAAAAGGATTTTTTATTTTTACGGCTGTGCGTTATAAACTTCTGTGAAGCACTTCGGGGTTCAAAGTGCTCACCACACATCTAGATAAGTTCCTTGTGGGGTCTATTTTCCAAAATGGGGTCACCTGTGGGGGGTTTCCACTGTTTAGGCGCATCAGGGGCTCTCCAAATGCGACATGACGCCCCCAGACCATTCCATCAAAGTCTGCAATCCAAAGCGTCACTACTTCCCTTCCGAGCCCTGACGTGCACCCATACAGTAGTTTTCTCCTACATATTGGGTATCAGCGTACTCAGGACAAATTGGACAACAACTTTTGGGTTCCAATTTCTTCTGTTACCCTTGTGAAAATAAAATATTGGGGGCGAAAAAATCATTTTTGTAAAAAAAAAAAAGGATTTTTTATTTTAAGGCTGTACGTTATAAACTTTAGTGAAACACCTGGGGGTTCAAAGTTCTCACCACACATCTAGATAAGTTCCTTGAGGGGTCTAGTTTCCAAAATGGTGTCATTTGTGGGGTGTTACCACTGTTTAGGCAGATCAGGAGCTCTCCAAACACGACATGGCGTTCAGCCAATTCTGCGTTGAAAAAGTGAGACGGCGCTCCTTCCCTTCCAAACTCTGCCATGCACCCAAACAGTGGTATACCCCCACACATGGGGTATCAGTGTACTCAGGACAAATTGCACAATAACTTTTGGAGTCTTGTTACCCTTGGAAAAATAAAAATTCAGGTGAAAAGATCATTTTTGTGGAAAAAATATGATTTTTAAATTTTACGGCTCTACGTTATAAACTTGTGTGAAGCACTTGAGGGTTCAAATTGCTCACCAAAGATCTAGATAAGTTCCTTAGGGGGTCTAGTTTCCCAAATGGGGTCATTTGTGGGGGGTTTCCACTGTTTAGGCACATCAGGGGCTCTCCAAATGCAACATGGCATCCAATCTCAATTCCAGCCAATTTTGGTTGGAAAAAGTCAAATGGTGCTCCTTCCCTTCCGAGCTCTGCCGTGCGCCCAAACAGTGGTTCCCCCCCACATATGGGGCATCAGCGTACTCAGGACAAATTGGACAACAACTTATGTGGTCCAATTTCTCCTGATACCCTTGGGAAAATAAAAAATTAGTGACTAAAAGATAATTTTTGTGGGAAAAAAATAGGATTTTTTATTTTCATGCCCGGGCATTATAAACTTGTGTGAAGCACTTGGGGGTTCAAAGTGCTCACCAAAGATCTAGATAAGTTCCTTAGGGGGTCTAGTTTCCAAAATGGGGTCACTTGTGGGGGATTTCCACTGTTTAGGCTCATCTGGGGCACTGCAAACGGAACATGACCCCCATCAACGTCTGCATTCCAAAACGTTACTACTTCCTTTCCAAGCCCTGCCATGCGCCCAAACAGTTTTCCACCCCACATATGGGGTATCAGCGTACTCAGGACAAATTGGACAACAACTTTTGGGGTCCAATTTCCTTGGGAAAATTCAAAAATTTAGGACTAAAAAATCATTTTGTGGAATTTTTTTTTTTTTTTCACACCCAGGCATTATAAACTTTTGTGAAACACTTGGGGTTCAAAGTGCTCACAACAGATCTAGATAAGTACCTTAGGGGGTCTAGTTTCCAAAATGGTGTCACTTGTGGGGGGTTTCCACTGTTTAGGCGCATCAGAGGTTCTCCAAGCGCGACATGGCGTCCAATCTCAACTCCAGCCAATTTTAGTTTGAAAAAGTCAAACGGCGCTCCTTCCCTTACGAGCTCTGCCGTGTGCCCAAACAGTGGTTTTCCCCCACATATGGGGTATTGGCGTACTCAGGAGAAATTGCATAACAACCTTATCTGTCCATTTTCTCCTTTTACCCTTGTGAAATAAAAAAAAGTTTGTAAAAGATCATTTTTGTGGTTAAATATTCATTTTTTCCTTCCACGTTGCTTTAGTTCCTGTGAAGCACCTGAAGGGTTAATAAACTTCTTGAATGTGGTTTTGAGTACCTTGAGGGGTGCAGTTTTTAGAATGGTGTCACTTTTGGGTATTTTTCTGTCATGTAGACCCCTCAAAGTGACTTCAAATGTGAGGTGGTCCCTAAAAAAAATGGCTTTGTAAATTTTGTTGTAAAAATGAGAAATCGCTGGTCAACTTTTAACCCTTATAACTTCCTAACAAAAAAAAATTTTGATTCCAAAATTGTGCTGATGTAAAGTAGACATGTGGGAAATGTTATTTCTTAACTATTTTGTGTTACATATTTCTCTGTTTTAAGGGAATAAAAATTCAAAGTTTGAAAATTGCTAAATTTTCAAAATTTTCGCCATATTTGCGTTTTTTTAAAAAATAAACGCAAGTTATATGGAAGAAATTTTACCACTAACGTGAAGTACAATATGTCACGAGAAAACAGTCTCAGAATCGCGAAGATCCGTTGAAGCGTTCCGGAGTTATAACCTCATAAAGAAACAGTGGTCAGAATTGTAAAAATTGTCCCGGTCATTAACGTGCAAACCACCCTTGGGGGTGAAGGGATTAAAGATTGCTAAATTTTCAAAATTTTTGCCAAATTTCCATTTTTTCATAAGTAAATGCATGTTGTATCAAATAAATTTTACCACTAACATGAAGTACAATATGTCACGAAAAAACATTCTCAGAATCAGTTGGATACGTTGAAGCGTTCTAGAGCTATAACCTCATAAATTGACAGTGGTCAGAATTGTAAAAATTGGCTTGGTCATTAAGTATCAAATTGGCTCTGTCACTAAGTGGTTAATGACAGTGAAGATAAGTATGAAATGCTTCCATTAGCTGGAACATCTTTGCTACCATACAAGTAATAAATAGTGCTACAGTATCGGATAGGGGATAATTTGCTGATCACCGGGCGTCCGACCATTGGATGTTCCAACCCAAAGACAGTTGCATATACAATAAATGAAGAAGAGACCATCTCCATACAGAGCCCTGTTGTTCTAAAACCCCGATCTCAGGATTGGTGTGGGTCCCAATAGTTGGATTTCCAGTGATCAGCAAGCAATCCATTAATTATGTGTATCCTGTGTATATAAAGTAAAGAAAAAAAAAATACTACAGTATTAAGAGACCTAAATTATTTGAAAAAGAATTAAGCTATGTTGAGTTAAAAAAAATGGCTCCAAACGACTGGTTACTTGTAAATTACAACAGGTACACACTCTTCCTCAGGCCACTCTGTCTCTCTGATCTCTGTGTTTGGCTGAAGCGGTAACGTCATAAGTATCGCGCACATTATCACTGCAGCCAATCATTGAGCTCAGTGGTTGTGCAGTCTGTATCAACAGAGTCACTGAGCTCAGAGATTGACTACAGTGGTAATGTGTGCTGAAGTCACGATGTTACCGATGCAGCAAAAATAAAGAGACCGGAGCAGAGATGGAAAGACGATGCCGGATCGAGGGGATAGTGTGTAATTGCTGTGTTTGCTTTTTGAAAGTATCTAATTGATTGGAGGCTACTTTTTTGGAAAAAAAAACAAAAAACTCTTTTAACATTAAGAAATAAAAAATAAAATCTTAAGATTTTTCCATATTATTATTGCAAGTCAATCATGGCTTGGTTGTCCACAGTATAATAATTAGTATTATTCTTAGAGGTATTGATAGTAATGTTCAAAAAATAATAATGATTTTATTTCTATAGCATCTACAATTTAGAGGGGGCACATACAAAAAAGATAAGACATTACAGAGTAACGCATACTTCAACACATACTAAGAGGAGTGAAGGCCTTGATCGCAGGCTTACAATCTATGAGTACTGTAAATAAGGTAAGACAAAAGGTAAAAATAAAGTGCTTGTTGTGTAAGGTCCACCCATCTGTATAATAAATGAGGACATTCAAATAACGCTGTATTAACCAGTCACCAGCCAGTATTTGCACAATCACAGATACAAAGTATTACTGATTACGTTGAAGAGAGAACATATGGATAGAGAGTTAGATTAGTGAGGTAAGGTAATAGGCCAGTTTAAAGAAATGTGTTTTTATGACACACTTGAAACTGTGAATATGTGGAATTAGCCGGATTGCCTGTGGTAGTGCATTCCAGAATACTGGTGCAGCATGAGAGAAGTCCTGGAAACAAGAGTGGGCAGTGCTGATTATAGAGGATGTTAGTCTTAGGCTGGAGTCACACACAACCACAAAAAATCGGTCCGTTTTAGACGGTCGACAATCGGATCAAAATAAAAACATCACACATCCTTCTGGCATCCGATTTTCCTTCAAAGATGCGATTTAATCGCATGTGTGTGTACCTTGTAACATCCGATTTTCACCCGACTTGCGAGATTTTCTCGCAGGCTTGCAAAACTGACATATAATGGATCCAAAAGAATAGTATTTAAATGCCAAAAGAAAGAATAGATATATACACATAGAGCACATATATATATATATATATATGTCATTGTGACATATATATATATACATATATTTATAATTCTTACACTTCTACATACTGTTATAGCCGCTAATTCAATTGCCGGCTTCAGTGAAATCACAGAAGCCGACATGAAATGATACATTGTTTCCACACATTTAACCATGTAATTTCATGTATTTTTATATATGTTTGAAACATACAATTACATGAGTATATGTGTGCTAAATTTCAGACATGTAGGGGTTAATTAAAGGTGTAAATTCGTTGAAAAAAAATGCGTGGGCTCCCGCTGTATTTTCTCCACCAGACAGACAAAGCAAGCGAGTGGGGGCAGATAATAATAGCCTAGGGAGGGTACATTTTTTTTGTGCCCCCCTGGCTACTAACATCTGCCCCAGACACCCCAGAAAGGGCAAATCTCTAATTAGATTCGCCCTTTCTGACACTTTGCCCGTCTATTCCCATTGCCCTGTAGCGGTGGCGAATGGGTTAATAATCTGGCGTTAATGTCACCTTAGTATTGAAAGGTGACCTTAAGGCAGGTTAATAATTGATAGCTGTCAATTAGACAACTATCAATTATTAATCCTATTGTATGAAAGAAAAATCAAACACACACACAGTTTAATAAAAAATAAGTTTAATTAAATAATCACACAGTTTTTGACCATATTTTATTTTCCTGCTAAAACCATTTCCTGTAATAAAAATAAAATAAAAAAGCAAAATTATACTTACCAATCCGATGTACAGTCAGGTCCCACGGTGTAATCCATCAGAAAGGGTTAACAGGTTACAGGTCGCAGAGAGCTAATAATGCTGTCTCAGACCTGTATTCCCTGAATGAATAAGTTCCTCTCCAGCGAAAGTAGAGGAATAGATTCATGAATGAAGCTTAATTGATTTATTGGCAATTTAACTTTAGTGACCTGACCTAAAGGGAAAGTGGACACAATCAATTAAGCTTCATTCATGAAACACATCCTCTCCTGTCGCCAGGAGAGGAACTTATTCATTCAGGAGCTTTGAGCTGAGCATGCAGGATTACTTGCACTGCTTGGCTCAAAGCTAGTTAACCCTTTGTGAAGGATTACAGCGTGGGACGTGACAGATCGGCGGAATAGGTAAGAATAATGTTGTTTTATTTTTTTTTCTTTATTTTAGGAGATCAATGGCTTCGCACGGATTAAGTGTAAAATAAAATATGGTCAAAAAAATGTGTTTTTATTTCATTAAAATTATTTATTCTTAAAGTGTGTGTGTGTTTTTTTATTTACTTCAATAGGATTAATAATTGATAGTTATCTAATTGACAGCTCTCAATTATTAACCTACCTTAAGGTCACCTTTCAATTGCAAGGTGACAGTAAGGTGAGATTATTAACCCATTCGCCACCGCTACAGGGCAATGGGAATAGACGGGCAAAGTGCCAGAAAGGGCGAATCTAATTATAGATTTGCCCTTTCTGGGGTGTCTGGGGGCAGATGTTAGTAGCCAGGGGGGGCACAAAAAATGTACCCTCCCTAGGCTGTTATTATCTGCCCCCACTCGCTTGCTTTGTCTGTCTGGTGGAGAAAATACAGCGGGAGCCCACCCATTTTTTTTTCAACGAAATTACACCTTTAATTAACCCCTACATGTCTGAAATTTTGCACAAATACACTCATGTAATTGTAAGTTCTAAACAAATATCAAAATACAGGAAATGACATGGTTAACTGTGTGGAAACAATGTATCATTTCATGTCGGCTTCTGTGATTTCACAAAAGATGGCAATTGAATTAGCGGCTATTACAGTATGTAGAAGTCTAGGAACTATAAATATATATATATATACATGTCACAATGACATGTATATATATATATATGTGTTCTATGTGTATATATCTATTCTTTCTAGTCTTTATTAAAGCTGTCAGTGTGATTTTACAGTATAGCCGGGGATGAATTGCCGGCTTTTCTAAAGGACACCGATGCGATTTCATCGCAAGTCACACAGTGTGGTCCGTTTGTAATCCGATTTTTCATCGCTCCCATAGACTTGCATTGGCGATTGTCGACCGACAATCGGTGACAATCGCAGCATGCTGCGATTGTACACGGACGTTTAAAACGGACCACAAAAAATCGGATACTGGGAGCTGCTCCATAGATTAACATAGGTCCGACTGCAATGCGATTTTTCATCGCATTGCAGTCGTCCGATTCTGTCGCCAGTGTGACCCCGGCCTTAGGTTATTTGTGGAATAAAGAGCGCTGGTTGGGTGTTAGACAGAGGTGAGAGAGGAGATGTAGGGTGGTGCAGAACTGTTGAGAGTTTACTGTGTAAGAGTGATAATTGAATATTGGATTTTGTAGCAGATAGGTAACCAGTGCAATGACTGGTACAGGGTGGAGGCATTGGTGTAGCAGTTGGACAGAAATATGATCTTGGCTGCTGCATTCAGGATGGATTGGCATGAGGAGATTTTAGTAAGCGGGAGACCGATCAGTAGAGAGTTTCAATAGTGCAGATGAGAATGAATCAGAGCAATAGTAAGAGTTCTTGCAGAGTCAAAAGTAAGAAAAGGTTGCATTCTAGAGATATTTTTGAGGTGTAGGTGACATGGGCGTACCCACCGTGGGGCAGGGGGGGGCCGTTGCCCCCCTAGGAGCAGGGGCGCGCCGTGCCAAGATTAGGCCATCGCATCAGCCGGCCCTTTAAAAGGTGCTTCTGGGCTGACTGCGACTCACATACTAGACTGTATGGGCTCTTTCCAGCGGTGTGACATCGTTCCCGGGGGGGCGTGTTCTGCAAAGCCAGGAAGCCAGGAAGAGAAGCCGTGTGCTTGCTGCAGGAGGGAAATCTGAGGTCAGTCAGAGTCCTCAGTGACATAGGAGGATTTATTAATTAATGGGTTGATGTCTCCTTATCTACAGTAATATATACCTGACAGGAGCCTGTACAGTCTATATCTACAGTCTGTAGATATAGACTGTATAGGCTCCTGTCAGGTATATATTACTGTAGATATAGACTGTACAGGCTCCTGTCAGGAATATATTATTTTAGATATAGATTGTACGGGCTCCTGTCAGGTATATATTACTGTAGATATAGACTGTATGGGCTCCTGTCAGGTATATATTACTGTAGATATAGACTGTACGGGCTCCAGTCAGGTATATATTACTGTAGATATAGACTGTACGGGCTCCTGTCAGGTATATATTACTGTAGATATAGACTGTACGGGCTCCTGTCAGGTATATATTACTGTAGATATAGACTGTATGGGCTCCAGTCAGGTATATATTACTGTAGATATAGACTGTACGGGCTCCAGTCAGGTATATATTACTGTAGATATAGACTGTATGGGCTCCTGTCAGGTATATATTATTTTAGATATAGATTGTACGGGCTCCTGTCAGGTATATATTACTGTAGATATAGACTGTATGGGCTCCTGTCAGGTATATATTACTGTAGATATAGATTGTACAGGCTCCTGTCAGGTTATATTACTGTAGATATAGACTGTATGGGCTCCTGTCAGGTATATATTACTGTAGATATAGACTGTACAGGTTCCTGTCAGGTATATATTACTGTAGATATAGACTGTACGGGCTCCTGTCAGGTATATATTACTGTAGATATAGACTGTACAGGCTCCTGTCAGGAATATATTATTTTAGATATAGATTGTACGGGCTCCTGTCAGGTATATATTACTGTAGATATAGACTGTATGGGCTCCTGTCAGGTATATATTACTGTAGATATAGACTGTACGGGCTCCAGTCAGGTATATATTACTGTAGATATAGACTGTACGGGCTCCTGTCAGGTATATATTACTGTAGATATAGACTGTACAGGCTCCAGTCAGGTATATATTACTGTAGATATAGACTGTATGGGCTCCTGTCAGGTATATATTATTTTAGATATAGATTGTACGGGCTCCTGTCAGGTATATATTACTGTAGATATAGACTGTATGGGCTCCTGTCAGGTATATATTACTGTAGATATAGACTGTATGGGCTCCTGTCAGGTATATATTACTGTAGATATAGACTGTACAGGTTCCTGTCAGGTATATATTACTGTAGATATAGACTGTACGGGCTCCTGTCAGGTATATATTACTGTAGATATAGACTGTACAGGTTCCTGTCAGGTATATATTACTGTAGATATAGATTGTACAGGCTCCTGTCAGGAATATATTATTTTAGATATAGATTGTACGGGCTCCTGTCAGGTATATATTATTAATATAGATTGGGTCTGTCAGTATATATAGATATCTGTAAGGCTCCTGTAGGTATATATTACTGTAGATATAACTGTAGGGCTCCTGTCAGGTATATATTACTGTAGATATAGACTGTAGGCTCCTGTCAGGTATATATTACTGTAGATATAGACTGTACGGTCCTGTCAGGTATATATTAGAGAATAGACGTAGCTCGTAGTATTATTACTGTAATAGATGTGTCTTCGTTTATACTAAATAGACGCTCTTCGGAATATTATTAGAGATACGCCTGTGAATTATGTAAGATGACGCCTGCGTATATATTACTGTAATATAGCTGTATGGCTCCTGTCAGTATTATTACTGTAGATATAGATGTACGCTCCTGTCAGTATATATTACTGTAGAATAGACTGTAGGGCTCCTTCAGTATATATACTGTAGATATAGACTGTAGGTCCTGTCAGTATATATACTGTAGATATAGACTGTACGGGCTCCTGTCAGGTATATATACTGTAGAATAGACTGTAGGCTCCTGTCAGATATTATTTAGATATAGATGTACGGGCTCCTGTCAGGTATATATACTGTAGATATAGACTGTATGGGCTCCTGTCAGTATATATTACTGTAGATAGATGTAGGGTCCGCAGGATATTACTGTAGATATAGACGTACGGCTCCTGTCAGGTATATATTACTGTAGATAAGATGTAGGCTCGTCAGGTATATATACTGTAGATAAGACTGTAGGCTCCTGTCAGGTATATACTTATTATTTAGTTATATAGATGTGTACGGGCTCCTGTCAGGTATATATTATGTAGATATAGACTGTAGGGTCCTGTCAGGTATATATTACTGTAATATAGACTGTAGCTCCTGTCAGTATAATACTGTAGATAAGACGTAGGCTCCTGTCAGGTATATATTACTGTAGATATAGACTGTATGGCTCTGTCAGTATATTACTGTAATAGTGTAGCTCCTGTCAGGTAATATTACTGTAGATATAGATGTAGCCTCAGAATATATGTAGTAGTAGCTCCTGCGTATATATTACTGTAAATAGACTGTACGGGCTCTGTCAGGTAATATGTAGATTAGACTGTAGGCTCTGTCGGTATATATTACTGTAGATAGACTTAGGCCCTTCAGTATATATTACTGTAGTATAGACTGTAGGGCCTTCAGGTATATATTACTGTAGATATAGACGTACGGTCCTGTCAGTATATATTACTGTAGATAGACTGTAGGCTCCTGTCGGTATATTTAGTAGAATAGACTGTACGGCTCCTGTCAGGTATATATTACTTAGATAAGACTGTACGGGCTCCTGTCAGGTATATATTACTGTAGATATAGACTGTAGGGCTCCTGTCAGTATATATTACTGTAGATATAGACTACGGCTCCGTCAGGTATATATTATGTAGATATAACTGTACGGCTCCTGTCAGTATATTACTGTAGATATAGACTGTACGGGCTCCTGTCAGGTATATATTACTGTAGATATAGACTGTACGGGCTCCTGTCAGGTATATATTACTGTAGATATAGACTGTACGGGCTCCTGTCAGGTATATATTACTGTAGATATAGACTGTACGGGCTCCTGTCAGGTATATATTACTGTAGATATAGACTGTACGGGCTCCTGTCAGGTATATATTACTGTAGATATAGACTGTACGGCTCCTGTCAGGTATATATTATGTTAGATATAGACTGTACGGCTCCTGTCAGGTATATATTACTGTAGATATAGACTGTATGGGCTCCTGTCAGGTATATATTACTGTAGATATAGACTGTACGGGCTCCGTCAGGTATATATTACTGTAGATAGACTGTACGGGCTCCTGTCAGGTATATATTACTGTAGATATAGACTGTAGGGCTCCTGTCAGGTATATATTACTGTAGATATAGACTGTACGGGCTCCTGTCAGGTATATATTACTGTAGATATAGACTGTAGGGCTCCTGTCAGGTATATATTACTGTAGATATAGACTGTATGGGCTCCTGTCAGGTATATATTACTGTAGATATAGACTGTAGGGCTCCTGTCAGGTATATATTACTGTAGATATAGACTGTACAGGCTCCTGTCAGGTATATATTACTGTAGATATAGACTGTACGGGCTCCTGTCAGGTATATATTACTGTAGATATAGACTGTACGGGCTCCTGTCAGGTATATATTACTGTAGATATAGACTGTACGGGCTCCTGTCAGGTATATATTACTGTAGATATAGACTGTACGGGCTCCTGTCAGGTATATATTACTGTAGATATAGACTGTACGGCTCCTGTCAGGTATATATTACTGTAGATATAGACTGTATGGGCTCCTGTCAGGTATATATTACTGTAGATATAGACTGTACAGGGCTCCTGTCAGGTATATATTACTGTAGATATAGACTGTACGGGCTCCTGTCAGGTATATATTACTGTAGATATAGACTGTACGGGCTCCTGTCAGGTATATATTACTGTAGATATAGACTGTACGGGCTCCTGTCAGGTATATATTACTGTAGATATAGACTGTACGGCTCCTGTCAGGTATATATTACTGTAGATATAGACTGTACGGGCTCCTGTCAGGTATATATTACTGTATATATAGACTGTATGGGCTCCTGTCAGGTATATATTACTGTAGATATAGACTGTACGGGCTCCTGTCAGGTATATATTACTGTAGATATAGACTGTACGGGCTCCTGTCAGGTATATATTACTGTAGATATAGACTGTACGGGCTCCTGTCAGGTATATATTACTGTAGATATAGACTGTATGGGCTCCTGTCAGGTATATATTACTGTAGATATAGACTGTACGGGCTCCTGTCAGGTGTATATTACTGTAGATATAGACTGTACGGGCTCCTGTCAGGTATATATTACTGTAGATATAGACTGTACGGGCTCCTGTCAGGTATATATTACTGTAGATATAGACTGTACGGGCTCCTGTCAGGTGTATATTACTGTAGATATAGACTGTACGGGCTCCTGTCAGATATATATTACTGTAGATATAGACTGTACGGGCTCCTGTCAGGTATATATTACTGTAGATATAGACTGTACAGGCTCCTGTCAGGTTTATATTACAGTAGATATAGACTGTACAGGCTCCTGTCAGGTATATATTACATCTACAATAATATATACCTGACAGGAGCCTGTACAGTCTATATCTACTGTAATATATACCTGACAGGAGCTCGTACAGTCTATATCTTCAGTAATATACTGTATATCTGACATACAGGGGCTGGGCTGGGGCTGATGTATATACAGGTGCTGGTCTGGGGCACATTATTAAAAGAAGGAGACAATGATGGGGTATATTACTACAAGAAGGGGACAATGATGGGGCATATTTCAGGGTGGAATCTACTTGCATTCCATGCTTAAATCTATCTATCTATCTATCTATCTATCTATCTATCTATCTATCTATCTATCTATCTATCTAAAAAGAAGAAAATTAGAGCAGCACAAAGAAAGAGTCCTGGTGCAGAGCCCCCCAGGCAAATACCAAACATCAATTATAGAAATCCAGACAAATTGGAGGCAGCACACCGTTTGTAGTGAATAAAAAGCTGTTTAATAAGACCAAAAGGCGACGTTTTGGTCCAAACAACAGAACCTTTCTCAAGGCTTGAGAAAGGTTTGTGTTGTTTGGACCGAAATGTCGCCTTTTGACCTTATTAAATAGCTTTTTTTTTCACTACAAACTATGTGCTGCCTCCAATTTGTCTGGTTTTTATCTATCTATCTATCTATCTATCTATCTATCTATCTATCTATCATTCATTTTTTTTCCCCAAAGATCAATCCAATTGCTGTGTTTAGAAAGGGCAGTGTGAATGGCTCAGTGTCAGTGTGTGATAAACACGCATGAGCTTGAAGTCCCCCTGCTGAACAGAAGAGAAGACTGCAAAGGTAAGCCTAAAATCAATAAATTGTTTACATAATAGGATTGATCATGGTGGTATTTCTCCTTGTATGTGATATTATTGGTCTTGGTATAAGGAATTATGTTGTGTATGGCGTTCATTTTCGTTTTATTCACATTTTTTGTTCTTATATTTTACAACCTGAACGACCATGGCTTGCCCCCCCCTAGTTTTGATCCTGGGTACGCCCATGGTAGGTGACATGAGTCAGCAAGTTATTGGATATTGGGAGTGAAGGAAAGATCTGCGTCAAATATAACCCCATGATAGAGGGTGTGCTGCTTGGGAGTAATGGTAGAACCACACACACAAAATAATTAAACCTTCAAAGTTCTCGAAGATCCCACATCCCTATGCATAACACAGATTGCACATTGATTTAAATGAAAACTGCAACATATCATATCACCTTTGGTGATGTCTAGTGATGAGTGCGTATGCTCTTTGCTCAGGTGGTCTCCGAGTATTTTGGCGTGCTCGGAGATTTAGTTTCTGTCGGTGCAGCTGCATGATTTGCGGCTACTAGACAGCCTGAATACATGTGGGGATTACCTGTTTGTTAGGGAAAACACAAAATTGCCACAAAAAAATGAAGAGGTAATAAAGCCAGATTTGCCATTTTGAAGTGCAGAGAAGGAAATACAGCACAAGTTCCAAGAAGAAAGGGCACTCAAATATACACACACAAGCACAGACATCTAGAGCTTCCTTAAAATTACACCCCATGGCACATGGTAATTTATTGTATTAATCCATCTTTAGAACATCTCTCCATGCTTAACAATCAGGCTAATAGCCAGCCCCATGAGAGCAGCAGCTGGAATGCATTTCGAGCCCACAAACAGCTGGGCTTTAAAAAAAATACACCAAAAATGCTTATTTCAAATTAATCTTCCTTGTGTAAAGCACTTTTGAACTGACGACTTAACTGAAAGCAATTACAGTATTTTCTGATAACAGGCTTTCCAATAGGTATGTGACAAAACCCTTTTTGTGTCAACTGCAGCCAGCTGAGGTCTCAGCAAACACCGCTCACTCCACAGCTCTGATCTATCCAAATAACATGACCGTAATCCTCTTGTAGAGTATAAATGAGGGATGTTCTCCAAAAGCATGACCACGTATCTTCTTTGGATTTCACATTTTTTTAAACTTTGTAGATTTTACCTTGTATAAAGGAAGTATCAATGGGGCTAATTCTGTTGTATCCATTTTCTCACTATTTTTATTTATTTGACTTTTTTCTTTTCTAAGAGAATAGTGGTGGCAAATATGTCTTGAGTATTGACTATTTATGTAATTTATTTCTATAAAAATCTAGAGGTTACTATTTTCTTGTCTTTTTCTAATTTTTGTCCACTGGTTTGTCAAGTACACACTTCCCAGCAGGTGAAATGGGTGTGTCTGCAAGAGTTAATTTATCATCTCTCAGTCAATCCAGCATTCAACCTCTGTTACAAGCTATATATCATGGCACTGTTGCAGGATATCCTGTGACTAGGGGCTCATTCACTATCCCTAAAACTAGGGGCACCCTAGCTATCCCTGCTCCCCAAATTACTTCTGATGGTGAAGATTCCAGGGCCACGTTCCTTGCTGGATTCCTAAAACAGCCCTTATCAGTCCCCTTCTCTATCCTTGGAAGTGGAGAGTTGAGGTGTAAAAGAATACACAAACCAGACTAACACGGGAAAATGTACAGAAAATAAATGAAAATACCAATGATACAAATATGCACTCACAAACAACAGAGTGGAACGCTGGGAAGTAAAGGAAGGAAAAATCAAATAGGAGAGAATGAATATATGCACACAGACAAATCACCAGGCAACAGTCTTCATAACAACACTCCAAACGCCTCCTCAAACAACCAACACCACCAATTCCAAAATCAGGCAGTATGAAACTAACAGACAATCCCTGATTGCCAAAGGTGAGTATATATAGCAGAGGGGAGTGGTCAACACTGAACAGCTGAGACCATCAAAGCAGGCGCTCTATGAGCTCTCAACTGAACAGATTAAACCCTGCACTAGTAGCAGAAACCTGCACTGTTTAATATGATAATGAAGTGCAAGAGTACGTGAGTACTGTCTACATCAACAGAGCTACTGAGACTAGTAGTTGGCTATAGCAGTGTTAACAAGCACTATAGACTTGTTGTCAGTGGTACAACAATCATTAACGATAATAGCAGCAGCTGAAAAGTATCACTAGATCTGGGGAGTCTGAGTAACAGGTCAGTTTGTTATTGTGGTACAGTCACAAATGGGCACTTACACAATAATTTTGCCAATTTTGAAGTCTCTTAGCATTTTTACCCACTATGCTATCCCTTTCATAATCCAAATAGGGTATGATTGATGCACCCAAAAATGCATTCCACACACAGTATGATAATTTCCCAATATCTCCAACACATACAGTATAATGATCTACAGTGTGCCCAACAAAATGCCATGCCCCATAGTGCCTCCAACGAAACATGATACTGCCACAGTGTTACCCAAACCAGTATGATGTTCCCATGGTGCTCTCAAAACAATTTGATGTCCCCACAGTAAATCAAATATAGTATAATGCTCTCACAGCCCCTTAACACAGTATGATGTCAACATAATGACTTCCCCACAGTATTATGCTTTTTCAGTCCCCCACCCAGTATGATGTCCCCAGAGTCCCCCACAAAGTATGATGCCACCACAGCCACCTACACAGTTTGATGTCGCCAGAACACTATACCCAGTACAATGGCCAGTATGATGTCCATCACAGTCTCCCTAACTTTTGTACCTTATAATATAAAAATCAATAAAGTTTATACTTCATACTCACCTAATGCAGCCTCCATCTCCATTCACGGCTTATATACATAGCGGGTCGGTGTAGGAGGAGTAATGCAGTGCTTATAAGTTGTCATCATATAAGCTGCCGGCCTACAGAAGCTTATGGTCCTTAAAACGTCAAAAATTAAAGGGGAAACAGCTTGTGGATCTTTTCTCTAAGACAGGATTGAACTATATCGGCGCCATGTTGATGCTGATACAGGTCAAAGTGGTGCTCATCAGAGATATGGGGTACTGGGGAAAAAGTTTGGGGCTAGAGATACAGATCTTAGATGATAGCAAGATTACTGGTTGTGTGACTAACTGTTTTGAGGTCTTAAAATTTCAAGGGTTTACAAAATGTTCTAAATTGTCTGTAAGGTAGTTTCATAAGAAAACAGAAATCTTATCAAACTAAGTTTACAGTTAACATAAAGTACAATGTATCATGAAAAATCATTAGAATATGCACTATATTAAAGCACTACAGTTATTGCCACATAAAGTGACATGACATGAAAAATGGGGCTTTATTAGAAAAGTAAAAACTAACTGGCAATGGGGCAAAGTATCACCACAGACGCAGCATACAAATTTCACCAACAGAGCTTGGGGACAGTACCACCCCCCCCCCAGAATTTTCTTTAAAATTTCACACACAGAGCATGGGGAAAAGTATCACCATGGAAGCAGTTTACAAATTTCACCCATAGAGCATGGGGCAAAGTATCCCCACAGAAGAGGCATACAAATTTCACCCATAGAGCATGGGGCAGAGTACCCCCACAGAATGAGTGTGACAAGACAATGTACTTATGGAGGAAAAAGATACATGGGGATAAAGCAGTGTTTTCTTTCTAGAGTGAAGTTCATGATTAAGATAAAGCATTAATATACCAGAGTCATATCCCTTACAGCCACTTAAACAGATGCATTTGATGAACCATTGCTTCATATAAGGAAAGAAACATTTTAAGTAGTAAAGTTCATAACATATTACAACATATTAACTTTTCTTTGATCTGGGTTCTGCTTAAGTTCTCATTTTTCTTATCAGCACAGCATTTCACAAGTTCTCCAGTAGTTAAAATGTAATTATATTTCTACATTTCATGCAAATATATTACGGTACTTTTTTCCCTAGCAGTTTGCTCAAAGACCGAAACAGAGGAAAGACTTGTTTTATTCTACCGCATTTTTATATTACTGGCAAGTTTCACACATATATCTTGGAAAATCATGGAGAACACTTCAAAAGGACAATCTATGTAAATCTGCAAATTCAATTTATTTTTGAAGTTTTACTTCCAAGAGCATTAAATTCAAACGTTAGAGAAAGGTAATCCGTGTCAACGATAATAATCAAAAGGCACATTTTTTATTTATTTAATATAATTAAAATGGCATCACTTTTTAAGAAGTTTTATTATATTTATATTCTATTGCCAAATGCAATTATACACTCATTGCCTCATAAATCATTTCCTCTAGATTTCTATCTTTTCAGTTTTATGGAGACTTCCTTTAATCTTTAATCAGTTTGTAGAATTAAAGTGAGCTTAAAAACTATATGTAAATCTGCACTTATAGTTGAAGGTTTTTTTTGCTATGTATAGCCTTCAGCACTCACTGTTTCATTGCGGTTGTAGAGTAGAATCATTAGGGCAGAGGTGTGATCTGAAACTATGGACTAGCTACAGTGCCTAGAGGTAGTGTGAGGTAGTCTGAGACACACCTCCTGCTTTATCATTCTTTCATTTTGTTATTCTCTGTTAGTCTGAGACACACCTCCGGGTTTATCATTGGTTCATTTTGGTATTCTCTGTTAGTCTGAGACACACCTTCTGTTTTATCATTGGCTCATTTTGTTTTTCTCTGCCTCTACACAGCTGCTCTTCCTGTTCTGATTAGATTCTCTGTCTATATGCAAGCCACAGGCTTGCCAGAAATTCAGGGCATGGAGAGCTGTAAAAACAAAATTATTCTTCATCTTGTCACACATCTGTGATGTCATGAAGGACAAGGCACAGGAGCCTGAAAGCAAATGGAATTTTGACCTAGAGTGAACACGCCTACACTTCTGGCCTTTAAGGTTACATTCAATCTGGAAAATTTTTGAACGCTTTTTTGGAGTATTATATAACACCAAAATGTAACACAAACATGTAATACTTTATGGATGACTAATTAAATCCATAAAAATTTTGGAACGCTTTTTTGGAGTGTTATATACCACTGAAATGTATCACAAACCACGCAATACTCTGTGGATGACTAATTTAGTCCAGAAAAATTTTTGCATGCTATTTCGAAGTGTTATGTACCACCAAAAGGTAACACAAACCATGTAATACTCTATAAATCACTAACTGAATCCCAAAAAATTATTGAACACTTTTTTTAAAGTGTTATATATCACCGAGATGTAACACAAAGCACGTAATGCTCTATGAATGACAATAACGTACATTTTTTCACCCACAAAAAAAGAATGTGGTCGCGTGCAGCAGTTATATATTTAGCAATGGACTGCAAAGCCCTAAGTCCTGCATAGAGGATGTATTCTGCCACTCTCCCTGCTCCTGCAACTATTCCTAGACTAAATGCAGAATGTATCTGATGCAACAGCAAAGCACAAGATTATCCCTTAGAAGGACTGTTAGTATGATGGTTCAACATCAACACCAGTATCAAAACTAGAGGATTCTGATTAAATTGTGCACACACAGGCGTGGATAACTGCTCTCTCCCTACAATCAAAACTGTCCCTGAGCTATGCAGTGGCGTCAGTGAGCCGAGCGTGGCGGCGCCTGTCCTTTTAGAACCTTTGATGAGGTATTGTGGCCGGCCAATCACAGTGACTGGCAGGAAATCCCTGCTTGCTTATTGGCTGTGTAACAGGCATCAAACAAGCGTGGCAAAGATTTGAGCTTCAAATACGAGCACCAGTCAATGCTCGTTGAGTGCCGAGCACAGTTGGGCACCCAGACACTAAAGTGATATCTGAGTATCACCCAGCATGTTTGCTCATCCCTATTAAATACCTCTAAAAATGGCATTTAACACGCACCGGTAATGGAGTGGGTCATTCCACACACATGACGTAATTGCAATAAAATGCAATAACAATCAAAACATTGTATCTACGCCAAAATGGAATAGATAAAAATTTCAGCTTAGAGCACAGGAAATAAGCAATCACACAGCCAAAGATCACAAAAAATGAAAACTTATGGGTCTCAGAAAATAACAAATTTTTTAAAATAAATTTCCAAATTTTTCGCACCACTTAAATAAAAAAAACTATATATGTTTTATATCTGCATATACATGCTGATTTGGAAAATCATATTAGCAGGTCAGATTTATCATAAAGTCAACTTTATACATAAAGAAAACAATTGTGAAATTGCCTTTTATTTGCAATTTCAACGCACTTGTAATTTCTTTCCTGTTTTTCAGCACACCATGTGGTAGAATGAATGGTTTCATTTAAAAGTACAAGTCATCCCGCAAAAAACAAACCCTCATATGGTTACATTGATAGAAAAACAAAAAAATTATGACTCTTGGAAGAAGAGGAGGAAAAAAACAAAAGCAAAAAAAACAGAAAATGTACATGTCATGAGGGGTTTAATATGTAGCTGCCTCTTTTTGAAGAGACCAAACGTAATTGGACAATTAACTCAAATGCTCTTTTAGAGGCTTCATGGATTATTCCCTCATTAATCTATCATAATTTAAGCAGGTAAAAGGTCTGGAGATTTTTCCAGTTCTGGCATTTGCATTTGGAAGCTGTTGCTGTGAGCCCACAACATTAGGTCAATTGAACTCTCAATGAAGAGAAACAGACCACCATTAGACTGAAAGAAAAGAAGAAATCCACCAGAGAGATAGCAGAAATATTAGGTGTGGCCAAGTAAACAATTTGGTACACTCTACAAAATAAGAGTGCACTGGTGAGCTTGGGAACTCAAAAAGGTCTGGACAACCACAGAACACAACAGTGGTGAAAATCGAAGAATTCTTTCCATGGTGAAGAAAAACCCCTTCATAACATCGAACATCCAATGGCTTCCAATGGTGCTGGGTCACTAGTGTTTATTGATGATGTGACTGAAGACTGAAGAAGTTTGATGAATTCTGAAGTGTACAGTTCTATAATTAATGCTCAGATTCAACCAACTGCAGCATGGTTGATATGACGGCGCTTTCCGGTACAGATGGACAATTACCAAAAACATACTGCAAAAGCAACCAAGGAGTGCTTTAATGTAAAGAAGTGGAATATTCTGCAATGGCCGATCAATTACCAGATGTCAATGCTATCGAGCAGCATTTCACATGCTTAATACAGAGTAAGACTGAAAGACCCACAAACAAGCAACTACTTAAGTCAGCTGCGGTAAAGGCCTTGCAAAGCAACACAAAAGAGGAAACCCAGCTTTTGGTTATGTCAATGGCATCCAGACTTCAGGTAGTCATTGCCTGCAAAGGATTCTCTACAAAGTATTAAAATGAACATTTTCTTTATGGTAAAGTTAATTTGTCAAATTACATTTCAGCCCTTGAAATGAGGAGGATTTTCATGAAAATGCTTCCTAAATGTTTCACATGATATTTTTGTTCAACCCCTTTAATTAAACCTGAAAGTCTACAGTTCAATTGCATCTCTGCACTTTTAATGAGGGCTTTTTCATATTTTTTTTACTTTTCACTGTCGGACTCCCTCCCTTTGATGTGGGCTCCGGCAATGAGCCCACATCTTTCCCGGGACATGTCAGATGTTTTGAACAGCTGACATGTGCCTGCAATAGCTGCGGGTGGAAACGCGATCCACCCGCAGATATTAACTAGTTAAATGCCGCTGTCAAACCCTGACAGCAGCATTTAACAAGCGCTTCGGAAATACTTTCACGGGTGAGTGTCACGTGATCACGGGTCACCGTGTGTTGGCCTGACAACTGCAGGTCTCCTGGAGACCCCTATGGTTGTCAGTGCCGGCTTGCTGTGAGCAGCACCCAATGGTCAGCACTCATAGCAAGTGAGTAAAACTGCTCCACACGTGGTCAAAATTGTTGGTACCCCTCGTTTAATGACAGAAAAACCCACAATGGTCACAGAAATCACTTACATCTGCAAAAGTAATAATAAATCAAAAATCTATGAAAATGAACAAAGGAAAGTCAGACATTGCTTTTCAACCATGCTTCCACAGAATTTTTAAAAAATAAAACTCATGAAATAGGCCTGGACAGAAATGATGTTACCTCTGAAAATAATGTGACAAAAGGGACATGTTAAATCAAGGTGTGTCCACTAATTAGCATCACAGGTGTCTACAATTTTGGAATCAGTGATTGGGCCTGTATAGAGGGCTACAGATACTCACTGTGCTGTTTGGTGGCATGGTGTGTATCACACTCAACATGGACCAGAGGAAGCAAAGGAAAGAGTTGTATCCGGAGATTAGAAAGAAAATTATAGACAAACATGTTAAAGGTAAAAGTAATAAGACCATCTCCAGCAGCTTGATGTTCCTGTGACTACAGTTGCACATATTATTCAGAAATTTAAGCTCCATGGTACTGTATCCAACCTCCCTGGACATGGCCGCAGGAGGAAAATTGATGACAAATCAAAGACACGGATAATACGAATGGTAACAAAAGAGCCCAAAAAAACTTCTAAACAGATTAAAGGTGAATTTCAAGCTCAAGGAACTTCAGTGTCAGATCGCACCACCCGTCGATGCCAGACTGGAATTTGCCAAACTACATGTTGACAAGCCACCACACTTCTGGGAGAATGTCCTATGGACAGATGAGACAAAAATGGAACTTTTTGGCAAGGCATATCAGTTCTATGTTCACAGATGGAAAAATGAAGCATATCAAGAAAAGAACACTGTCCCTACTGTGAAACATGGAGGAGGCTCTGTTGTGTTCTGGGGCTGCTTTGCTGCATCTAGCACAGGGTGTCTAGAATCTGTGCAGGGTACAGTGAAATCTCAAGATTATCAAGGGATTCTAGAGAGAAATGTGCTGCGAGTGTCAGAAAGCTTGGTCTCAGTCGCAGGTCATGGGTCTTGCAACAGGATAACGACCCAAAACACACAGCTATAAACACCCAAGAATTGCTAAGAGGAAAACATTAAACTATTCTGAAATGGCCTTATATGAGCCCTGATCTAAATCCTATTGAGCATCTTTGGAAAGAGCTGAAACATGCCGTCTGGAGAAGGCAACCTTCAAACACGAGACAACTGGAGCAGTTTGCTCTTGAGGAGTGGCCAAAATACCTGTCGAGAGGTGCAGAAGTCTCTTTGATAGTTACAGGAATCGTTTGATTGCAGTGATTGGCTCAAAAGGTTGTGCAACAAAAGATTAAGTTAAGGGTATCATCAGCTCTGTGCAGGTCTATTTCATGAGTTTTATTTTTTTTAAATTCTGTGGAAGCATGGCTGAAAAAGCAATGTCTGGCTTTCAGACCGGGAACTTGAAGCTATGATCATCTGATCGCTTGTGCTATATACATTAATGCCTTGGCATTGCTTCATATAACAAAAATTATAATCCTCTTTGAATCCTGGCCACAGGCAGAGTTTCAAAGGGACTCCGTAATGATAAGCACAGAGGTGTTCAACAGACCCTCTTCCGGCATAGCAACCTATTGGCAACCTGCGATCACATCACATGATGTGCACCAATGCCAGCGTGTGTTAAATGTTGCTGTCACAGTTTGACAGCGGTATTCAACAGGTTAACAATTGCATTATTAGAGCCAAGTCTTGGTTCTAACACACAGCCATGACGTGCCAGGTATAGGACGAGCTCACCCCGTGAGCCCACTCCGTACACTTGTTTCCGTCTTGCGCCGAACATGTACAGTCCATGTCGTGAAGGGGTTAATGAAACCCAATATAAAAATAATGTTTAGCCCCAATTGGACTTATTTAAGTGAAAAAAGGGTCTCAAAAGTGGACAACACCTTGAAGACTTCCTAAATCAGCCAGTAAGTAAGGGTCTCATGCAATAGTGCGAGACGTCCAGGTTCAGGTGGAAGGTACAGAGAATGTCTAAAAAGTGGAATAAACGACCTGAAACACTGGGATGTCCCTAGGTTATGCAATAAATAGAAAATTGAAAAATATTTTAGAAAAAATAATTATAAGTAGCAGTGAAAATAAAAAAATTCAAATGATCTTCCATTTTCTTTTTATACTAGATCGGCTATAATTTAGCACATATGGGGTTAAGTAAGATCTGTTACCGCTGATAACTTATTACATGCTTTGCCGTCCAGTCTATTCCCCTTTACATGCATCATTGATAACAGCAACAGACAGGTCCCTAGAGAATTAACTTACGAGTATCTGGACACGTTTGGTAATTTCTCTTATGTCTCTACCAACGAGTAATAACAGTGTCGGAGTTGACTGCGATGAGCTCAGATCCGCAGAACGTACCGGTGACCTGACCAGAATGACATCTTGTGCGGGGATGTTTTGTCATAACCTTAAATCCAACAGAAACACGATGGAAAAAGGTATTAATTTTTTTACTGCTGGAAAAATGAGCAGATCAACTCATTTCACGTGACAATGCCTTCAGCCTCTATCCCTTTACCCTTCACTATCTAGACTTTGCAAGGCCCTGAATACGCTTGCTCACCTCCAGTTGCTAGGCAACATGACTATTCTACGGTTGGGCTTCTTTTCCATTACACTGATAGCGGAAGGAGACTCGAAGGGCAATCATATGGTAACTGGCAAGTTCTTCTCTGTTTATTTTTTTTTTCATCTAACAACCCGAATTAGAGAGAATGAAATCACTTTTGAAGACGCAGTAAATGCCAAAAAAAAAACATAAAATTTTAGAGAGGGACGTAACATAGAATTAAGGACTCAGCAGAAAGTCGAAGCTGAAAACACAGATTTTCTGATGAGGCTCTTCTAGAACATTGTTTCCCAAACTCCAGTCCTCATGGCTCCCCAAAATATCTTGTTTTCAGGATTTCCTTAGCATTTGACAGGCGAGGAAATTATTATCGAAGCATTGGAAATTGTCCCAGGTTGTCACAAATGTGCAACATTAAGGAAATCCTGAAAACATGTAAAGACTGGAGGCACTCCAATTGCTCCAAAAAGACATGTATAAAAGTCTGGTCCTCCTAGGACCGTACCAACTCATTTCAAGCTCATTAAAGCGAGCATAGCCTTAGTAATCTCAAAGTGACCTCAACATATATGTCTATAGGTAGAACAAAAGGAGATTATCGCCAAATAATGGCACATTAAATGTATGGAAAATCCCTTAATATGTGCCATCTGGTCAGGATTAAAGTAAGGAGCCCATCGTTCAATCAAACAGGAGCAAGGAGTGTGATGAGACCATCACAAAAAGAACGAAATGGGGCTTTAAGAAAATATCAAAATCTTTATTAGAACATATATGTAAATGCAAAAATACAGGTAAGGCGAAAAACAAATGCCAGACAGAGGACACATAGAGACAAATGCAAATCTGATGCATTATATGTCCCTGCAGTGGAGCAATGGAGAGGAAGCCTAAATGTGTTGCTAAACTATATATACAAAAATGACCAGTGTCATAAAGATCTCAATACCTCTCTCCACTGCAGGGACATATAATTTTATATAATTAGACCAACTCCCTTTTTGCCATCACCTGTGGTTTTTACAGGTCAGTCATTTGTATACGGGTGTCAGTATTATACGTCACATTGATACCAGGATGTGATTTCATTGGTTAGCTATACATCATATCATCACCTGGGCCAGCACGACTCCCTTTTGCATCAGATTTGCATTTGTCTCTATGTGTCCTCTGTCTGGCATTTGTTTTTCGCCTTACCTGTATTTTTGCATTTACATATATGTTCTAATAAAGATTTTGATATTTTCTTAAAGCCCCATTTCGTTCTTTTTGTGATGGTCTCATCACACTCCTTGCTCATATATGTCTATAGGTAGACATATGGTAACTGTTCTTCACTGCTGTGCTGTCACAAACAATATGCAATGTTTATTTAGTATTTTATGGCTCTCACCCACTATCTCTATTGCTAAGCTTTAAACTGTGATGTCCTCTCATGATCCAGATGCACCACAAAATGCATGCTGCATTCCCTGCCTTTGCTTTTATACAGGCTATGACAGTACCTAGTGATTGGCTGTGCTATAGCATGTGATGCGATCACTGCAAGGCATTAAGAGGAAGCCCATGGGATGCGGCTGAGGTCATGTGAGCTTTCTCTAGTTGATACAGTCTTTTGCAATGTGTAAAATGATGGCAGCGGTTTTAGTTGATTCTTGCAAATGGAATAATATGCTGGGTTCAGCAGATTCCTAAAATTAAACCAGAATTTGATTAATAACATCTAGTAGATTTGCCCATCACTAGTTAATATATATTGGATTATGATTAATTTGCATTTTTTTAAAGACTATTTTTTAAAGGAACTATCACTATTCAGTCTTGGGGCCCTAATTCAGGCCTCCTTCTGTTAGTATAAAAGGGTGAATCTGGCTGAATCTCCTCACTTTCTTAACAGAGAGTTCTCTGCTATCACAGAATAGAAAAAGAACATCCCAGAAACCTAGAACACACATACGATATTTGTCCTGCTAGGATATTATTTTTCTTTTATTAAACCTTAGGATAGATATATATTAATTTTTCTTGTTCTTACAGGAAAACCATTTTTACACACCAAAAATTAATATATATCTACAAGTAATGAGAGAATCTGTGGGATCACTGGAGACAGCTGAGACTTGTGGATCCCATAGATCCTCTCATGACTTGGGGTGACCCACATCATGATGAAGCAAGGTTTAGCCAGCACTGGAGGTGTTGAAGAGCAGCTGAGATGTGTGAAGAAGACTGAAGACCTGCCATGACCAAGAACAGACTAGCACTGTGAGTACAAGACGAGGAGCATAGAAAATGATGGCCGATTGAGTTTTATTTTATTTTTCACTTTTTTTTTCACTATGATTATTATGCTCCGAGGTCTTGAGAGACCCCAGTCCATAATAAGGGACATTGAATATATTAAACATAAATCGAATTTCCTGGACAAATTTAAGTGCATCTGCAAATTTGAATTTTTGCAGAATTTCTCATTGTTACTGGTTATATTTCTAGCTAAGCAATCAAGCATCTTGTTTGTTATTTCTACAGGTTGGCCATATTGTCAGCTTACTTTGAAGCTGTCAGAAATCAGTCCCAATAAATACTTTTCTTTTCAAGCCCTAGATAGTTCTGAACTGCCAAAATAATACTCAGACAAAAGAATCTTTCTTTCCAAGTGCATTCTTTTACATTTGGAAGCACTGAACTGCAGTTTTTATTGTTGGACCATTGATCCGGTATAGCTAAATCATTTTCCAGCATAAAGACAACACAAGTAATATCAACAGTATCACACTCTTTTTTGTCATCATCAAACAAGCAAACTTTACCTACCAAACCTTGTTATATATCACTTAATGTTAACCCCTTAACTACATCCACAGTATATGCTGTAAACATGTGAAGAAATAGAATAATCAATCCACCAGGGAATGAAAAATCACGTATTTTTATTAATAATCTGTATAAAACGGCGCTAAAAAAGTAACATCAATACCATGACAGAGTTACAATCAGAAAGACACAGGAGCAACAAGGGTACAACACCAACAGTGCGGCAGCTAAGTTAGAGCTAAGTATTCAACTCCATGTAAATAAAGTGACAGTGCAATAGTAAATTTCGAGGGGCCAGTGTAGTCACATTAGCACAGACACAGTAGATCCCTGAGTGAGATAAACGTGTATGTATATCGCTGGCTGAAATGACACAAGGTCACATCCTACCCATCACTGCCTGTGCTACCGCACACGCCGCCCTGGCGCGCGTTTCGCGTGGGCTTCTTCCAGGTGATCTCCGAGCATTTTGGAGTGCTCGGAGATTTAGTGTTTGTTGACGCAGCTGCATGATTTGCAGTTGCTAGACAGTCTGAATACAAATGGGGGTTGCCTGCTTGTTAGGAATTCCACACATGTATTCAGACTGTCTAGCAGCCGCAAATCATGCAGCTGCGTTGACAAACACTAAATCTCCGAGCACGCCAAAATATTCGGAGATCACCTAAGCATGCTTAGGAAAACTCGATCAACGAGTATACTAGCTCATCACTAGTTGTTATGGCAGCTTGGACCCAACAGAAGGTCCCTATGTCTTCCATGTTCAAACTCCTATGGGACTAAAAGTGGGATTAAAAAAACTTTTAAAAATTTCTATTTTTTTAAGAGAAAAATTCCTTAAAGGTTTTTATCATCTTACATCAACCAAAAAAATATAATAAAAATCAGTCAAAAGTGGTGTCAACCACAAAACTATAACTTGTCCCACAAAAATAAGCACCCCCACAACTTTATCAAGCAAATCTAAAAAAATATATGTCTCAGACTATGGCTACATAGACTAGTTTTTGGTTCTTTGGGATTTTTATTATTATTTTTTTATTTTAATTGTACCACAAAAGAATACTATAAATGTGGTATTACCATAAATGTACTGACCCATAAAGGAAAGTTATCAGATCATTTTACCAATCAGTGAACATTCTCAAAAGCAAAACCTAAAAATCAAATTGCATATACTGATTTAAAATACAACTTTGCCCCCCCCAAAAAGTAAAAATAAAAAAAAAATATCCAAAAGCTTCATCCAATCGAAGAATACTGGTCTGGTCACATGTTATGATTTGGTAGCTGAGGAGTGCAGGTAAAAAAGGCAATACACCAGAGCAGTTGGAATCTATGAGATTGCAGTACCCTGACTAACCACCACAACTAGAGGCAGCCGTGGAGCGTTCCTACGTTGGTCCTAGACGCCTCGTCACAGCCTGAGAAACTAACTATACCTAAAGATAGAAAGAGGAAAGCTATCTGCCCGGAGCAGATCCCCAAAGAACATAGAAAGCCCCCAAACATGTAATGGCGGTTAGACAAGAAGAAATACTGACACAGACAGAAAATAGTATGAGCAAACGTTGGGGCCCAAACTATCTAAATAGAAAAGGATAGGAAGGGCACTTACTGCAATCCCAAAAAACCCTGAAAAGCACCAACTCTACTAATTTCAAAAACACCTGAGATCACACGACCTCTACCACCTAAATTAGTTCTCTGGTGTAACAAAATCAAAACAGCAGCCACTGAAAAAACTGGAAAAAGCAAATGTACAAAACATCAGTGGCTGAACTAAACTGAGAGGGCAAAAGCCCCCGGAGGGGACCCTGTAGGCCCTCACAGAAGTGCAGGACAAAATGCAAAAATCAAGCACAAAAACAAAAAGAAGAAAATGTCTTATCTGTTAGCAGGAGATGCAGACACGACACAGCAGGCTACAAAGGGAACAGGAATCAAGGATTGAGACCAGAACAATTGATCACCGGCAACCCTGATGGGAAGGCGACTCCCTTATATAAGACCAGTCAGTAACACCTCATTCCCAATCCTCACAATCTTCACTGGACAGTCCAGTACCGCTTGTAACCACCAGAGGGAGCCTCTGCTCAGAACTCATCTCAAGTCCATTCACAACAGTCACATGATCCTACAACAACAGCTATTCCAGAATAGGAATACTGTGCAGTCTGTGATGAATTCAGCACTAGCAAGCAGTAAGTGGTTCATAAAGAATGAGAGTTCATGCTTTTTGTATATCATTCAGTGCCATAATTTGCATCCCTTATGCATTTGTTAAAAAAAGGTGGCCAACCCCTTTAGTGTGTGCAATTGGCTTAAAGGGGCCATTAGAAATATACATAGGCTGTGTCTGGTGCGCTAGATAAATGAGTATGAGTGGCAATATAATGAAGTACTGAGCGTTAATATTGAAGTACCCCAGTTGCCCTGAAAGGATTCGTATAATGCTCTGAGGTCTCCTAGTACTCTATCCAACTCATTCCAAGCTCTTTAACCCCTTTCTGACATCGGGCGTAATAGTATGTCGATATTGGACACGCTCCCTTAGATGTGGGCTCTGGTGCTGTGCCGCTAAGAGGCACAGGAAGAATCGTGATCCTCCCGCGACTGGTAAACTGCTAAATGCTGCTGTCAAAATCTGACAGAGGCATTTAATACGTGCTTCCGGCAATTACGACGGAAATCCGTCCATCGGTGACCCCCGTTACATGATTCCGGGTCAGTGATGGGTTGGCATGACAACCAGAGGTCTCCTGGAGACCTCTATGGTTGTCACTGCCGGATTGCTATGAGCGCGCCCGGCACTCGGCGCTCATAGCAAGTGAGTAATTCTGCTTCATACAGGGAATCTGATCATCGCCTGTATGTAGCAGAGGTGATCGGGTTATGGCAGCTTTTAGTCTCCCATGAAGGCTATTAAAGCATGCCAAAAGTAAAAAAAAAATTAAAAATATAAAAATTTAAAAAATACAAAAGTTCAAATCACCCCCCTTTTGCCCCATTCAAAATAAAACAATAAAAAAACAAACATACACATTTGGTCTCGCCACATTCAAAATGGCCTGATCTATCAATAAAAAAAGGATTAACCCGATCGGTAAACGCTGTAGTGAGAAAAAAGTCAAAACGCCAGGATTACGTTTTTTTGGTCTCCACGACATTGCATTAAAATGCAATATAGGGCAATAAAAAGATCATATCTGCACCAAAATGATATAATTAAAAACGTCAGCTCGGCACACAAAAAATAAGCCCTCATCCAACCCGAGATCACGAAAAATGGAGACGCTACGGGTATCGGAGCAATTTTTTTTTTTAACAAAGTTTGGAATTTTTTTTCACCACTTAAATAAAAAAGAACCTAGACATGTTAGGTGTCTATGAACTCTTAATGACCTGGAGAATCAAAATAGTAGGTCAGTTTTAGCATTTAGTGAACATAGTAAAAAAGCAAAACAAAAAACAAATGTGAGATTGCACTTTTTTTGCAACTTCACCGCATTTTGAATTATTTTCCTGTTTTCCAGTACATAATATGTTAAAACTAATAGTGTCGTACAAAAATACTACTCGTTCCGCAAAAAACAAGCCCTCACATGGCCATTTTGGCCAAAAAATAAAAAAAGTTATGGCTCTGGGAATAAGGGGAGCAAAAAATGAAAATGCGAAACCAAAAATACCTCTGGTTGTTAAGGGGTTAAACAAAAAAAAAAACGTTTTTCACTGATGTGCTGTTACACACTATCTGTAATGTATTTTTAGTCATTTATGGCTTTCTCTCCCTATTTCTATGGCTAAGCTACGAGCAGTGACATGCTGTTTTTTCACCAAAAAATGTGGATGCTGAATTCCCTGCCTTCGATTTTATACAGGCTATAATAACTCCATTTTATTGTGCTATACCATGTGATGCGATAAGCATTATGGTTAAGCTTGACAGGTAGTTCCCTAGTTCATGAGAGCCTTCTCTTGATGTTGCAATCTTCTAAAATGTGTAAAATGGCAGTGGGCATTTTAGGAAATTTGCGTCAATTGAATTGCAGATTATTCAAATTCCCCAGGTTCGTAAAATTTCTAAAAACTTTACAAAAATTCAACTCACACCAAATACATTTGCTTATCTCTAATCGTAATCATTAGTTTTTAGTAGTTATGCCCCCACATAAAATTCTTTAACAGACATGGGGATTGGTCATTGATACCTCTAATATTCGCAATACTCTCTCCAGCACAGTCAAATGCGGAATGTTGGATATTCTACAGTCATTCAGTACACAGCAGAAATGTAGAAAAAAGCACTAATTAGAAGATGAGACATTAGGGATAGTTCTTTGCTGTAATGAAATATACCCAACGCGCTTCAGTGCCTTAAGAAATCAGGCAGGGCTCCTGGCTGGATGCTGATCGCTTTTTACAGCTACTGTGGCTAGTTGTGGTTTGTCAAGCGTTATGTGCTGTATGTTTACAAATCGAATAATCATCATTATTTGGTAGGATCACACAGCAAGGTGACCATGAGGATAAAACTATATATACAGTGTATGAATATGTTTCTACAGTATTTTACTGTGTCTGTAGAAACGGTTAGTGAGTAATGGACAATACATTTGCAGGTTCACTCCATTACTATGTAGACTGTCTCATAAGTATTCATTAAAATCCACTTCTGCATAGTAAAAAGAAATGTCCTAAAGGCAAATAAAAGGCAATTTATTCTTAGTGAGCTACTTTGAACTTTGTATTGATTTTTCAACCCAGACGTGCATTGAAAAATACGACTGTAAAGATTCAAGTGAAAGGAAAGAAATTCAAGACATAAGAAAAATTTAGAGCATTCTTCTACATGTGAATTCTCAGACCATTTACAAAATATATATGTATACTAGCTGAAGAGCCCGGCGCTGCCCGGCATAGTACCTAACTACGGTTAGTTATAACAAATTGTAATGATTATATCTATATACAAGTATTCAGCTTTCTCCCCATTATGTAGATAGGGCCAAAATAGTTTGGCGATTTGGAACGTGCGGGGGTTAAAATTTCCATTCAACACATAGCCTATGATGCTTCTGGGGTTGAGATGTGCGGGCATGCAAAATTTCATGCCCGTAAGTACAACGGTGCAGATTCCTATCCCAGGCCAAAATTATTTGCCGATTTGGAATGCGCGGGGTTAAAATTTCGACTCAAAACCTAGCCTATGACGCTCCCGGGGTCGAGACGTGCGGGTGTGCAAAATTTCATGCCCGTAAATGCAGATTCCTATGCCGGACATACACACAAGCATTCAGCTTTCTCCCCATTATGTAGATAGGGCCAAAATTGTTTGGCAATTTGGAACGTGCGGGGGTTAAAATTTCCATTCAACACATAGCCTATGATGCTCCTGGGGTTGAGATGTGCGGGCATGCAAAATTTCATGCCCGTAAGTACAACGGTGCAGATTCCTATCCCGGGCCAAAATTATTTGCCGATTTGGAATGCGCGGGGTTAAAATTTCGACTAAAAACCTAGCCTATGACGCTCCCGGGGTCGAGACGTGCGGGTGTGCAAAATTTCATGCCCGTAAATGCAGATTCCTATGCCGGACATACACACAAGCATTCAGCTTTCTCCCCATTATGTAGATAGGGCCAAAATTGTTTGGCGATTTGGAACGTGCGGGGGTTAAAATTTCCATTCAACACATAGCCTATGATGCTCCTGGGTTTGAGATGTGCGGGCATGCAAAATTTCATGCCCGTAAGTACAACGGTGCAGATTCCTATCCCGGGCCAAAATTATTTGCCGATTTGGAATGCGCGGGGTTAAAATTTCGACTAAAAACCTAGCCTATGACGCTCCCGGGGTCGAGACGTGCGGGTGTGCAAAATTTCATGCCCGTAAATGCAGATTCCTATGCCGGACATACACACAAGCATTCAGCTTTCTCCCCATTATGTAGATAGGGCCAAAATTGTTTGGCGATTTGGAACGCGCGGGGTTAAAATTTCGATTCAAAACATAGCCTAGGACTCTTTCGGGGTCGAGACGTGCGGGCGTGCAAAATTTCATGCCCATAAGTGCGACGGTGCGGATTCCAATCCCGGACAAACATACCCAAATACATACACACATACATACATTCAGCTTTATATATTAGATATTTCAACCACAAAGGAAAAAATTGCCAACAAATAAAATAGTTCAGTGATAGTACTATAATAAAATTATATAAATCATTAGTCAGCAAAAAATTGACATAATAGCTAGCTGGACAGTCGCATATACTTAAAGACAAAAAACACAAAGAGAACATGATAACGACCATAAGTCCAATATAAAGTATTTATTGATTAAAATATACACAAGAACTGGGAAACGGAGTTAAAAACAATGCAAAAATTATGTATAAATATACTAAGAGAATCAAAGGGGGTCCAGGTATTCAGCATACAAATTTTCAGGTGCAAAAATTTAAAAAAATAATGAAAAAATAAGTCATGTGCGCAAAAGCATAATATCCAAAATCAAAGTGCATAAGTGCAGGTGCATCAGAGACACTAAAATGTGTCAATTAGTGAAAAAAGTCACACATAAACATCAGTGTATGGATATTAGTATGCATATAACCAGGGCAACCAAAATAGCAAATAAATAGAGAAAAGAACAGCACAATGCTAGCAGTAACTTACAGTCTGTATGGCTCCTTGTATCCCGGATAGACGCCCACCCCAACGAGCGTTTCGGCATATACTGTATATAGTTACTGTATATATTAGCAATTTTCATTTGAAGGTGAAAAATTATAGTAAAACAAAAATAAAACAGGTAAGACAAATAGATAATTCCCAGGGCCATTATCATAAATATCGGGGAAGCACAAATTTTAACAAGCATAGTTGTCTGCATGTCTTGACTTAAGAGAAGTCTTTCAGTAGATTTCTACCTATAAAATTAACTTACATCACCAGTTGGTACTAAAGATGAGAAGATCGCATCGTGCAACTCAGTCCATGATCCAGGTCAGTGGTCTCTGGTGGTGAACAGGGGTTTGCTCAAATTTCCTTACCCTCCGGGTTTCCATGGCTCAGCTTATGAATAGTCAGGCTAGGCTGTTGAGTCGACATCTGTATGCCACACGCCACACAGCGATGTCACGCCAGGCCGGGTAATCAAACGTCATGCCAGGAAACGCGGAAGCTAAGGATCATCACACAGCTCCTGTTCATGACCAGAGAGCACTGGCACACATGAACAGAACCCTCATGGGTGCTAAAACTACAGGAAGTCCCAGTAAAGTGCAGGAGATACAAGCATTCTATTGCAAGCAACGGGGGATCTGAAGATGTGACAAAGACCGGACGGTTGACTGTGCGCAGTGGAGGGGCCGGAGAGGTCAGCGGTAAGGTGAGTAGAATGATTTTTTTTTTTTTTACATATTATGTTTATTATTCTCTGGGAACTGGAGAGACCCCAGATCATAATATTAAACATTAAATTCACAGAGAATTAGCTCTCCGCAAAAGTTTCCCAGGAAAAAATGCATAAACAGGCAAATTCAAATTTTGCTTAACCCACTCATATCTCATGCCTAGATATTACTAGAGTAGAAATAAAAAAATATTTAGAGTTGAGAGTCCTCAGTGGTTGATACCTTTTAATGGCTAACTGAAAAGATGGTAACAAATTGCAAGCTTTCGAGACTACTCAGGTCTCTTTACCAGGCATAGACTAATACAACATCTGAAGAATCACATATTTATACACAAAATAGCACAGAAAAAATGCAATAGGTAGGACAAGTGACGTGAAGCAGAATAGTCATTATGGCAGAGGGATGAGCATAAATATTGAAACAGTTCATAGATAAGGAGTGTGAAAGTTTTATTACCCTCTGATTGGGGTCTGGTAATGTTTTGTGATGTTTTCACAGGGTATTTGGAGTAAATTCCTTAATTGATGTAGTAGGCCATAAATCCATGTGATAGGTTCATTCCAGCATTAAGAGTGTCAAAGGTCACCATCAATTTGTATTCGTAAATTCTTCTTTGTCTCAGAGATGTGAAATTGCCTCTGAGTACAAGTATTTTCATATCTAGCAAGCTATGATCAGGGGAGCAAAAATGTTTTGCCACAGACACCAACAGACACCAACAGGAGACAAGCATCCAACATCAGTGCCCAGGAGAGAAAGGCTATACAGTCTCTGAAAACCAACAAAGAAATCATCATTAAACCTGCTGACAAGGGAGGTGCAATAGTCATGATGAACACATCAGACTATATGAAGGAAGCAAACAGACAACTTACGGACACACACTACTACAGAAAACTGGAGTCGGACCCTACACAGGACTATTACAAGGAACTAAGCAAGTTGGTATCTTGTCTGTCTGACAAATCCATAAGAGCCAATGACCTGATACCAGAGAGTCCAAGAACAGGGAAGTTCTACATGCTTCCCAAAATCCACAAAGCCGGAAATCCAGGGAGGCCGATTATTTCATGTGTGGACACCCTTACTGAGCAGGTATCTGGATGGGTAGAGGGCATTCTTAAACCCCTGGTAAAGGATACACCCAGCTACATTCAGGACACAACTGACCTACTGAATAAACTAGCAGCAATAGGTCCTCTACCAGAATGAACCATCCTGGCCACCATGGATGTGGAATCCTTGTACTCTAATATCCCACACCAGGATGGATTAAAGGCCTGCAAAGACTTCATGAAAAACACCGGGAATGATGCTGATTCTGTGGTGAAACTCACAAAATTCATCCTCCACCCACAATTACTTTGAATTTGACAACAAGATCTATTTACAGGAGACTGGCACAGCTATGGGAAGTAAAATGGCTCCTCAGTATGCAAATCTTTTCATGGCCAAGCTTGAAAGCGACTTTCTGTCCTCATGTCCCATCAGGCCTCGGGCCTACTACCGCTACATTGATGATATCTTAATCATCTGGACGGAGTCTGAGCAACAGCTAAAGACGTTCCATGAACAGTTCAATCAATTTCATCCCACCATCAACTTAACACTCAACTACTCCAGCACTGAAATTAACTTTTTGGACACCATCATTAAGCTAAAGAACAATGAAATAGAGACATCCCTGTATCAGAAGCCAATCGACCGTCCAACATACCTTAAATGGGACAGTTTCCATCCAAAACACATAAAAAACTCTATTGTCTACAGCCAAGCCATCAGATACAACCGTATATGTTCCAACCCCATGGATAGAGATGAACACCTTGGTCGCCTTAGAAAGACCTTTTTAAAGCAGGGCTACCATCCAAGAACAATTGAAAACCAAATTACAAGAGCCACCAGAATATCAAGGAATCACCTGCTACATTACAAAGCTAAAGAAGAAAATAACCAGGTGCCTCTAGTGGTCACCTACAATCCAAATCTGGAGGTGCTAAGGGGAGCTGCACGGAAACTACAACCTTTACTACAAAAAGATGCCCGATTACAATCCATATTTCCAGATCCCCCTCTACTGTGTTTTAGGCAGCCCCCAAATCTAAGAAGCATCATTGTCAGAAGTTCCCTGTCCTCCCCAACAGCGGCAGGAACCTCTCCTTGCAACAAGAAGAAATGCAAAACTTGTCCATTTATAATGACCACGGACAAGATAAAGATCCCCAACTCCCATCGGGACTACAAGATACCAGGTACTTTCAGCTGTATCACATCTAATGTGGTGTACCTAATTATATGTACTAAATGTCCAACTGGGGGTCTGTATTTGGGGGAGACCGGGCAAAAACTGAGAACAAGGATGAATTCTCATCGCCACACAATAAGAGAAAAAAGAATGGATCTACCTGTGGCAAAACATTTTTGCTCCCCTGATCATAGCTTGCTAGATATGAAAATACTTGTACTCAGAGGCAATTTCACATCTCTGAGACAAAGAAGAATTTACGAATACAAATTGATGGTGACCTTTGACACTCTTAATGCTGGAATGAACCTATCACATGGATTTATGGCCTACTACATCAATTAAGGAATTTACTCCAAATACCCTGTGAAAACATCACAAAACATTACCAGACCCCAATCAGAGGGTAATAAAACTTTCACACTCCTTATCTATAAACTGTTCCAAAATTTATGCTCATCCCTCTGCCATAATGACTATTCTGCTTCACGTCACTTGTCCTACCTATTGCATTTTTTCTGTGCTATTTTGTGTATAAATATGTGATTCTTCAGATGTTGTATTAGTCTATGCCTGATGAAGAGACCTGAGTAGTCTCGAAAGCTTGCAATTTGTTACCATCTTTTCAGTTAGCCATTAAAAGGTATCAACCACTGAGGACTCTCAACTCTAAATATTTTTCTATCTACTGGCTAACACGGTACAAAGATATACATCTTTACTGTATTAGAGTAGAAATAGAAATATACCTGGAGAAGAGATGGAAAAGGATGCACAATAGGAAGAAGGCAAGCTGGCAGAGGCAATGTCAATCTCTTAGTAATGGTCTACTGAGAAACCTTGCTCTCTCACATTTGTGTGGATGTTACTTTCACATTGTATTACATAGCAAAAAATGTTTGCAGTACAAGTAGTGACATTAGGGACTATATGGCTGCTGTGGTATCTAATGGCTATGCCCTTTCTCAGCAGAATAATGTTTCCTGCTACCCTGCAAAAATTATTCAGGATTGGTTCCATCAATATAGCAAAAAGTTCAAGGTTTTCGACATGGTCTCCAAAATGCACAAATACCACAACTTCCAACACACAAGAATCAAAAGATCAGCAGCTAAAGTGTTGGAACCAAACATGACAGGTCAACTTCAGAGGTCATATAGAGTCCATTTGTCACAGGGTTACCGCGACAGTGTGGAGCCAGAAGACCGAAGCGTCTGATTGCAGCTACTCCGGTGCTGAGAAGAAGTACTTCTCCTTCATTTTAAATGTGTTTATATCTTCTGGAGGAACAGGGGTTAATCGACCATGTTGGAAATCCTTGTGTTCACAGCTGAGCTTGGTTAGCCACTCCTTTTCCCTTTATAATCTGGGCTCTGCTACTAATGCTTGTCAGAGCTAGCATTTGCTGCATGGCTAACAGTGGGAGAGGAGTACATATGAGTAGGAGAGCTGGAGGAGTTATCAGTGACTGTTGCTTTGTTTGTATGCATGGGTATTCCTTATCCTTCTCTGTTTTGGTTCATTCCCCTACCTTCACACTCGGTGCAGTCCTCTGTTACATGTGAGTAAATATTTTGCATGCCTGAAGTTTTCTGTTAACCCTTGTCAGTGTTGCCTTGTTTGTCAGGTTGGTGCACTATGGTGCACAGTAGCACCCCCTCTTTCAGAGGTGGGAGAAGAGAACAGACGGAGGGTCAACTCAGGAGATAAGGCAATTACGGAGGCCCCAGCATCTCCGCCATCTGAAGTATCTCGGGGAGCAGGGGGAGCTAGGGTGCCCCTTAATGTTAGGAACAGGGAAGGAGCCCTGTACCCGGGTCACCCGACAGCTGTGTCGTGACACCATTGCTGACGGGTCAGGGGTTTTAGACAGCATAAAGGGAACCTAAATAATATTATGCAGGTGGGTTCAATGTCATGGCTAATATGACCTATGAATATACTATTTTAGAACTCTATTACTTGCAAAAATTATAAAGATCATGTAGTAAAATTCATAGAATATAGATGATAAATTTGGAAGCCACTGTGCAGCTATTAACAATTATCATTAGAATCAAAATAGCAATTCTTAGCCCAGAAGCATCAGCTATTGCAGAAAAGAGGAGCTAGACTGGAAATTCAGTGCTGCTGTTAATGATCTAAGTGATTTACCTAATGGAGTTTGAAGTCAACACTTATCATACCTTATTAGATTCTGAAAACACTGAAAGTAGGAATACTTATTTTCTTCCTGGTTATTGTGCAATTAGTTCACTGAAATTAATGAAAAACCAATAATGTCAAAGTAAGAATAAAAATCAAAACAAAAATCAGCTCCGATGTAATACAAAAAATGAGTATAGAACATAGAATAAAAGCAAAATGAGCAAATAACCTGCAGAACGTAAACAAATAGTAATAGTGTTAGAGGTTGAGTTCCCGCTTCTGCACAAGGGGAATCTCGAGCCATCCCTGCTGCGGTCTCCCATCTGTCTCCGGCCGCAGTAGACTCTGCTCAGCTTAGACGTCGGTCCCAGCGTCTCGCCCAGTCTAACAGTGTGCAGAGGGTTACTGCTGCCTCTCCAGGCTCTGCTATTGTGGCCAGTACTGGTTAGCGGCGAGCAGACGTCTTTAGGACAAAGTCCTTGTTTTCCCTTTCTGAGCATGCCCAGGGTGAGATCTCTCACTGGAGATCAGGGGTCACATGCTCAGGTACTGCAGCAGCTCCTATTGGTCCGCCAGGAAGGTCCTGTGACTACTGGTGTTCTGGAACAGTTTCATTGGTCCTTGTTTCTGGCAGGTCCTGTAGCTGTTACTATAAAAGGGTGGCATGGCTGGGCCGCCATGCGCTAATATCAATCGTTATATGCTTTGCGCCAGTGTGGTCATGCGTGTGTGTGGTTAGGGCCCGGCTGAAATAAGCCCCTAGAATACCGACTTAATCGGTGAGGAGTTTGGTATGCTAGCTGGTCAGTGTCGGTGTCCTAGATGCCCTAGATTACCGGCATAACCGGTGAGGAGTTTGATTGCCGTATTCAGGGCCTGGCGTTCAGACGCCATAGATTGCGGGTGACTCCCGCGAAGACATTAGCACATGATCACGTTCTATGTTTGCTTAGCACTTAACTGTGTACCTGGGTGCCTGACAGGACACAGAAGTTTGTCTCAGCGGCTCTGTGACGTAACAGGGTTCGCTTTCAACGCTAGACAGCGCCCTAGCGTGTTTATTTTGCGACTCAGTGGTGTTAAGTGAGTTCGCACACATCGCCATATAGCTCTGCGGCACTCCTTCTAGCGGCTCTGTGGAATAACAGAGTTCGCACATATTGCCACAGCGCGTTACGGCGTTTATTTTGGCGACTCTGCGGGATAACAGAGTTCGCTACTTGCGCCATTTTACTAGCAGCAGGCTCCGCCTGCACGGTGAACCCCGGGCTGCGAACGCACCTCTTTACATCATACATTTGGTGCGTTCCGCAGACCCTAACAAATAGTATATGTAAACAATATACGGTAGCCATCCCACCGCGACAAGGTCTACTCAATCAGGATGGTCCTTAACTCTTGTAGTTCATTTTACTTAATGTCAGCAGAACTCAAAATAGACGAGGGCAGCGCAGGATCCTGACCCGACTGTTTAGACACCCACCTATAGACAAGATGCACAGCCCAAAAAGGGGGAGTCACGCACCTGTATATACAAAGTACAAAAAGCTAAAGGAAAACCAAAGACATAAGCCAGGACACATGATGGTATAAGTGCAATGTGAAGGTCACATTGTGGTCATTTAACAGACAAAACTTAAGATAAAAACAAATTAAGCAAATACCCTGCAGTAAGTAAATAAATAGCAATATTAACTGTAACTAACAAAGGGAATTTGATTGACATTATTTTAATCAAAAGAGCGTAAGAAGCCATCCTACCGCGATAAGGTGTACCCAATCAGCAAAGTCCCTAACTCTTGTAATTGACCTCGCTAAGTGTTAGCAGACCTCAAAATAGTTTGGGGCAGGGGGCTGCCAAGGTGTGCAGCCTAAGAAAGAACAGAATATATCTTACCCAGCACAGACGTATGGAGCTACTAACTCCAGTTAATCTTTCCAGAACTTCTCCAGTGCTTATTTACGCTGCATACTTCTGCTAGCAGGACCTGTGGACTAAGGTCCTTCTGCACTTCTATGGTGCTGCCTGCTTGTGATTGGTCAGTGTTTTACAGGAGGTGGAAGTACACGCCCCTAGTGAAAAATATCTAACAACACCTACTGGAACTTAACTAAAGTTAACTCATTACGAGCCAAATATTTGATTTCTAATACCTGTGCAATGGAGAGGCTAAATAAAAAAAGCTAACACATTTTATTCCTCTCTGCCGATACTATTACATGGTGTGTCCAGTTCAGCATGAAAAATTTGATGAAAGTTCCTCTATAAAGTCAATCTCACTCATAATCTGAATTTGATTTCACCTTTTCTATACATAGAGCTCAAATTTCACAATAGCCAGATGCCCACACATAGACACATATAGCATACAAAAAACTCTTAGAGTAATGCAAAAACATGTTTCTTTAACGTTTGTCTTCTTGCACAACTAATTTTGAGATATGTTGAGCTAGAAGGAAAGGACTCTGTATTTCACCTGCCACCTGAGGACCATCTCTATCTCATCTGACACCTTATGTCCATAACACCGGAGGTCCTTTTCACCTCTAACCCAGTGTCATTGACACCTGAGATCCATCATACCTGTTATATAAGGTCCATGCCTACTGATGTCTATCTCCACTGATGATGCCTGACTGGAAGAAGTATAAAAATTAATATTGAGTGCTTTGACCAGGTCACTTCTGGTAGGTGACCTAGACTTGTGCTGTTGCCTGCCATGATATTGTGTAAGAACTAGATTAACACAGTATGCAGAGGGCCGCTTTGCCTAGTTGTAATTTGCTCCAAGTATTGACTTTTAAAAATTGAGCATATAATTATTGCTATTAAGGATTAATATTATGGTCGATATATTATTATATCACTTTTTGCAGTGTGTTCATATTCCGCCTACACATCACAGCATATAATGAGACAAATGGTGACAATGTATTTATTTTTAGAAGGATTCTAAAGATTGTTTTCTCACTAAAAAGAAAAAAACATGCTTGATAGCGTTAATTTTTTTACAATGACCCTAGCATGAAAATAAAATATTGACCAAAATGTGGTTTCATGGTATGGACAATGATGTTTCCAAGGGAATACCTAAGGGGGTGATAGATGTTTCTACAACAAACGTATTTTCTAAGAAAAAAAAAATCCTCCATAAGGTTTCCGCATACATTATGTACGGGGAAAGTGAACCGCCGTATTGGCTTTTTCACCTCAGTAGTTTTTTTCTGCATTAGTTGTTTCTCGTTTTTATGCAACTTTTTTAATTACGGTCTAGCAGATAAATACCAATGAAAGAGATAATTTCTCTCTAATGACAGTCGCTCAGGTCACTAGGTAAGACCTCTGCTTAAATACTTCATGTCACTAATGCGATTAGGCAGCACCTGTCTCTTCTCACTACTGCACACGAACCGTCTGTGGCTCTAATATGTTTCCACTAAATTATGGACACAGACGGCCAGCAAACTGGCCAGATTGAAGACCTCAGGCCTGCTAACTAGTTGGAGCTGGTTATCAGTTGGCACTAACAAAAGCAATGAAACAGAAAATCCACTGAGCTGCCTGCAGCTGACTATGTCTTATACACATGTTATTAAGCTATTAGTGTCCAGAAGAAATTCTGCCACTTGGAGTATTGACTGTATCCCAGCAGGTAATATGACAGAACCTGCGATCATAGCGGAACTATCAATAATACAACCTTTAAAAACACCTTAAGGGATTTGTTTCAGATTTCCAGATGCTCCTGATATTATTACTGATAATTACACCTTAAAGGACTATTTAATGTGTTTTTATTTCAACAGTTTTGGGGAAATTTGAAAAATTTGGAAAAAAATTTAGGTAGTATTTTAGTTGAAGGTTTGTAAAATCCAGGAAAAAAATCATTCATATAATCAGCAAAATTACTCATTTTTTTTAACATACAGTAAATACTGTGGAAATGTTTTAGGCAGATGAGGAAGAAATATGCAAAGAATGTTATAAAAAATAGAACAATTAACAGAATGCAAAGTGACTGAACAAAAAGAGAAATCAAAATCACATCAATATTTGGTGTCACTGGCCTGTACCTTCAAAACAGCATCAGTTCTTCTACAGTAGGTACACTTGCAGGTTTTTTTTAGAATTATAGTCAGATATATAAAAAACTAATTATGCCAAACAGATGATAATGATCATGATTTCTCATTATTTCATTAGCTGAAATAGCTGTAAAGGATGAACTTCTTCTTTTTATTATTATTATTATTATTATTATTAAAAACTAACATAAAGTATGTCACGGTGCCTATAAACATTTATTTAAATTTATTAAAAAAGTAGACCTGAATTTTATCTGTCCAGTGAAAAATTAAGTTTTGCTTCCTGGATATGTACCTGGTAGGAAAGTGAGAAAGCTGTAGTGACTGCTGGGAATGTTGGACCTTTTCATAAGGTCATCACCCACTTTACCATTCAGAGCAGAAATGCACCTTGGGTTACATGTACAGTAGGTGTTTTTTCTTCTTCTAAAGTAGTGAGATAAACTGTTACACATTAGAGTTGATTGGATCAGGCAAAATTCTAATTCACTGGTTCGTGCTTTTTTTCCCAGGAAATTTGATTCACTGAGAACGTTTTCTCTGCAAATTTAATTTCCCATTTTATGTTGTTCACTCTCTGCTCAGCTCTCTGGACATCTTTGCTACTCACTGCCACATGTCCGGTCATCACTGCATCTTCTGATCACCTGCTACTAGCATTAAATTCTTTGGCCCTCTTGCACTGCGTCACACTGGTTATCATGTCAACCGGAAGGGTTCTGTAAAGTTGAGCGGAAGGTCAAGGAGGTATGTCATGATGTTATTAATCTCTTATGTGCCTACGTAGAATCCTTAAAATGGAAAATCAATTTCAACTTACTATGGGACCTCCAAAAATATAAGATCACAGAAGTTTCATCTATTTATATTTGTTATATTCATTAAACTAAAATCATTAAAAAAAGTATTTTATTCCCACTGAGATCTGCTTTTGGGAAATTTTATGTTTGAGACATAACAGTTTTTGAAAGCTTACATCTTGGTGTATTCAGAACTGTTGAATATTTGATTCAGTTATACACGTGGGATTTTCTTACTTTTCAATATTTATCTCTTTTACATTAACGGGCATCAAATAAAAAGCTTGGCACTTCATTTGACTCTATAGAATCAGAAAGTTATGCATAGAGTGATGTGAGTAAATGAGTAGCATGAGATTTAAGGACTACAATGGAGTTGGCCCTCTGAATGGATAATAATCCATTAATAGGGCCATGACATGAGGTATAGATTTTATGACAGTGAAAAAAAGTATAGTCCTCTCTTTGCCCGATCATCTAGATTGAGAGTTGTATAATAAAGAGTTACGTATATACTCAAGTATAAGCCGACCCCCCCTAATTTTGCCACAAAAACTGGGAAAACTTATTGACTCGAGTATAAGCCTAGGGTGGAAAATGCAGCAGCTACTGATAAATTTAAAAAATAAAAATAGATACCAATAAAAGTAAAATTAATTGAGACATCAGTAGGTTAAATGTTTTTGAATAGCCATATTGAATCAGGAGCCCCATATAATGCTCCATACAGTTATGATGGCCCCATAAGATGCCCCATACAAAATACACCCCCTATAATGCTGCATAAAGGTTAATAATGGCCTCATAAAATGCTCTATAGAATATGCCCCATATGCTGCTCTATAAAGGTTATGGTCCTATAAGATGCTCCATAGATTATGCCCCATATGCTGCCCCATAAAGGCTATGGCCCCATAAAATGCTCCATAGATTATGCCCCATATGATGCTCCATATATTATGCCCCACATGCTGCCCCATTAGAGGCTCCATATATTATGCCCCATATGATGCTCCATATATTATGTCCCATATGCTGCCCCATAAGATGCTCCGTATATTATGCCCCATAAGATGCTCTGTATATTATGCCCCATATGCTGCTCCATATATTATGCCCCATATGCTGCCCCATAAGATGCTCCGTATATTATGCCCATATGCTGCTCCATATATTATGCCCCATATGCTCCCCATAAGATGCTCCGTATATTATACCCATATGCTGCTCCATATATTATGCCCCATATGCTGCTGCGAATAATATTTAAAAAAAAAGGCATACTCACCTCTCGTCGCGGGGGCCAGGAGCTGGTGTCCTGAGCAGGCGGGGACAACGGCGCGCTATGTAGGATAGGACAGGTGCGGTGTCACCTGCTGTATCAGGCCCCAGCACCTGTGATATTCACTTGACCCCGTTCCACCGCCGCGCTCCGCTGTATCTTCCAGGTCCTCTATCAGGTAGTGCTCAGGCAGAGTGCCCGACGCACACTAACTACGTCATCACGCCTTCTGACCTGAACGTCACAGCCAGAGGACGCGGAGGACAGAGCGGCATGCAGCGGTGGAATGGGGACAGGTGAATATCGCATATACTTACCCACTCCTGGAGCGGTCTCTGCATCCTCTGCTCTTCTCTCATAGTCTCCGGCAGCTCTTCATTCATTCTGCAGTCACGTGGTACCGCTCATTAAAGTCATGAATATGCACATATTCATGACTTTAATGAGTGGTACCGCGTGATCGCTGAACTCAGGCACCGAAGACCTTGGGAGAAGCATGACCTGCAGAGAACGTGCCAGAATGGGGTAAGTATGATCTCACACCCCCGCTCCCCCTTCCCCGCCTACCCATTGGCGTATATGACTCGAGTATAAGCCAAGAGGGGCACTTTCAACCTTAAAAAATGGGCTGAACATCTCGGCTTATAGTCGAATATATACGGTATATAATAGAAAACCAACAAAATCATAAATGGACGACAGTAAGACATGGAACATTGAAGTCATGGTATAGTTCATGTTTATTGCACTTTTAGGATGTCCACACTTTGAAATCAAGACCCTTAAAACATTAATGAGGCTTTAAATTTCAACCTTACTATCGTAATCTATCGTGAATGATCTTGTAAACTTGCATATTTTTGTTCTTGCCAAGAAGAAGCAAAGTGATTTTCCAAATTTTGCTCACAACCATTCCAAAGTGAAAGAGAAGCTGTATTAATAGTGCAGAAGGATGGTAAGCCAAATGGAGATGCAGAATACTCTAGCAAATTACACAAAGCATCTTTTTCATATTACACACTAAGGGGTTGATTCGTCAAAGCAATTTCACCAGAAATCTGTTGTAAATTGCTTTGAAAAGTCAATAATTTTTACCCAACTTGAAGTTGCGCAAAACTTTTGAGACTTTTGACATCTAATTCATGACGAGCTAAGGTGTTCCCTATGCCAGAACTATTACTCCAGAAAGCCATATTGAGACAGCTTTACATTAGGGCAAAGTAACTCATGCTCCCTGAATGATGCATGTAATAAGTATTTTTTCAAAAATTTTTAAAATAATATACTCACTTGAGGAAGGTAGTGGCCATGGCTGGGAATGTGTCTAACCATTTCAACCACACTTACATAACAAAGTGTACCCTCCAAACTTTGCAAAAGCAGAAGGTCTGCCAGATTTGCAACTCTGAAACATGCTGTGATTCAACACTGTTAAAGAGTCTGCATAAAGCTGTTATTTAGTATATCATGCAGCTCTGAAACTGCAGCTTTGGTTACTTTGAAATCTGCCATGGTCAGCTGATGATTGATGTGTGTTGCCTTCTCAAGCCTTTCAAAGAGGCAATTGCATTTGTCAGTAGGGATAACTGTGGCATCAACAATGTCACCCCCTCATGTTTGTCTTTCAAAAACTCTCACAATGATGCAGCAGGGGATGGAGGAAAAACAGCAACACTTATATGTTTTTTTGCAGCCCTGAGGTTATTGGGTACCCTTGAGGTCAATGTTATATGCAGCAGGAAATGGAGGAGTAGCTGGAGCAGGAGGAGCAGCAGCAGATGAATGTGAAGGGAAACATTAAATCATCACAAGCACAGGCAGGGGACAGGGCTGATGGTCATAGTGAAATTGATTATGACGACAATGTTTTCTCTGTTTTCCGAAAGGGAGTCAAAATTGATGCATTACCAGATGTCTTTTCTCAGCAGCTGCCTGCTGATCCCATGTCTGAACAAGAGACACCTCTCTGCTCCCTGCAGAGCCAATGTTTCTCCATATGTGCCAGCACTAGGGCTCGAACGAGCAGCCAAGGCAGCAGCAGCGGTTTCAGTGTATATGACATAATGGACCAACTGTTCTTTCTGCCACTGTGCCAAGTTGAACCACTTCAGCAGACAGAAATGCACCACCTTAACAGCCATGATCAGTCATACCTGGACTGTGCCTTTGTCCAGCAGAGATCCTGAGTCCCAACCCCATGGGCGTTTGAGTCAGCAGATTGGACCAGTGAGAAGAACTGATCAATTTTTCCATGGGGTTTACTGTCATGTCCATTTCCACTGTAATGTTAGTCTAGAAGGTTTTCAGTGAAGCTAGAAACTTTGTCACACAGTAGAAAGAATTGTACTTTGCAAGCATGTAAAACCTTGCCTTTATGAAAATGATAAAGGTATGGCTCAGGTCTCATTTTCATTACCTATGGATGTTGCCAATGATTAGATCTGTCTGTTCAATGCGTTCTGCACTGTTATGCTACCAGTAATGCCACTCCCTAAGCCCAGCCTGGGATTTCATACCTGTCCATCATGTTATATCTTAACTGTGCTACTGAAACTGCGGCTGGCAGGGCTGGTAAGACACAGTCAGACATCTCTTTGCCTGCCCCATCATTTTCTGCACAGTTGCATTTTCTGTACAAATGCAGTACTGTGCAGTGGCTGCCGACTGGCTCATACACGTCATCTGCTAATAGAAACTTCACACATCTACTTCCTATTTGGGTATGTGCACACGTTGCGGATTTTGATGCATCTCTGCAGCGTTTTTGGACATGCAGAATTGCATGAAATCCGCAGTGTAGTGCACAGCCAATGTTAGTCAATGTGAAATGAAGAATTGCTGTGCACATGCTGCAGAAAAATCCGTGCAGATTTGCAGCGGTTTATTTCCACAGCATGTCAATTCTTTTTGCGGATCCGCAGCAGCGTTTCTATTCATTTTCATTTATTCTCTCTTTCTCTCTCTCCCAGAAACAGCACAGTCCATATTCATTCACAGCACCGCCTGACAAATCCGCACAACAAAAACGCATTCCAACCCGCAACAAATCCGCATGATTTATCTTTAAAATCCGCAAGCGCTTTGCACTGCATTTTCTGCCAGGAGGTGCAGATTCTCTGCAGAAAATTCCGCAGACTAAACTGCAACGTGTGCACATACCCTTTATTGTAAGCACAAAACCCAAGCCCATTTTCCTTACACAAGGAGTGGGCAACACTCCATACCATCTATAAGATACTGTATATTCCTATTTACTGTGTTGTATAACTATACTGTAAAAAAAGTAGAAAATAACAATGAGTAGATACACTGCAGTAAGTTAATAAAATAGTGGTAATACATATAAAAAAACAAGGTACTTAGCTAACACAATTTTGATCAAAAGAGCATAAAAGATAGCCCCCCACAAAAAGGTGGCCACTCCTCTTTGGGCTTTGAACCTTGTCTATTTAGCTTTTCACAGTCAGATTCAAAACACAGGAAAGTCCAGGTCCTGCTCTGCCACCTGGCTATACTGAGGTCTATTGGCACATAACAAGGTGAGTCACTAGTCTGAGGGTCCATCCTAATTGGGTGCACCTTGTTGCGGAGGGATGCCTTTTACGTTCTTTTCATCAAACTTGCGTTAACTGATTGATTATCTTATATTTTTTACATTTATTACAGCTATTTACTTACTGCAAGGTATCTAATCATCATTTTTCTAGGTTGTCAAAACATAATTGTTTAACCCCTTAGTGACAGAGCCATTTTGCAGCATAATGACAAAATTTTTACAATTCTGACCACTGTCACTTTATGAGGCTATAACTCTGGAACGCTTCAACGGATCCCGCTGATTCTGAGATAGTTTTTTCGTGACATCTTGTACTTCATGCTAGTCATAAAAGTTCTTCAATATGACTTGTGTTTATTTATGAAAAAAATGGAAATATGGCAAAAATTTTAAAATTTTGAAATTTTCAAACTTTTTAAAATTTTTATGCCCTTAAATCAGAGATATGTCACATAAAATATTTAATAAATAACATTTCCCACATGTCTACTTTACATCAGCACAATTTTGGAAACAAAATTTTTTTCGTTAGGGAGTTATAAGGGTTAAAAGTTGACCAGCGATTTCTTATTTTTGCAACAAAATTTACAAAACATTTTTTTTAGGAACCACATCACATTTAAAGTCACTTTGAGGGGTGTACATGACAGAAAATACCCAAAAGTGACATCATTCTAAAAACTGGACCCCTCAAGGTGCTCAAAACCACATTCAAGAAGTTAATTAACCCTTTACGTGCTTCACAGGAACTGAAGCAATGTTGAAGGAAAAAATTAACAATTTACTTTTTTTTACAAAAAATTTACCTCAGAAACAATTTTTTTTTATTTCACAAGTGTTAAAAATGAACCACAAAATTTGTTGTGCAATTTCTCCTGAATACGCCGATACCCCATATGTGTGGGTAAACCACTGTTTGGGTGCATGGCAGAGCTCGAAAGGCAAGGAGCGCCGTTTGACTTTTTCAATGCAGAATTGGCTGGAACTGAGATCGGACGACATGTTGCGTTTGGAGAGTCCCTGATGCGCCTAAACAGTAGAATCCTCCACAAGTGACATCATTTTGGTAACTAGACCTCCTAAGGAACTTATCTAGATGTGTGGTGAGCACTTTGAACCCCAAGTGCTTAACAGAAGTTTATAACGTAGAGCCGTAAAAATAAAAAATCATATTTTTTTCACAAAAATGATCTTTTCACCCCCAATTTATAATTTTACCAAGGGTAGCAAAAGAAATTTGACCCCAAACGTTGTTGTGCAATTTGTCCTGAATATGCCGATACCTCATATGTGGGGGTAAACCACTGTTTGGGCGCATGGCAGAGCTCAGAAGCAAGGGAGCACCATTTTACTTTTTGAACGCAAAATTGGCTGGAATCAATGGTGGGCGCCATGTCACATTTGGAGACCCCCTGATGTAACTAAACAGTGGAAACCCCCTAATTCTAACTCCAACCCTAAACCCAACACACCCTTAACCCTAATTCCAACCCTAACCATAACCCTAACCCAAACACACCACTAACCCTAATCCCAACCCAACACACGCCTAACTCTAATCCCAACCCTAATCATAACCCTAATCACAACCCTAGCCCCAACACACCCCTAACCCTAATTCCAACCCTAACCACAACTCTAACCACAACCCTAATGTGAGGAACTAAGCCGACCGCCACACGGTAGCCCGGGTATCACAGCTTCTGATCCCACCGCCGCTACCAGGTGTGAAGGACGACCCCCTTCCTCCCACATCACCAATGGGATGTAACTCCACAGGTACAGCTCTCCGGCGCCCCCTTTGTCTCTCAGGTCAGTAAGGGAACTGCACCTAGAGCAAATGGCCGCCGGGGAGGGTGTCCTGTTACCCACTGGGTATTCTAAGATTCGTGATCAGAGTAAAAGCATCAGCCCAAGATTAATTTTATGGTTTAATTGCCTTAAGGGCGCACTAGATAATTACAGAAATATACAGTAAAGCTAACAACGTAATTACAATAGATTTGCAGTCAGAATAAAATACCACAATAATGTACAAGGCTTAAAGGTATAAGCTATAGATCAATATCACGGGTTGTATGATCATGGGGAGGCAGGGAGCTCTGCCATCCCCAGGTAACAGTCTTTGGTTGGTGGACAGTCCCCAAAGCATGTGCTGCTGCTCCCTTGGCAAGGCAAATCAAATCTGTCCCTTGTGCTTCTTGCTGCTGTGAGAAAATGGATTGAGAACAGCCTGTTCATGGCTACAGTTGTTAAACCTGCTAGGCCCTTCCCCTTTGCTTTGAAGCACGCATATTAACTGGCCTGCAATTCATATGGAGCAGGAAATACTGGCTTGAGTTTGAGCTATTTAGCATACGACTGACCATCTTATTCAGACACTGGCCTAAACCAATTAGCATACTAAAGCCCTTTTGATTCATAGTGGACATCAAAACTGGTCGTACTGGATATGCTAACAGGCCCTGTGTAGTTAGCAGTCTGTGGCTCTGTGAACCGACAAAATGGAGGCTGGTATAGGCCCTATACAAAATGGCGGCGTCCCTTTCCTTACACCTCCCTGCTTTTGAGGGTGCTAGGGGGTATCACATTCCTGTGTTCCCCCGTGCGCCCTACCGCACCCTCTCCTTGCCGGGACAACCCATCAGCGTTACCATGGTCCCTGCCTCTTTTGTGGCGAATGGTGAAGTGGTACTGTTGGAGAGTGAGGCTCCAGCGTAGCAACCTCCCATTCGTCCCAGAGACCGTGTGTAACCAGCTGAGGGGGTTGTGGTCTATTTCCACGGTGAATTGGCGTCCGTACAAGTATGGCTGCAGACGCTGCAGGGCCCACACAATTGCCAGACATTCCTTCTCCATCGTGGAATAGGCCACTTCCCTCGGCAGGAGCTCCCTGCTCAGGTACAAAATGGGGTGTTCATGGCCCGTAGTGTCAACCTGGCTGAGCACAGCACCGAGGCCGAAGTCGCTGGCGTCGGTCTGCACTAAGAATGGCCGCGTGAAGTCGGCTGCCTGTAGTACAGGAGAACTAGAAAGGGCGGTCTTGAGTGCCTGGAAAGCTGTCTCGCAGGCGACTGTCCAGTCGACTGCGATCGGGCAGCCTTTTCTTGGTGAGGTCCGTCAGGGGCTTGGCCAGGGCACTATAGTGTGGAACAAACCTCCTATAGTACCCAGCAGTACCCAAAAAGGACATCACCTGCTTCTTGGTCCTGGGGGTGGGCCAGGATGTGATGGCATCCACCTTCCCGGGCTCTGGCTTCAGAGCTCCCCACCTACCCGGTGTCCCAGGTAGTGGACCTCACTCATACCAAGCTGGCATTTTTCTGGCTTAATGGTCAAGCCTGCTCGCTGGATCCGCCCGAGCACCTGCGCCAGGTGCTCTAGGTTATCCTCCCAGGTGGGACTGAAGATGGCAATGTCATCCAGGTACGTGGTCGCATACCCTTCCAGTCCCTCGAGCAGCGTGTTGACCATCCGCTGAAAAGTGGCAGGGGCATTCTTCATGCCGAAGGGCATCACAGTAGACTCTACAGTCCGAATGGGGTGATAAAGGCAGAGCGTTCCCGTGCCCTAGGGGTCAGGGGAATCTGCCAATACCCCCTGCTCAAATCCATGATGGTCAGGTACTTGGCCCCGGCCAGCTGGTCGAGCAGGTCATCGATGCGCGGCATTGGGTACGCATCGGTGACCGACACAGCGTTGAGCCCCCTGTAGTCCACGCAGAACCGCGTAGTTCGGTCCTTTTTAGGGACGAGGACTACAGGCGAAGCCCACGCGCTGTTGGACGCTTGGATCACCCCAGCCTCAGCATCTCGTCTATCTCTTGGCGCATCTGCTGCTGCACCTCAAGAGAGACCCGATATGCTGAACGCCGGATTGGGGGGTGGTTGCCAGTGTCCACGTCATGGACTGCTGCCTCAGTCCTTCCGGGCAGGCTGCTGAACAGCTCCCGAAAGGGGTGTAGGGTGGCCCCCAGCTGGGAACGTTGGTCCTCCGAGAGCTGGTGGCCAACACCCACATCCTCGATGGATGCACCCGCCTTGGCTTGGGTGAGCAGATCGAGGAGGGTTTCTGCCTCTCCTTCCTCTGGAAGGTTGAACACTGGGTGGGCATAAGCCTCCCGCTCATGATGGGCCTTCATCATGTTCACATGGAAGGCCTTCGTCCTTCCACGGGCGTGGTCCAGGGTGACCAGGTAGGTGACGGCGTTGAGCTGCTCGTGCACGAGGTATGGACCCTCCCAGGCCCCTGAAGCTTGTTTTGGGGTACGGGGACCAGTACCCACACCTTTTGACCCACCTGGTAGGTCCGCTCACAAGCATTCTGGTCGTACCATTGCTTCTGGTCAGCCTGAGCTTGGGCCATATTGTCATGCACCAGCCGCGTCAAGGCCATCATTCGGTCCCGGAAGCGCACGACATACTCAATGACCGACACTCCAGGGGTGGCTAAATCCCCTTCCCATGCTTCCTTCACCAGAGCAAGGGGCCCCCGTACACGTCGCCCGTACAGGAGCTCAAAGGGGGAGAACCCCGTTGAGGCCTGTGGGACCTCCCGGTAGGCAAACAGCAGGTGTGGGAGATACCGCTCCCAGTCTCTCCCGTGGGAGTCGACCAACATCTTCAGCATCTGCTTTAAGGTGCCATTGAACTGCTCACACAAGCCATTGGTCTGTGGGTGATACGGGCTGGCCACCAGATGTTGCACCTGTACCTGCTTACAGAGAGACTCCATCAGCTGCGACATGAACTGGATCCCTCGGTCGGTGAGCATTTCCTTGGGAAACCCCACTCTGGAGAAAATCTCCAGTAAGGCAGTGGCCACTTTGTCGGCCCGAATGGACGACAAAGCTACCGCCTCCGGGTACCGGGTGGCATAGTCCACTACCGTTAGTATGAAGCATTTCCCGGAGCGGCTGGGAGTGGACAGAGGTCCAATGAGATCCACAGCCACCCTCGAGAAAGGCTCTTCGATGATGGGCAGAGTTACCAGTGGGGCTTTGGGGTGCGGCCCCGCCTTCCCCACCCTCTGACAGGTGTCACACGAACGGCAGTAGGCTATCACCTCGGTCCTCATTCCAGGCCAGTAGAAATGCTGAGCTAGCCTGGCCCTGGTTTTAGTGATCCCTAGGTGTCCGGCCATTGGAATCTAGTGTGCGATCCGCAACAATTCCTCCCTGAACGGATGGGGTACCACTAACTGTCGGTCCCTGGGCCACGTCTCCGGTGAACCCTGCTGGACCATTACCCGGCACAGCCGTCCCTGGTTCCAGACCACTCGCTCACGGTCGGACTCCAGGGGAGGCTGTGCCGCCTGCTCCTTGAGAGTCTTCAGGCTAGTGTCAGCTTCCAACGCTGCCTGAAATCCCTGACTTGATGTGGCAAGAATTGATGAAACTGCCATGTCCTCTGTCAGTTCCCCGGGATCTGTCTCCTGGCTACTGTCTGACTCGGCAGCCACTTGGTCGGAGAGGGGGAAACCGTCGGACCTCCGCGAGGCTCCTTGGGCTTCAGCGCTCCCACTCCTGGTAACAGCGGCCACGACCGCTGAGACCACGGGTAGCGCCTGCTTTCCCTCGTCCCCTGACCAAGTCGCCGGGTCAGGCAGACTTCCCTGACTTCCTGACATCCCGGATGTGGGGAACTCCTGCCCTGGGGTCTTACCTGGTGGCTCCTCTCCCGGGACGCCCCCTCCCCCCATGGCCTGTTCCTCTTCCTGCAGGGGCCCTAGACTCTGCGGGCTGGGTTCACTTAGGGGCCCTACATGCCCATAGCAGCCCCTCCCCCACCTCTGAGCTCTCCCATGCAGCCTCCTCACCTGTCCTCACTGTGAGCCCTGTGTGTGTAGTGTCAGTGCATGGCTTACCATCAGGTTTCACTCCCTCCTCCACTGTTGGAGGCACTGTTATGATTTGGTAACTGAGGAGTGCAGGTAAAAAAGGCAAAACACCAGAGCAGTTGGAATCTATGAGATTGCAGTACCCTGACTAACCACCACAACTAGAGGCAGCCGTGGAGCGTTCCTACGTTGGTCCTAGACGCCTCGTCACAGCCTGAGAAACTAACTATACCTAAAGATAGAAAGAGGAAAGCTATCTGCCCCGGAGCAGATCCCCAAAGAACATAGAAAGCCCCCAAACATGTAATGGCGGTTAGACAAGAAGAAATACTGACACAGACAGAAAATAGTAAGAGCAAACGTTGGGGCCCAAACTATCTAAATTGAAAAGGATAGGAAGGGCGCTTACTGCAATCCCAAAAAACCCTGAAAAGCACCAACTCTACTAATTTCAAAAACACCTGAGATCACACGACCTCTACCACCTAAATTAGTTCTCTGGTGTAACAAAATCAAAACAGCAGCCACTGAAAAAACTGGAAAAAGCAAATGTACAAAACATCAGTGGCTGAACTAAACTGAGAGGGCAAAAGCCCCCGGAGGGGACCCTGAAGGCCCCCACAGAAGTGCAGGACAAAATGCAAAAATCAAGCACAAAAACAAAAAGAAGAAAATGTCTTATCTGTTAGCAGGAGATGCAGACACGACACAGCAGGCTACAAAGGAAACAGGAATCAAGGATTGAGACCAGAACAATTGATCACCGGCAACCCTGATGGGAAGGTGACTCCCTTAAATAAGACCAGTCAGTAACACCTGATTCCCAATCCTCACAATCTTCACTGGACAGTCCAGTACCGTTTGTAACCACCAGAGGGAGCCTCTGCTCAGAACTCATTTCAAGTCCATTCACAACAAGGCACATTCAATACATTAACATTAGCATTCACAGTAGAGTCATGACATTCTTGGGGAGCCGAACTTGGGGGTTCAGTGGCCACATACTGGGACACTAGCCGCCCCAAATCGGTCCCAAGCAACACATTTGCAGGAATATTTGGCGTTACTCCCACCTCCCGCATCCCCTCCCGGCGCCCCAGTCCAAATACACCTTGGCAACGGGCAGCGCCGGTTCAACGCCTCCAATTCCGGAGACGGAAAGGGTTTTCCCAGGTACCAAGTCTTGAGGGGACACCACCTCAGGGCGTACCAGGGTTCGTTCAGCGCCTGTGTCCTGCAGTCCCATGACCGCTGAGCGGCCGATGGTGATGGGTTGGTAATTGTCTAGGGACCTCCCACCACCCCCTCCACACACAAAACAGTGGTCGGTTTCTGGGACAGGGATGGGGCCTTCTGGCGCTGGGGACACGCAGCCTTAAAGTGTCCTGGCTGATTGCAATTATGACAATGTCTGGGTTCTGTTCCTGGCCTGGAGAGGGCAGCCGGAGGGTACACCCCTTGCACTCTGGGGGCTGGATATGGGGCTGGGGCAGGATTGGGCTTACCCCCTCTCCAGGTGCTGCTGGCAGGCTTCTTTGGCTCCGGCGCCCTGTTGTTGGCATACTCGTCTGCTAGGGCGGCTGTAGCAGAAGCCCCCTTTGGTTTCCGGTGACGGAGGAACTGCTGAAGGTCCTCTGGGCAGTTCCACAAGAATTGCTCCATGACAAACACTTCCTGGACTTCCTGGTGGGTAGTGAGCTCTAGACCCGAGGTCCAGTGCTCCGCAGTTCTCAGCAGGGCCCGCATGTGGTCGGTCCAGGTGTCCTTTGAACCCCGCTGCAGGGTCCTGAACTTCCTGCAGTACGACTCCGGGGTAAGGTTTTAGTGCTGGATCAGGGCCCGCTTGATGCTGTTGTAGTCCTGCTCCTCCCCAGCAGGTAAGTCCCCCAAAACTTCCAGGGACTTACCCCTCAAACGGGGGGTAAGGTACCTTGCCCACTGATCCGGGGCCAGATGATGTTGGAGGCAGGTCCTCTCAAAATCCAGCAGAAAGGAATCCAGGTCTCCATCCTTTTCAAGCAAGGGAAACTCCTCCGCCAGGACCTTGGAAGCCCTTGTCTCCGGTGGGCCTGGTGCGTCCAGCGGGGGCCCGTGCTGAGCCATCTCCAGTCAGTGCCGGCGCTCCGCAGCTTCACGGCGTTCTGTAGCCTGCAACACACGTTCTGTATGCTCTCGCTCTGCTGCTTTCTCTGCCGCCACCAGGAGTCTGTCATAGGCGGCGTCATTACCAGCCTCGAGCTGTGCCATAGCCGCTTGGAAAAGGGCCTCTGATCTGGACAGGCTGGGACGGGCAGGGGGTGAACAGTCCACTGTGAGACTGAGCACGGGGGTCGGGCTCCTTGGGGAGCCCTGGCTGAGCTCCCCCTCATCTGTATCGAACCCCTCATAGACCACAGCATTGGCCTCCCCCTTTGCCCTACTCCTGGTGCCTTCCGCCATCTTGGGAACCTTTGGTTACTGACACAGCTGCAACCCTGACCTTGCACACAACTTATTATATTTACACTCTGACCATCTAGTGCTGGGCTGACCTTAAGACCCCAGCAGTGAAAGTACCGCTGGTAGTCTCTAGTGTCTGGGAGTAGGGGTCCCACGCACACTATTACTCTGATCCCACCGCTGCCACCAATTGTGAGGAACTAAGCCGACCGCCACACGGTAGCCCGGGTATCACAGCTTCTGATCCACCGCCGCTACCAGGTGTGAAGGACGACCCCCTTCCTCCCACATCACCAATGGGATGTAACTCCACAGGTACAGCTCTCCGGCGCCCCCTTTGTCTCTCAGGTCAGTAAGGGAACTGCACCTAGAGCAAATGGCCGCCGGGGAGAGTGTCCTGTTACCCACTGGGTATTCTAAGATTCGTGATCAGAGTAAAAGCATCAGCCCAAGATTAATTTTATGGTTTAATTGCCTTAAGGGCGCACTAGATAATTACAGAAATATACAGTAAAGCTATACAACGTAATTACAATGGATTTGCAGTCAGAATAAAATACCACAATAATGTACAAGGCTTAAAGGTATAAGCTATAGATCAATATTACCGGGTTGTATGGCCATGGGGAGGCAGGGAGCTCTGCCGTCCCCAGGTAACAGTCTTTGGTTGGTGGACAGTCCCCAAATCATGTGCTGCTGCTCCCTTGGCAAGGCAAATCAAATCTGTCCCTTGTGCTTCTTGCTGCTGTGAGAAAATGGATTGAGAACAGCCTGTTCATGGCTACAGTTCTTAAACCTGCTAGGCCCTTCCCCTTTGCTTTGAAGCACGCATATTAACTGGCCTGCAATTCATATGGAGCAGGAAATACTGGCTTGGATATGCTAACAGGCCCTGTGTCGTTAGCAGTCTGTGGCTCTGTGAACCGACAAAATGGAGGCTGGTATAGGCCCTATACAAAATGGCGGCGTCCCTTTCCTTACACCTAACAATAATCCCAACCCTAACCATAAGCCTTAACACAAAACTCACCCTAACATATGCCTAACCCTAACCCTAACCCCAATCATAATCCCAACTTTCTTTAGCATAACCCTAAAACTTTAGCCCAATTCTCTTTAGCCTAACCCTAACCCTAAAACTTTAGCCCAACTCACTTTAGCATAACCCTAACCCTAAAACTTTAGCCCAACTCACTTTAGCCTAAATCTAACCCTAACCCTAAAACTTTAGCCCAACTCACTTTAGCCTAACTCTAACCCTAACACTAACCCTAAAACTTTAGCCCAATTCACTTTAGCCCAACTCTAACCCTAACCCTAAAACTTTAGCCCAACTCACTTTAGCCTAACCCTAATGAAAAAATGGAAATAAATATATTTTCTTTATTTTATTTTTTTTCCCTAACTAAGGGTTTGATAAGGGGGGGTTTATTTACTATTTTTTTTAGTTTGATCACTGTGATAGTGTTTATCACAGTGACCAAAATGAACCAATAGGAAAAATCTTCCTATTGTTGCTGGGTGCCGGCCGGCAGATCGTGGCAGGCGCACTGCGCATGCGCCCTCCATTTTCTGACCGGAAGAAGATGGCGGTGCCCACCGGAGGATGCAGGAGGGCCCGAGGACCACCAGGAGGTATGGGGGATCGGGGAACCTATTTCTCTCTCCTCTGATGTGCAACCACATCAGAGCAGAGAGAACTTAGATGGCACATCAGATTTTTTTTTTTTTGCGGTCGCCGTTTTACTGTTAAAAACGGCAATCGCAACCCCGGGGTCAGTAGAAACCAACCTGAATCATGTTCTTTGGGGTCTCGGCTACCCCCGGCAGCCGAGACCCCAGAGAAAATCTCCCCACGGCAGATCGTGGTGAATGCGCCCGCCATTTTCTGACCGGAAGAAGATGGCGGCACCCACTGGAGGAAGCAGGAGGGCCCAAAGACCACCGGGAGGTACAAGGGGGGATCATGGACCCTATTTATCTCTCCTCTGATGTGCGATCACATCAGAGGAGAGAGAAATTAAATGGCACATCGGATTTTTTTTTTTTGCGGTCGCCGTTATACAGTTATTAACGGAGATCGCAACCACGGGGTCAGTAAAATCTGAACCGAATCATGTTCTCTGGGGTCTCAGCTACCTCAAGCAGCCGAGACCCCGGAGAAAATCCGACTCTGGGGGGCGCTATACACTTTTTTCCACGGCACTGTGGTTTAAGTGCCCTTAACTACCACCGTTAAAAGGCGCATCGGCGGTCGTTAAGGGGTTAAATCAGGTTTTCGTGTATTATGTATTTTTTTTTAAAATGTTGACAATGGTTTTTTTTCATATCCATTAAATACAAAATTAGTAATCTTGCCATTTTTACAGTGGCCTCTTGGGATTTTTTAGATTTTTACTTCCTGATCTTTTAGGAAGAATTTTCAGCAACCTCCTTACCATCAATTGCAGGTAACCCCTCTATACACAATTGATAATACAGGATCCACCAATCAGAATAGGTGATGTTCCCTTCACAATGACCTTTGCACTCGCTCATTAAAATACTTCAAAACAAAAGATAGGGTCAGAGTCTATTCATTGTGGCTAATGTGGTCAATGTACATGTGGCTTTTCTGAAGTGACAGTAAATTTGAGTTTAGAATAGTTCCAGTGGCCAGTGTAAAAATTGCAAGATTTGTATTTTTTTATGTTTAACATACATTGCGATATGAAAAAAAAAAGTGTTGCTAAAAATAAAAAAAATACATTCAATACAAAACCTGATTAGATAATAGTTCTTTTTCTGAAAATAGCTCCCATTTATTTTATAAAAATTAGATAGAAAAAGCTGTGGTCATGCACTGCCACTGTTTCAATCTATTTTATCCCAGATATGGTCATTATTGGTCATGTCAGCAGGTGGATGGCGGGTTCAAAGAACCCCCATTTTCGGGGTAGATGGCAAACCTAAAGTTGAAACTCTTATGTAAACACTTAAGGGAATCTGTCAGTAGGATCAACCTTCCTAAGCTGTCTTTATGGGCATGTAGGTCATAGAAAGTTGAATAAAAAGATATCTTGATATCTACAATATGATGTATTAGTCTCCAGAAATCAATGTATTTCTTAATATGCAATTGAGCTGTTAAGATCTAGGGGCCGGACATACATCTCCATGAGAATCTGCCTCCAGAGATTATTTTATATGAAAAGTGGCATTACCAGTATGAGACATGTAATGACTGACAGTCTTCTCTTTTTATCTACTTGTATCACACTGGTAATGTCCCTTTTCATTTAAAATAATCTGTGGAGGTGGATTCACAGGGAGATCTATGTCCAGCCCATAGATCTTCACAGCCCATTTACATATTAAGGAAAATGTACATTTCTCTATAATAAAACATTGGATCGCAGATATCAAGGTATCATTTTATTCAGCTCCCTATGACCTACTTGCCCATATAGATGGCTTAGAAGCATTGATCCTACAGACAGATTCCCTTTAATGGCTCCTTTCAGGTATTTTCTTTCCATCTTTCAAAAGTCAATAGACAAAGATGTTAAATTATAACATAAAGATGCTCATTTAAAAATAAGAAAAAACAAGAAATAAAAAAATCTGTATTTAGAAAATATATTTCTACGCAGATGTTCGTAATTCATTAGTTATTATACGGTATCAGCATAGAATTCCTGCAGAGTATACATTGATAAGGCTCATATACACTAGCCTGTTTCTGAGCAGCTATAGTAGCAATTATTCACTGAGGAAAGAACCTTTGAAAAACACCTTTTTCATCTGTGATCAGAAAAATCATAGCCTGTAAAGGGAAATTTAAAAGGAACCTGTCATGTTGGAAATGGTATCTGTCCTGCAGGTGGGATGTTGTAGAGCAGATGGAGCTGATCAGAATGATAGACATTTTTTGGGGAAAATTTTCACCAAACCTTGCATTGTATTCATTGAAATCCCTGTAGTATGTATGTGAGTTCAGTGGGTGGGCCTTCTCGATGATTGACAGTCTTCTCTCTGTGAATGTGCATGCAGAGTGCTGTCAATCACTAATAGGACCACCTACTGGACTTATATGTATACAAATACCAGGAAATGTAATGAATAAAATGTAAGTTATACTGAATCTTTTCCAACAAACATATACGGTATATCATTCTGCTCAGCTTCTTCTTCTCCATACCGTGCTGTCCACAGATCAGACTGTACATACAATATGACAGATCCATTTAATCATTTTATTTTGCTAGGAAAAAAAATAGTATTATGTCTGTGTTAATAATATATATTGTTTAAGAAAATCAAGAATTCATATCTGCAGTTTTAATGGATGCAATATATGCAATTGTAATAGAGCTGTATAGACATATTGCTTGGTAAGCCATTTTAGCTCCCGGGGAACTCGATCTGAAATCCTCTAGGTCTCTTATTTTTTGCTGCAGCAAATCTCATTTCCATCCTGATTACACATGACTAATACAAGTGATCTTTCCTCAGCCATTCTAGACACATGTACAGCCGGAGAAACACTGAGGATCTGTCTGGTTTGATTTACATTGTTACTTGTACATATAGAATATGATAGGATAATATGGACATAAAGGAAATACATTTCTTTGGGTCATCATTAAATTATAGACAATATGCTAATATTATTTATTTCCCTTTTTTTAAAGTATTGAACTGAGAGTATAATATAAATGGCAGAAAGCAAATTCAGGAACGTTAAAAGGAAGATTAAGCTAATGAGAACATTAGCGAGTTCATTGTCTCCGTGCTCGGAGAGCTATTATTGGAGGAGAACCGGAGCGGTGGTGTCTGCAGACCATAAAACACAACAACTCTCTTTGGAGCATCTGATAATTCCACATCTAGAATAATCCTCATTGATTTCCTTCCAACATGTAAATTGCCAAGGGAGCGCAAAAGGGGGAAAAAAAGCAAAAAAAAAAACATAGCAGCTAAGACTAAGTATAATTGGAAATTCAGAACAGTACAAAGACAAATTCTTTACAATATATTTACTTGCCAAGTTAAAAAAGCAAAAGGTCCTTCAAGTACGGCTTGATAATGCCGTTAGTTCTTTAGATGGTCATATACATTAAGGCTCCATTCATTAGGGTCTTTACATCAGAATTCTGGAGTAACAGGCATTTAAAAAGTAACAACATATTTGCACAACTCGGAAGTCTAATTCATGAAAAGTTATACGACTTTAGTAGTGTAACTTACTCCAGAAATGTACTCCAGTGACCGACTGAAGAACGTCGCTGGAAGAAGTATACGCCACTTGTAAGGTCCAAAACCTAAGATAATAACAAAATGAGCATATACCCTACAGTAAGTAAATAAATAATTAATAATAGTACATGGAAATGGAGGTTAAAAAAAACTAGGAGACAGAAGAGCGCAACAGGGTGACACAACTCACCAGGTGAAGTTGCAAAATAGGAACATTTGATAGGAATTACAGCTGCTGCAAGGACACCTGTCACAAAATGGACAAATACAATGTGGAAAACAGGGTAGAGGTGTCCTTCAATGCACTGCTGATAAAAGCTCGGTCACAGAATAAACTTGAGGGAGTTTTATTGTACAGGTTTACAGGTCAACCCGTTTCAAGGTCACACACGACCTCTTCATCAGGACAAAAATCTCAACACGGCGACAAGGTGTAGCCAATCAGGATAGTCCTAACTCTTGTATTAAAACTAGAGTTAGGACCCTAATATTGCCGTCCACAATATAGATAAGGGCAGAGCAGGACATGGACCTGACTGTTCAGGCACATGGCCATGGGACGCTATATAGATGAAATTTCTAGCTTATAAAGGAGGATAGCGCCCCTGTTTGTACAAAGTAGAACAAACTACAGCAAAACCAAAGAGATAAACCAGAATATGAGTTGATGTAAGTGCAATGTGTAGGAGCAAGCTCATACTTATTAGGGTTAGGGGGCAATCACTTTTTTTACACAGGGCCTTGTAGGTTTGGATTTCTTTTTCCCTTATGTCATGTATAGTGTACAGTTCCTATAGCGTCTTGTGCTTGGGTGCGAGGAAAACACATGAGACATAGGTTGATATGAAATGACTTGTATTACTTCATACAAGCATGCAGAAAAGGTCACACAGTTTGCAGGAACAGAGGCAGGAGAACACAGCAGGCCAGAGTAACTTCAAGCTCTACAATAACTCTCCAAGCAGGTTCAGGATCTCTTCTCTGTACCGTAATTCCTCTGCAAACATGGATTCACCAGACAGCAGGTTTCCAAAGTCCAAAAGTGTTCCAAAGTTCCTCAGTAGGAAATAGCTGGAGTCCAAAATCCTAGGTTTCCAGGAGTCAGGTCACAGGCTGACTGAGGCTTGATTCAGGAGCACTGATTGTTCAGCTGAGGCTGCTTAAGAAGCAAGAGGGAGAGAATCAGGGCGGGAACATGAAAACTGGAAACTCCATATTAACTGAGGGCAAGAGCTGCAGAAAGACAGAAAGCAAAATGGCCGACGGAAAGCTGAGTTTCAAGGAACATGTCAAAAGAGACAAAAGAACCTTACATTACTCCCCCTTAAGGACAACCTCCGGTTGACCTCAGACCAGGCTTGTCAGGGTACCTCTGATGAAACTGGCGGAGCAGGCGAGGAGCATTTACATTATTGACTGGTTCCCATGAGTTGTCCTCCACTGGGTAGCCCTGCCATTTAATCAAATATTGCAACTGATTTCTGTACAACCTGGAATCTAGAATCCTTTCCACCATAAATTCTTCCTGACCATTGACCAGCACTGGGTCAGGGCAAGGAGAAGAGCGTCCAGGAAACGTATTGGGTGTTGCAGCCTTTAGTAGGGATACATGAAAGACAGGGTGGATTCTCATAGTTCTGGGCAGTTGAAGACGACAAGCAACAGCACTTATAATCTTACTGATCTTATAAGGTCCAATGTACTTATGTCCCAATTTAGACGATGGAATCTTTATTTTAAGATTTCTGGTTGACAGCCAGACCAAATCTCCCACCTTGAAAGCTGGTGCAGGTTTACGAAATTTATCTGCTGCTTTCTTGTACCTTTCCTGAGCCAATTCTAGATTTTCCTTTAGAAGATCCATATTCTTTTGTAAAGAAGTGATTCTTTCAGCCACTGCCTGCAAGGGCGTATCTATGGGAAATCGAGGAAGAATGTTAGAATGATAACCTAGATTGGAGTAAAAAGGAGACTGCTTAGTGGAGGCGCTCTGAGAGTTATTATAAGAGAACTCAGCCAGTGGAAGTAGATCCACCCAATCATCTTGTAGGTGGCAGATAAAGCAGCGGAGATACTGCTCCAGGGTCTGATTGGTTCGTTCTGTCTGTCCATTAGTCTGGGGATGAAAAGCAGAAGAAAGGTTTACTTTAATGTCCAATGCTGCACAGAAATTTTGCCAAAACCTTGAAGTGAATTGCACCCCTCGATCCGAAATGACCTCATCCGGTA